>BCJJ01000020.1:12717-700440 GCA_039545355.1 Trichosporon coremiiforme
GGGGGAGAAGGGGGAGGCGCTGGTTGGGGATGTGCGTGGTACAGGCGTGGAGGGGCGGAGTGTGCGAGGCTGGGTGATGAGTGTGCGCCGGTGTCACAAGAAGGATGGGCTCCTGGAGATGAAAAGAGGAAGGGGGGAGAAGAAGAAGAGAAGGAAGGTGGTGGGAGGGATGGGTGGAGAAAAGGAAGTTTGAAGCGAGAACGGTGTGTGCTTGTGTGCTGGTTGCTGGCCGAGTGAGTGTTGGATGCTGGAGATGCATGCGGACT
Organism: Trichosporon coremiiforme; assembly: GCA_039545355.1. NCBI lineage: Eukaryota > Fungi > Basidiomycota > Tremellomycetes > Trichosporonales > Trichosporonaceae > Trichosporon > Trichosporon coremiiforme. The sequence goes on from BCJJ01000020.1 coordinate 12,984, forward strand.
GTCTTTGCAGCGGGGCGGGGCTACGCCGCAGTCCGTCGTCTCATACGTCTCACAAGTCTCATATGTCTCATACGCCATGCCTACAGTGCCTATAGTGCCTACAGCTCATCCAGCGCCAGGCCCAGCCTGGACTCGAGTGATGGGGAATCTGCCTGTCGTCTTCCCCCTTCTCCCTTCCTCCCTTCCTCCCTTCCTCCCTTTCTCCCTTTCTCCCTTTCTCCCTTTCTCCCTGATCCCTGGGCGAGACTTGCAATGATGTCAACGTACCCGCACCTGCACCTGCACCTGCACCCACACCCCACCCAATCACCAGTCACCAAATCACCCATCACACACTCACTCCCTGCACTCTTGACTCCCAACACTCCCACAACACTCCCAACATTCACGACAGACCCTCCCTCCCCGCAACCACCAGACCAAAGATAAAGATCTTGCTGACCTTGCCATTTTCTCGCGCACCCACACCACACCACCCTTCCACGCCACTGACGTCGAGTCGAAACCATCCTTGCTTGCTGCCCCAGCCAATGCTTCATACATGCACATGCACACCCTATGTCAATGTCATGGTCATCCGTCATGCTCATGCACCACTCACTTGTACCGCCGGTACGGCGGCACCCGGTCGCTCTCCGTGCTCACGCTCACGCTCGTGTCGCTGTCTCTCCCCTCCGCCTCCTCTCCGCCTCCCAGCCCAAGGCGCACCTCACGCGTCAGCGCCTTCAGGTCGCGCAGCGCGTCGCGGTCGTGCGCGAACACGTGCCCGCGCCCATACTTCTGCATCCGCGGAGCCGTCAGGGGCCACGCTGCGCGCATGACGTCCCGAGCCCAGTCCCTCCAGCTCGCTGCTGGATGCGTGGCGTCCCCGACCATGACCTGGCGCACGTTGCGCGCCCATCCCAGGTCGTACACGTTGATCTCGCGTGCCTCCCGACGCAGCCGTGTCCGCTCCGGTCGGGTCAGTATGTGGTCCGGCCGCCAGGCTCCCGGTAGCCTCTGCCTTGAGCCTCTAGGACCCAGAGCCTCCAAAGTCGCCCGCGTGTCCGCGTCCAGCAGCGCCGTCGCCGGACTTCGGTCAATGTCCTCCAGCGTCGTCCGGTTGTTCCTGTCGTCAGCTAATTTCCTCAAATTTCTTAACGCACATCATGAGGTACCAGTGGTAACCTGCCAGACAGCCAAGTGCGAGGGAGAGACAGCCCCCGACAATCGCGAGGAGCAGGAACAGCACCGGTGTGAAGGTGAGCTGCAGCGCCTCCATGTCGTTCTCTGGGTATGAGCCTCCGTCGTACCGCGACGGGTCCTGGAAGAAGCGATAAGCCTCAAGCGCAGCCTGGCTGCATCCGAAGAGCGCGAGGAGCGCCGCGTACGTCACAAACAGCACAAAGTACTTGTAGTTGTGGTACCCGATGCAGTTCGCGACCCACGGGCAGTGGTGGTCCACTGTCGTCAGCTAAAGACAAGTCTCCCAGCTCACTCTTCAGCACGCACTGCCGGCACGAGCGGCAATGGTGGCACCGGTCGGGCTTCCACGCATCGCATTTGCGACACCACCGCGCGCCCCCCGTGTTGCTCTTCGCCATGATGGCGATCGGGCCGTCGTATGCGCCATCGAGAAGCGCGTCCGTCTCGTCTTCCTCGGTTGCCGGCACTGCGGATTCGGGCTCAGCGTGGTCGCGCGGACTGCTGAGGCTATTACGCAGCAGGCGCAGCGGGATATCGTCGTCATCAGGTTCTGGGATCGGCGCAGGTCGCGCGACGGGAGCCAGCGATGCAGGCGGCGGCACGCCCTCGAGTAACGGGTTCTCGGGCGGGGGCATCTCGTGCGCCTCGTCCCACTCCTCGTACCCCGGCAAAGGGCGGGCGTCGGGCGGTGCGAGCGACAGGTCCGGCGCCAGCGGGCGGTGAGCGATCACAGCGATGTACGACAGGACCGTCAGGCCGAGCAGGACGTGGAACACAACCACCCTGGCGTCAGCTACATGGAATACTCGTTATCTCACTGAAGGATGAAGTAGGGAATATCTTTGCGGTGCAGCAGGACCTCGTTTATGGAGACGGCGAAGGTGAAGGCGAGCCATGTCGAGACGATGATCAGGAGCACGCCTGGGGTCAGTTCTAACGGGAGGGGATGACGAACCGATGACAGGGAGGAAATGGACGAGACGTTGGACGCCGTCTATTCGCTCAAAGACGGACATGCCAACGTCTGTACGTCTGTTATTGTTGGTGTTGTCAAGTGTCAACACAAGACTGTTGTGTTCAGCCCGAAACCGCAACGGGTCCCAGGGTACCTGCTACACCGCCTCCACATCCTCACACGAGAGCTTTCCCACGACCGCAGCAATGCTCACCCACATGTCCACAATCGTTTCCGTCGCTTCTAGGCTATCGGGATAGAGCTGTTCGGGGAAACGATCTCGTACATGTCCATATGCATACTCCTCGCTCCTCCAGCCGTCCCCTTCGCCGCCGATAAGAGCACTGCGACTGCTTAGTCTCCCAACACAAACCTCGGTGGCAAGGAGATAACGCCCAGGCACGGACATGAGCGGCGGGAGTAAAGACGACTGTGGCTCACGTGACTCTCTCAAAAGTTGCCGGACCAGGATCCAAATATCCCTCAGAACGCCTTCTCCAAGCCCAGCAACAACCAAAACCAGCAACCATGGGCAGGAGAAAGGGAGCATCCGCTTGGAAGGTGAGCTATCTGATACATCGTTTAGCTGACATCAGAATCGCAAGAATGCGGAGCCCAGGCAGAACAGGACCAACGGTCCCCGCTGGAACGACATCACCCCCGACAAGATGGTCAACGAGCAGTTCGAGGAGTACTACAAGGTAGGCTGTCGTGCTCCTACTTGTAAGCTAACTTCCAGGCCCAAAAGATTGTTCCCGAGGACGAGTGGGAAACGTTCATGGACACGCTCAAGGTCGAGCTCCCAACGACTTTCCGTGTGACCGGCTCGCGCGCGCACGCCGACGTTATCAACAACCAGATCAAGGACCTTTACGTCCCGACAATGCAGAACGTCGAGCTCGACGGCGTCAAGTACGACCCGCCCAAGCCGATCCCGTGGTACCCCGAGCAGCTTGCGTGGGAGATCGCCGCGCCGAAGCGTGTCGTTCGCAAGAGCGAGCCGTTCAAGCAGTTCCAGCGCTTCCTCGTCGGCGAGACCGAGGTCGGTAACCTGTCGCGCCAGGAGGCCGTGTCCATGATCCCGCCCCTGCTCATGGACGTCGAGCCGCACCACGTGTGTCTCGACATGTGCGCCGCCCCCGGCAGCAAGACGGCGCAGATCATCGAGGCCCTCAACCCGCACCACACCGAGAGCACGGGCATGCTGATCGCCAACGACGCCGACTACAAGCGCACGCACATGCTCGTGCACCAGACCGGCCGCATGCCCTCGAAGGGTCTTGTCGTTGTGAACAATGACGCGACCCAGTTCCCCAACATCTCCCTCGGCCCCGGCGCAGGCAACATCAAGTATGACCGCATCCTCGCCGACGTGCCATGCTCGGGTGACGGCACGATGCGCAAGAACCTCGAGATCTGGAAGAAGTGGGCGCCCTTCGACGGCAACTCACTGCACACCGTCCAGCTCCGCATCCTCGAGCGTGCCATGAACATGCTCAAGCCCGGTGGCCGCCTCGTGTACTCGACGTGCTCGTTCAACCCGTCCGAGAACGAGGCCGTCGTCGCCGCCGCGCTCAACTCCCACCCCGACTTTGAGATCGTCGACGTCGCCGACAAGCTCCCCGAGCTCAAGCGCCGCCCCGGCATCCACGAGTGGAAGGTCGCGACTCGCGACAAGGACGAGAACATCAAGTGGCACGAGTCGCACGAGGCGTACGAGGCGTACCGCGCCGAGTCTGGCTCGGAGCGCGACAACAAGAGCCCCCTCCCCGCTTCGTGCTGGGCGCCCGCCAACGCTGCCGAGCTCTACCTCGAGCACGCCCTCCGCCTTCTCCCCCACGACCAGAACACCGGTGGCTTCTTCGTCTGTGTCCTCCAGAAGAAGGGCACGAGCGAGCCGACTGTCGTCCCGGCCTCGTCGCTTGTCAAGCGCGAAGTCAAGTCCAAGTTCGAGGAGCCCAAGGCTGAGGCTACCGCTGAACCCATGGCGGAGGACAAGCCCGAGGAGAAGACTGAGGAGGCTGTCGCCGTCCCCGCCAAACGCGAGCTGTCTCCGTCTGCCGAGGAGAGCGAGGCGAAGAAGCTGAAGAGCGACGCGCCGCAGGAGCCGCAGGACAAGAAGGCGAAGCGTGACCTTGCGTTCCGCGAGGACCCATTCGGCTTCGTTGACCCGTCGCACCCCGAGCTCGAGACGGTCAAGAAGTGGTTCGGCATGACGCCCGACTTCCCCGCCGAGAACCTCCTCGTGCGCAACGAGTACGGCAACCCGCTGCGTACGATCTACATCGTCAACGATCTCGTCAAGGCCGTCATCCTGAACAACGACTACACGCGGCTGCGCATGATCAGCGCGGGCGTCAAGGCGTTCATCCGCCAGGACTCGCAGAGCCGCTCGGACATTCAGTGCAAGTGGCGCGTGTCGAGCGACGGCATCCTCGGTGTCGTGCGCTACGTGCCCGAGGACAAGATTGTCAAGGCCAGCATCAAGGAGCTCCGCACCTTCCTCGAGGAGATGTACCCGCCCGTGGCCAAGTTTGAGGGCGCGTTCCGTGACACGTGTGAGGCGGCCGAGTTTGGCAACATGCTCGTGCTCTTTGAGGCCGGCGAGGGCGCCGGCGGCAAGCTGAACCTCCCCCTGTACCTGCCCTGCTGGAAGGCGAAGAGCAGCATGTCCCTCCTCATCGACAAGCGCGAGAAGAGCGTCCTCTCCAACCGCGTCTTTGGCGAGGACATTTGCAAGCCCGCCCCGCCGCCGCGCTCCCGAGAGGAGAAGGAGGCCGAGGCCGCCGCCGCTGCCAAGGAGGCAGCCGAGAAGGGCATGCCCGTCCCCACCCCCCTCGAGACCCCCGCTATGAGCACCGAGGCCACCCCCGCCCCCACCGACGAGGAGGCCGCCATGAACGCCTAGACTAGTGTTATGCATAGATACCCATAGGCTGGTGGCTGACATCACTGACTTGCGCACGTGTCGCACTGACATGAAGCCGAGGGTGTGCCTGACAGTAAGCACCCGGATATCTTATCAGACGTCCTGGCCGCAAATGACTGTCACGACAACGGCACTTGTGCATACTCTGAACGAGGATGAGCTCCAGCACTGGGCAAACCAGCCGCTGCATGCATCAGCGGGCGCCACGCACGTGCTCAAGTCTTTTCTTTCATGCACATGCGAAACAGCACCAGTACGACAAGCACTTCTTTCATTCGATTACTACACTGGCTACGGTTTCTTTGACTCAGCTGAGAGGCCGACTATTGCAGTCAAGCTTCCATGGCCATGCTTCACACTTCACGCTTGCGCATCCGAACGATAGCGCTAGAGGTGGGCGCGGTGCTCTTGGAGCTCCCGAACATAAGATGAATTGGTTCGTCAGGTTTGTGCGACCTTGACGCGCCAGTTGAGGCTTCATATTCGGGAGTGTGCCGTGTTCGCCGCATGCTTTGGAAGGGAAGAAACCAGGACACCGGAACGAGCAAGTAGTGAACAACGGGGGACACATACGAGGGGAGCGGTTGTCGAGCTAGCAGAGCTAGGTTCTGATATCGGCTCCGGGCAGCTAAGTATAGCAGTGATGGTAGTTGACGGGGACTGACGTCAGAAGACGGTAAGTTGAGCGTTGCTTGCTCTGCGAGTAGGCGGGCGGATAGTAGTTGTCGCTTCGTATCGGAGGTGACTTGGACGTTTGATCTGTCCTTGCAGAGTGCGTTCCCCGTGGCCTGAGCACCCGCGTGCGACCGGACGGCGACGGCAACCGCTCCAGCCTCGGCTTCGGCTTCGATTCCGAGGAACGGGCAGTGTGCTGTCTTAATCTTACCTGCGCCTTGCCTGTCTGCGTTCCCTCTTGTTTGCGGTCAGAATAGAAACTGGTAGCTCCACCTGCCTAAGACGGACGTGCCCTGCAATGAACGGCATCGATCTTGGTAGGTACGAACTGGACCCAATCCGAGGGGCCTCCCCCTCCCCATCCCCTAGGGAATCGAGCACATTTTGAACGCTGGCTAGGGGTTGTAGGACTTGATCAACGCGCGCGTGGCCTGCGGTGGCAGGCTCAGCTGCAATTCCTCACTTGCCAACGTACGGGTGTAAGTGTTTCCCAGTCTTTCCAATGAGTCCAAGCTACCCATGCAGCCGTTGCTCACTAGAACAGCCATCGAAACTGGCTCGAGCTCGTTCGATGCCTCATTTATGCCCTCACGTCGTCTGAAGATGGGCCGCAAGAAGCGCGCGGGTGAAAATCACTACTGCTCAGAGGACGCAGCCGCGCAGTCCGCACAAGTTTCAGAAAAATCGGCTCCCTCCTGAGCGCACTGCGGCATTCCTGGAAGCTCTGCGAACGTGACTTGTCGTATGATGACCGGATGATGCACTTTCCTTTGCGATGAAAGCGGAGCCTTGGGCAACAGCCTGTCAACCTGTCAACCAAGGATCCAAGGAAGGAATCAGGTTCAAGACGCGGTTGTGTTGTCAAAGGTGGCAAAAAAGAAAACGTTCTAATGTTGAGCTAGTCACTAGTCACACGCACCATCGTAGGCTTCTGCGAGCCCAGAGTGGCCTCGACTGGAGCTCGACAATCGTCAAACCACGCGAACCACCAAGTCCAGTGTGTACAGTCGCGGCCCAACGCAAGCAAAGCAAACATACATCCCCGTGCTGAGCGCTGGCTTGCTTCCTTCCCCGCCCTCCCACCCTTGTCTTCCTCCTTCCACCTTCTATCTCCACAACGAACCCGTGCTCTTGCCCCGTGCATAAATCTCAACGTAGCCACCCCCCTCGACTGCCTGCATCCCCTGCCACCTCTCTCGCCATCAACCACATGAACGACGACCGCAGCCAGTCTCTCAGCGCCTCGCCCGGTCAGGACCAGGACCACCGATCTGCCCGTCGCGCAACTCTTGCCACTCCAACTGTGACCAGAAAGCTAGCGGCAACTCTACAGTCGTCTGCACTCGGCACGCCGGCAATCATCCAGCGGGCCGGCACCCAAACGTAGCCCCTGGCCCTGACCACCGGCTCCGTCCTCAAGATCGACCCCGGCTGCTTCACTTCAGATGCTGCGGAAGACAATGTCGCTAGCGTGCTGCACGTCAACGATACCGACACGGAGGCTGAGTTCCAGACGAGATGGCACACCTTGCTCAAGACTCCCCAGACCTGGTCGCTAATTAAGCTAGGCCTGAATCGCGTCTGCACAGTGAAGAGGGGGCTTGACCTCAGTGAGATACGCGTCATTCATGCAGGCCGTCATCTACGCCTCACTGAACTACGCGCTGTCAGGTGCTCAGCTCAGCCTGACCGCTTTCCGCGTCAAGTTCACTCGGCTATTCGCGCTCGGCGACCGCCTCGTCGCCTTCGACAGGCTCCAACTCCCCGGGACGCCGCGCGGCAAGATTCTGAGCGCCGGCGAATTTGTGCGCCTGCTCAACTCGACTCCCAACGCCGAATTCATCAAGACTCTTCCCTTCTGCCTTAGAGGCAACGGCATCCTGACTGCAGACGATGAAGCTGTATCTGCGCTCCATAGATGAACGCATGAGGCGTTTCAGAGACTACTGGATCTTCCACTGCGTGGTCCCTTCGCGGCCTTCGTCCCTCGCCAGGAGGTCACCGTCGACAGCCTCCAAGAAGCTCTCAACATAGAGCTCAACAGCACGCAACAGTGCCACGAAGAACTGTCCACTGTTCGCTCGAAGACGAAGAAGGCCAAGCCCGCGGGCGATGTCAAGACAGACTCGCCAGGTCGCCGGCCACCATCCTCCAGTTTATCGGCAGTTTCACCCGCGTGGGCGTCCGAGCTCCAGCCGTCTATTCAAGGCACCCATGTCCCATCCAAGAAACGGAGAACACCTGCTCCATCTGCCCCAACGAGCACAGCGAATTCGACACCTGTGGGGAGGACGCAGGACTCTCGCCAGGAGCGTGACCACCTCGAAGTCCTAATCGAAGACGGTGCGGACGACGAGGAGTACGAGGCAGGGGATAAGGAAGGGGAATACGAGAGCAGCGGAGGCGAGGATCATCAGACGTGGTCCGCCGACGCGCTTCTGCTCGAGACCGACGATGACTCACCCGTTCCCATGTCCACCCGCAAGGGCCATGACGAGTCGGAAGTTGAGAGTGACGAAGACGATTCTCCATCAGAGACGCAGGTCGCGCAGAGGCCGCTGCACTCGGGGATTAGTGTGCTAGCTCTCGGCCCAGACGACATGGATACTCTCATTGAGGCGTTTGGTACTGCGGCAAAGTCGGAGACGGGACCTAAAGAGGAGATGGTGGCATGGCAAAAGGGGTCGGCGGAGGAAGGGGAGCAACCGTCGCAACGCAATCCTGGAGTCCGCTTGGCTCGGCGTTCGGCCCTCAGATCGGGAGTGCGCATTGACGGCCAGGTTCAGGCGCGGTTGCATTCATAGTTAAGTACCAACGGAGTGTTGTGAAGAAACTGTTCAGTAGATGGTGTAGTACTGTAGCATATGTCTCTTCTACGTATAGCGATGTCATGGAGGCACAATGTTTACTTGGGGCCGCCGATTTGCTCGCCGCATCAGACAGTGTCTAGTCCACTACTCCAAAAAGGTGACCATTCGTGTACAGTACTGCAGACTGTTCCTGAAGGCGAAGACCTGCTCGCGCAATGCCATAACTTCCGCCTCCTCAGTCGGACAAACATGGTGCCCAGTGGGTAGCCAACTTGTCTTGCATGTGTGCTGTGAGCCGCTATGGGCCGTTGCTCCGTCTTGAACGCCAAAGAGGGGATCGAATCAGGGTTCACATCTTCAACTCGTATCACCCGCTGCGCAAGGCTACTGGGCTCCGCCATGCTGCCCGTCGCCAAAGACTGCAACGTGTGGGCGGGCGGCCGGCATAGGAGCGCAAGGGCGAGTTGCATCACTTGATGTCTCGAAGCTTCTTGCTCACCCGGTTCATCCAGCTTCCTGCTCACCCGGTTCATCCTCCACCCTTCCGAATCCACATGCGTGGGCAGCCAGGAAGCTCTTGTTTCATGAGTTGCGCAGACGTCAATGATAGATCGAGTGGGGTCCAAGATTGGGGGCGTGGGGGCGGGTCTGCATGCAGGCTCCGTGACCAGTCAGGCGCACCGCTGACGAGGGCACGGTAGCATGTAGCACGGGTGACGTGACCTGATCGCATGCCGAGTCGCCGCCTCCTAACTGAGTTGCGTCGGCCGATCAGTTGATCAGCCCCGTGTGACGCACATACGATTATGATATGACAAGAGTGGAGGCACCGTGGCACCGCCGATCAGTGAAAATTCGGGAAACGACTCGCTCGAGACAACTTGCAACACGACTTTTTTTCATGTTGCAACCATTGAATTCATAGATATCAGGGTGCGGGGGGATGGGAAACACTAGAAGCAGTTGATGCTGGATATTTTGTCGTTTGCGTATATGTACAATGTTGAGACTACACTGGTTTAATAATGATCGGAACTGTTCACGTCAGCCACACTTCTACACCTTTCCTGCCTTTTCTCGACTCACAATGAAGCTAAACGCTCGGGAAGCTTAGTACCTGTAGTGCTCAGGCTTGTAGGGGCCCTCGACAGGGATGTCGAGGTACTCAGACTGCGTAGCAGTAAGAGTAGTGAGCTTAGCACCAAGCTGAGCGAGGTGGTTGCGAGCAACTTCCTCGTCAAGCGACTTCGGCAGCACATAGACCTTGCCCTTCTCATACGTGTTGCCCTCGCGGTCCTCCCAGAGGGCCACCTGGGCCAGGGTCTGGTTGGCAAACGAGCAGGACATGACAAACGAGGGGTGGCCAGTGGCACAGCCGAGGTTGACGAGACGACCCTCAGCGAGGAGGATGACGTGGCGGCCAGAGGCCATGGTGAAGCGGTCGACCTGGGGCTTGATGTTGACGCACTCCTTGGCGTTCTCCTTGATCCAGGCGACGTCGATCTCAATGTCGAAGTGGCCAATGTTGCAGACAATGGCGTCCTCGGGCATGACCTCGAAGTGCTTGCCGGTGATAATGTCACGGTTACCAGTGGTGGTGACGAAGATGTTGGCACGGGGAGCGGCGTCCTCCATGGTGGTGACCTCGTAACCGTTGATAACGGCCTGGAGGGCGTTGATGGGGTCGATCTCAGTAACGAGAACGCGGGCACCGTAAGAGCGGAGCGACTCGGCGCATCCCTTACCGACGTCACCGAAACCGGCGACGACGGCGACCTTACCGGCGATCATGACGTCGGTAGCACGCTTGATGCCGTCGACGAGCGACTCGCGGCAGCCGTACTGGCTTCGTCAGCAAAACGATGCACACACAGACGCGGGGGCACACGTCGGATCCTGAAACGGGTGAAACACGTGATCCACACCCGCCCAGGCACGACGTTTTCAGAAAACTCACGTAGTTGTCGAACTTGGACTTGGTGACCGAGTCGTTGACGTTGATGGCGGGGACCATGAGCTTGCCCTCCTTGGCGGCACGGTAGAGGTGGTGGACACCGGTGGTGGTCTCCTCCGAGACACCGTAGATGCCGTCGAGGTACTGGGGGAACTTCTCGTGAACGAGAGTGGTGAGGTCACCACCGTCGTCGAGGATCATGTTGAGGGGCTTGCCGTCGGGGAAGGCGGTAAGGGTCTGCTCAATGCACCAGAGGTACTCCTCCTCGGTCTCGCCCTTCCAGGCGAAGACGGGGATGCCGGCGGCGGCGATGGCGGCGGCAGCGTGGTCCTGGGTCGAGAAGATGTTGCACGACGACCAGGTGACCTCGGCACCGAGAGCGACGAGGGTCTCAATGAGGACAGCGGTCTGGATGGTCCTGGATGTCAGCGGGAGACAAAGACGATACAGCGGATCAACTCACATGTGGAGACAGCCGGCAATGCGGGCGCCCTTGAGGGGCTGCTTGGGGCCGTGGATGCGGCGGATCTCCATGAGACCGGGCATCTCGTGCTCAGCGAGCTCGATCTCCTTGCGACCGAAGGCGGCGAGGGACTCGTCGGCGACCTTGAACTTGATCTGCTGGGGGGCCATTTTTGATTTTTTGGAGGGGGGGGGTGGGGATGAGGAAGAAAGAGAAATGGGTTGCACGTTTGTAAATATGGGTAGGAGATCGGGCAGTCCCTGGGCTGGCTGGCTGGCAGGCTGGCAGGCTGTGTGCTGGAACGCTGGCTGACGGGCACAGCTGACTGGCTGACAGATGTCTGGGACAGGTTCGCTGACGCGCGGGGGCTTGGGCGCGTTGGGAGGGCACCAGAACTGCCCCCGCTCACTACGCTAATCGGGCTCGAGCTTCTGAGTTTACGGCTTGGGCGCATGGTCTGCATGGTGTGGGTGTGGGGTGTTCGACAGTCGTCCGATGGGCGGGGGAAGACACGCGTACGGCGCACCGCGCACCGCTCACTCTCACTCTCCGGAGCTGCTAGGCGGGCACTGGGCACTGGGCACTGGGTCGGAGGAATGTCTGCCGCAATCGGATCATGCACGCGCAGCACAGAGACGCCACGTACACGCTTTCACGCTCTGAAATTTTAACACCGCGCCCTGTGGCACCGCACGGTCCCCTTCCCCCCCCCTCCACCCTCATTTCTGCTTCCGTCACTCAGCTCAGTCACTCAGGGCAGCACACGTGAAACCCACGCACCATTCTGAGGATCGAGGATCGGGCGGCCAGAAGCAAGGCGCGCGCCTCATGACGCGCACTCTCCCGTTCTGTCACAACCGACACCTGACCTTCCTCCGACACTCCCTTCGAGACGACACACAACCTCTCGTCCACCAAGCCATCTTGCAACATCATCATGGCCATCGCCCACGACGGAGGCGGGGCCGGCGCCTCGGGCTCCCTCTCCGTCGACGAGGAGACTGACCTCGCCCTACTTGTGAGCGCTCCACCTTGGACTCTGCTGACCTGGCCCAGGACCAGCACTTAATCAAAACCAACGCCCTCAGCCAGCGCATGAAGAGTGAGCATCACTCGTCTTCCTCCTTCTCTTCTGACAGCAGCTATCCTGTCTCAGCTCGACTCTCGCCTGTCCCGACTAGACAAGTCGGTCGCACCCCTCGCCATTCGCCAGCTGTCGTACACGTCCAAGAACCTCGACGCCGTGCTTGAGGCGCTTGCGCCTGGATCAACGACCGCCGCTCGACCACAGCCTTCGCGCCAAGAGTCCTACACCTCTGCGGCTCTCGCAAGCGTGCACAGCAGCATCAATGACGTCCCCCCGCCGCCCGTGGCCGTGTCGACGCAGAGCCGAGCCGACAAACGCAGGAAGCACGGCTCGGTCATGGACCGGGGAAGGGCTGTCTCTCGGCCAGACAACGTGCCCCGATGGCAGGAGGAGGAGGCGGCCATCTCTCCCAGTGTCGAGGTGCCGCCACCGTCGCAATGGGACTCGGGTATCTCGTCCGGCACGGACCGAGGCGTGCTGTCGCGGGCGCCAGACCTGTCAAGCCTGAGCGAGTACATGGGTGCGCTGCAGGGTGTGATCCAGGAGCTGGAAGACATGAACCACGCGTTGCTCGAGGGACGGGGCGGCGACCGGGCAGCCGGCGTCGAGTCGCTCGGCAAGCTCGTCGAGGAGGCGTACGGCCAGCTCGTCGAGCTGCTGCTCCGGAAAACGAAAGAGGGCCTCCCGCGATCGTTCAGCCCGGCGTCGCTGGCCGGCTCGACCGTCCCGCAACCGCTGACGTGGTTCCCCGAGTTCCCTCGTATCCGGCACCTGTCCGCTCCGCTCTCGACGATGGTGTACCCTGACGAGCCGACGCCAAAGACGACGGGCCTGCTCGCGCCCATCTTCGACGACTGCATCGCCGACCTCGGCGGCATCCGCGGCGAATGGTTCCGCCAGTCGCTTGCGCCCGCCGCAGCCCGCGTCGACGAGGACGGCGGATCGTGGGACGCGAACCAGGGTGGGGAAAAGGTCCGCGCCGTCATGAACCTGTGGGAGGGCTTCCTGACCGCTGGAGAGGTAAGCTATCTTTGCGCGGTACAAAGCTGACAACCAGGCGGAGGTCGCGCTGCAGTCTCAGCTGATGCCGGGCGCGTCGGGCGAGATACTCGTCGGCAAGGTGCTCTCGTACGCGACGCCGGTGCTGACGGACGTCATGAACAACATCACCGCCAGCCTCAAGCGGGATCTGACGGGGCAGACCATGCTCTTGCTGGACCTGTACGCGAACCTGGTCGAGTTCCAGGCCAAGCTGGACACGCGGTTGGGCCAAGTCTTCGGGACGCGGGAAGCCGAGGAGGTGGCGGCTGTACTGCCGAATGCAATGGCGGTGCTGAAGCAGCTCGCGCAGCGGTCCTTCCCAGAGCGGCTGGTGGACATCCGCAATCCCTCGCGGAACAACGTGGCCAACGTCGGCGTCGACCCCGTCACCCATTCGACGCTGTCGTACCTCGAGGTCCTGCCCAAGTTCGGGAGCGTCGTGGACGGGCTCCTGCGCAGCGGGCGCGGAGAGCGGTCATGGCTCATGGGCCTGCCGCCGCCGTCTCCGGCTAAGAGCGCAGAGGAGGAAGGCGGCGTGCTCAACCTCTATTTGGCCGACATTCTCGGGGCGCTCATCCAGCACCTCGAGCAGAAGGCGGCGCCGATGCGCAAGCTGGCATCATACACTTATCTCCTGAACAACTGTGAGTTGGTCGGAGTTGGAAACGCTAACCCACAGTGTCGCACATAAGAAATACGACATCGTCGTTCCACGCCGACTGTGTCGGTGTCTCGGCCGAGAACATGATGAACAAGGCCTTCCGGGACGCGAAGGCGTAAGTTAGTATGCGCCAACTCCAACTGACATCAGGCGCTACCTGAACGAGTGGTCCGACCTGACATTGTTACTTCAGCACACGGCGCACGCGCGTTTCGGCGTCGGCGGCGCGAGCGAGAAGCAGTCTACGAAAGAGGCCGCGGCGGCCTTCTTCGAGCGCCTCGCCGAGCTCGAGACGCAGTGCAGAAATTATCCCCTGAACCGCGCCGACCCCGATTTGCGCGACCGCGTCGGCGCCGAGGCGGATGATATTGTCAAAACCGGGTACAAGGCGTTCTGGACCAAGGGGCACAATAAGGGATACGACAAGTATCTCAAGGGAACGCCGGACGACATCTCCCGCCGCGTGCAGGCTGTGTTCCGATGATCCGGGGCTCGCGGCCGCCAGGCTGATCGGCCGCTGGACGGGGTTGTTAGGTTGTTAGTCGGGAGCCGACACACCGCGCCCAGTTGTAATACTAGTACTTTAAGTCTAACATAACGATTACATGATATACAATCCAGCAGCATCAGCAGCACCCTCCCTTCGCTCCGCTCCTGCCCTTGCCCAACTGGACAGTCTTGGCTTTCCGGTCCACTTGCCCTTGCTCAATCCTCTCCAACATTTGACGAGCAGTCCACTCAAAGGCGTCCACGACGCCCCATCCCTCCTTCGCACTCGTCTCCACATAAAGCAGCCCGTGTTGCTTGGCGAAGAAAGCACCCTCGAGCGTGCTGACTGCACGAGGTAACAATCCCGAGCCTGAGCCAGAGTCAGAGGCAGACGCCGTGGTGGGGGTAGCTGGGGAGTCCTCCGGGTCGACGTCCGAAGGAGACACGGCCTCGCCGAACTGAATTTGGGGAAGGGCTGTAGGCGTGTTGGAACAGAGATCTGTCTTGTTCGCGACTAGGATGATGGAACAGTTCTCCTCGGCGTGCGTGCGCAGGTCGTCGAGCCAGGAGGTAACATGTTCGAAGGCTGGGGTTAGCGAGTGCGAGTAGGCGCGACCGACAGGAGGGCCGCGAGCTGCGTGCCGTGGTGGCTCGAGCTGAAGCGAGATGAGGAGAGAAGGAGGAGGAAGGGATAGGGGAACTCAGACTCACTCTCCCGCCTCGTCACGTCATACACGAGGAGAGCTCCGGCTGCGCCGCGGAAGTACGAGCGCGTGATGGAGCGGAACGACTCGGTGCCGGCCGTGTCCCAGCCTGCGCGTTAACTATAAGGTCATGTTTGTAGCCCATCTGTCACTCCGCTCGTGGGCCAACAGAGGTCTGGGCGAGAGTGTCGGCTGACGCCGAGTCTCTCATGCTCCAATCCCACCGCCATCGCAGCCGCAGTGACCGTCACAATCGCTGTGGCCGTCTCCGCAGTTACGATTGGAGCAAAATAAAATCGTTGACGCAAGGGCACACTTACATTGGACTTTGACCCTCTTGCCCTCATCGCCGACGGTCAGGATCTTGGAGCCAAACTCAACCCCCAGCGTCGGCTCGGCATTCGCAAACTTGTCGTCTGTCAGACGCACGAGCAGACACGACTTGCCGACCGCCGCGTCGCCGACGATCACGTATTTCAGGATGCTAATCGGTGAACGCGAGGCGTGAGCACGAGAGAGCATGGAGCGATAGGTGGGAAGCGGAGGGGTTAGTGGGGAGGGAAAGGCAGGGGGCCGGCGTTGTTGTTGTTGGGGCGAGGGGACGTGCGGTGGAGCGGCGATACCCGATGAGATGAGCGGAGTCGAGGAAAAGCCGAGAGAGCACCGTCGTCGTAAGATTGATGAAAGGTGAGCGATAAAGATAGCGTTGTTGTTTGAATGGAGCCGTAGATCGGAGTGAGAGGCAGTGCAGGTCGAGTCAGGTCGGGTGAGGATCGCAGCGTCAGTATCCCCTCCCCCATATCCACTAGTTCTCCGTCGAGGCAGACTCACTAATCCCTGTTCGTTAGCTATGACGAAGTGCTCGAGCTTACCAAGTCAGCTGGTCCATGCTGTCCGCTCTCTTCGTTGTGAGTGTGCGAGCAGAGGTAGTGAGAAGTGGGATCCGATGCGATCGGGGTAGCAAGCAGGCGTAATGTCCAGCTCGTCAGGGCCTATGTGAATGGTGGCGAGGGCAGGCGTGGGAGAGCTGGCTCCGATGCAGTCACGTGATGGACCGGGTACCTGGGCCTGGGGCCGCCGGAGGTGTGCGCCGGAGGCCTCGATGACGGACGCACCTCGACGACTGCCCGCTGTCACATGCCGAAACGATCATACGCTTCTGGGACACGCAGGAGAGGAGGGAACTGATGCAACAGGTGATTTGAGACGCACTTTAGGCAATGCAGATTTGGGCGGCTTCCTTAGTTTCCGACACAAACGATTGGGCGCCACTTGAGGAGATGCGCCTTTAACAGCTGCGCTGATGATCGGAGACAAATGTGTGCCGACCTCCGCCGAACAGAGTCCGCCCTCGCTTTGGGGGTTTACAACGTCGCCAGTCAACTGAGAGCGCTGTTGGTACGCACAGCGTAGTGTCATATCGACCGTGGTCGCACCACGCACACAATCACCATGACGCAATGAGATGGATATACGAAGAACACGGACAGAATGTACGACTTCAAACGAGCGGAGTCCGGAGCCCGCAACACACCCAACTCCTCTTAAGCCATTACCAGGGGCGGCAATGAGAAAGCCTCTTGCTGCGACTAGCGGCTCACTCTCCGGCCGGTTATCAACGTTGGACGACTTGGACGCACAGTTCTCCGAGATACCCTGAAGAGGGGTAAGCACCAACCAAGCGACCTCATGCTGTTCGCGATAGGAGACATAAGCTGACGACGCAGTACGGGTTGCGACGACCAGGTTCTGACTGACTGTGATCCTGCTCTAGGTCGCATCCGCATGCTTTCAGGCGACATCGCCTTCTACGCCACGCCGTTGAGAGGGTGACAATCCTCCTAACCACCTCCGGCAACATGTCCACCACGCGCTCGTGTGGTCTGCTCACAGTATCTGCACTTTGCACTTGCTTCTCAGCGCTGCGCACTGAACCTCTGGCATTGCCGGATCCATCCCCCCTCCGGTTACATCAACGTTGATCGCCGCGCTCATACCATGACAGCATAAATGACCTCGACGTGTCGCCTCTTCTCCTCATCGCCAGTCAATAGCATCGATTCTGACCAACATGCCCACTGGTGAGTCCGCTGTCTGCCTGACAGCAGCTGCACGCGAGGTCAAGCTTTCATTCCTAGCCCCTGTGCAGGTGTCTCGCTATCTATACGCGTGGTAATAGCTGACCACAGCTCACGCCGAGATCGAAGTCGACGTCCAGCTGTATCAGACGTTCACTGCGCAGCTGGGCCTCGAGACCAAGACCAACCTCCTCCTGCGCGAATGGTACCGCCACGAGGTTGGCTGCGAGCCCAGCGCACCGATGCCGTACACCGAGGCAATCACGTCGGCCGACACATGCCCCTCCGTCGAGGCGAGCGACGACCTCAAGGCCAAGCTGTACGACAAGGTGCAGTGCCTGTGGCACCTGCAGGTCGAGCGCAACCGGCTCGATGCAGAGGGCTTCATGCACCGCTTCGGGTACGAACCGCGCACGCCCCTGCCGTACACCGAGGCCGGGGTCGGTGAGCACTTCGAGTCGAAGGACGCCGTCGCCCTCCTGAGCGGCGTGCACGCCGCGCTCGCCTGCAGCTGGTTCCTTCAGGTCGAGAAGAACCGCCTCCTCCGGGAGGCGTTCGTCGTCCAGTTCGCGACCGACCCCAGCACGCCCATGCCCTACACCGATAACGGCACCATTGACGAGGACGCTCCTTCCACCAGCGAGGAGGACGCCATCGCCGCCCTCCACGACGCCATCGGACAGAGGCTCGGTCTACTCGTCCGCCTTCACGACGAGTGGGGCGCGCTCTTCAGCGAGACGTTCGCCATGCAGAACGGACAGCAGCTGCCTCCTCTCAGCACTTAAAGCTGCTGACTAGGCTTGCCAAGACTTTTTGTGATCAAAGATTTTCATCACGATTCAGGCAGCATAATCACCGATGCGATTCTAACGGACAGTTTCTCCTGTCTCGTTCCCCGGACACTAACGACAGCGCAAGGCTGAGAGCCACAAGCTCTTTGTCGTACAGAGGAGGGCAGCCTCGGGCCGGTGGGACGCCTTGCCGATGAACCGCCGGCCGCCGACAGACCAGTATCAGGCACGTACGGAACGCGATGGGCGACATGAAGCTGAGCTCTAAACGTCTTCCCTCCACATCTCAGCTTCAGACACTTCTCATGCTCATAACTGACACTTCTCTGACATCTTCCTTCTCCAGACCGGCTCATCCTCTCACCGTATTGCGCCTTCCCTACACGGCAGCCACCCGACATCACCGTCAGAGGCATGTCAACCGCCACCCTCTACATCGACTCTATCCTCACAGCATCGCCCGGTTCAAACACCTATACCCATGACCTCGATGCTTTGAGGCAAATCCTATCCCTCAAGTTAGACCGTGATCACTCTCTGGCACTCCTCGACCTGCAACGCGCCCTCAGTGACCAGCTCGACTTCTCTAAAGGCTACTCTGACGGCCATCTGCGCTCCTGCATCTTCAACCTGTTCCTCCCAATATGTTTGAGTGGTTCTTTCTCGCCCGAGCTCGGCACCCCGATGTCTGTCGTCAAGCTCTCAGATTGCATCGGACTCAGCAAGACGGCCATGGCGGCTTGCATCGAAGACTTCCTTACAGAGGGTCGCAAGTGGGCGATCCAACTGGAAGTCAGGAAGGGAGGGCTCGGACGCTGATGCTGCCGCAAGGCGACTGCGCCAGCGCCGTGTGTCGCAAGGGCATAGCAAGGTGTGGTTTACACGGCCCGACCTCAGCCTGGTGCAGAAGTGCCGCTGCCGTGGAGATGACCGATGCTCGCATCAAGCCTGCCTGCTGACGATGAACATCAGAGCCTTCGACGACAAAGAACTCATCAACCATGTCAAGGTGTCGATTACGCTCTGACATGCGTGGCAGGACTGGCAGAAGGTCGACGTAAGGCCGGGACCCGTGCCGTGCGGCTTGGCAGCCGCCATCGAAGTGCGCTCATTGGGAGACTTGCGCTGACAACAGGGCGCAATAGCAGCAGAAGATATGCTGGAGGAACCCGAACCTGAGAAGACGACCACTGGCATCAGACATCTCCTCGCGACCCTCCAGCATGTCCACATGGCCCACCAACTACTTAACGATGATCATGAGCTTAACGAACATGCTGTGCAACTGTATCTGGATCTCTTTGCGCAGGCTATCCGTCCGGGCGCCAACCAGCCTCGCTCTCAACCACTTATCAAAACCCCGCTCGATCTCGCAGCTCCCCCCGTAACCACCTGTCGAGCCAGTGCCTGTGCCGAAGCTAGTCCGCAGCAGAGTCACCTCCAAACCGCTCCACCTACGGCGTGGCTGTGGCGAGAGCTGAACCGCCACTCCGATCCAGTCTACATACTGCAGAGCAACTATTGAAGCTCTGAACTCGCCATTGCCTTCTTCGCCGAGGGTCTTGGAGCGGACGGGCTGGACGTTCACCGTCGTCAGCCCCGCGGAGATGGACTCGCTGCTCCGGGCTCCTCTTCAACCCCAGTCCAGCACGACCAATCACGGCCGCACGGGGATCTTTGGATGCACCATCCTTTGATGTAGACAATTGCATAATACGTACGCCATGCATGACCTCATGACCTGTGCCAAGAGCGTGCTGCCTTATCGCTGCCAACTCGGCGAGCATGCTTCTGCCATTCAGGGCTATCCAGAATTCACCGGTCACCACCCCTGAGCTTCGCTATCCTCCCTCCGTTGCACTCCCCTACCTCCTGCGTCTTCCTCAGCCACTGCTCGCCGACGACGCCACGCTGAGGGGCGCAGGAGCGCGCCGGTGTCGTCGCTCACATCAGCAGCACTCGGCAAGATGGCCGAGCGGTCTAAGGCGCTGTGTTCAGGTTCCTCTGCTTCCGAGCAGTTGAGCTTCGCAGTCTTCGGGCGTGGGTTCGAATCCCACTCTTGTCATATGCGAGCGCGAGTTCGCAACCTAGAGAGCTGTCCTTTTTCTGGATGAGTCGAGGAAAAGGTTGGAGAAGGTCGGCGGAGAGAACGTAGCAGGGCGGCTGTGTCCTAGATGACTGCGGTCGTGTGCAATCCTTCTCGGTCCTGTCGTCGCTTCCGGATCACTCTTAACCTTCTTTTAACCCCCGTCTCACCGCACTCATCAGCTGCATGTACAGAGGGTAATGGAGATTAACTCACAGCAGTGCAGAAACTGATGAAAACGCTGTGCAATGCCACGGGCGCAGATCGTCGGTGCGCTCGCGCGCAGGCGACTGTGGCACCACAACTCGATCGCCGTACCAACACCCCTTCAGCTTCACATTCCTGACTCTCACTCGTCTATCATCTAAAAACCGTTCTGCGAGCTCCTGGAGATGCGCAGAGGTCGCAAAAAGGGATATCTGGACGACTTAGGAATCGAACCAAAGACCTCGTCAAGATTAGACAGTGCTAATGACGCGCTCTACCAACTGAGCTAGACGCCCCCAGATGCTGTTGCTGTTCGCCAAAGCGCCGCTGGAACATGAGCCACTGCCTGCCACGTGGTGTTGGGCACTGGATCGCGGATGGAGGCGTCTGGTACCGTTGAGACAGTTGAAAGCCGAGTGGAAGTAAGTTCGTCAGGTTCTCCGACTCTTGCCCGCTCGGAAGCGAATCACGGTTTGCTCCAGGCGAGCGTGGAAGTTGCGTCAGTGGCTGGGCTCAGGGGGAACAGATGTCCGCAGCAACCCTCTGCACTGCGCTGTGCAAGACGAGAGTTGCGGTTAACGCGCCGAGAGTTTGCTTTCGGTCACAGGGGGATCTCCTGGGGATCCTGGTAGCGCGTGCCATCCACGTGCCTGATTCAGCAAGATGCGGTTGATTACCCTGGTGCCTTCAACTTCTCTCCGCATCCCTGCCCCGCATGGCCGGCGTGCGTATCATTTCCTCGCCGCATCACGGCGGCCGCCGCAGCCACCCATCACCCGTGGAGCACCAACATGTCACCGCAATGTCTTGGCATCGGGGACTCTGACCCTACGCTTTGCCCTTGCGCAGCTCGGAGCCGGCACGCTGCGTGCAAGTGTCCGTGTCCGTGTTCGGCGGGGCGGTGCTATGCACGTGAGCAACAACAACGCCGCTAGTGACTCCGGCTTCTTATAAATTAACTTCTTGATGTTGATCGACACAGGGCCGACACGACAACATTCACCATGACGCTCTCTCCCCGCGGCCTGCGCAACGCCACCGACTCCATCTGCCTCGTGCTCTCCCTGGCCACTGGTGCTGTTTCCATTGCCGCCATTTGCATCGCTGGCTCAGAGGAGCGCATCATGTCCGGCCACCTCGGTGCGCTCATCTGCGGCACGACGTTCGGCTGGGCGGCGACGGCGTTCTTCATCTCGTCGTGCGTATCCCCGCCGTCCATCAGCTAACACCCCAGACTCGCTGTCACAGGCGCCAAGCCCCAGTCGCGCTACACGTCCCTCCGGAGCACGACGATCGCGCGCGGCGTCCTGTTCGTCGTCGGTTGCGCGCTCGCCGGTTACCAGTCGACCATCTTCGACGCGTACCGGGTGTGCTCAGACTATCGCAGCCGCTACAGACGGTACAACGGGGGCGGCTCGGCTGCCAACTGCCAGCTGCCGCTTGCGTCTGGCATTCTCGCGTGGCTTCTCGTCGCTGCTGTAAGTAGGTCCGCTTGAGAAGGGACTGACAGAAGATCGCGGTCTGTGCCATCATCGAGATTCTCGCCTTCACCCAGCGGTACGGCAACACACGCTCCACTTGGGGGGCTAGCCTGCTCGAGCTGCCCAACACGCAGCGCCTTCCTGCGGAAGACAAGCGCTCTCTCAACGTTTAGAACGCGTTACCACCTATATCTAGACTACTGTGTGGGACGCACTCGTTATAATCTGTCTGTCTAATCTCCGTATCGATAATCTGCCTCCATAATTGAATAGCACCCCCTATAATATCTAATGCACACGAATCCCTGCCTTTACAGCGCCGCAACTGCATCGCGGTCGTTACGAGCAAGTACGGACACACGAAACGGACTTTTGGCGAGGCAGAGCGGCCCTTCTCCCGCGTACCACAGCAGGACGGAAACGAGGTTGATGTGCACGCTCTGCTGCTCAATGGGTGCGCGGTAGAGGGCGCTGATCTGCCACTCAAGGAACTTCCTGATGTCGGAGATGGGATGTGCGGCCTTGTTGCTACCCGCTTTGAAGCAATCGAGCTGGTCGGCACTCCCGCGGATCTTGCTCTCGCGCCGCTTCTTCTTCAGAGACTTGTTGACCTCCTTGGCCCGTTCCCCTTGGTCTTCGCCGTCGCTCGGAGCCCGCCCTCATCGACGACCTCGCCGAGGAGGACCAGGACTACCTCGCCGAGCAGTGCAGTGCAAGAAGCTCCGTCATGAGACATGCTATGCCAACAAGTCCTAGGGGCACTGGGAGTGCTTTGACATCCAGTCCGAGCAGATCTCCTGCGGCGGATGCCGATGGGGATCGTACAAGCCCCAGGCCAACACCAAGGACGGCATCAACTGCAAGTCCTTCAGCGACGACACCACCTGTCTCGCCGTCCGGCATGTGCCGTGCCTAAGCCCATAGTTCATACCTTCTTTCTCTCGCAGACATTGCTTGCAGGCTTGGTGCGCACCCTTGGGCATTCGACAGACATTTCCTTATAATCTTACATCGGACAGTTACCAGTTGTTATACATTTTTGCGCATTCACCGTTTATCCTGCTTTCAGTGTACACTGCGAGGGACTCGGTCGGTCAGGTCCTCGGTCCTGGTCACCTGGTCATTCCAGGCTCAATCCGGGCATTATCTTCCATGGGATGGGATCGGACATGTTTCGCATTCGCCGGGTGGCTATTGCTGGTTCTGCCAGGCTTGGTGCTGGTGCATCTGCTGGTGCATCTGCTGCACGCCCGGTTTGTCCTCGGGGCTCGCAGCTGCGGGTTTGGCGTCGAGGCCCTCACCGCCGAAGGAAGCCAGGCGGATGATGCGCTGTCCCGTCTGGCTCTCGCGGCGCTTCAGCTGTCCGCTCATCGGCCCACAGCCGTGGCCAGGGCTGAAGGCGCCCGTCTCCGCGACGGTGGGGTGGGATGGCTGCTCACCCATGCCTGAGCCGTCGAGGTAAGCTGAGTCAGAGGTGCTGAAGGGGTCGGCGGCGTTGCGGAAGTCATCGTGATGCGCCTGCTCGGGGATGGGGATCGCGGCCGGCGCGTTGTTCAGCTTGGACGTGTCCATCGCCTGGGGGTTAGAGCTGTCAAGCGACAAAGGAGGTGACTCACAGTCATGGTGGGCTGTCGATTGATGGAGAGACAGGATCTGGGACTGGATGTTACAGGTTGTGGATGGGTGGGTCATGTGCTGTTGCGCCGATGCCTCCACTTTTGTGCCTTGCGTGCCATGCGGTCATCGTCGTCGCCACCAGCGAGCGGAAGCAAAAATCTCGCTCACCTCCGACTTATTTTGGCCTAGGAGAGCCGTCCTCCACCACCAGTCAATGTCCGATCAAGACAGACCACGCCTACCAAAGATGCCCGGCCAGCGCCTCCGTCCGACGAAACCGACACGGCCTCGCGCCTCCCTAGTCGCTGCCGCAGCCGCGAGCGAGTCGCCCTCGACCTCGGCGCCGGCAGCGGCCCAACAGCCGCTCTTCCTCGATCCGGACGCCGATGACGAGGCAGACGACAAGCACGACACCATGGAGGACAGCAAGGAGGACATCCGCGAGCCTGCCCCGCCAGCACCGACACAGGCGACACAGGCGACGCAGCTGACAGCCTCGAGCTCGCAGGTCCAGGGTGCCCGCACCGAGCCAGTCAAGATGAAGTTCAAGCCGAAGATGCCGATTCGCCGTGCCGTGCAGGAGGACGTCAAGCCGGATGTGTCTTCCTCGGCTTCCTCCTCTCGTGGTCGTGGGGGTATTCGCGGTCGAGGACGAGGGGGAATGCGTGGTGGCCGTGGTGGTGCCGCTGCAGTTTCGACCATCGCCGCCGGTCCCTTTGGCGGCAACCGCCCCGCCTCACGCCGTGTGGTCGCCCCTCCCCCGCCGAGCAGGGGTATGGAGACTGTCGCCGTCGAGGTGTACTCCGACAATGAGGACGGCTCTCGCCCTGGTGTCATTGACATTGACGCTGTCAGTGGTCTCTCCGAGTCGGCCCCGACGTCCGTGTACCGTGCCCGCGACCTGGATGGTGGCAAGGCAGCGGCCAAGGCGAAGGAGAAGGAGAAGATCAAGGCGCAGAAGGAGCGGAAACGGCGGCAGAAGCTCGTGCGTGCTGCTGTCACTGGCGAGGCACCAGGCGACGTCTTCGTCAAGGCTGAGCCCGTGTCGCCATCTCGTCCCAGTGCCCCGCTTCCCGCGACAGCAGACGACATGGATGTTGAGCGCGAGGGCGACAGCATGATTCCGGCCGACCAGACGCAAGACCGCGACGAGGCAGGCCGTCGTGTCCGCGCCCTCACGTCTGTCACTGATGTCTCTACGATGAGCGGCACGCCAGACGTGAACGAGGCGCAGCGTGTCGATCTCTCGGAGAGTGAGGACGAGGAGTTCGAGGAGGACCTTGGCGGCGACTTTGTGCTCATCCCTGGCGGAGAACACCCTGAGGACAAGCTGTTCACGTTCCAGTTCCCGCACATGTTCCCCAAGTTCAAGCCACCTCCTGAGCCTGTCATGGAAGTGCCTGAGGGAGAGGGCGAGAAACCTGAGGAGGAGAAGAAGGAGGAGAAACCCAAGCTCGCTGCGCGCAAGAAGCCGACCCCGCCCCCGACTGGACGTATCGGCTCCCTCGTCGTGCTCAAGAGTGGAAAGGTCAAGATGGTTATGGGCTCGGGCGATAGTGCAGTCGTCATGGACGTCAGCCCTGGTGTGAGCCCGACCTTCCTCCAGACCCTTGTGCACGTGGACCAGAAGAACAAGACACTGGCTGTTGCCGGAGAAGTGCACAAGAGCTATGTCGTCACACCTGACGTGGACCGCTTGCTTGATGAGCTCTTCATCAACGGCGGCGAGACGCCAGGTGATCGCGAGAAGCGCACTATGCGCCAGGTCAAGATGGAGCGCGGGGTTAAGATTGAGCTGAACTAAAGCGGATAGACTGTGTATTAGATGTATATTTTGCTTCGTCCTGGTGCGTGGTGCTTGTAAGATGTGTGCATTATGGCCTCGTGATGAACAGATGGAATGAGACTGGACTACGATGTACTACGCTTCTAATACTTAGATGGCGAGCTTCATGATGCCATAACTTGAGAAAGAAACGACGGAGTTACAGAGGTTCGGGCGAGTCGCTTGCTCACGAAGTGGTATTGGTGGCGGCGCCACCATTCGAGTACATCGGAAACCCCCCTGTACACCTCGCCGCGGTTGATGCTCCACCTGCACCCCTCACCTGTTGGCGACTGGCTCTATGAGATCAACGCGACCAAGGAACAGTTCAATGCATTGGGCATAGAGTACAACTGAAACAACTGATGACAACCTCCCCTCAACTTCCTCCTCCTCTGTACTCTGTTGACTATAGGGACTTAGAATTTGTGTGTGCGGTGTTTATTGTGTGGTTGTGTGTGTGGTATGTCTATTGAGGGAGCGTCCTTTCTAGATGATGTATCGGAAGCGGACCTGGGCCTCATCGTACGGCTCGCCACTAGCGATGATCTCCCTCTCGCGCTCGTCGAGTTTCCTGTTCTCGCGCTTCAGGAGCCAAACCAGCGCGAGCGCGACGAGGATGCTGCTCGCGCACATGGCCATACTGAACCCGAAGCCTGTGGGGTACTGCGGCGCTTCGTGCGCGAGGTAGGAGTTTGTTCCCGCCGCCGTCGCGAGACTCGCGAGCATGAGCTGGAAAGCCATCGAGATGTTGCGCTTGCCCGCCGTCTCAGCGTTGTTACTGTTCCACGCGAGAGTGCCGGGGAACGCCATGTAGATGCCGCTCATGAGGACGCAGCATGCAAAGTAGCGCACGCCCGGGATGCGGTCCTTCGGCAGGCAGTAGAGCATGATGAGGCCCACGAGGGCGACGGAGAATCCGACGACGATCATGTCACTCCTGCGTTGACGGCGGTCGGAGTACAGGCCGGCGATGAAAGTGCAGATACACGCGGCGGTGTAAACCGGGATGGTCAGGAGCTGCGCGTTGGCCGCCTTGTACCCCATCTGCACGAGAATGGTGGGGAGCGTGTACGAGAATCCGAACACGACAATGTTCACGCTTCCCGCGAGCCACGTGCACATCCACACCTTGTAGTCGCCGATGACTTGGCGGAGGTACTTCCACTCAAAGTGCTGCTTGGACGCCTGGCCCTCAGCAGCGCGGTTGGCGAGAATCGCGTCGCGCTCAGAGGCAGTGAGCCACTTGCTCCGCGACGGGTCGTCGGGGAGGAACAGGAAGATGAGGCTCGAGAGGAGCACCGTCGCGATACCTTCCAGGATGAAAATCCATCGCCAGGATGCCAGGTTGCCGACTCCGTCCATGTAGTGGATCGCGTACGCGAGCAGGCCGGAGAAGGCGCCGGAGAACACGCCGATCACGTAGAACGCACTGATGCGTGTCTGCACCTGCATGCGCGGGTACCAGTTGCCAACCAGCACGAGGGCGGACGGGAAGAATGACGCCTCCGTCACTCCAAGCATGAGCCTGTCGTCAGCGGCTGAACCTCGACTGCCATTGCCCACCAGCGCGAACACGGGGACGTCAGCGGAAATACAACGTACCTGACAGCGATGGCTCCTCCAAAGTTCTGGACGAGTCCGCTCAGCGTCATGACGATTCCCCATGCCAGACAGATGCACGCGATCCACAGCGACGGACGCACGTAGCTGAGGATGATGCCTCCGGGCACCTCCATGCCTCCATATGTGAAGAAGAACACGGTCGCGATGAGGTTGTACTGCTGCGTCGTGATCCCGAGATCCTCCTTGAAGCCGAAGATAGAGGCGTTTGCAAGCGACCCCCGGTCGAGGTACGAGAACAGATACAGGATGGCGAGGGGCGGGATGAGGCGGCGGTCGACCTTGCGCAGCGCGCGTTGCAACTCGGCATCGTCGCGGGGCTGGGCAGCGACGTCGCCGGCGTCACCCTTCGACTCCATCGAGAAGCTGCCGTGGCCCGTCTTTTCGTCCTCGGCCCAAGAGGGCTCCAGGGTGCTGGTGACAGCAAGCTCAGGCTCGGGGCGCTGGGACATTGCGTGATGCGTGGTTACTTGTGTGTGACGTTGATGAGTGAGGAGATGCGGAAGAACGAAAGCGCGCGCTTTATGAACACTCTCTGCTAGCCTTGGCGTCTGTTATGCGCCGCGCATCGGCCCGCTGCGTCGTGTAAACGAGATACCGAGGAGGCGCAAGATACGGGCAGAAGAGGGGCACAGATAGCGCGTAAGCAGATAGCGGCCGAGGCGCTGACTGATGCGTAGGTGGGCGTTGGGCGTACAAAACGGAACGCAAGATGCTGATGAGTGCTTG
This sequence comes from Trichosporon coremiiforme, assembly GCA_039545355.1. Lineage (NCBI taxonomy): Eukaryota > Fungi > Basidiomycota > Tremellomycetes > Trichosporonales > Trichosporonaceae > Trichosporon > Trichosporon coremiiforme. Next base: position 40,374 of record BCJJ01000020.1, read on the forward strand.
ATCGGGCGTACGCGGGCGTCCAGCGTCGTTTGTTGCTTATCGGGTCGGAGCGTCGGGGGGRGGGGGGGGGGACGTAGACGTGGCGAACAGATGTTACAGTATGTGGGCGTGGGAAACGTGGGCAGTGCGTTTGCGCGCTTCACGCGCAGAGAGATGGACGGGAATGCCAAGTGTTGTGCGAGGTGACCGGCATCGGTCACATGCGACGAACAAGAGTTCGAGTCGGTGCGGCGAGGGGTTGCGGGCCAGCGCGCAGGAGCCGAGATGGGCTGGTTGAGCTGTTTACCGAAGTGATGCTGTCCTGAGCGATTCCAGCAACCCTGACAGGCCAAACCTAATCCCACTACTCCAATAGGAGCCTGGCTGTTAGGTGTAGAGCTTCTGTTGATCTCTGCTTGAATTCCGGCTCGAATCAAACAAAAATTACTATAAAACGGATCCGACGCCGAGCCCCCGCTGTGCCGTTGTGCCGTCAGCCATGCTCATTGGCTCCGGTGCCACAGCCTTCCAGACGGGCTGTACGGACATCTCCGACATGTAAGGTTGGCCAACATGCGTATCTCGCGTGGCGTGGATCTTGCGTTTATACGACAGCGATAGCACTCGGTGCGAGCAGCAGCATACGATACGCTGCACGCCCGCAGTAGATACGCGCAATCTTGCCCACTCGCTGTGCTAGATACGCACTGTCTGCGTCATGTCATGCGTACCGCGTATCTGCGGCGAACTGGCCAGTCGACGACCGTGTGGGGAGCGGCAGTGGTGGGCACGTCGTATAAGCGTTTATCACCCCACACAGCCAGACTCCTCGGTACGCTCGGCGGCCACCGCCAGGTGCAGGTCTCGTCTGATCACGCAGGCTCGGCCACTGGCTGCCCGGCCCGCTGCATCCGCTCTTGCCGCGGACAAGTCATGTCACTTGCTACACGCAAACGCAGCGTGACGCAGAGGAGCCGGTAGATAAATGAGCTGTTGGGAGCACAGTTGCCATCACCCACACCTCATCACCACCATGACAAAGTCGACATACATCCCCGGCACGCACCAGGTCAACGGTGAGCGCCTCAATCGCACCCTGCACGAGACGTGCGAGTGGGGCAAGGCGAACCGGTGGGGCGAGTGAGTCAAAGTCCTTCAGTGTCTCCTCCGGGAGCACAGCCCACTTACTCCCAAGGGTGAGCAGCGCTGACGTGCAGTGGGCCCAACGACACGGGCATGTGCCGTCTGGCTTTGAGCGACAGCGACAAGCAGGTCCGTGACTGGTTTGTCAGTGAGCTTAAGAAGCTCCGCTGTCAAGTCACGATCGACGCGATGGGCAACATCTTCGGCGTGCGGCCCGGCAAGAAGCAGGGTGCCCCGGTGGCCATGGGTTCACACCTGGACACGCAGCCGACTGGCGGACGCTACGACGGCATCCTGGGCGTCCAAGCTGCGCTCGAAGTGCTCCGCACCCTCGAGGACAACAAGATCGAGACCGAGTTCCCCGTCGCGGCCATCACGTGGACGAACGAGGAGGGCGCGCGTTTCCCCAAGTCGATGCACGGCTCTGCGGTCTGGGCCGGCGCCGTGTCCCAGGAGGACGGGTACGCTCTCGCTGACGTGACCGACGGCACTGTCACGACGAAGAGCGAGCTCGAGCGGATCGGATACCTCGGCTCCGTCCCTTGTTCGCACGAGGAGACGCCGCTCGCGGCCCACTTCGAGCTGCACATTGAGCAGGGCCCGATCCTCGAGCGCGAGGACAAGGTCGTCGGCGTCGTACAGGGCGGCCAGGCGTATCGGTGGTACGAACTCACTGTGTCTGGCCGTGATTCGCACGCCGGAACAACCCCCCTTGATGCGCGCGCCGACCCCGTCCTTTGTGCCGCGCGCATCATCGCCGCCGCCAACGACATCGCGCACAAGCACTCCGGCCTCGCGACGACGGGCATCTTCCGCCTCGAGCCTGGGTCCGTCAACACCTCGGCACGCGAGGTCGTGTTCTCAATGGACATCCGGCACATGCAGGACGCCAAGCTGGACGAGATGGAGAAGGAGCTGCGCGCTGCCGTTGACGAATTGGCTGCTGGCCAGAAACCGTACCCCGTCAAGCCGTGCCGTGTCGAGTGGAAGCCGCTCTTCGCGAACCCGGCGATCAAGTTCGACCCCGCCTGCATTGCCTCTGTCCGTGAGGCGGCCGTCAACGCTGTCGGCGAGGAGAAGACGCGCGACATCTACTCTGGCGCTGGGCACGACTCGTGCCTCACCGCGCTGCACTACCCCACCGCCATGGTCTTCGTGCCCTGCAAGGATGGGCTGAGCCACAACCCCGAGGAATTCGCGACCGCCGAGCACTGCTCCATCGGCGCGCAGGTGCTCCTCGACGCGGTGCTGGGTTACGACTCCAAGCGTACGCAGTAGGGTGTTCCCCTGGAGGGTCTGCCTCGTAGGACCCGAGGTGCGGAATGCGGACTGGCTGGCGGCAACTGGCCCGCCCTTAGCGCAACACATAGGGATCATAAGCGTAGAATTCGCAGTTTAAACAACGTTGTATGCATGTGTGCTTTGACTCGCTCCTCTCGGGGTTGCCGCGGATCGCTCGGACGGAGATACGGAGATCGATGGTGTACTCGCAGTTGCTCGGCGTGCACGGCGAAGGGAGAGACAGACAGGGCTCGCTTTGTCAGCCCATCGTCACCGAGGTCTTGTCATAGTCTGAACAGCCTGAGCCTCGGCTGAGGCGACTTTCTGCGACTTTTTTTTTTTTTCTCTGACTGTCCGTTTCTATATGCGGAGAGGAGGGGAGGGGGGAGGGTGGGGCGAGACAGACGCTGTACTCCGAGGTAGACGGACACTCTTATCTTCAATGGGCATTCAACGGACATTCGAGGGGCGGCACTCGAACGGGGACGGACTCGCAACTGTCTGTGCATAAACTTGAGACTGCAGACTGCCTCAGATGAGCGTGACGAGCCCTGTGCATCCGTGCTCGGACGCCGAGAACAGTGTCACCGGAATATCCTTGGAACTTCCCTACCCCTTCCCTCCAACAGACGGAAGGACCTGCAGAGACAGGTAGAGGTCGATCTAGTCTCGATCTAGACTCGTTCTGTTCTGATTGCGAGGGGAGTAATGCAGCATGGATGTTGGACAGAAAGTCGTCGGTCCAAGAACCAAGAAGTGTGGACTAGTGGATCGAGGGGTCACATGACTTGCACCGTTGTATGGATGTAGCCGCCGAATGTCGCCCCACGGTGCGTCGTCTAAACACTTTAGCCTATACCCCTACCCACACCCATACCCCGCACAGTGCTCTCAGTGCCCTCTCACAACCACCGCCTCGTGCCCACCTCACCAACTGAGCATTCGACAACATCCTCTACACGACCACCACCAATGGGCAGCATACGCCAGACGAAAGGCCGCTCCCGCACAGGCTGCAAGCAGTGTCGCATCGTGAGTCACTCCTCCCTCCCTCTTTCACACAGCTGACAGGCAGGATCGCAAGAAGGTATGTCACCTCGCACTTTGACTTTTCTTTCCATCCCATCACTTCCTCCCTCGCAACACCTCCACCCACAACAACAACAACAATGATGGGATCGTTCCTGACCCCAGTGTGATGAGGTCCGACCAGCGTGCGGCCGGTGCGCCCAGCGCCGCACCAGCTGCGACTTTGACCGTCCCCTCGGCGTCCGTCTCCCGAATCGGCGTAGGACGAGCACAGTGACCGGCTCCGTCAGCGGCTCCGTCAGCGGCCCCGCGCCGATGCCGAGCCCGCGCGCCACCCCTGTCGCCTCCCTCCCTCCCCTCCGCAGCGACGAGGGCAGCATGAGCTCCGGCTCCCCTGCCGACTCGCAGCACACGGCACACACGCCCCATCCGCACGCTTCGCACTCGGCGCACGCCGCCCACCCGCCGCCGCACTCGCATTCGGGACACGCGCACCAGATCCACTCGTCCCACTCTGCCCACGCCGGCCACCCGGCCCACCCGCCCCATCCGCCGCACTCGCACACTACGCCAAAGGAGAACGGGCGCGTGTCGCACCCGACGTCGAGCCTGCGCGACTGGGCAAGCCCGAGTTCCAGCAAGTGAGTTGTCAAGACCACGGCTTTCAACTGACAGACAGGGCCGCCGAGTCCGCATCGCTCATGGACGTTGTGCCGCCCGTGGCATCTGTTTCGCCTCAGATGGACGTCTCGGTGTCGCCGTTAGTCGTGCCGGGGACGTCGTTCGATGACCTGGGCTTGGGCCAGGACTTGTAAGCTCATGTTCTATCGCACGTAGCTGACCTCAGTGACCCCTTCCACGGCCTGCTGAAGGATCTCTTCGACAGCACGACGGCAGACATGACGCCGTCGGCGATGCAGATCCTCTTCGCCCCTCCGGCGCCGACAGCGCAGCGCGGTCCGAACGTAGAGCCGCGTGACGTGCAGCGCCGCTTCAATGCGCCGCTCGACCCCCGCGCCGAACTCGCAAGCATAATTCCCGCCCCCGTTTTGGCCACGCTCAGCGACACGGACGCGCGCCTGTTCTACCACTACATCGATGTGCAGGCCACGATCTCGGTCGGCGTCGAGACAGAGGACAACCCGCTTAGCACGTATTTCATCCCCGTCGCGCTGAGTGCGGCCCTGGGAGAGAGTAACGGCGACAGCGGGCCGAATGACACTAACCCCGCCTTCCACGCGCTCAAGGCTTGCGCCGCGACGCACCGCGCCAATCTCATGGACGGCACGGGCACGGATGGCTCGGCCGCGTTCCGCCAGGTTGCGCAGAGCGCTAGGAAGCGCGCATACGCTTTGCTGGCTGAGCGCATCGAGGTGTTGTCCCGTGCCTCGCCATTGGAGAGGGAACAGTTCGCGGGCGCCCTCGCCATCGTGAGTGACAATCTCCATTCTTGCTAACTCTCAGCTCGTCTCCCTCGCGGTAGTGGACGGGAACACGCGTCTTCTTCCCCGCCTCCTTCAAGCGTACTCTGTGAGACTCCAGACAGCCGACACGCCGAGCGCGAACGAGCTCTTCTTCATCAGCGCGATTAGTCTGTATCAGGCGTGGTACAACTTCAACCTCGTCGTGATCCTCGACCAGCCCCTCATGCCCCTGTTGTGCGAAATGGCCCGTGACCCCCTCACGCTGAGCCCGGCCGTCGAGGACGTCTTCGCCGTCCCGCCCGATATTGCACTGGAGCACATGAGGGTATATCATGTGATCAGGGAATATCGGGGCGCGATGCGGGATGGCGCGGAGAACGGACGCCGCGAGCTCGCGGCCCAGGTCGAGGCTGACGAGCTCGTCACTGGCCTTGGCCATGCCATAGGCGCGGACCTGGAGGTGCGTGACAGGGAACCGCGCGGGGAGGGCGTGGCGCGTCGCAAGGCTGTCGGGCGGCTGCTGCACCACGCCGCTCTCCGCGCACTCCTGCTGCGCGAGGTGTTCCACTGTTCACGGACCGACACGGCAGTACAAGAATGCGTGGCGCACGCGCTCTCCTCGCTTCAGAGCATAAAGTGGGGCACGGAGAGCGGGCTCCTGATCCCCCTGATGGTGCTATCTACGGCGGCGCTGGAAAGGGAAAGACTCCAGTTCAGAGACTTCATGGTCAGGCTGTGCTGGAAGGGAAGCGTTGGACCTAGAGCTGCGCTCCGCACGCTGGACATGGTCATTGACGATAAGGCGCTCGACTGGCGGGACGCGCTGAGAAAGGTGGGCTCGGGGCTGATTCTCGTGTGAACGGGAGCAGCGCGCAGCTGCCGGCGCCCGAAGGTACCCCGAACGAAGGGTGAGAGCAGAGCGCAGTAAGGTTGTACAGACAGGGCTAGTGATAGAACTTTCTTTGGGACATAGCAGTGTATTCATAGACCTAATGTATGTTGAGTATACATGTTCAGGTGCCAGCATGCTGAGTATCTCGTGCGCGGTGAGGTCAGCGGCGAGCGGCGCTGCCGGCCGGCCGTCAACTTTCGGCGAAGACTCAGGCACATCGGTCACCTCCGGTGCCCCAGTTATCGGCCGGTTACATTCCATCCGTTCTCTGATCGACACCTTGAGTCGGTGTTGCCCACTACCTCATCGTCTCTACTGCACACCACACATCTGATCAAGAACGCAAGACAGAGGGGAAGCAAGATGAAGGCCTTCCAGATCAGACACCACGCGCATCCCCGCGACCACCCCGTGTAAGCTTTCTTATCTCGGCTCAGCTAACGCCAGGTCCGAGATCCCTCCCCCCGTGCCAAAGGACGGTGAAGTGCTCATTGACGTGTATGCGGCGGGACTGAACTTCTTCGAGTGAGCTGTCGCCTCCTTTCTCCTCTCTCCTCAACGCTGCGAGAAGCGTGGACTCAGCTGATACCAGTGTCCTCCAAGCCCAAAACCTTTATCAACGTAAGCTGCTTCGAGTGCGTCAAGCTGACAACAGACAAACCTCCGCTTCCCTTCGTCCTTGGAGTCGAATTCTCTGGTCGGATCGCACAGAACTCGCACATTCCAAAGGGATGCCCCTTCAAGCGGGGAGGTGAGCTCCCATCTTATCTTCCCGCAGGTAAGCTGACATCAGACCGCGTCATGGGCCGAGGTCTAGGCGCGTATGCCGAGCAAGTCGCCGTTCCTGTATCCTCTCTCCTCCCCCTGCCTGCGGAGCTGAGCTATGAGCAAGGCGCAGCGTTCTATGTCGCGTACCCTACCTCCTATGAGGCGCTCGTCGGCCGGGCGAATGCGAAAAAGGGGGAAACTGTGCTAGTGCACGCCGCCGCGGGGGGCGTGGGCGTCGCGGCCGTGCAGATCGCAAAGAGTGAGTCACCCCGTCCTCCGGTCTGCTTTTGATTGTCGACCAGAAAGAGTAACGAGTCTCTCACTTCGTTCGCAATGAACGCTAGCTGACAGCAGGCCTCGGATGCACCGTGATCGGCACTGCCGGCACAGAAGCCAAGCGCGCCGCAGCCAAGGCAGCAGGCTGCGACTATGTCGTGGACTACACTCAGTCCGACTGGCCGCAGCAGATCAAGGCGCTCACGAACGGCCGCGGCGTGGATGTCGTCTACGACCCCGTCGGCCTGCTTGTCCCGTCTCTGAAATGCGTGGCATGGAACGCGCGCCTGCTCGTTGTCGGCTTTGCCGGAGGGACGATTGAGAAGATTCCTGCAAACCTTGTCTTGTTGAAGAATGTGTCGGTGGTGGGCGTGAGGGGCGGAGAAGCGGCGAGGAAAGATCCGGAGCGTGGAAAGAGGACGATTAAGGAGTGTTTCAAGATGATTCAGGAGGGGATGAGACCGGTCATCCATGGACGGGTTTATGAGGGCTTGGAGGAACTTGCGGAGGGGTTGGGAGATTTGGAGAATAGAAAGGTCACGGGGAAAGCGGTGGTGAGGATTCGAAGAGACGATAGGGCGAAGCTGTGAAGCTGTGAAGCTGTAAAGGATGCAGACTGATTTAAGGACGACGGGGATTTCTCCTATCGTACACGGCATACACGGCAGTCAGAGTGTCGTGGCACTGAGCTGATGTCCATGTTAGGCAATCGCAATCGCAATTTGCTGAGACAAGGCTCTATCTCGGCAACCCGGGATCTCAGTGACTACCTGACTGCAGGTATCTCCTGCACCGACACAAGCGAGTACTGAATGGTCTCAGAAATGGGTGCAGGAACCGACGGAGCAGATTGCCGACTTGCGAGAGGGCATCAAGCATCTCAAGGTCGGGTACGAGATCTTCTACCGCCCTCGACGGCCTGAGGGTTATGCCTAGTCGAGGAAGGAGAAGACGTCGGCGTACCCGCTCAAGAACGTCCTCGACAACGCCTTCGCTACGAGCAAAAAGGCGGGGGACTGCAGCGACTTAATAGCATGGGCGCTGGAGAGTCTGAATTGTGAGATGGCCCCGCGGGAGAGGGTGAAGTGGTTGAAGGACCAGAACAAGCGGGGGTTGAGAAGAACAGCCATCATTCCATGATCGTCAGTACAAGCGTTGGTGCATCCCATGAGGTCTCGAATATCAACCGCGCTGCATCATAGCGCCCCCATCTCCGCCAACGTGGCTAGGCTCTCCAAGTCCAGCGGCTGCCGCCCGAAGCCCTGCCTGTCGTCATCGCTCGGCATCTCGGGCACTGGGCGGTTTATCCTCCACTTGTTCTTCAGGTGGCTCGGCAGCCTATCCTCAAGACGGGCGTGGATGATCTCGCCCATGACGGGGAGGAACTTGAACGCGTGCCCCGCGCCTCCGCTGGCGATCAGCAGCCCGGGCGCCGCATAGTCTATGACAAAGTTCCCATCCAGCGTGTCAGAGTAGTAGCACATGCGGGTGTACTTGAGTTCTTTCCTCGCTAGGGCCGGGAAGCCCTCGCCGAGTTTCTCGCGCAGGAGCGCCAGGCTCTTCCGCGGGATCCAGCCGACACCCTTCTCCTGCGCATAAGCGGCCGCGGCTTGGTCGAGTACCGTCCGTGGGACGTCGTTGGGCACAGTGTATCCGCCCGAATGGAGCGCAAACTTCATCACCCCCGAAGCCGTAGGGGGGAAAGCGTAGTACCCCGTCCCGTCCTGGGTTGAGTTGACGGGGATGTCCTTGTAGATCTCCATCTCTCCGGGCGTGAGCTGGACAGCAGCCACAGTCTGGCCAGTGGGCACGAGCAGACCCTTGGGCAGCAGCCCGCGCAGCGCGGGATGTCCGCCCGTCCAAGACCCGAGCGCGGCAATGACCTTGTCCGCGCGGAACTCGCGCCCATCGGTGAGCTTGACACCGACGACGGCGTCGCCGTCACGAATCAGCTCGGCCAGCTCCGCCGAGGGAACGAGCGGAACGTTGAGCTCGCGTAGCCGCGCATAGAGCTTCTCGATTGCGCCCGAGGACCACGCCCAGCCGCCCGACCGGTTGAAGTACGCGCTCTGCTGGAGCGCTGCCGAGCCCTCGGAACCGGGGCCGAGTTTAGTTAAGATTTCGGCGGAAGAGAGCATCCGCACTCCCTCGGGGTCGAGGGACTGTACTACGGCGAACAGCTCCACGGCCTCGGGACGCGTCAGGTTGCGCTGGAGTACGCCTGTCCTATCGTCGTCAGCGACCTCGTGCCCGCGGGCCGACTCACTCGTGGTACACGCCCTCCCACTCCTTCTTTCTCCAGCGTCGGATGCTCTCGTGCGCGAGCACGGTGTAGTCGCGGTCAATGTAGTCGACCCGCACCGCCTTGTTGATGTCGGTGCTGGCCGCGTCTTCGGCAGGCAAGGTCGGCGCCCGGTCGAGCACCGTTACGTCATAGTGCCCGCTCTCGGCGAGCGAGACGGCAGCAGTCGCACCCAGCTCGCCTGCGCCGATGACCACAACCTTGGTCTTGGGAAATAACTCCATGTTGTGGAAGAGTGAGTGGAGGTGAGTGAGGTGTTGATTAAATTTCACAGCGGAATGGGGAGAGGGTTGTCGGCTGTTCCGCGCGGAATAGTGGGCCCTCTCATCTCCCCGTCCACCTGCCGCACCTGCCGTTTGCATCGCGTGCGACTCGAACACCCGACTCGATCGTGTTGAAGGGACTCGAGACTTGTGCCTGAGCACGCGTGACACGTGCGCACATGGCATGTGCGCACTCGACACGTAGCGCACCTCTGCATGCTCACTCGAACAGTCCTCTGTAGTCTCTGTTCTCCGTATGCACCCTATACACTGTTACAACAGATCGGAGAACTGTCCGAGCGCCTTGCATCCATGATCCGAAAGATGGCGCACGCTCGTAGCTGGTGCAACGAGATGAGTAGTCGACGCAGATATGGGGGGGATACCGGGGATAGGACGGGATATGTCAGTCACGTGTTGAACGCCCGAACTCGAGCCACCTGCGATACGGAGAGCGGACGAGAAGATATTGCACTCAGCTCGTTGACTAGACAATCCCATACCTTTCGTCGCGACCGACCGCAGTGTGACACTCTGCAGTGACTAGCCACGCTAGCGGCGGGACGGTGGTTAGTCGGAGAGCGCCGCAGCAAAGTGCGATAGCGATTTGTAAGAGCGTGGAGCGTTGATCTGCAACTGAGACCGAAGATGGAACTGCATCGAGTGACCGCAACAGCTGGGATTGTATGCTTCCAGCATCGCCTGTGGAGGCGGCGATGGCGTCGGGGAGGCGTCAAACGCCCTGTCGTTGCGCCGCATCCCTAGGGTCCACAGCCTGTGCCGCTGCTTGCCGGCGGCAGTGATTTCATGACGCCGTTGTCTCGGAAGTTAAGACATCTGCATGCGTCATGCCGTGTCATGGCAGTTCGCATAGTGACGAGCGTGGCGTAGGCTATCGCGGCGATAAGCATGCGATGCTGCGGGAGAAGACGTTGTCAGTGAACGCGCGATGCAATGTCAGTCTGGTGTGCTGGCGGCAGGTCAGCGGAGGAGGCTCCAGACCTGTTCTTAGTCTCACGTCATAGCACCACTCTCATATCATCTCACGTCAACAGCGCACCCTAAACCCCCGCACCTATATATAAAGTTCCCACAGCTGTGACTGCTCACTTCCGCACACACATACACACGCAACCATGTCGAACAAGCGCGAAATTACTCTGTGAGTCCACCGAGGTGCGGGCTGGCTGGCGTGAGCCGATGGCAACGGCGAAGTGGAGGCGGGCACTCGGGCACCGGGGCTCCAGACATCTACTCATGTGCCGCATGCATCCCTCTGCATCGCACCTGCCGTACGCCCAGCGCTAGCCAGCACACACCTGCGTCCGCCAAAGGGCGCAGAAGCATGCATGGCTCAGCGGCCACGCGCACGCCTCGATTTTCACAGTTTTTCCAAGGTTCTAATGGCCACCAGTAACAACGGTGTCAAGATCCCCCAGATCGGCTTCGGCACCTGGCAGGCCAAGCCTGGAGAGGTCGAGCCCGCCGTTACCGAGGCCCTCAAGGTCGGCTACAGGCACATTGATGCCGCGCTTCAGTACGGTAAGTCGCATTTGATGTTTGCGCCTTTTCCGGAGCTCGAGAGAGGTTGGGAGAGAGGATGGAGAAAGCTTCTGGGAGGCTCGGAAGACACGGAGGAGCGATGTTGGGCAGCTGGCTGACTGCCCAGGCAACCAGAACGAGGTCGCCACGGGCATCAAGAACTCGGGTGTCGACCGCAAGGACATCTTCATCACGTCCAAGCTGTGGAACAACTCGCACCGTCCCGAGCACGTCGAGGCTGACCTTGACACGACGCTGAAGCAGCTCGGCACCGACTACCTCGACCTGTGGCTAATCCACTGGCCCGTTCCCTTCCAGCCGGGCGAGGAGCTGATGCCTGAGAAGGACGGCGTGGCGCTGCTCGACATTGGCGGCCCCTCGATCGTCGACACTTGGAAGGAGGTCGTGCGCATCTCGAAGGAGACGAAGAAGGTCCGCGCTGTCGGCGTGTCGAACTTCACGGTCGAGCACCTCGAGAAGATCATCAAGGCGACTGGCGAGGTCCCGGCCATGAACCAGGTCGAGACGCACCCTACCCTCATCCAGCCTGAGCTCTACAAGTACATGAAGGAGAAGAACATCCACCTCACGGCGTATTCGCCGCTCGGCAACAATGTGACAGGAAAGCCGCGCGACGTGGACGCCGAGCCCGTCAAGAAGACCGCCGAAAAGCTGGGCAAGACCGCCGCCCAGGTCCTCATCGGCTGGGGCCTCAAGCAGGGCTTCATCGAGATCCCCAAGTCGGTCCACCGCGACCGCATCAGGAGCAACTTTGAGGCGGTCGAGCTCAACGACGAGGACTTCGAGGCTATCAGCGAGTGGGGCAAGGCCAACTACAACCGTTGCAACATTCCCGCCCAGTACGAGCCCAAGTGAGTATGGTTTCCAGGGCATGGAGAGTGCCACTGTTCTGGTGGAGGCATGTGAGAAGAAGCAGCGGGGCCACGGGAATGCCGCGCTACGCCGTGCACGGCGACGCGGCGCTGCGGTGACCTCTTGCGACTCCAGTGGTTGCCAGGAGGCGGCGTAGAGTAGGCCGAGCGCTGCGGCTCGTTTAGAGTCTTTCCTGGACTGCCGGAGCAGAGCAGCTCCTCGATTCTGTTGATTCTATTGGGGCGACCGATCACCCTGACATTGTGCATCTTTCTTGTGTTTTGTTCGGGAAACGCGAGGGCGTCTCAGAGGAAGACAAAATGCTGACGCGACAGGTGGCCGATCAACATTTTCAACGAGCCCGAGGAGAGGAACGAGAAGAACCACGTGTGGTGAAGTGTCCGTAGAGATATGTATGCAGCAGAAGAAGTCTTTTTATGGTAGTTGCGGAGGAACCTCGGATGCTGTTCCCAGGCCCGGGATACCGGATGCGGCCTGACGAAGCCGTGTGGTGGAGGCGTACATTCTGTAGGTGGAGGTTCCCTTACGTCCCAGGGCGTCCGTCAGCTTCGCTTGCGATCGGGCATGCATCTGTCTTTCCTCTTCCTCGTTTCGACATCTCCCACCCTCCCATTCGACTTCAGCGCAATGAGCATGGCCGGATCCCTCCCCGCCAAGCGTCGCAGAAGCAGTAGTGAGCGCGCGCTCGCAGAGATCGACCGTCCCGCCGGCCTCGCCGGTACTCTCGTCAAGCACGGCAAGTACGTCGCCGCCGGCGTGCTCGGTATTTGGTGGTTCGACCTGCCCGCCGCCGTCGCCCAGGTCCGCGCACTCAGCGGCTGGGGCCAGTGAGTATCCCTTCGGCGTGGACGCTGTCCGGAGCGGCTTGTTCCCAGGCGCCCACCCCCGGCTTCGGGTGCGAGGAGCAGGGCGCACGGAGCTGCCCGGAATGACAGTGCGCCGATATCAGGAGCAACGCTGACAGTACAGCACCGCATTCTCGGCCGCCGTCGTGCTCCAGCTCATCACCGTCTCGCTCTTCCTGTATCTCGTCGTGTATCTGCCGTGGTACCAGGGCGCGCTTCCGAATGTGAGTCACACTTGCTCCTTCCCAGCATCCCGGGCTCGCAGCTGACCAGTCTCGAGATCCAAGCTGACAAGCAGTACCCCAAATGGCAGAAGTCGCGCCGTCTCCGTGTCATTGTTCCCGTGAGTTGCTCATTCATGTCCCAGGCATTCGGCGCACGCGCGCGGCGAGCGGTGCCTCGGCCAAAAGTTGGGGATCGGGGTTTGTTTACGTCCTACTCTCCTAGTTCCTGCTCTCCTGGGATTCCCAGCCGGTACCGCCGCCGCCGTACTGCGTCATATGAGGCGCATATCTGCCCCTAGGCATCCGCTAGCGCCGTTGCTGCCGGCGGCAAGCAGAGGAGTACGCCGCATACCGGGCTGAAACGTGGGAGGAGGGTGTGTGAACGACCCACGACTCCGTCTGAATACCAATCGCCGAGTAACGAGTGCTGACTCCAGCTCCTCTTCGTCACGATCCTGAGCGGCTGGAGCGCGCTCGCGTTCGCTCTCTCCCACGCGTCGCATTCGCATCCCCGCGGGCCGATCCGGAGTGCGATCCGCGCCGCACTCGGGCTCGAGGAGAAGCTCGAGATGAGCCGACTATCCGCCATGTGTGGAGGTGAGTCTGCCGCCTGAGCGAGCTGACGAAAAGCGACGGCGGTGTACATTCTCATGTTTGGTGTACTCGGGTTCATCCCCGCGCCACCGATGCGTAAGGTGAAGCGGAGCAAGTCGTCATAGGCGTCTCTTCTTGTCAGCCAGATCTGTTTAAGGCGGAAGGAAGGTCCGCGTCGAAGCGCCGGACTGGTCCCGGGCGATAGGAAGCCCAACGAGAGGCCATAATGTGAAGCTGAGCGATTGATAGATATGTCGCGCGACCGGAAGAGCCATGTATTGCTAGCTAGCTACGATGCTGTTGATGCGACCGTGATTTCTGCATTCCACTTGAAAGACCACCGGATACCGGATGGTCAGACGTTGCGGAGAGTCTGGCCGTGTCCGCTAACGCTCGCTTGACGGCGCGACCCTGGTTCCAGTCACCGACGTATTCACGCGTGCCTCCACCCTGCACCCTAAGCCTTGTCTTCCTTTAGATCCCCGTCTCGATCACTTCGCGTCTTCCTTCTCTTCTCTCTTGCTTGACCCCAGGTCGACTAAAAGCCCGTCACTATGGACTGGTCCAAGACCGCTTGGTGAGCTGACACGCTCTGCAAAGCTGACCCCAGGGTCGTCGGCACCGTCTGCCTCATCGCGTTCATCAGCTACTCGTCCCAGATCTTCATCATCTGGCCATGGTACGGGCGCGAGGTTTCTGTCGACCTCCTCAAGCTCCTCGTCCCTTTCAAGTGAGCTAAGGCGTACGCTGCAACCAGCTGACATAACAGTTTGCTCGTCGCTATGGTTTTCTGGAACTACTACCTCTGCGTCAAGACGCCGCCGGGGAGCGTGCCCCTCGGATACGTGAGTCATCTTTTGCCGCTGGTCCTTTGCACCTTTCCAAGTCTAGAAACGATGGCCGCCCGTCTTGCACGTCGGAGTGACACTTCACTGTGACGGTGGCCGCCATTACTCCAGCCGCAAGGTGATCCGTACTAAGCTGACATGCAGCGACCCAACATGCAGGGATCAGAGTACATCGAGGTCAAGCGCGGTAACTCGGCACCGAGGTTTTGCAAGATGTGCGGCCACTACAAGCCGCCGCGCGCACACCACTGTCGCCAGTGCAAGACTTGTGTTCTGAAGGTGAGCTGTCGGATAGTTCAAGTTAGCTAACAACAGCTTGACCGTGAGTATCAGCGCGCGACAACAGTTCAAGCTGCTGTGGACTAGCATGCGAACTGACACCAGACCACTGCCCGTGGATCGCAAACTGTGTCGGCTACTACAACCATGGCCACTTCATCCGCTTCCTGTGGTGGGTCGACTTTGCGACGACGTACCACCTCGTCATGATGGTCGCCAAGGTCAAGGCGATCATTGACAATGTCTCTGTGCGTACTGCAGGTCGATTTCCTCAGTTTAGCTGACAAGCAGAACGAGCCCACGGCTTCGGACATCATCTTCCTCGTGTTCAACTTCACGGCGTGCATTCCGGTATGGATGTGCGTCGGCCTGTTCAGCTGGTACCACCTGTACCTGATCTCGAGCAACACGACAACGGTCGAGCGATGGGAGAAGGACAAGGTGGCGACGCTTGTCCGACGCGGAAAGATCGAGGAGGTCACATACCCCTACGTGTGTAGCTGTGAATCAATGTGTAAGCTGACATCAGCACTTGGGGCGCATAGCCAACATCAAGACGGTGCTCGGCAACAACCCGCTGCTATGGCTCTGGCCGCAGGAGATGGAGGGCGACGGGCTGTCGTACGCAGTCAACCCGGAAGCCGGTGGTGAGTCTGCGCAGGAGTGGGCATACGCCGTCGCGCCGGATCAGGCTGTGCAACCGGACGGCAGGGACGTTGGTCAGTCGTCGGGGCACAGCCAGGCGCAGGCGCGGCTCCGGTCCCACCTGAACAACGCAGAGGAGATGGTGTAGGAAGTAAGTCTGCCTTTCTCCCCATGGCACCGATTGACGCCAGGTTCTCAAGCTGACGTACCAGAGCCCTTGGCGCAGTACTCATGGCCGCCGCGCGACCCGCAGTACTACCAGCAGCCAGCGCCGATGCCGGACCGGCCGTTTGTGTATGGGGACGGGCTGAATCCGGCGCTGAAGCCGAGCAGCATGGCGAAGCGCGCGCGCGACAGCTGCTACGTGCCGGCGTGGGACACGCGGCTGGACGAGAACGGGTTTGCGGTCGACAACGAGGACACAAGCTCCTCGTCCAGCCCCGAGCCGTACCACTCCGACTGGGACGAGGAGGACGACCGCCCGCTGGCGTACGCGAGCAGCATGCGCGTGCGGCGCGGAAGCGAGGGATGGGAGGTGCGCCCCGGGCAGCAGGGGTGGAGCACAGAGGTGCCCGTGTGGGAGCGACCGGCGTGGGAGCAGCCGGGGCGGTACAGGACGTACGTCCCGGAGGCGGATTACGGCGAGGCGTGACGACGTGACGACTGCCCAGATCATTCATTCTTATCCACTCTAGACAGATACAAGCAATGTACTAATAGCCTATTCTCTTCACTCCTCGCCGTCATAAGCGTCCGCATTCTGGATCAGCGCGTGAATAAAGTCGACAATGCCGCGGTGTCCTTTAATACTGCTGTGCTCGTCGATCGTGTGAATGCCGTAGATGTCGTTCAGCTGCAGGCCCATGAAGCGGTACACGTTCTTTGTGAGGTTGTAGTACATCTTGCAGTCCGTGTTCCCCGTAGAGGCAAAGGGCGCAACAATGAGCTCCTTGCCCTTGGGCGGCTCGAAGACGGCGCGGACAGTGCCCGCAAACGTGTCCCACACCCCGCCGTGCGCGGGCGTGTTTGGCGCGGGCTCGAGTGCCTTCCCGATCATGCTGAGGGTGACTCTGCCGCTCTCGGTGGTGGCGTTCTTAGGCCACGCGTCAAGCTTGAGATCGTGCTCCTTGGCGATCTTGCGCGCAATCTTCTCAATGTGCTTCTGCGTGCTCTCGATAGACTCGTCAAAGTCGATCCGGTAGTTGATCTCGACCTCTGCCATCTCAGGCAAAGAGTTGACCTTTGCCCCGCCGTGGAAGACATCGACGGCCTGCGTTGTGTGCAGCAGTGCCGCATACACCTTGTCCTTTGCCGCGAGGCCCTTGCCGAGCTTCTCCCACCCCTTCGGGCCCTGCTTCAGCAGCCTCTTCCACTCCTTCGGGAACTTGGGCGCGTAGGCTGCCCCGCAAGCCAGGGTTGTCAGGAACGGCGAGTGCTCCGTCAACTTGACGGGGAAGGGCTGCTTCTCGAGCGCGACGACGATTTCGGAGAGAATTCCAATACCGGTGTGTTTCGGCGGTATGCTGGAGTGCCCGCCGTCAGTGCCGACACTGATGCGCACGTCGAGGTATCCCTTCTCTCCCATGGCGGGGAGGGCGAAGGGAGCGCCAAAGAAGTCGTCCTGGAGTCCACTCCCTTCATCAACGACCATGAGGAGGGAATCCTTGCCATACCGTTCCTCAAGGAACGGGGCGATGTGGCCCTGTCCCCGGCGGGCGTGGACTTCCTCCTCGTCAAAGCCGTGCGAGAGGATCAGAGTCCGGCGGGGCGACCACCCCGACTCCAGCAGGTACGTCACGGCTTCCCACTGGGCGACGAAGAGGGACTTGTCGTCCGCACTCCCACGGCCCCAGATGTACGTCCCATCGTTGTGCCCGCTGAAGGGGGGGTAGGTCCACCGGTCCCATGTGTTCTCGGGAGCGGGGGTTACGTCGTAGTGCGACATGAGCACCAGCGGCTTGAGGGAGGGCTCGCTGCCCTCGAAGGTTGCGAGGATGCCGAGGGCTGCGGCGTCAGCGTCGCTCACTTCCGGCTGGCGGCCGGCCACCGTCCTCTTTACCCTGCCATCGCCTTTGTTGCTGATACAGCCTCGTGGCCTGGCGGCCACTCGGCGCACTCACTATTGATCATCTCAATATTGGCCCTCTCGACCGCCGTGGGGAAAGCATCACGCCACCAGTCGAGGAAGTCATGGAACGGCTCCCAGCGCTCATCCTCGCCCGGCTCGCCATTATCGTCATAACTCTGCGTCGCGTGCTGCACAGCCTGGGCGTGCAGTTCCGCAGAGTGCTTCTTCCTCTCCTCGGTCCAGTCCACTTTGGTCTGCGGGGCGATCGGATCGGGCTGCGCGGGACAGTAAGGCGACTTGCCCCCGATATTCTTGACCTTCAGCGCGGGATGATAACCGTGGTGGTGGTGGCTATGGCGGGAATGGGAACGGGACAGCGAGTGCAAGCAGCCGGTCAGACCGTTGGGAAACGAAAGGTGGATGCCTGCCAGAAGCGCGAGGACCACGAACGCGACGAGCGCCCAGCGAGAGCGCCGCTCACGCTGGCCTGGACGCACGCCCGACGCATAGGGCTGGCGGAGGGTTTCGTCGTGCCCCACCGTTTCCTGTGGCTGCTGTCGTTTCTCCGCCGTCGTGTCGCTTTGATCGGAGGATTTGAACAAGGGTAGCATGACGGGCGAGGAAAGGGTGAGGTGTGCTTTCGAGGACTTCGTGTTCTGAGAGCAAACAGAGATAGACACGATGGGAAGTAGGTGGGCTGGCGCGAAATGCACTGCGAGGTCATGAGGAATGCGGGACCGGTGACGTCGGTGATCCCCGACACGGACCCTGGTCAACCTCGGCAACCCCCGGTGCTATCGGTTTGGGGTCGTCGCCATTGCCGCGGTTACATTCGGTTGTGTACATCGCCTACGGATGGAAGAGCGTTTCTAGTTAGATCAGGAATCAGAGATGAGCTTGAATCGAGCATCAGTTCAGTTCAGATAGCCGGCTGGGTCCGAGCCTCGAGGCGTCTCGTCCTATTCGATGTCGCGGTCATGTAGCGGTCATGTCGCGGTCTTCCTTCTGATACAAGGTTTGGCTCTGTGTCGGACTCCAGGATCAACATAGACGTCGAGGCTTCCGTGGCGCCGGCGTCGAGACATGCACCATCAGGAACAAGGGAGACGATGCGGCGACGTCGATGCCGTTGGGATGGGAAACAGGGTGGTTCATGATCCGTTTCAGGTAGCCATTCCATTTCGAAGACGGAGGTGATGGCCCACGTACGGCCGCCGCTTGGTGGGTGGGTTCTTGACAGCTCCGCGGACAGGTATCTGCCTCGTTACCCAGCACAAGGTCAAGACTGCCATCAGTGCCCAACGTAAGAGCTGTCGCACGTGTGTCTGCAGCATGAGTTTCGCGCGAGTATTGGAGATTTGTGTGTCTTGGCCGGTGGTGGAGCAGACACGCGATGAACGCCGATCGAGACTCAGATCGGGGAATGTCTCGATTTTGGATCTTCTGCGGGCGGTTTCGGCGCGCTCGGCGCAAAGATAGATTTCAGGCAGGGTTCAGCAGGTGCGGACCAGTGAAAGCAAGCGCGTGTGTTTATATGCAACACACTGTTGATCACGATACATCACCTCGTAGCAAGCGAAACGGATGGACGGAGGTCACCGAGAGGATGACCGAGCCTGGCCGTCCCTTGGGTGTGGTCTGGGGGAGTCTTGCCATACTTGCAGCGTGAAACGGGCTGCCTTGAGGTCTCCATTCACGTGTTGACGCTCACCGAAGTCATGACTGAGCTCGTCCAACCTTGCAGACAAGCCACCAGTCGCTTGTACTGTACTTCGGTTGTGGCATAATGAAAGCCAGGAACGACGACAGGACCTGGGCCGACTGTGGCCGCTCGTAGGACATGGAACACGATGGACTGGGCAGAAGGTGCCTTTCCATCATCGGTTCCCATCACCGAGCCTCCTCCCTTGCAGCCATGCGTACCTCATCCTCCCACCCAGGCTCACAGAAGCTGACCGAGCCTCATCGAGCTTCGCGGAAACCCGGGCCGGGTACCTGCGATGCGTTCTGCACGATCAACGATGTCATAGCCTCGGGCAAGCGCCTGGCTGGAGCTTGCGGTGACGAGATGGCAGCGAGCTCGCACTGTCCCATATAAATGCACGCCTGGGTCTCATGACCGCCCTCTCCACCTTACTTCCATCCAAGAAAACTCAGCCGCAATGTCCCAGAACAGTGAGTCCGCCCACGGCCCTGGTCTCGGACACGCAAGAGGTCCGGCCCTGGCCAGCAGTAGGGTTGAGCTAACAGGTCAGTCGAGATCAAGTTCACCTCCAAGCCCTGGAAGGTCACCCCCTCGCAGCACGCCCACGCTGTCAGCCACGACACTGCCGGCGCCGACTACGAGTTCAACTCGGCCGACATGAAGGGCAAGGGATGCGGCTCGTACGTCCTCACCTACATCCCCGCCAAGGAGGGTGACCAGCCCAAGCGTGACGGCACCGACAGCTTCGCCTACGGTGAGTAGTTTATTCGCCTCTCAGCCATCAAGTCCCTCGGCTTAGCCGGTTGCCACCTTGCTGACCATCCCAGACGGCCAGATCCTCTTCGAGGGCACGATCAAGGGGAAGGAGGGCGCCATCATGATCCGTGAGCGTGGTGTCGCCAAGGACGGCCAGTACAAGTCTGAGTGGGTCTGGTTCCCCGAGTCGGGCTCTGGCCAGCTCCAGGGCACCGCCGGCGAGGGCCAGTTCCAGACCAAGAAGGACTCTGGCAACTCGCTCTCGGCCGAGTTCAAGGGCAAGGTCTCGTTCCCCTAAGCGCGTTGATTAGGGACGAGTAGTCAGCAGTAGCAATGACATGAATGAAGTACAGAGGTCGAACGCGGCGTCGGTCTGGGTGTCAGCTACCTCCGGGAATGCCACGGTTTTGAGGGAGATGCGCCGCACTGTCCCGTGACTTGACCTGCGCCCCTCACACCGTCGCTGCTGGAACTGGGACATAATGCCAGCAGCTCGCTTGAATGACCAGGGGGAGTGAGAGAGATGGAGTGAGAGGGACTCACCTCCCTGCGCCTCAGCGTAACCACTAGCTCGCCCTCAAACATCCTCTGGCGGGGTCATGCAAGTCGGCTGCGACAAGACATGTTGTCTCTGGTAGTCGCTGCCTGCTTGTCAAACTACCTCCGCACCAGAATCACCGCCTCATTGCCGTCGGGCCGTCGGAATTGATACAATCGATGACGAAGAAGCTGAAGAGTGGGGATGTGTGAGAAGTGAAGAATGAGAGAGAGACAAGTGTCAGTTACAAACGCACAACTTCTGGCACGGCATTTCTCTTCCCAGCACCAGGGAATCCATCGAGGACAATTAACGCCGGCATGGCAACTGCGCGAGCGGGCGAGACGACTGAGTTGTCGGTGGGGCGCTAGAAGCGCGGGTGTGCAAGCGACAGTGCGAGGACGTGTGAGGGGTGTCGGCTGCATCGGAGCTGAGTTCGCTGAAGATGGCGCTGACTTTGAACGAGTGGGATGTGTCAGTGGTGGGGATTCAGGCGTTGTGGGCGTTGGTGGGCTTGGCTGTCCGTTGATGCATGCGACTATTAGACCGGGGTCATAGGACCCCTGGTTCCTCCAACGACGTAGACGGTCGTGGGATGTCGGTGTCACTTCTGTGACGTCTCCGATCGATCTCCGGGGGCGTCCAACGGGGCGCTGATCCGCAACCGCAGCAGATCGAGCTCGTGACTGATCTGACGCAGTCGCCTTCTTCGGCACACTCAGACAACGTAACCGATCACCGAAGACTTGATTCCAGATAGCAGCTCTGCCATGAGTCCGCGAGCTGCGAGAAGGCAGCATATCAGCATAAGGATACCAGCTCGCAGCTCGCAATCCGTGGCGATCACCGGCATCTCGGCACAGCACCCACCTACTCGTTTCCCTCAGATCTCTCCTTCTCTCCGTCTAGTCGCTGGAGCATTTGAGCCGATCCTGTGCGTCATCAGTAGCTCCAGTTACGTCAGTGGACCGTTAGAACGTTGCAGCTGCACCATAAACCGTGGCGGTTGAAGCCTTTCATATGAATACCGTGATATGAACCGGGGCCCGCGCCACTTAAGTCTAAAGCGCGGGGATCGTCCGGGGGTATACACCGCTTCAGCTGAAGGGTGAAGGCGTGTTGTGGGGTAACTGTCCGAGGGAATGATATATGCGTGGGTATGGTGTATGAGGGGGGTAGGAGGCGCGCGAGGTGGAACTCACGCGGGGGCCCGGGTGTGCGCGGGCGTCCCGATGGCGGAGGATTGAGGTGAAGATGTGGGGGGCGGTTCAGATGCCTAAACTACTAGATTATAACTTTGCAAGCAGCAACTTAGAGCTTGAGCTGCTTGGGCTTCTCCCAGTTGTAGTCGGGGTTGCCGAAGTGGCCGTAGGCGGCGGTCTGGCGGTAGATGGGCTTCTGGAGGTCGAGCTCCTTGACAATGACACCGGGGCGGAGGTCCCAGTTGTTGCGGATGATGTCGACGAGCTCGAGGTCCGTCTTCTTACCGGTGCCGTAAGTGTCGACGAAGATGGAGAGGGGCTCGGCGACACCAATGGCGTACGAGAGCTGGACGAGACAGCGCTTGGCGAGGCCAGCGGCGACGAGCGACTTGGCGATCCAACGGGCAGTGTAGGCAGCCGAACGGTCGACCTTGGAGAAGTCCTTGCCCGAGAAGGCACCACCACCGTGGGCACCCCAACCGCCGTAGGTGTCGACAATGATCTTGCGGCCAGTGAGACCGGCGTCACCCTGGGGACCACCGATGACGAAGCGGCCAGAGGGCTGGATGTGGAGGACAACGTTCTCGTCAAGGAGGTCCTTGGGGATGACCTTCTTGATGATCTTCTCCTCGATCTGCTGGCGGAGGTCCTCGGTCGTGATCTCCTCAGCGTGCTGGGTCGAGATGACAATGGTGTCGACACGGAGCGGGTGGAGGTGTCCGTTGTCGTCCTTCTTGTACTCGACAGTGACCTGGGTCTTGGAGTCGGGGCGGAGCCAGCCCATCGAGCCGTCGCGGCGGGCGTCGGCCATGGCCTTGTTCAGCTTGTGGGCAAGCATGATGGTGAGGGGCATGTACTCGGGGGTCTCGTCGGTGGCGTAGCCGAACATGATACCCTGGTCACCGGCACCGTGGTTCTCGAGGTCACCGTGGTCGAGACCCTGGGCAATGTCGGGCGACTGCTGCTCAATGGCGACAAGGACGTTGCAGGTCTTGTAGTCGAAGCCCTTCTCAGAGTCGTCGTAGCCGATCTTCTGGATAGTGTCACGGATGACCTTCTGGTAGTCGACCCTGGCCTTGGTGGTGATCTCACCGAGGACCATGATCATACCGGTCTTGGCGGCGGTCTCACAAGCGACCTTGGAGTTGGGGTCCTGCAAAGTTAGCGACAAGGTCACTGATAGCGCACGGGCCGTTTGGCGGGCCATCGACTCACCTCAGCAAGACAGGCATCGAGGATGGCGTCCGAGACCTGGTCACAGATCTTGTCGGGGTGGCCCTCACCGACCGACTCGGAGGTGAAGAGGAAGCTGCTGTCAGCGGTCTTGTCCTTGTTCTGCGGCTGGCTGCGAAAAACGTGCGTCGAGCTGGCACCAGCCAGAATCGGAAGGTAGCTCCGCTCCGGTACTCCGACTCGGCGCTTGGGGTCCGCGTTGTCTGCGAGCACGGCGACGACACGTCTCAGCACGTTTGCTGTACTCACTGGCCGGGGGCGAGGTGGTGGTTGGGGCCGTTGCCGTTGGTGGTAGCAGTCATTTTTGGTGTTTTGGTGAGGTTTGAGAGGGAAGAGGTTGGGAGAAGAAAGAAAAGGACAGGATTTTAAGAAAACCTACCCTACCACCCTAGGACCTTGGTATGAGCCGAGCCCAACGGGGTAAGCAGTGGTAGGGTGCAAGGGACTTAACGTGGAGAGCGCCCATAATTCTGATTTGCTTCCGTCGACGCGTATGGCGTGCTCATAACCAGGATTGTACGCGTGTGTGGAACGGTGACTACGGCGCTGCAGCAACCAGTCGGACGCCGGCGGGATCAAAATTTTCCAGGCGGCTGTCGCTGCACCCATCGGAATTTCGGACCTACCTTTGCAATCGTGCGATCACTGGCTCGTAGCTTGGGATGCATGCTGACCCCTGGGGATCTGAGGAGCGTCCCCAGTTGGCCCCCAGGACGCACGGTCCCCTGCACTCCAAGGGCTGCACGTGGGTATCTCGTATCTGGTAGACCTTTGGGCTTCCTCGGGCTTCTGCAGCAAGGCGGGCTAGGCCCGCAGAAGCCGGCGCTTTGTGTAGGCCGTGTAGGGCGCAGCCTGCGTGCCCAGGGCGTACAGTAGACAACTCTTACGTTCGGGGCTCGCCGTGCTAGCCGTGCTGCGGAGGTCGCCGAGAAGTGTGCAGACAGTGTATGGCATGGTGGACACGGTGGCAGCCGTAGAGCCATGGAACCAAAGTTTGCGGGAAATTGATAACGGAGAGCCGAACGGGTTACCCAGCGTTTAAGCGCGCGACGCGACCCACGTCCCGACTGTAATCTGTAATCTGCGTGCGTGCCTTGCCAGCCACCGGCCACCGAGAGCGCACGGTGCACACCCCGGCTTTCATACTTCGGCACGTCCGCAGACGGCAACGCTGAGTACGCGCTGATGCTGGGCGCTGGGCGTCTGGCGTCTGATTTCGACTCGAAGTTGTCTCAACCCCGGGTACAGTCTACGGCGAGGGCATGAATCGTATCAGTGTCGTGTCAGTCACCGAAGCTGGTCCAGGAACCGGAAGCTAGACAGCGCTGCGCCGTCTATTGCGTTTGGCGCGTTTCAGCGCACGTTTAACCGGCGCCGGCCAGCGTGTCAGGCTACGACTTAGACGTGGTCCAACGCCATATGCCGCATGTCGAAGCTATCTGATCCGCTGCATGCGTGTGTCGACTCGTCATCCGGAGGGATCACGTCATATCGTCGTCTTATCTCGCTCTCTCCTCCTTGCGATGTCTGCTGAAACACTCGACGCCCCCGACCCACTCTACCCAAAGTAGACGCAGAGGTACGCGCACGAATCGTCGCGTCACGCCGGTCCACGACGTGTCTTCACCATCGACCGAGCTTCGCAAACGTCACGTGACATGTGAAAGATTGAGAATGGGGCGGCCCCGGCACCGACCTGCAAGCAGTGCCACGCGAGTGCCACGTTCCTGATCGTATAACGGCTAGTATGCTCGCTTGTCACCTTTTCCGGCAGACCGCGGGAGATCGGAGTTCGATTCTCCGTCAGGAAGTTATATCTTTTGATCTTTGCTTAGACAACTTGATTTTTGGCGCCCGATGAAACGATGGGTGGTGTTGGGTCTGAAGAAGCAGAAGCAGACAGCCCCTGTTCTCCAGAGTGTACTCGGAACATCGTGCTCATGAGCTGTCAGTGGAAAGAGTGGAAATGGCAGCTGCCAAGCGCACTTGGTGGCGCACAGCGACAATGCTAATGATACATGCAAATCTAATGGTAGAACTTGTTGAACTTTTCGACGAGCACGGGGTCGTCCTGTCTGTCAGCTCCATCAGCTTGGACAGCTTACGCAGTATCGCGGGTGGAAGCCCTCAAAGCCCTCGCGAAGCACGAGCACCTCCTGGTCCTTCGGCGCGTCCTCCTTCAGAAGCATGTCGCGGGCTTCGATGTAGCGCTGGGATGTCAGCTACTACCCCAACACAGGTAGCTCGCCGCTGTATGAACGGCTGTAGGCCGGCGTGAGGAGAGATGGGGACATGCGGGAGACTGGGCTCCTGCGATCGCCGCTTGACTCGTGAACTCACCCTCGCTGCCTTCGGACCACGGACCTGCGACAGGGCGCAATGAAACACGACCTTCGGCACTGGGGTTAGCTAGGAGCAGCACGCTAACGCACCAGTCTTGACCTTATCCACGATCTCGGTGATGTTGCCCATGAACTCATCGCTGGGGTAGTGCAGGCAGCCGACAATGTTGCCGCCCTGGCTGTCAGCTCCGTTTTCCCTCGGTTAGTTTCCTCCCCTCTCCCTTTCCGCTCCTCTGTAGCACTGCCAGCGTCGTTGGGTCCTTGTGCTTGCGATCGGGCAGCTCGGGAGCAGAAACAGTAGGGTTGTAGAGGAAGGTGGAGGCTGAGGATGGGTCCAAGCGACTTACAGCAAAGTCGCTGTCGCGCACGTCGACGACGGCGTACTCCCTCCCGTTGCCAGTGGGATTGGCCTTGATCAGCGTTGCGAGTTCCTGTTCTGTCAGCTGTGTTCGGACCGCTAGCTCACATCCGCGTTGATGTAGCGGTACGACGGTGTCAGGGACATTCTCCACTTGTCCAAACGATTCTTCTGATCTTCAGTTAAGCGACGAGCGAAGCGGGGAGCTGGAGCTGGAGCTGGAGCTGGCTGTTCGAGCGGTGCAGAGAGGTATCGGCGGGCGCAGGGATATGCTAAGCGCAAGTGATGTATTCTGGGTAGCATGCAATCTTGAGGCTGGCAACAACAACAACAATCTCGCGTGCCAGAGTCCGGCGGATGTCGGCCGAACGGAACCAATAAGACCTCGAACATGACACACTCACGGTGAGCTTCGGCTTGACTTTACCTCCACCTTGCCGCTTGCAACTTCATCACCACTTCGTCATCATGTTTGCCCGTGCTGGTCTCCGCACTCTTGTAAGCTAGGAAAGATGTCTTGAGCTGACAGTGCAGAACTCCCTCCCCCGCGCCCGTCTCGCTCAGGTCTCGCAGCAGATTGCCCAGCGCCGTGCACTCTCGGACGAGGCACGCAAGCTCATCGACAATGTAAGTTGGGGTTCACTCCAGCCTCCCTCTACATGCAGTCCACAGCTTTTTTGGCTGCAGGGCAGCTGGTTATGAACAGCGGGCTTTTGGTGGTGGGAGGGTCCAGGCAGGAAGCTATGAGAGCAGGAGACATTAGCTGACATCCAGGCTGTTCATGAGAACCCCCTCGTCGTGTTCATGAAGGGCACGCCGGAGCAACCGCAGTGCGGCTTCTCGCGCGCCGTGTGCCAGATCCTCGAGGTCCAGGGTGTTCCCCGCGAGAAGATCGTGAGTTACAACTGTCTCGAGGACCCTGAGCTCCGTGAGGGCATTAAGGAGTACTCGTGAGTAAGCAGCAGCTCTGGCCGGGCAGTCGCCGCACCAGCGGCGGCTGCGATGGCTGGTGTGCTATGCGCATACCGGAAGCTGGGAAGTGGCTGTCGGACAGCTGGGCTGTCGGATTGTCGCGCTCAGTCATCAGACTACTCGTCTTGAGTGCGAGCAGTGTGATCCGTCAGCCCGTCAGCATCTTCAGCGTCGGACACCTCCGGCAGACACAGCTGCCACCAGTTTTCACGTTGAGTTTCATGAAGCTAACGACCAGCGAATGGCCCACGATCCCCCAGGTCTATGTCAAGGGCGAGTTTGTCGGCGGCTGCGACATCATGCTCTCCAGTAAGCTTGTGCCACGGTCTCCAAGCTAACCCACAGTGCACCAGGATGGAGAACTCGAGAAGCTCCTCGTCAAGGAGGGCCTCGCACCCGAGCTCCCGCCCCTCGAGGAGGAGTCGAAGTAGACTTGCACTATCACTTAATGTATCTTATCATGCTGCTTGAGGTTGGTCTGTGCGGCATGCCGGGACCGACATCCTCACATCGAACTGTGGCCCCGTCTGGCTGCTCCGTTTGGCTTACGTCGAGACTGAAGAGCTCAGAGCAGCCTTACGTCAGTCTGCCTGGCCGGGAACTTGTGCGGGCCTGTTGTGGCCATGAATCGGCCTGCCCTGGCCATACAGTTGGACCAGGCGGGAGGAGAAATGTGATCATGATGCCATGCGATGCTATATAACTACTTGCGGTCGTTCTTGCGCTCGGGACCGAGGAGGCGGGCGCGGCGGCGGGGACGCATGCGCGGCGCGACCTTCTGGTACCACTCCCAAGTCATGGACATGAGGGGTCCAGCGGCGTCGTACGGCGACGGGATCTCCGAGTACGCCGCACGCGCAGTGGGGTGGCGGACGTACACAGCCGAGCACGTCAGGTACGACGGGAGCAGGTAAGCCGGGACAAAGATGAAGGGCTGCGCATAGTCCGGCAGCCGGAAGTACTCGCCCGGAGCGTACACCTTCTCAGCCTTCTTCTCCTTCTTCTTCTCGCCCTCGGCCGCCTCGGACTCGGAGGACTCCGCAGAGGCCTCAACCGCCTCAACGGGCTCGTCGCTGTTCTCGCTGTTCGCCAGAGCCTCGTCGGCATCCTCCTCGGCCTTCTCGGCGGCCGCCTCGCCCTCCTTCGGCGCACGCGGGTTGATGAACGGGATCATCGCCGGGTCCACCGTGAAAATGTCGCCGGGGTTCAGGAGCGTGTTCGGGTTGCGGCACTGGATATTAGCTCGGCCTCTTTCCTGCAGCTACCACAGCATGATGTACTCACGAGATTTCCGTTCAGCCTAACGTGGCCCTGGACGACGTAGGAGCGGGCAGCCCAGACGGAACGGGCGAAGCACGCGCGGAAGATGAGGACGTCGAGACGGCGCTCAGTCTCGGCGAACATCATGGTTCCGACGGGCGACAGGCCGTCCTTCTGGAGCTGCTCGAGACGTCTGTTCATGCCCGTTCGTCCGCCGGCGGCCTCGCGGCCCTCGACCCACTTGCTGAGGTCGTTCTGCCTCTTGTCGCTCTTGGCCGAGTTGTGTCGCATAACGGGCAGAGCCTGCGGGAGGTACCAGCGCCCGAACTTCTTCGACGGCAGGTGGTCCGCGTGGTATCCCTTCGTGAGACGCTTCGCGTTCCAGCGCTCCTGGTACAGCTTCGCGCCGTGGATCTGGCCGTCGTGCCCCGTCCGCGTGTACAGGTCGCCCTGCGGAAGGGTGCGGCGCCACATGTTGTACAGGTTCTTCGGGCTCCAGCTCTGCGACGTTAGCGTTGCTCCAATCATTCTTCTGCCGCCCATCGCCGTGCTTTCTACAGCTCCATGTCTCCCCGCAGACTGTCGATCGTCGATACCGCAGGCAAACAAAAGTCGGCAGAGACAGGAACGGCGGAATCGCCCGGCGCAGCGGTCGAAGGGCGGAATAAACGCACCATGCGAGGGATCGCTTGCCGAAAGTTGAAGACATCGCGCACGCCGACCGGACGCTGGGGCATGGTGGGCGAGTTTTGATGGGTGTCGTGTGCTCTAGGCTCTACCTCGAATCTTTCAAGTCTGGCAGTAGGCCCGTCGAAAAGTCGGAGACTGGGAGGTCGCCAGTCCGAGAGATTGACACGGAGGCAAACCCGCGTGGGCTCATCGGCCACGTGACCTCCACTCGATGTCTACTTCAAGATGGCCACAGGGTGGATGACGAGATCAGCTATGTCTACTTTCATGGGACGGGTAGTAGAGGGATGCAGACAAAGACGAGATAGAAATGGGGGGTGATATTGGAACTTGGGAGCTGGCGGGTGCAGGCGCAGGTCTAAGCTTGTGATGTGCACTTTGGCACATTGGCATCTCACCCCGTCCCAAAGCCCGTCCGCGCGCCGTGGTTTGAACGCCGACATATTGGCACGTTCTGGTCACCCACAAGACCTCTGTAGCGACGATACAGAGCTTTTCGAGGCCATAGACACATGCAGAGCATTCTTCTGCATCCTCGGACATTTGCTGCTCCGTTGACTCTGCATTGGAGCCTGAATGACGTCCCAGAGACGGATATTATTCGCCCCCACGTCCGCATCGGGGTACTCTCGGAGGATTCTAGGAACGAGCGGTAGTTGCTATTCCCAGCTTGCCGCAGCAGGTACTAGGCATGCGACCTTCAATCTTCATGTTTGGTTCTGTGGTGTGATCTCATCATTCGTTCATTTAGCTCTCGGTGCGCGTCTCCATCACCCTTCCACTCTCCGATTCTACTATACCCGCGACTACACGACCACCAGACCAACTCCGACTCCAGCCCAATCATCCGCCAACCTCCCGACGCCGGCTATTACCCGGCAACGCGTGCTCAGCGATGACACCATCGACGACGAGTCCGCACGCCGAGTCTTCACGCTCGGCCTCGGAGCGCGGCAAAGAGAAGGAGAAAGAGCGGTCTCGCTCGCCACCAGCGAAACGGCAGAAGTTCTCGCGGTCACGTACCGCGTGCCTCCAAGTATGTCCCCCGCTCCACCCCAGCTAACCCCAGTGCCGCAGCCGGAAATCGAAGTGCGGTGCGCTACCGCCAGATCCCTGCCCGAACTGCGTCGAGGCAGACCTGCCGTGCCAGTGGCCGACTGAGGACGGGCGATCTTCGAAAGCGCGACTGCAGAGGTATCGGCAGCAGCTGCAGCAGGAGGAGAAGCCGGCGGGCGAATGGCTCGACCAGCTCCTCGCTGGCGCGATGGGGAACGCGAATCCAGGTGAGCGCTACGTATTTGGCACGACTGACGGACAGGCCTGGGAAGTGGGATGGGTGCGCTGCCGAACATGTTCCCCCCGACGCCCGCGCCAGCGGCTGGAGTGATGCAACCTCAGCCCCGGTTCGGATACTCGCCGACATCCGGAAGCGTGAACGTGCCCCTGTCGCCGGCGCAGAGCATGGCGATGCCGATGAACATGTTCAACGGCGCGGGGCAGGGGCCCGTGAACCCGACCGACTTCATCTGGGCCGTTAGCTCCCGACTCCCGGTTGTTGAGGAAGCTTCCCCGGATAGGAGCACGGCGAGCGACCCCTCGCCTGTCGCTATGGACCCCTCGCGCCCGCGCTCGCAGAACCAGGGCCGCACAGTCAAGGTGTCCTGGTACCGGCCGCACGGGAAGACGGCGATCGCCCCGGGACTGAAGAAGGTGACACTGAAAGTACGCGTGAACACGCCATCCGGGGAGGCGACCACCCCCTCGGCGGCATTGGACGGCACGGCGAGTGAGCTGTTCGCCTCCGACGGGTTCCCAGCCACGCCTGTCATGCTCCACCTGTTGGACGTGTTCCGGGTCCACTTCGGGGCACAGTTCCCCCTGGTGGCAGAGTTGGGGCTCGAGGCAGGCGTGGAGAACCGCACGGCGAGCCTCTTCCTCCTCCTCGCCATTGGGGCCATCGCGGCGAGGTTCAGCAAACATCCGCTTGTTGCGCTCCCTGAACTGCAACCGCACGAGTACGGAAAGGTGTTCTACGCGCGCGCAAAGGCTATGGTGGGCACCATGCTTGGTTTCCCATCCCGCGAGGCGATCATCGGGTTCGTGTTGCTGGCGCACCTCGGATTCAGCGAGGACAGTGAAAGCGAAGTCTGGATGTTCACGGGCCTGGCTGTGCGGATGTCGGTCGACTTTGGCTTGCATCTAACGCCTCCGCCAGAATCTGCTGTGAGCGAGCGTGACCGCCGTCTGAACAGGCTCACGTTCTGGTCCGTCCTGCTGATGGACTATGCGCTGTCTTTCGGTGTGGGACGGCAGACGGCCTTCCGGCCAGAGGACATTACGCAAACCCTGCCATCTGAGGACGACATCGGGGGCGCCGAAGGTGCACGCAGCCCCTTCCCGTACGCGGCGCGCATGATGCTGAGCTACGGGCCGCTCATCAACGCCTTGAACCGCGGGTATGCGCCTGGATACGGCGGTACCAAGGTCGAGACGGCGCGGGCCGCGGCCATTAAGGAGTACGCCCGTCTTCCGCCTGATATGCAGTGGAACGTCGCGAATTTGCAGGCGCAGAATCGCGCAAGGCAAGGGAGTATCTTCCTCCATCTGCATCTTTGGATGCACACAATCCTCGCGTCTGAGTATCTGACGGGCACGGATCTGCTGGCGCGCAGGCCCGGCAAGCCTGGCTCCAAACCTCCTTCCGCCTCGAGCGACAGTGGGAACCTGCACCCATCGAGCGCCGAGCGGACCGCGAAGGAGAGCACAGCCGCCGAGAAAGGAAAGGAGGCAGCGGAGAAAGGCGGGCTCAGTGTCAATGGAACAAGTGTCGGCGCCATGACACCCAACACGGCCGCGGCGAGCAACCTCTGGCGCCACTCTGTGCGGACCATTGGCGACATTCTCGTCCTGAGCGACATCATCAATCCGTTCATGTACTTTGCTCTGCCCTTTGTGAACCAGGCATGGTTCGTCGCGGGGTGCTGCTATGTGAAGGAGATCGAGGAGGCGCGGGCTGGACTCTCCAATGCTCCATCACGGGCTGCTTCGCCTGTGCCCATCGTCCGTGTGTCCGATGAGACTGGGGCCGCACTCCACTCGGCAGCTGCTGAGCCCATCTGCGAGGGTGAGCAGGGCGACGGCGAGAAAGAAGAGGAGGATGGTGAATCAAGTGGCAGCGAGAGCGCCGACTCGCGGCCAAACGTGGACCTCTCCCGCGCCCTCCTCACGAGTGTGGCCACAACGAACATATCCACGCTGCAGCAAGGGTTGCAGAAACTCGCGACGTATTGGTACGGCGCAGAGTGGATTGCGGGCACGCTGCGGCAGCGCATCGAGGGCATTCATGACGTCGACCTCGGGCTTGTGCGCGAGAATTTCGCGTCATTCTATTCTCTACCCGACGCGGGGATTGCTGGCGTGCCGCACGCAAGAGCCGAGGTCGACCCGAGCACGAGAACGCCAGCGGCGGGGCAGTACGCTGCTTTCAGTGGAGGGTTCACGGGTGACCTGGGCGGGTTTTTGAGTTTGCCGTTCGACATTGAGAGCGGACCAGTCACGGAACAGGAGGTCGCTATTGACCAGGTGCTCCCGCATTGGGCCTAGGAATATGCATCGCTGTATTACTTTTTACAATTTCTACAGACCACAGCAGGCTCACAGCAGCTCCATGACCATGCCGGCTGCGATTGTCTCGCCTCCGCGGCGGAGAAGGACGCGGCCCATCTCCTTGTTCTCCTTCGCTGTTTCAAGGGGAATGAGAGGCGGGCGAGTGGAGCCGGTCGGGCTGCGCACCGTGAGCTCGACAGTGGCCGTGGTGCCCTTCTGGAGCACGCGCGGGTTGGTCTTGACGACCTGGCCCTTCTCGGAGATGCTGATGAGCTTGCTGATGGTGGCGGGGACGTTGACGGAGTGGTGGAAGAGCTCGACGGCTGTGCCCGAGATGATCGGGGCTGTGATGTCGAACACGAGGATCTGGGCCGTGAAGCGACGCACGAGCGGGCACGGGTAGTTGACCGGACAGAGGACGGAGCCGATCGCAAGCTGGTTCGCGTCACAGCCTGAGAGGTACAGCGTCACGTTCTGCCCAGCGACAGCGTACGGCGCTGTGTCCTCGTCCGCCTCGATCGTGCGCACCGTCGCGACGACGTCGCCCGGCACGGCACGCACGTTGTCGCCGACCTGCACAAGACCGGAGCACAGGCGGCCCTGCACCGCGACACCTGAAGCGACAGCCGTCTGCCCCTTAAACACATTGCTGAGGGGTATCCTGAGCGGCGCGTCGTAGGGGCGCTCGGGGACGTCGGCCTTGTCGAGTGCGTCGACGAGCGTCGGTCCCTTGTACCACTGCGCCTCGGCGGGCAGGTCGCGCTCGAGCACGTTCACGCCCTCCATGGCAGCGAGTGGGAGGAACGTCGTCTTGCTGTGGTGGAACCCAGCGCTGGCGAGGAACGGCTTCATGTCGTCGACAATGTCGTCGTACCGGTCCTGCGACCAGTCGACGACGTCCATCTTGTTCACCGCCACAATGATCTCCTTCACGCCGAGTGAGCGCACGAGCCACGCGTGCTCGCGCGTCTGGCCGCCGCGCTGGAAACCGGCCTCGAACTCGCCAGGCGAACCGTCGATCACCATCAGCGCGACGTCAGCCTGCGCCGCACCCGAGATCATGGCGGGAATGAAGTCGCGGTGTCCCGGAGCGTCGAGCAGCGTGACGTTACGGTGCGGAGTCTCGAAGTGCGTGGTTGCAATGTCGATCGTAACTCCACGGTCGCGCTCATCGCCGAGCGCATCGAGACCCCAGGCAAACGCGAAGGAGGACTTGCCGGCACGCTGAGCACCACGCTCGTTCTGCGTCTTCTGCTTCTCCGTCACATTGCCAATCTCGTACAGGAGTCGTCCCATCAGCGTCGACTTGCCAGCGTCGACGTGGCCTGACGTTAGCTTGAAACAAGTGCCATTGTGACAGCTACTCACCAACAACGATCAAACTGAAGCTCTTCTTACCGCTCGCCTCATCTTCCTTGACCTTCTTGATGAGGTCAGCCTGCTTCATCGTCGGGACAGGGCGCTCCCGGTACTTCTCGCGCTCGCGGCGGAGCGCATCTTCGTCAAAGCTATCCGAGAGGTGCAGCCCGGCCATGTCCGACGAGGTGAGCGTGAAGACTCCTGGCGTGGCGACACCACCAACCGGTGTCGAGAGGCCAGATAACGGCGTCGAGGTCATGGGAGAGCTAGAAGCGGTGTTCTTGCGGGGAGTGCCGGAGGTAGACGTGTTGCGACTGTTGGGCTTGGAGCTGGAAGGTGAGGCGCTCGGGGTGGCTACGACGCGCTTCTGGGCCGGCAACGACTTGGATCGTGCGGTCGGCGGGGGCTGTTTAGCTTTCGCGACTATGATGGTAAGCAGTGGTTCTCGGCGGCATGGTCATTATAAGGTGTGCAGAGCGAGTGCGCAGGAGTCGATCGAGACGCATGACATCTCGACTCGACTACAGCTATGGTCCGGTGGGTGCGGTGAGCTTCGGCTTTCCGTTCGTCTTGCCCTTCGAGGGGGCCGAGGACGGTGTCGACTTGGAAGGAGGACGGTTGGATGCCGCTTTCTGTGACGGAGCCGGCCGGCTCGGATCCGAATTTTTGGCCCCGCCAGCTGGCTTGTCCTTCGCTGGAGGCTTGGACGCCGCATTCGTCTTCTTGGACCCCGAGTCCGACTTCTTCGTGGGAGAACGATGCCGCCGGAGCTTGTTGTCGGAGCCCTTGGGGCCGGAGGCCTGGGGCTTCGTCTGCTCCTTCGCCTGCTGGCTCTGGGCGGCAGCGACCTCGGACTGGACCGGCTTCTTCTGAACAGGCTTCTCGACGCGCACCACGCGCACGACCTTGGGAGACTCGGCGGGGTATGCTGCGCCTCCCGTCGCAACTCGGCCGTCCTGCTTGCGCAGAATGATGTCGTCGGGGCTCTCGACCCCCGGCCCAAAGGCTTCGCGAACGCGCTGTTCCGCGGCAGCCAGATCGCCACGCACGGCGATGTGCATGTGCGCAAGAGACGGCTGCTTCCCAGGTGGAAGCTCGACAGCAGCCTTAGTGAGCATGCTGAAGAACGTCGAGGGGGCCGTCGAGCTCTTCTTCGCCGGAACAACGACCGAGAAGAGCGCAGACATCTCAGTCTCGGGCTCCTCTGGCTCGGGAACAGCCTCAGGCACAGGTGTCGTGGGAGCTGGCGATCCGTCGCTGGGTCCTCGCAATGCGGCTTCGGCTCTGGCAGCACGAGCAGCGGCCATCTTCTGGGCGAGTTTCGACAGCGGTTTCGCAGGGGCGGGCGCAGCCTCCGATGGCTCAGCCTGTGGCGGTGGGGAAGTCACAGGTGTCGGGACGGCGGTGGATGCGGAAGAGCTGCTCGCTTCCTTCGCAGCAGCAGCCTCGCGACGCTTCTGGGCCAGAAGGGCAAGCTTCGACATCGGCTTGGCATGCGCCTCCGGTGCCGGAGTACTGCCGCGGGTGGCGGGGGCAGACGATGCAGCTGAGCCGGCAGACATAGCAGATGCTGACGAGGACGCTGATCCCACAGCAGCCTGCTTGCGAGCGAGGGAAAGCCGCTGAAGAGCCGTAAGAGGCGGTTGCGGTGATGGTGCCGAGGGTTGCGATTGAGCTGCGGGCTTCGCGGCAGCCTTTCGTCTTCTCCGAGGGCGGGGCCGTGGCTCCTGCTCCGGCGTTGGGAGGAGCTCTGTCGGCGGACCGGCGTCGCCTGGCGTCCGCTCAGCCGGATGTCCTAGATTGCTGGCTTGTGCGCACTCGCTCAAGAGGGGAGGGCGGGGCATGGACTTACCTTTCTTTTCCCATTCCTTACGAAGCCAAGAGACTGTCTTGTCCACGTCGAACCAGTAGTGCCAGAGCGAGTCTCTGATGGCATCATCACTGATCGGCGGCTTGATGTCCTTCAGCTTCTCGCGCGCAATCGGAAGAGCCGACTCCATCTGGGCTGAGCGTCAGCATACCATCAACCATGTAACGCACCCCTCTCAGTCTCGTCCATTCCATCGTCTTCCTCGGAGCCGGTGTACTCGCCACCACCTTCTCCATCGTAGTCATCATCGTAGTAGTCGTCGTCCGGCTGGTCGTCCGCCAGCTCGGCTGATGGTTAGCTTTCACGACCGGAAAAAAGCTACGCACCATCAAGGTCGAGGTTTCTCACAAAACGATGCCTGGACATGCTGTGTGTGTTTTACTTCCTGATCAGAGAGTAGTATCTGGAAGGAAGAGGAGAGCGGGGTGCCCCGATATTGTCATTTCCAGGCAGGTGTGACGGAGCTAAAAACGTCATTGCCCCGCGTGAACCAATCTCAGCCATCCAAATGGATTGTAATGACGAATCAATTAGAAGCTAATCGGCCAAGGCTCTGATTAGAATTCTCTGAGATGCATTAGATACTAGACTCAATTACGTAAGATGTTCCGGGAGGGCTATGCCCGCCAAGGGTCGTGGTGACGAGGGCGCCGCTCCGACGTCAGTCGCAGTACTCAACTTCAACCTACACTCATCACTTCACATTGCCATCTAGGCCGCAACTCGTCTCTTCAAGATGTCTTGGTGAGTACCTCTGTCACTATGCGATCGTGAAGGCAGCTGACCATGTGCAGGGGCGGGTGAGTCGACTTGTCTTGCGTCCAATCGTGACGTCTAACCGAAACCGATCGCGACAACATACTCACCATGCAGATTCAAGAAGGCCGCTTCGCGCGCGGGCACCCAGCTCATGCAGAAGACTGGCCAGGTAGAGCGCACCGTCGACCACCAGTTCGCCGAGGAGGAGGCCAAGTACCGTATGTGAGTGGGCACGGCACCCGGCGGCCGAGGCGGGGCGGTGTGCAGTGGAACCAAGCGCGCTAACGGCATCAGCATGGAGAAGGAGTGCAACAACCTCCAGAAGGAGGCCAAGAACTACCTCGACGCGATGCGGAGTGAGTAGCTTTCTGCGGCTGTTTGCGTAGCTAACGGCAGCCATGTCCGCATCGCAGAACCGCATCGCCGAGACCGTCGAGCTCTTCTACACCGCCGACAAGGCCAGTGATGTACGTACCTGTCGCCTGGGAATGTGGCTTGGAGATTCAGTGATGCGATGCTAACACGCGATAGGGCGCCATGGCGGGCCACTCGTACAAGGCGGCAGTGGACGCGCTCGACGACGTCGTGACCCGAGACCTCGACGGGCCGTACCGAGCGACTGTGCTCGAGCCGGTCGGCAAGATGTGCCACTACTTCAACAACGTGAACGCCGCGATCGACAAGAGGAATCACAAGCTGATCGACTACGACGCCTCGCGCTCCAAGGTGCGCAAGCTTGTCGAGAAGCCATCAGACGACACGGCCAAGCTCCCTCGCGCGCAGAGCGAGCACGACGAGGCGCGCGAGATCTACGACATTCTCAACGAGCAGCTCATCGCTGAGCTCCCGCAGCTCGTGGAGCTGCGAGTCCGTGAGTCTACCTTCCCACCTCGAGCGCAGCTAGGTGATTAGCGAATTAGCTGACAATCAGCCTTCCTCGACCCGTCGTTCGAGTCCATGGTCCGTATCCAGATGCGCTTCGCGGAGGAAGGGTACGAGAAGCTGGCGGGCGTGCAGCGGTACTTTGCCGACGGGATCCGCGACGAGTACGCCAACGGCCAGCTCGACGTACAGGTCGAGAACGTGCTCGCCGAGATGAAGGAGCTGGCCATCTATGGCGTGTAGAGTTACTCCGTGTTGTATCCATGCAAAGTTAATCGTCCATCCAGGACGTCCGCAGGACGTCCGCAGATGTTCCTTGGACGCAGGAAGCCCACAGGTGCCCGGGGGACGTCGGCGCTGCAACTTCTTGGCGGAAATTATGGCCCGTCACGGAGCCGGCGCCGGCGACGAAGCGCCATAAGAGGCTGCAGGCTACCTGGGCACGGGTGAGGAATGCTAGAATGCCAGGCTGCTGAATATCAGGACCCGCTGGGCGTCAGGTAGCGAGTGTGGCGTTTCGCGCTTGACAGGCCCAGCTCCCAGTCCTAGGCCATGGACCAAAGCATCGTGACCCTAACGCACAGACCGCAACGACCGAGCTGCAAGCGCGGCAAGCTGACGACAATGCCGCTTCTTCTACTGTCCTCTGGCGGAGCTGGCTGAGAATGCGTGCTGAGGAGCCGTGAGCGAAACACTCCTGAGTTAGACGACGGGGGCCCAGCCGATTCGCTGCGGTGCACTCTGCACCGAATCAAGGGCGCCTCGAGGCGCACCCTCACCCC
This sequence comes from Trichosporon coremiiforme, assembly GCA_039545355.1. Classification (NCBI taxonomy): domain Eukaryota; kingdom Fungi; phylum Basidiomycota; class Tremellomycetes; order Trichosporonales; family Trichosporonaceae; genus Trichosporon; species Trichosporon coremiiforme. Next base: position 77,984 of record BCJJ01000020.1, read on the forward strand.
TTGTCCCATCGTATCCTCTACACGCATCCGTGCGATAGAAGAGAGCTAGATTGCCGGCCCATCCACGGCATACGGTGTGCATGGTTCAGCCCAGTTGCGGGCTGGGCACTCCCTGGCCGATCTGGATAGCCGCCAAGTGCGAGCGGTCCATTTCGATTAGCCTCGCTCATCTCTATTCTTCGGAAGACATGATGCACCTGGACCAGTACCATTCGTACCATTCACTTTAGACTGCATAACGACGTACAGAGTGCGAAGTGCACGACAGGAAACGTTCAGTGCTCCAGCACCTTCGGCGTTCCTGCAGGTCCTGTCAGTTCCTGTCGCGTCTGACTTGTCTGACGTTGCCTGACCTAACGCCACCTCCGCACGCCTTGCACGCCTCGTTCTAGATTGACCCTGTGCATCGCCGCAGTGCTAACGGCGAACATGCTGATACCATGCGCCATGCGCTTGGTGTCGTTCCGGTGCACCCGGTGTTCTGGCTCTATTGTGCACCTGCACCGTTGCACTGTCGATCTGTGCACTCTGTTCATTCAGCTCACCCCGCCCTCACCAACTGCGCAGAACATCACGCGCTACGCTCCGGTCGGCACATCGCTTCTCAGCCTCACCCCGTACATCCCAAGCTCGATCGACCCCCGCCGCTCCGACTCTAGACTCACGCGACGGTATGACTGCCCGATGAAAAGGAAGCTCAAGGTGTGTCCTACTCGGTGTCCGAGCGTCAACCATAGATGCACGCAGCTGATATTGCCGCCCGCCCTTGGTCCCCTGCTTGCCTGCTTACTTTGCGCGCGCACTTTGGATCCTCACCCCTGCCCTTCGCGCACGCTCTGACGACAGACGCCCCTACCACACACCACCCCCACACACGACACACGCACACCACCGCCCGTCCATCGCTTGCACTGCCGGCCACACTACGCTCCCACGACACTCACAGCTCACGCAGCTCACGCACTCACGACCATAGCGGTCCACTCGACCCTTAGCTGACGATTCTCTCGTTGAACCGGACCGGCGTCACCGCCTCCACCAAGCTCACACCGCGCTCGAGCTCGGGGCCGTCCGCTAACAATCTGTCACCCCTAAGCACGCCTGGTTCTCGTCCAAGCTCAAAGCGCTCACTCACGCCTCCGATCCAGCGTTGCTTCAGTGTGCATAGTACCATTTGACTTCTCACCATCACTTCATCACCCGGTGTCACTACCACCACTCCTTCTCCTCCCCTCTCCTGCCATTCATCCCCACTTCGTCCTGTGAAGACTTCTCGCACCCCGTTGACGACTGTGAACACAGCAAGCAGCAAGAGCTTTTGAAACGCTGTCCGAAAACTAAGATCGCCCATCATCGATCCTCGATCAGCCCGCGCCTTGACGACCTTCTTCACGACCATCACAACCTCGACCCCGCCCCGCCCCCGCCCTCGCACGAGATCACGTTGGGTCATCCCTGGGTCAACCCTACCCACCGCAGTCCATCAGTCCGCTATAGAACGGTGCTGAACGCCCCGTATAGAGTGAGTGCACTGATCGCACCGTATCCCAGCGCTCCCACGCGACACCGAAGGCAAGGACGACCGAGACAGGACACGGAACATGGGAGACAGGGCGTAGGCGTGTAGGGCGGGCGTGTCCAGACTGCACGGGCGTCGTTGTATAGGGCATTGTCGCAGCTTCGCAGTGCGCAGACCGCACGCAGAGCAGAGTCGAGAGCGGGTCAACTGCGCCGCTTGAACGCTAGCACGGTCGAGCCCCGCCGATCCATTAGTGCGGTGCCGGGAGCACACGGGACACCGCCGATCACTCCGGTGGAGCTCGATAAGCTTACAGACCTCCTCGGGCCCGGGGGCCTCGACACACGGCGCGAGCGGAGATTGCGGCTACTCAATGCCCGAGAGGAAGAGAGCAGTGGACAGCTGACAGCGACGGCATCTGGTCAGCCGGACCAGCCCTTGCGAGCGCACAACTGCCACCTCCCTGACTCGACCTCGCCCATGTCATGTCGCCTCACCCTTCCACTGCCGCATCTGTCTGCTCGCTCCCGCTGTTCCTCTCGCCGTTGCCACCGGTGACGTGCGCAAGAAAGGTGGTTAGGGCGCGGTGTGTGTGCGCGCTGAGCACGCCAAATACGCTGAGCAAGCGTTGATCGTGATCGGGTGCACTTCACGGGAGACAAAGCCCAAGCTTCGGTGGGCGAAGAGTCGAGCGTACGAGGGTGTGTTCTGTGCGCGCTGCGCTGCGGAGCGTAACACAGGTTCATGCACTCACGCTCTGTCCCAACTTCCTTTGAGCGCGCCCTCTGGCACAAGCCCTCACTCTCCTCCCGATTCCGATGCGCCCTTCCTCTCCATGGCCGCGCTGGCCACGCTGCGCTCGCTTGCTCGCTGCACACTCACCTCCATCCTCTTTTGCCATCGCCGCTTCACTCACTCCTGTTCTCTGTCCCCAGAACGTCTCTTCTCGGTCTCCCTCCCTCTCCCTCCTCCCTTCCCTGTGACTGTGACCAGCTTCGTCTTCAGTTGTTAACCACTTGCAGACCCCTGTGCTTGACAGACTTACACCATCATCATACACGCACCCTTACGCGTTTCCTGACCCATCCGACATCTGTTCCAACTGTCCCACACACTCTCCTCGCACCTAGGCCAAGCTTTCCCAGCCCTCGCATTCACACACCCTAGCATTGTCGACTAAGTCTCCGCTCTCGGCTCCAGATCAAGTCCATCTTCGTCTCTGCATCTTCGTCGGCTCGTGACGATACTCTCCCCGGGCCGCCGCTCATCAAGTAACACTCCGCTCATCATGTCCGGCGCAGCTGCCACGTCATGGGCTCAGCCTGCTTCTGACAACAACGACATCGCGTCCCACATGTCGAACCTTTCCGTTGACGACTATGGGTCTCCCCACCGCCAAAACGCCTCTCCCGGAGCGCCCCCTCCCCCCGGAGGTCCCTACGCCAATGTCCATACGCCGCCCCGCCCCGCGGCCGCGTTCAACCCCTACGACCCGTTCATTTACTATGCCGGCGTCGATCCCAGCACCTTCACCCCCAACGGTGCCGGTGGGCCCCAGGGCTATCCCTATGCGGACGTGACTACGCCGCTTCAGGCGATGGCGACCGGCGCCAACGTCTACGGCGACCCATACCCCTCGCCGCCCGAGACGTACGGGAGTCATACGCCTGACGCCCGCTCATCAGGCCAGGTACCTGCCGCGCTGACTGCGTTCCAGCACCAGCTCGCCGCCGCCACGGCAGGCGCCCGCTCGCAGCAGGTGTACCGTCCGCCCCACACGGGACAGCAGATGCACGTCCCGCACCAGCTCCCCACGCCCCCGCAGCAGGGGTACTACAACTACATCGAGCGCGGCGTGTACTGGCATCCGCGCCAGAACAGCGTGAGCAGCCGCAACGGCAGGGGCGGCAAGACTAACCCCGCGCAGCGCCACCGGGCGATGAACTCGATCAATGGCTCGCCCTCGACTCGCCGCAACTCGCCGCACGGCGCCCAGCCCAACCACTACCCGACCCTCGCCGACTATGCGAACCATGCCCAGCAGTACACCCTCCAGAGCCCGCCGATGAGCACCTTTGGCTCGCCCCCTGCCAACACGTACGCACTGCCCTCGCCTTATGCGCCCTACTCTCCTCCTGCGTTCGGGTACGGCCGCCAACTGAAGCGCGACGACTCAAGTGTCGTGCGTTCCCAGCGTCTCGAGGAGTTCCGTTCGCGCAAGTCGTCTCGTCTGGAGTTCTCGGTAAGCTTCACTCCAACCCTCTGCCCAGCTGATAACAGGAAATCTATGGGAGCATCTGCGAGTTTGCGAGCGACCAGCACGGCTCGCGCTTCATCCAGAACAAGCTCGAGACGGCCTCGCCCGAGGAGCGCCAGAAGGTGTTTGAGGAGATTCTGCCCAGCGCGTTCTCCCTCATGACGGACGTGTTTGGCAACTACGTGATCCAGAAGCTGTCCGAGCATGGCGACGCCGCGCAGAAGGCAGCCCTCATCAAGAAGATGGAGGGCCAGGCACTCTTCCTCTCCAACCACATGTACGGGTGCCGCGTCATGCAGACTGCGCTTGAGCATGCGCGCCCTGAGGACCGCGCCAAGCTCGTCGCCGAACTTGACGGACACATCATCGAGTGCGTCAAGTCGTCCAACGCGAATCACGTTATCCAGGTGCGTTGGCCGTGCCTGGGGCAAGCGCCGCCCCTGGTACAGGCTGAACAGACATCGCATTGCACGTAGCTAACACGCAGCGACTCATCACGCTCGACCCGCCCCGCGGGTTCATGGACGCGTTCATCGGGCACGTGCGCGAGCTCTCGACGCATCCGTTCGGGTGCCGCGTGCTGCAGAAGTCGTTCGAGGTGCTCGCGCCCGAGAAGATCCGCCCCCTGCTGGACGAGATGCACACGTGCTCGCACGAGCTCATGATCAACCAGTTTGGCAACTACGTCGTCCAGTCCGTCATCACCGAGGGCGAGGGGCGCAAGCACGACCGCGATCTGGCCGTCGCCGAAATCAAGACTAGAATCTTTGACCGTAAGTCTGCTCCCAGTTATATACACATGGCGAGTAACTGACCTCTCAGTGTGTCGCCACAAGTTTGCCTCCAACGTGGTCGAGAAGGCGCTGAAGCATGCCAATGCGGCTGACAAGCGTGAGCTCATCGCTGAGATGATCGGCGACGACAGCGGCGAGAACCGAATCCAAATCCTCCTGCGCGACCAGTATGGCAACTTCCCTGTGCAGACCGCATTGGCGGAGGCCGAGAAGGACCAGCGCGACAAGCTGCTTTCAATTATTCTTCCCCTCATGCCCAACCTGCGGCACACGCCGTGCGGCCGCCGCCTGGAAGGTCGCATCAACGAGCTCGAGTCTAAGGGGGAACTCCCCGCCCTGAGCTCGAGGAACGCATGGGAGTCCCCCACCCTCAGCTCCGAGAGCGAGAGCAATACCCCCGAGACCCCAGCCCAGCCTGCGCAGTCAGCGCAGGTCAATGGGAACGCTAAGCGCCGCGTTGGCAGCCCCAACGCGAAGGGTGAGAAGCAGGGCATCGTTGATCTCCTCGGTTAGACAGTGTGCATATCAGAGTTGGTAGATGTGATATAGGAATGGATTTATTGCAGTACGGTCCAGTCTGAGCATTTGGCAAAAGCAGAACTCTGGAGCGGAAGCGCGAGGAGGAGAGTGTGCTTGGTGTCGAGTGGTAGGAGGAATGACCGTCACGGGTGGAGGCACATGCACAGGCACTGGAAGTGTGCCAATCGGTGACTGCGCGAAGTTACTACCCGAGCTCCATGCACTCTATCAGCTGGCCGTACTTGTCAAAGTGATTAGACTCTTTGTAAATCTCGAAGACGCGGACAGTCGCAATGCATAGGACTGGTGGAGCCGTGGGATTCGTGTCAGAAAGCCTGCAGACAGACGTGTTGAAAGTGAGTGCCAATGAGTGCCGGTCCACAAGTCAGCAGGCCGTAAGGTGCGAGAGGTACGAGCACCTGCGATAGTATTGCAGTGAACAGTAGCTTGGAGGAGTGTCACACACATTGTGTGCTACCCTGCTTCCATCACACGAAGGCAAACCACTTGAAATCGACGCCTGAGTGCTTCGTGAGAACAAGTCCGCAGAGGTCTAGATCGGCGTCTTGATGCACCATCATTCGGTCACTCGGCCACTTTCCAACTAACTTCACAGAATCGGTCCAGTCCACAAGTCCCAAGTCCCCAGTCTCGCATGCATGATACAACCACACGTCAGGGTTCACGTGACGTTATCACTCCTCTGCCCCTCGAAACTCTCTCCTCCCACGTGGCGGCGAAAGTTGGTTGCCACATTCGGCGTTAGCGGAACTAAATTCTCCAAATTCGAGGTCTGGCGCAGGCGAGGTCGCTCGCGGGCTGGCAGTCCTGCTACATCGAACGGCTGCACCGTCGTTACTGTCAACTACCTCAAGACAAGTACGTATTCGCGGCGGCTACGACGAGCAAAGAACTTGTGCTGACGCTTGTGCTCTCTTCTCGACTCTGCCGACACTTTCGAACTGCTCTGCTTTGCTTGGGATTGGAATTGTGTGATCGCTCTGGAACTCGACGACCCCTTGATCTGCCAAATTTCGACTTCTTGAACCTCTCTCTCGTGACATCAACTTTCACTTCCCACTCTTCTCTCCTCTCGACTCTTCTCTACCTCGCGCAACCACACACTAGCAGAAAATGGCGGTTGGAAAGAACAAGCGTCTCTCTAAGGGAAAGAAGGGTATCAAGAAAAAGGTCGTCGACCCCTTCACCCGCAAGGGTTAGTTTTGCAGCAGGAAGAGAATGGAAAACAGGACAGCAGGCAGCTGACATCGACAGACTGGTACGACATCAAGGCCCCCTCCTACTTTGAGAACCGCAATGTTGGCAAGACCCTCGTCAACCGCTCCCAGGGTCTGAGTGCGTATCTTTGAACGGCGCGGCTGGAAGATTTTTTCCGGGCCCGGGCCGACGAGACTTTCGAAGATCAGGTAGCTGACCCCGCGCAGAGAACGCCAACGACTCGCTCAAGGGCCGTGTCCTTGAGGTTTCGCTCGCCGACCTCAACAACGACCAGGAGCAGTCTTTCCGCAAGATCCAGCTGAAGGTTGAGGACGTCGCGGGCAAGAACTGCCTCACCTCTTTCTACGGCATGGACTTCACCACCGACAAGCTCCGTTCGCTCGTCCGCAAGTGGCAGACGCTCGTTGAGGCCCACGTCGACGTCAAGACCACTGACGGCTACATCCTCCGCCTCTTCGCCATCGGCTTCACGCAGCGCAACCGCAACCAGGTCAAGAAGACGACCTACGCCCAGTCGTCGCAGGTCCGTGCCATCCACGCCAAGATGACCGAGATCATGCGCCGCGAGGGTGAGGCTTCCGACCTCAAGGAGCTCGTCCAGAAGTTCGTCCCCGAGTCGATCGGCCGCGAGATCGAGAAGGCCTGCAAGGGCATCTACCCCCTCCACAACGTCTACGTCCGCAAGGTCAAGATCGTCAAGGCCCCCAAGCTTGACATGTCCAAGCTCCTTGAGATGCACGGTGAGGCCGCCGCCCAGCCCGGCTCCAAGGTCTCCAAGGGCGGTGACTTCGTTGAGCCCGCCCCCCTCGCTTCCGTCTAAGCGGCATAGCATTAGCTTAGTTGGGTAGCAGGGTGCATTGGCATGTATACTTATCGACAATGGGCGTTGCATGATGCAAGAACATAGAGCATTTGGAGGCATGAGCGGAGTATAGGAGGCTGTATTGACCATTGTCTGCAGAGCATGCGTGCGGGCGAAGTGCAGAAAAAATCAGTCGCTGCCGAGGTCTGAGCGTGTAGCATGGGTTAGCACGTAGACGCGCAGGTATGGTATCGCTGGGACCGAAGGCACGCGGAGTGAAGGGTGTTGGAAGATATGCAGGCACAGCGCTCGCGATTGCTGGCCGGCGGTAGCCCCTCAGTGAATTTTGCGATTCGCCCGCCTGCCACCTGGGCTCTGGGGCTCTGGGGCTTTGTGCTGCCGTTAGTGCGGGCTGCCAGGTGTCCCGCCTTATTTTGTCCAGGTACATTCATCCGCCACTCGGCACATCGCAATCGTGGGCAAGTCAACGGCAGGGAACGGACACGCCGTGCACGACGCACACAGCATTTTACTCGTCGTTCTCATCTCCATCCACACCACTACACCCGACTCGCTTCGGCAACACAATCTTTTCGGATCAGAAGGAGTGAGTCAAGAAGGAGTGAGTCAGGACAGACAGAACGCATGGAAGGCGCGGCACAGAACGCGACGCATCAGCCTCATTTCCCATGGCCGAGCCGGACAGTCTGGCGGCGGATGGCGCGACCTGCGGCGTACATGCCGAGCCTCGTCAGGATTTTGGTCTCGCTGGACTCCGACGTGGACCGTCCGCCGCCAGCTACCACGCCACCGCACATTGCGACATGCACATGCAGCATGCACGTTCAACCATGTTTCTTTCATTTCTCTCTTCCTCCATCTGGCTTTGTGCCCTCGGTCTACATCTCGCTGACACGCCAGACCGCCCTGTTCTGTTGATCCATCCGTCACTCCTTTACCCCTGGTAGTGCATGACACAGGCGTCCTCAGGTCCCTCTCGGTCGTCCTCCCCCTCCATCTCCTCGACTCCCTCGCAAACCGACACCGACGGCCCCCCCTCGTCCCCGGGCCCGCACGGCATTGATCTCGCCTCCCTCCGCCGACGCGTGCGCGCCGCCTCCATCTCTTCCTCCAACTCTCCTCCCTCCCCCAAGGCGGCAAAGGACGAGATGTTCAACCGCAACAGGTACCAGCAGCTGCCGACTAACAACAACGGGCAGCGCCGCCGCGCAGGCGGGTTAACCGCGTGGAAGCGGTATGCCCTCCTCGCCGTTGCGGGTGCTTTCATCGTGTTCACCGCCGTCACCCTCTTCGGCCCGAGCCGGGGCAACAGCGTCGGATACGAGGAGACGCCGCGTGAGTATCTCCAGCTTCCCGGTTGTGTATCATAGCTGATGACAGAAATGTACACGCCCAACCTTGACGACACCAAGGTCGCGCAGCCGGACCAGGGCGACTATTACGAACAGGACGAGTACAAGTCGCCACCCCTCGTTCCCGTTGAGAACAAGGAGGACGAGCACAAGGACGAGACGATGAACATTCTCCCCGTCGGAGACCTGGACCCGACGAAGCAGAAGGGCGACGCGGCCGAACACGACAAGGTCCCGACGCAGGACAACGGCGAGGTACCCAAGCCCGTCTCGGGCGAGGAGGATCTCGAGGATGACAGCGGCCTCTCGAACGTCGGCTTCAACCACCCGACCTCCTTCGAGACGGACAAGGACCCGCGCACGTCGACGTACTGCACCAAGCCCTACGACGCCACCAAGCCGATCGTGCAGTACGTCCTGACGATTGACGCAGGCTCGACCGGTTCCCGCATCCACGTGTACAAGTTCCACAACTGCGAGGAGATGCCCCAGCTCGAGTACGAGACGTTCAAGATGCTGAACCCTGGCCTGTCGGAGTTCAGGTCTGACCCCGAGGCCGCTGCGCGCTCGCTCGACCCGCTGATGGAGGAGGCGAAGCGCGTTATCCCCGAGGACATGTGGGGCTGCTCTCCCGTCGAGGTCAAGGCTACTGCGGGCCTCCGCCGCCTCGGCACCAAGGAGGCTGACGCGATTCTCTCTGCCGTGCGCTCGCACCTCGAGAAGGACTACAAGTTCCCCATCGGCGGCGACGACGCCGTCGAGATCATGGACGGAAGCAAGGAGGGCGTGTACGCTTGGATCACGGCCAACTACCTGCTGAAGAACATTGGCGAGGGCGCCAAGTCGAAGGAGACGCTCGCTGTCATGGATCTCGGCGGTGCGTCGACGCAGATCGTGTTTGAGCCGCAGTTCGCGACGCCGGACGAGCACATGGTCGACGGCGACCACAAGTACGAGCTCTCGTTCGGCGGCAAGAACTACAGCCTGTACCAGCACTCGTACCTGAACTACGGGCTGATGCAGGCTCGGCGCAGCGTGCACAACCTGGTCGCGTTCACGTGGTCGTTCTCGCAAACGACGCTGGACTGGGACAAGCTCAGCGCCGAGCACGAGATTGCCAACCCGTGTCTGTCGCACAGCACTTCGAGGCTCGTGACGTTGGACCCGCCCGGCCGCTCCCCCGTCAATGTGACGATGCACGGCTCGAACGGCAACTACGACGCGTGCAACCGCCTCGTCGAGCTCGTCATGGCCAAGGACGCAGTGTGCGAGGTCGAACCCTGCTCCTTCAACGGCGTGTACCAGCCCGCTTTGATCGACACCTTCCCCCGGGGTAAGTTCCTGGCCCTGTCCTACTTCTACGACCGGATCGTGCCGCTCCTCTCCCCCTCGTCGGAGGGAGGCAAGATCACGCTGGGCGAACTCAAGACGATGGCCCAGGACGTGTGCGCGGGCCCGGAGAGCTGGAAGAGGCGCTGGGGCAAGGACGACAAGGCCATGGCCGAGCTCGAGGACAGGCCCGAGACCTGCCTCGACCTGACGTTCATGCACGGCCTGCTTGGACTCGGGTACGAACTCCACGAGGAGCGCGAGCTGCTCCTCGAGAAGAAGCTCAGCGGCGTCGAGCTCGGATGGGCCCTGGGTGCCGGTCTCGCTGTTGTTGAGAAGGCGGAGCTCAAGTGTCTCGCTTAAGCAGAGCCGACGTCCGCGAGCAGGACGTGACAAATGTAAAAACAAAACGCGCAGCCGGACTCCAGTAAAGCCTGGCCGCGTAACGTAACCACCCCAGTAAACCAACCCCCTTTCCGAATTTTTCTCTCTAGTCCATAGGACGTGGACACATGGACACCGATAGACATAGCATGCACTTGCTTAGTAGACACAAAGGGAAGAGTGACAGGTACGCGTGACACGCGTGTGGCCAGCAGGTCGAATGTGGCAGATGTGCAGGGGGCAGGCCGACGAGGTCCGAGTCGAGGCACTGCAGGGGTGAATGACGAGTCAGTCGGTCTATCTGGGGTAGCGACAGCTGGTCTTGTCAGCATTGAGAACGTGGACTGTACATGTGCAACGACGGAGGTCCAAGGAACTTGCGATGCAAAACAATCGACCGCCTGCAACGACCGGGAAAAAGGGCATACCGTACGTCTCAGTGCTCGAATTGCGCGCGTACAGTCGCAGTGCTGTATCGTAGTACAGTAGTATGTGTACAGACGCTGCGCTTAATGATGTATCAGAGATGATAGAGGAGAGCTCATCGTCCAGCCCGGCAATAAAGTGCCAGGACCAGCTGTGTCAGCCGGGCCAGTGCCACCTGCCAGAACGTGCCTCTCTCCTCTCCCCTCCTATCTCGAGGACTGAGGACTGGGAGCTGCAACATCGAAGGGAGGCGTGCGTTTGTGCTGCGCGTTAATTGAACGTATCACCCCGATCCAATGTGTGAGAGGTTGAGAGGGTGCTACTTGTGCCGAGCGAGAGGGTATGCGAATGCCGGCATGCCCGTACGGGCAAGTGAAATGTACTGCAAGCAAAAGTGTGTCAGAGCGTGTTACAGTCGCGCTCCAGCATGTCAGAGAGCGTGTCAGTTTAAGCTGAAGCTAGAGTCGGACTGAATAGCAAGAGCTGGGATAGAGCTGACCCACCCAGGCCCCAGGCTGCGGCCCAGATTCTTGGGCCGGTTGTTGCTCTAGGCATGGGGAAGGGGACCGGAACGTCACTCGGAACGACGTTGGCTGGTGGGGGCGCGCGGGGGATATGGGTGCGGAACAAGACTGCCTCGTCGCACCATTTATCAAGTTGATGCAACTCGCTCTCGACCTAGTTAGTCCCTCGTGACTGACGGCATGCTCATGCTCGAAGTCTGCGGTGGCATGAGAGGCAGGAGAGCTGGGTGCGAGGGCCAAATGATAATGAAACTAGGTTCAACTCTGGGCCCGTCTCCGGACCGGGACCCTGCCGTTCCCTACCCACGCTCCGGAGCAGAGTGACGTCTCATCCAGTCTCATCCTCGTCCGGCAGACCCATACGTGCAATATGAATTGTTACACGTCCCTGGCAACGCGTTCCCTCCCCTTAACATGTCTCACTCACTCACCACCATACGACCATACGACCATACCACAAAGTCAGAACAACAACATAGTCCCATTCTGCACAGACATGTCATCCACAAGCTAGATCGACTAATGCTGGAGGCTGAGAGTTGACGGGTCACAGAGCTATCGTCACACGATGGATATCAACTTTGTGGCCGAGGTGCAACATGACTGCACGAAGGAAGGAGTGAGGGGTGAGGAGTGGGCATGAGTGACTCGCAGCTCAAGCTCAAGACTGGGTTGCGGGAAGAGTGTCACAGGACTGTCCCGTGCGAGAGGGTCCTCTGGTCTCCTCTGGTCCTCTGCTGTCCTCTGCTGTCCTGCCTTAGACTTCCCCGCCGTGTCCTCCTGACCTGACCATCCGCCCCTGCAGCTCTCATGCACCCGGTGGCTCTCATCGTGGGTGGTCCAGACTCGCTACAACCCAAGACATGTCCTTCCTCTGTGGCCGCTGTCTGATTCCAGCTCGTGAAAAAGCTTTGCATAAGCGCAGACAGAACACCGGGTGCAAACGCAGCTGCACTGACAAGGTTGCGGACTCGACCTCCAACGCATGCGAGCTGAGCTCGCCGTCCACCTCAGCCCGTAGCCCGTAGCCCGTAATCCGCCAGCCCGCACCCCGCACCCCGCTCCCCGTCACCGGCAACTGGACAACGCACACCTTCATGCTCTACGCGCTGCCCAGGACAGGAGACAGGAGTCACCAGGTGGGACTCCCCTTGACCTCACGCCGAGGCCAGCAGCATGCATGCAGACAGTACACTTACTACACTTGCTGCACTTGCCACCTCATCTCTCGCGACCAGCACAGCATTCAAGCATCACACAACTTCCTGTAACCTGTGCCCATCACCTCCTTAACTCCTGACGTCTACGTCTAATCGACCCAGCTCCCTCGCAACCAACGCCTCCAATCCACGCGGATCAGCTCGACGCGAACCGCGCTGAACTCAAGCTTGCAAGCTTCTCGCCATCTACCCCGAGCATATCGAGTGCCCATCAAGCATCTCTCTCGAGCCCCCGACGCATTCGACGAGACTTGACGAGACCCAAAGAGACCCGCTCGACTGCACGCAACTCGTGACTCGCTCGTTTCTTGGAGTATCTGAGAGACGACGACCCAAAACGGAAGGACGCAGGACCGAGCGTCATTGCCCTTGCTCCTCTCTCTCGCTGCCCGCCCAGCCGACAGCTGGACGAAACTGAACCGTCCAACCGTCGAGCGATCGAGTGACTGTCCGACCGACAGTCCAGTCCACACTGGTCCGAAACGCCTGCGCACAAGCTGGGCATACCGACAGTCCGAAGGACCGCCAGTCGACAGACGCGCGCCGGACAGTGCATACTGCGCCTACGCCTGCTGCGCCTCAGCACATACCCCGTGTGCCTCGACCTTCCGTCCCTCCGTCCATCTGTTCATCTGCTCCTCTGACACTACCTGACGTCTCGCCTGACGCCGCCTGACGTCGCCCGAGATCATACCTGAGGCTGCCTGACGTCTCACGTCCCACCGAATCAGTGTTTCCGACGAGCACACTCACCAGCGGACTCGCGCTCGTGCACGACGCAACGCCACTTGCTGTCTGCCCAGCTGTCCCCAGGCTACTCCTGCGAGGGATTTAGGTGCTCTTGTGCTTCCGAGCACTGACAACACGGCATAGCAAGAAGTCTATCCGGTCCTCTCCTCAGCCCTCGCCTCGCCTCGACCCGTTCGAGTAATCCACCGCTCCCTGCTCCCACGTACCCCGCTGTCCTCAACCCTACACCCTACACCCTGCTCCCCACATCCACGCCTGCCCTCAGCATTCCTCCCACACGCCTTACGCCTCAGAGCCGCGGCTAGCACCTGACCAGCCGGCCCTACAACCCGTCCCACCCCAGCCGCTCCTTAAATTGACCTCCCAAGACGTGCCGGTTGTCTCTACACAACCTGCACGCAATCCTTGATCGCCATTCTCTACAACTCGACGCACGCGTTCCACACCTACTCGAATGGGATCATGCCGATAAGCCTGCGCCGGCGCACCCGCCGCCCGTCCCCTGAGCCTGCGCCTGCGCCGTCGCTTGGTGCGCTGAGCTTGCCAGACCTGACAGCGCCGCTGGTCGACACGGACCACTGGCCGCCGCCGCCGGTACCCCCGGTTCCCAGTGGGCATGGTCACGGAGGTTCAGGTGGTGGGCATGGCGAGCCCGGTATGGTCGGACTCGGGATCTCGGGCTCACGTAGAGATAGTGGAAGCGCCAGTCTCTCGACTTCAGTGCCCAAGGACGCACGCCTGAATGGCCAGCAAACCCAAAGCTCATTCGGTAAGCCCGGGGTTGGGAGCCCGTGGGGCGCGAAGCGGTGGACGCAGAGTGCAACCAGCGTTGGGCACAATCGCAGTGGTAGTGGTGGAGGAAGTCATGGTCGTCACAGCCGGCACGGCAGTGCTGGGGCTGTGACCGGAGGACACCAGAGGCAAGGCAGCAGCGGTAGCGGATACATGGTGCACCGCGAGTGTGGAGGTGCCGGGTACGGCCCCGTCGTGTATGGAGGTTGCGGCGGCGGGGGCTGCGGTGTGCCGCCCGTACCTCCCCTGCCCGGCGTGGTGCCGGAGAGTGTGGCGAGCTGTTCGGCGCGCGACAGCCAGAGCACGATCAACCTCTCGGGCATCCCCGGTATGGGCGATTCCACAGCCACCCTGCCCTTCGGCGACAGTACCCTCTCGCCTTACTCTGCGTATGGCTACGGCGGCTCGCAGACGTTTCCCCGTTCCCCAACTCTTGCATCAAGTACTTACCCCTCTGCAGAGTCATTGAGTCTTCTGAGCAAGTCGCGCAGTCAACAGAATCTGTGTGCTTCAGGCGCCGGAAGAGGCCGCACGCCCAGCCTAGTGAAAGACGCGAATGGAGCAAATCCCGAATTCCACAGACCTTTTGCGCAGAATGTAGTCGTCTCCCCGCCCAAGATTCCGACAGCTCTCCCGGGCACCGTGTCAGCCCGGAAGAGGGCGCAGAAACGCGTCGCCGCGTTGACGATCATGGTCGCTGGGCCGACGGGAAGTGGCAAGACCTCGTAAGTCACCTACCCTCACTCATTCCTCCCCTAACCTCCACCAACTAGGGCCAGAGAGCCTGAACATTGAGTGGTAGAGAGGAAGGCGGAGCATGCTACGCGGTCCACATCGCAGCTGACACCCAGCTTCATCGAAGCCCTGACTTCCGTGCTGGACCCGAACCGACGTCGTTTGGCCGTGCGCATGGGCCCGACGACGAGTGTGGTCCGGCACGAAGTGGTGGGCACGTCGGACCGCGTGCGCCGCCACTTTGTGATTCTCGACACGCCCGGCCTGCCGTCAAACGACATGGTCACGACCCCGATACGCGGCAAGGCGCTGAATGCCCTGATCGCGATCCTGGAGGAGAGGCAGGCGCGCCTCCTCGATGAGGAGACCAAGGTCGTCAGGCGGAAGAGTGACGGGGGAGAGTTGGTGCACTTGGGTGAGTCCCGTGAGGGGCGAGCGAAGCGAGCCCTCCGGCCTTCCGCAGGCAGGTGGCACGGGGTGGCTCGGTGATGGCGGGCTCGCGCCGCTCGGCCTGATGCGCATGCTAACAACTAGTCATCTATGTCATTGACGCACGCACGATTCTGACCCCGCTAGCCAAAGTCGACATCGACTGGGACACGGTGCAGGAGCCCCCGCCCTGTGGACCCAGTACGCGCCCCGAGTCGGAGCTGCTCGAGGCAGACCCGACGGGGGTCGACGCGAGGCTGCACCTGGACGACATTGAGGCGGTGAGTTGCCCTCCAGACGCTCCAGCCTCTCCGTCCGAAGGACGGGGCGTTCGGACGGGGGCGAGCAAGCTTTGTCAAGCGACTCGCGACTCGCGACTCGCTGCGCTCGTCGCTCAAGCTGACTTCAGATCCGGCGCTTCTCGGCCCGAGCGAATGTGCTCCCGATCCTGACGCATGTCGACGCGCTCACGACCGGAGAGCTTTTCGCAGTCCGCCTGGCCGTGAAGCGTGACCTGGCGACTGTATTCGGCCAAGACCCGCTCGGGGGTTGGGGTGTCCTGACGGCCGGGCAGGATTTCGAGCCCTTCGAGCCTGGGTCCGAGACCCCGCCGCCGTTCTCCTCCGAACTCGCCTCTGTGTCTGAGGACGCTGATGATGGGTCGAGTACCGAGGGTGAAGACACGGAGGGAGGTAGGCTCGAGTTACCGTATGGAGTGTTCTCTCCGGAGCCCGGGTTGGGCTTTAATAGGAAGTTCCGGTGGGGAAAGGCCAACGCGAGCAACTACAAGCACTCGGACCTGCCGCATGTCCGTGATGGCATCATTCAGGCTACCGAGTGGCTGAGGACGAGCACCAGGGAGGTCGTGTATGAGCGCTTCAGGACGGAGAGGCTGCTCAACGCGAAGGGCGTAAAGTCGTTGCGCATCTAGTCCTTCGCCGCGCCTGTACTTCTCATGTTCGCTCCTCCCTTTCTTGCACCTCCTCACCTCCTGCGTCTCACCTCATCCTCTCTTACACCTGCCGACCTCTCTCTATCACGCCTCCAGGCCGCAGCTGCACGCTGCACGCTGCACGCTGCACGCCGCACGCCGCCTGCCGCCCACAGGTCCAGCTGGCTGGACCCCCCAAAACACCAGCTATCACAAAGCTGTCATCTTACACATCGCCAATCAAATCTCTAGTTGTTATCTTTCCTTGACGACCATGTTCTTGAGACCTCGGCCACACTCTGACACTGCGACAAGCCGGGCAGAATCTGGCTAGTATTACAATGCATAATCTGTGTACACCGTCATCATCTATTCGCCGGAGGTTGGAGATTCAGACTCAGTCGCTGCAACTCCGCCTGCAGACTGAGCGCTGGGATGCCGAGCTGTCCAGATGCCTAGCCGGCAGTTGCGCAGGCACCACAGCACCAGTTCGCGGCGTTGGCTCGGCCACCCCAGTCTTGCACGCTCGGACCTGCCGGCCCTCGGTGCCCGCCTACTCGTCCACCCCCTCCTCGAGGTCCTTGGGCATCTTGGGCTCCTCGTCCTCTCCGTACTGCATCATGTTGTCGACATGGGACAGCACAGTATTGACGCTGTCCTCATCCGTGACGTCGAGGGGCAAGAAGGACACAATGTTCTGGTCCTCAATCAAGCCCACAAGCGCCTTGTTCAGATTATGGAACCGCTCATTGCTGTGCGTGTCCTCGTCAATCAGTCCCGGGTCTGGGTCGAGGTATCGTCCCACTTCGCGCTTGACACGCCCCTTATCGTCCTTGATCAGGTCCATCTTGCTCATGAGGCACAGCATGCTGATGCCGAGCGAGAGCATGCAGCTCATCGCAGAGAGAACGCCCGCGAAGAACTTGCTCTTGTCTTGAATGAATTGCGATTCCAGGAGGTACACGGCAGACACACGATAGTTCAGCCGCCGTTGAAGGAAGTTCGCCAGTTGAGGAAGCAAAGGGATGTGCGTGTACAGCTCGATCTGGCCCGGACAGTCGATGATCAGGTACTCGTCCTCGTACTGGCCGAGTTCCTCCTCAAGCCAGTCCAGATTGTTCAGGAGGTACCTGGGATCAGCTAAGCACTCGCACCGTTGCAAGCTTATCCTCATTCCCCCTTCCAGTCCCCTCACCAGTCCGTCTCCAGTCCGTCCACGACCCTCCTCGTCCGACTTCTACTTCTACTCACTCAAAGCAGTACACGAGACCTCCGTTCGGCCCAAACTCGAGCTCCTCCATGACGTCCTCGAGCGAGATCAAGTCGCGGATATCGAGCACGGGCTTGTACTCGAACTTGTCGGCCGCGGGGTCGAGGTTGACGAGGTGCACCTGCCGGTTCATCGTCTGCGCGTGCGTGATGAGTGCATTGCAGAATGTGCTCTTTCCCGCCCCGGCGGGGCCTGTGACGAGGACGGCGTAGCGCATAGGTTCGAGCTGGCTGCCGCCTTTCTCCTCGGCTTCGGTGTTCGAGTATGCGGTCGCTCCGACTTGATCGGAGAGGTTTAGGGAAGCGTCAAGGGGACGGAGGCGGTCGTTGACGATGCACGGCTCGGCGAAGCGTGAAGATTTCGATGGATCGAGATGGGTGAACAACAGATGTCGTTGAGAGACGTCATAGAACAGCCGGCGAAATCTTCAGCGACCACGTGGTCCCGCTCATGGCCGGCAGATGACGTTGTGCCTGACGCCCTGCAGAAGCATCAACCTGAGTTAAGCGGTGTCACAATCGCGTTGGCCCAAGTGACATCGCGAATCCATTTCCGACTTTTCATCTTTCCCCGATACACACTTATCGACCATGTCCAAGGACGCTCAGCAGAAGAACCAGAACCAGGGCAAGTACGCCTTCGAGCCCATCCACCCCTTCAACATGGAGGACCCCAAGACTTGGTGAGCTGCGTGTCGTAGGGTGTAGCTGACATCAGGGCCTCCACGATCGGCATGATGAACTGGGACAAGTGAGTAGGACTGTCTGATGGCGGACAGAGCTATGTCGTATTTCTTGCGAACTAACCTTCAGTGACAAGATTGTCTTCTCGAAGCGTTCGCTCCTCGAGTTCCTCAAGTCGTGCCAGGTCTCTGTCAACACCAACTTCACCGAGATCTCCAAGCTCGTGAGTTGCCTGAACTTTGGTAGTTAACTGACCGCACAGCCCAGTACGTCTCGGTGCTCTCAACCCCCCCTGACCTCCAGAGTACGCCACGTTCGGCCGCCTGTCCAAGGCCGCTACCGACGCCGCCGTGCGCGACCTTGTTGATGTGAGCTCACTCATCCATGTCGCGAGCTAACGCGCAGGCCGAGATCGCCGACCCGTCCGAGCCGGAGCAGAAGAACGTCGTCGACGCGGCGGGCAACCCCGTCCGTCCTTCGCGCAAGGTTATCGACCCGCCCGGGGGTAAGACGTCGCTGAACATCACGGGCGACGAGTACGCCGAGGCTGACGCTCTCTCGCTCGCGCCGTCCCGCGACGGAGGCGTCGACGTCGACATCGACCGCATGGAGCACCTCAAGGTGCACGTTGACGAGGAGGTCGACGGCGGCGCCCACATCGAGGACATTCCCGACAAGCCGAAGGCTAAGGAGCAGGACCGCGTCGTCAACGCGCCTGACGGCTTCAGGCCTACCCGCAAGGTCCGCGAGGGTGAGCTACAGCGGCCAGCATGAGCTGACAAACAGGCCCCGGAGGCAAGTCGTCCATGGGCTCGGTGCTGTTCGGAGGATACGAGGACGAGACCGAGGAGGACCGCCAGGCTGCGCGCGCCCCCACCGGCGGTAAGCGCCATTCTGACAAGACGGTGAGTACGCCGAACGCCGAACGCAGCGAGGCGTGAGGCTCGAGCGGAGCGGCGAGCACAGCGAGTCGAGAGGAGCATGGGCTCTTCAGCAGGTTACGCGACACGGCGGAACCACACAAGTTGTTTGTGCGTGTATGATCAGCTGCTGGAAGCGCGCAGTGCGTCCAAGCGTTCCGTGCCCATCCAAAGTGTCGCCTGCGCTCGAGCCCTCCTCCCGCCTCTCCGACTCCAGCTTAATGAACTTTGTCAAGCTGACGCCAGGCTTCCCAGGGACTCTGGTAACCGCAAAACCGCAAGTCGGGTCTGTAGTCTCCATTATGCATGTGTCCTCTTCATGTTACCTTACTTACCTTCTGTCCCATCCTTCGGAAATCCAGACCCAGCAAGGCAGGGTCGGAAGCAAAGTCAGTGATCAGTGACGCGGCGGCGTCCTTCTCGCACTCGTTCCGGGGGCGAGTGGCGATCACACCACGTGGCCGCCCCGATCCGTTTTCCTTTCCCTCTTGTGCTCCTCTGCTCCTCTGCCTTCCCGCACTGCCGGCAGAGCACCTCGGTGCCTCTCCAGCTGTCCCGGCTGCACGGTTGCCTTGGCAGAGACGTGTCAACAAAGTTGGTTGACACCGCATCAACCACAATCAAGCAAGAAGGGCAGGATGGACCGCATCCAGCAGAATCCAGAGGAACTTATGCGTTTCGCCAACATGTAAGTGACCCCAACGCCGAGCCAGAGGCGAGGCATGCAAGCGAGCGTAGCGAAGCGTTCAGGGAGTCGGCGACTTGGGGATCGGTGAGCTGGACGTCTGGACCTCACACTTGGACACGGTGGCTGGAAACGAAGAAGAATCGGAGACCCAAGAGACCCAAGACCCTCTAGTGCTTCTCATGCCCTCTGCTCTAGACTTGGGGTGCTCGGCTGTCACGCGTAGGCATGCACCGTCTCCTCTCTGTAACTTGCAGCTTCCAGCCTGGTGACACCGGACTGCACCGGACTGGTCGACTGATCGTGGTCCGCCCAGCCCACCATCGAGCCAACACACGGCCATACGATCCACCTCCGAGCTGAATGACTGCCTGAACTCAGCTGACACCCAGGGCGGTCGGCGGACTCGCGATCGCGGGCGGTGTCGGGAGTATCATCAACCTGTCGTTCTCCTCGATCATCATTGGCGTGTACGAACTCATGTAAGTCATCTTCAGTCTTGCTCTCTCCTTCCGCTCCCTCCTTCCGCTCCCTCCTTCCGCTCTCTCCTTCTGCTCCGTCCTTCCGCTCCCTCCTCCCGCTCCGTCCTCGCGCTCCCTTCTCGTGGTCTTCCGTAGGACGGGGGCGGAGGGTGCGATGGAGCGGTGAAAAGGGGGGAATGAGCGAGCAAGAGAGTGAGAGAGCGAGAGAGCCGCAAGAGGCAACGCTGACCTCAGTTTCGGCGCCGGCCTCATCCTCCTCGAACTCGGCCCGGGGGAGCACTACAAGTCCCAAGTTAGTCGCTACGCCTCTTTCCTGCATTCGTTCCTCGGCCGGGGCGTATTCTACCTCTTCCTCGGCGTCCTCATGCTCAACTACTACGTCATCCTCTATGTCTGCGGCACGGCGGTTGCGGTGGTGGGTCTGGTGTACATTGCGCTCCACTTTTGGGCTCCCTTCGATCCCCCGAGTACCATGAAGCCGATCGAGAACGATCCCGAGGCGCAGCCTGTTTGGCAGGCGCCTACTGAGGACTAGTTCCCATAGCTCATGGATAGAAAATGTATGTGATGGTAGAAGAATGGGGCAAGGGTTGGGGAAGAGGCGGGGCAGATACGCACTCTCCCAAAAGTTACTGTGGCACTGAGAGGGACGAGTACGAGTGGCACTCGCTCGCTCGCTCTTATTATGCCTCGCTCAGCGTCACTCGCAACTCGCTGCAGTCGCTGCTCAGCCGCCTACGCCATGGGTATACATGCGGGTATCACACTCTTGGTATTCGATATAGATTAGCTGCTACGGACTAGACACTCAGACTTCACGTGGAACACTACTCGGCGTGCTGCGGGGCGTCGGCAGACTCGCCGGCGTCAGCGGACGCCTCAGCAGCGGCGATAGCCTGCGCGATCGGGTCGTCGGACCGTGGGGAAATGTCACGACGACCAGGCGAGCGCGGCGCGCGGGGCGGGTACCCGCAGCGGTCCTTGCCGTGGGCGATGCGAAGCGGGGCATAGTCCTCCTTGTCCTTGATGGCCAGGATAGCCTTCTGGGCCGCCTCGATCGTGCAGAAGTTGACGTACGCGGCGTGCTTCTCCTTGTAGAAGTTGATCATCTCAATGTCGCCAAACTCCTCAAAGTCCGCACGCAGCTTGTCCGACGTGAACGTGTCAAAGTCCGTGATCTGGCCAATGTACACGTTGCGCGACGCGCCCTGCTGCACCTCCTGCAGGAGCTTGGGCGAGACGGGGGCGACCGTCTTGCCCCAGCCGACGCGCAGGCGGCGGCCAGCGATCGTGACGGGGTTCGTCTCGCTGTGGCGGAAGAAGGACAGGGCGGCAGCAGGGTCCACGAAAGTGACGAATGCGCACTTCTTCTCGGGCAGCAGCTTGATCGACTCGAGCACTCCGCCGCGGATGTTGTTGCACAGCTCCTCCACAGTCGTCTCGCTGCCAATGTTGCCGAGGTAGATCGAGCGGTTGCCGATCTGCGAATCCATAAAGTTGCCAGTCGAGTAGCCGCTGGGGTCAAAGCCAGCAGGCGAGAAGGCGCCGAAACCGTTGGCGCCGCCAAAGCCGTAGCCGCCGATCTGGCCAGAGTGCGACTGGACAGCGGCCGCGGCCTGAGCGACAGCCTGGCGGACGGCAGCCTGCTGAGCGCGGGGAACGTAAGCGCAGCGGTCCTTGCCGTAGCTGACGCGCTTGTTCTTGTACGCAGGCTCCTTGGGGAGCTGAGCGACAACCTTCATGGCGACCGAGATGCTGAGGAAGTGGATGAACGCAATGTTCTTGTCGCGGACAATCTTGATCTGGTCAATGTCGCCGAAGCGGATGAGGTCGCCGCGGAGCGTCTGCTCAGTGTCCTCGTCGGTGAGACCGCCGATGAACACGTTGCGCGTCGCCTGGTTGTACTGAACGGCGACAGCAACGTTGGTGGGGAGGTTCGACTCGCGGCCCCATCCGATACGGAGCTCCTGGCCGCGGAGGGCCAGCTTCTTAACAGCGGCGTCGGCGTAGAAGGCAGCAGCGGTGGATCCGTCGAGGAACGAGATGAAGACGCAGCTCTTGTCCGAGAGAATCTTGACAGATTCGATGGGACCGAAGCGGACGAGATTGAGGAGCTCGTCGGCGGACGCGTCGTCGGGAATGTTGCCGATGTAGACAGTCCGGCCCGTCATGTTACCGGCGGCGGCAGCGGCGGCGGCTGCAGCAGCGGGACCGTAGTTGCCGGTCATACGGCTGTTGAAAGGTCCACCGTAGCCTCCGGACTGCTGCTGGGGCTGCATCTAGGTTAGCAAAGATTCACGTTCTTCAACCCACCATCATCGGGAAGCTGGGCATGACACCGAAAGGAGAAATGCCGACAGGGTTGCCCTGGGGGAGCATCTGGCCAATGCCAGGCTGGCCGTACGAGCCGGGCGAGCCGCCGTAGCGGTCGCCTCCGTTGGTAAAGTCGGGAGAGTGGCCGACGCTCGGAGCCTCGGGCGGCGTCAGGTTAAGGCCATCGGCAGAGAGTGGCTGCTGGAACGAGCGCTGCTGTCGCGGGGTCAGTTGTCTGCGAATGCGCTCGGATCTGCGCCGCGCCGTCTCCCCCACAACAAAGACTCACCATCGCGCTGATGTCGAGCTGGCTGAGCGCGCCAGACAGAGCACCAACGTAGTCGGCGGGGAAAGGTCCGAGGCCCATCTGGCTGGGGAAGCGGGGGTAGGGGTGTTCCATGCCACCGGAGGAGAGAGGAGAATCACCAGGGCGGTTGACAGAGTAGTCGGTCATTAGAGTTGGTGGGGAGTAAACGTAGAGTGTGTTTGTGGTTGTATTTAGCGTGGGAGGAAAAGTGGAACGGGGTCGAACGAAGAAGTCCACGTCGTGCTTGAGGGGGTGCAAGACGACGGTGTCGGAATAAGAGCTAGTGGTGTAACGCGCCACAAGCTACGAGCGATACGAAGTCGGAAAGGTAAGGTGTTTTTGATTTTTGAACGGGCTGTACACGAGCGATTGCCGAGTACACGGAACAAGCCTGAAGATAAGAAACAGCGACGAGAAACGAAGTTGTTGTTGGGGAACGAAGTGCGTGACGCGGAGCTGCACTGGGGGTAACAAAGAGAGCTTGTCAGGGAAGGTGCAGTTGCGTGTCTGGGCAGGATTATGCGATTGGAGTGGGACAGAGGTGGCGGCGCGATCACACCAGTGTCAGCACAGAGAGCCGGAACGCAGCAGCTCCTCAACTTACGAGTTGGTAGAGTAGTTCTCCTGGAGAGGACGAGCTAGAGGGGGTCGAAGTGGGGTGTGTGTTTGGTAACTGTCCAAGTCGTGGGCGGGTCGTAGCGTCGTTAGGCGTGATATTCACGACGTTCGTAGAGCACAAACGGAGTAACAGAGAACGAGAGATGCGTGTGTGGAATGTGCGGCGAGCGTAGTTCCGAGGGGGGCGAACAGGTGTCAGCACAATGAAGAGCAACACAAGAACAAAGTTGTGAACGAAAGAGTGCAGAGAAGAAAGAGAAGGGAAGGGAGACAGAAAAGGAAGACGTGTGGTGTGGGTGGGTGGACTAGGCAGGCAGCGAATACGTCGCGAGGCAGCCGAAAGGGAGGACTGGCGCACGGATCGCTGGGACGTGTACCGACCAGGACTTGATGGCGCTAGTCCGACTCACGGGTAGTGCTAAGGAGTGTGGGTGGGCGTTGAGTGTTGCCCGAAGTGTGTATTGTTCAAACGGCGACAGGCAAGTAACAGAGCGACGAGATGAGTGTCGATGCGGTACCGATGCGTTACGAAGATGGGGATTAAGATGGGGGAGGGGATGTCGGAAGGATGAGGAGAAAGTCGGTTGCGCTGTTGGTGTTGCGTGTCGACGTTTGAAGGAGTTGAAGAGAGGAGGTGTCTGCAGAAGAAAGGATGCAGGAGGATTGAAGGGGGGTCGAAGAAGAAGGGGGGGAAGAGGTGTTGGATCGAAGATAAGGAGTAGGATGAAATGAATGAAGGAGGAGAGCAAGAACGAGGAGGGAGGGAAGACGCGGAAAGAGCGTTGGTGGTCGCGGTCAGCAGCGTGGTCGGTGTCGCGGTACGCTACGCTAAGCTCTAGGCTATGGGTGGTAGGGTGGTACGGCGGTGTCTCTGACTGCACTCTGGCTGGCTGATGGACGGCGGTGCCCTACGGTGCCCTACTTGCACCTTACGGTGAGCCAGTGGCCATTCCTTGGAGTGTGCGTCTGAGTGCTGATTGCTGAGTCGTCTCAGTCTCAGGGCGAGGGTTGCCAGGGCACGTACCAGGGCCCAAGGGGCCCAGGGGCCCAGGGACCCAGGGACCCCAACCCGTGGCTCCCTCTCTCGCTGCCAGCTGCTGCCAGTACGCGTCTCCGCGTCTCCAGCAAGCGCGTCGGGCCGTTGGTCTTGCCCTGGGCCCCCTCCAGGTCCTCGATTGGTTCATCCCTCCCACCGGCGACACTCACACCCGTGGGTCGACTATTTCGGTGCACTAGTCTGTCCTCTCCCTCCTCTCCATCGATGGCAGCCAACGTCTTCTAAGCATGTCATGTCAAAACAAGGTGTGAGGCATGCAAGTAAACAGAGTTTGGTCTACGCGAAATATGCATGCGAGCCTTTACGCAACTGTGACGCTGTCCCCGAGTGTCTCCTTGTCTGCGTCGAAACCCAATTTCAGCCAGAGTACCTCTGAGAGTGTCGGGAGCATCCGAGTCGTGGTCCCCTCGTCCCCTTGGCCGCCCTTGGTCCTGTCTTAGGAGCTCCTAGCCATTCAGGTTTTCTGGGTCGCAACCTGAAAACGACGGAGGGTACGGAGAGCGGCTTGCTTGTGATTGCATTTGGAGAGAGCGGGCTGGCAACCTTGCGGGCGTCGGTCAGGCGGCCCAAGCGTCGGCGGGCGGGCGGCAGGCGGTGGGCGGGTGTGCGGATCTCCAGATCCAGTAGTTTCGTTCGTCTTTTGGTGCACCCGACTGTAGAGGTTGACGGATTGACGGAGAGTAAAGCCAGTTCCAAGCCACGCGGACCCAAGGAGCAGCCCAATTCAGCCCCACCGAACGTCAGGCGCCCTCTGCACCGTCATGGGACGAGAGTCGAGAGCGCGCCGAGATCCAAGTTAGCGAGGAGGGAGCGGGGCGCATGCTGTGCACTCGGGTGAACCTCAGTTTGATCTCCGAGATCTGTCGCTGCTCTCCCATGCAGATCCTTGTTTAGTCGTTTGATCATTGTAGCGCGGCATAGTGAACAGGGAGAGCTCGTTTCGGCGCCCATTCAAGATCCTGCTGCCGCGAGACCGTCAGTCGGAGGGACACTCCCGAATTGCATCAGGCAAGGCAACCTCTGCTCTAATCTAACCCAAAGCATGGATACCCGCTTCCAGTCCGCTGCCGCGGCTCGTGGCTTGCTTTTGTGATCGAGAAAAATTCGCCACTTCCCCCTCCCTCTGGCGGTCAGGCTCGCATTGGATCATACCTGTCCAGTCCGAGTCGGCGTGAGTCTGATCATCGAGCAGCAATCGTAATGTCATGATTAGCTCCAGCAATCGCATATCATGAATCAGCCAGGTCATGCGGAGACGAGAACATGGAGGCGGGCACGTGTGCACTAGTACTTCGGTACTCCAGTGGATCGGAGACACCTCGTGGGCACTCATTATGTCACACCTCGCACCCTTGCTATGCAAACTGAGACAGGGTTGCGGCCCTCGGTGGCATCCCTCGTGGGCACTGCCGACGACTACCATTGCCACTCGGCATCGACATCTGCAGCCCATATTCATCGGACAGAGACAATGTGGGTTTGCCACAACTGCCTAGTTAGACGGAGCCGAGGACGTGACGAACAATGTGTGCCACGGACAGACTTTGGCACATGGGACGGATTAAGCTTGTCACTCGCACTGAACGGCGACTGATGGACTAGAAGGTTACATACCGGAAACTACCTGCGCGGGAACCATCTATGTCATTCGGAACTACTGGGGCACCTTGTACACTCCCGCGCCTGACCCCGGCATGCTTGCGAAAGCGACCTCGTCTAGCTTGTCTTTACTGAGCCCCTCGTAGGCGGGGTACTCCTTGGTAACCCTCGCCACAAAGTCCGGCACCTGGTCAGCGGGCAAGAGGGAAATCACAGCACCTCCCCATCCGCCACCAGTCTGGCGTGCTCCCAGCGCTCCATTCTTCAAACAGATATCGCGCAACGTCTCGACCTGCGGCACCGTCGCGTCAAACAGGTCGCGCAGGCTCTCGTGCGACCCGTTCAGCAGCCTTCCGAGCTCCTCGGCCCCGGCGCCTGCCTTTGAAGGGTCGGCCGCAATCTCGTTGCACAGTTCTGCGAATCGGGCGACACGCAGTGATTCCTCGAACGTGTGCTTTGCGCGCTTGTACAGTTGGAATTTGTCGCAGCGCACAGGGATGAAGTCGAGGTACGTCTTCTCAAAGTCGGGCTGGGACATGCCTGAGGCAGAGACCATCTCTTCCCTGCTCCAACCCTTTGACGCGCGGCCGTCGGGACCCAGAACGGTGTCCAGGTCAGAGAGAGCACGCTCGTACATTTCCTTCTCGGAGGATTGCTTCTCCCGCAAATCGACCGCTTCGCGGAGCCACACCCTCCCTTCCTCGCCGGCGACAGCGCGCGGGTCGTCCACGCCCCAAGCATGGAGCAGGAGACGCGACGCACACAGCACCTCAACGACGCGCAGGTTGTAGCGCTCTGGCGCATCGTCGACGAGCCCGTGCGGCGCGAGTGAGTTCGTAATCACCACCGCGAGCTGAGGCGGGAGCGGGAGCGGTGTCGCCTCCAGACTTGGGTGGAAGGAGAGGTGCAGGACCGAGTTGGCCATGCCGAGGGCAGAGGCCGATTGCTGCCGTCAGTTAAACGCAGCGTCGAGCGAACTCACGTCCATGCCGCCTGTCCGCAATCCCATGCGGTGCTCTGAAGCAATGGCGAGCTTGACAATGTCGCCCTTCGTCAGGCCGGTGATGTCGTTCGCAGCGAGGAACATGATGACGCTGGCGACGACGAAGGCGGCCGAGCTCTGCCTGTCAGCTTCCTTCCATGGGGCCCTCAGCTAGAATGATACCCACGCTGAGACCAGCGCCGGGCGGCACGTTACCCGCCATCATGATGTCGAGGCCGGCGGGAGGCTTGCCGTCTCGTGTGCCATCCGGGAAGAACCGGGCAAGGCACTCGAGAATAGCCACCTTGGTGTAGTTCTCCCACCCTCCACCTTCATTCACGGGCACGAGGCCCGCGTCCCAGCCCTTGTCGGTGTGCTTCAGCTCGAACGACGCCGGCTTGAATTTGTTGTCCACGTTGTCGATGCGAACTCGCAGATCGGTCGTTGGTCGAAGCGCGATCAGGATGTCCTGCTCGATAGCTGCCGGAAGGACGGGCTGAGCGTTAGCAGTAAAGGAAAACGTAACGCACAAAGAGGGAGTAGTCGACGTGCTCGCCGAGAATGTTGACGCGACCCGGCGCGCGAGCGATGTACGTCGGCTTGGCGCCGTAAGCCTGCTCGAACCGGGAGACCAGGTCAGCCCATCGCGCTCTGTCTGTCAGCTAACATCTTCACACCCACAATCTGCAGCACTCACTCTTCCTTCGGCAGCGTCGACGCAGGGTACACGTCCTCCAAGCTCTGGAATACGTTGAGGGGTTGAGCGGCTGCCATCGTGCTTCCTCTCGCTGTCTGGTCAGTCGTGTGAGAGGGTGTGAGCTGGAAGTGCCGAGTCAATGATGGAGAACGTGAAGAGAGGGAAGAATGAAGCGAAGGAAGACGAGCCTAGTCAGACGATCATATCAACACGCCGCATTCGCGGTGACGATTATCAAATCTCGATCTCGGCCACTTGCATTCTTCCCGTTCGCACACGTGGCGTCGGTACATGAATTCCCGTTCGCATCGGTTCATTTTGCAACGAGCACCACAACACGCAATGAGAAAGATAACGCTCCAGTCGGATATGCATACGACGGACCCCTTACTTTCGGTGAGTTGCATGTCCTTGTCTGTCCTTGTCTGTGTGCTGCGTGCAGAAGAACCAGAGACAGCCGATGACCGCGCCGGTGCCTGAAAGCCGACTTCGGCGACGTCCGTACGTCATACCGTCATCGTCTTGTGATCAGCCTGACCTTGCGGACCTGTGTGCGGTGTACACATCAGCAGACACCGCTGCACTTTCTCATCAACCACATTCACCACCATGACGAGCAGCAAGCCCCACGAGCCCTACTGGCTAAAGGCAGAGGACTGGCACACGGCCGGCGAGCCGTTCCGCATCGTGCGCCCACCGTCCTCCATGCTGCCCGCCTCGATCCCCTCAGTCGCCGATTTCAGGCATCAAGTTGCGTCGCAAGGAAACCATCCCCTGAATACACTGCGCAAAACGCTCTGTCTCGAGCCCCGCGGACACGCAGACATGTACGGCTGCTTCCTCCTTCCCGCCAACGAGGGGGCACACTTTGGCGTCCTGTTTTGGCACAAGGACGGCTTCTCGACTGCGTGTGGGCACGGCACGATGGCCCTTGGTTCTTGGGCCTTGCACCACGGCGTGGTGGAATCCAGAGAGGGCCTGAACGAGGTCATCGTCGACGTGCCTAGTGGCCGCGTGAAGGCCGAAGTACACATGAAAGACGGAAAAGTCGAGTACACCGACTTCGTGTCTGTGCCCTCTTACGTGGTGAAGCGCAATGTATCCGTGCTCGATACGAAGGTCGATCTCGTCTTCGCCGGCGCGGTGTATGCCACAATGCCAAGTCCGCTCGTCGTACGGCCGGAGAACCATGAAGCGCTGATCAGCTTCGCGAGGCAGATCAAGGCTTCTCTCGCACCGAACGAGATGGCGATCTACGAGGATTACGACCTTTACGGCGTCATATTCTACGAGGAGTTGCCGCCCGAGTCCCGCGCTGAGGCTAAGGGTGAAGGAGACGCTATTCGCCAACGCAACGTGACCATCTTCGCGGACGGGGAGCTCGACCGGTCTCCATGCGGTAGTGGCACCGCCGCCAGAGTGGCCAGCCTGCTGGCAGAGGGCAAGATGAAGGAGGGCTCGGTCCTGATCCACGAAAGTATCGTCGGCACCAGGTTCCGCGCCACGATTGACAAGAAGGCCGAGTCGCCGACAGACTTCCCGGGCTGCGTCGCGAGGGTACGCGGACGGGCGAATCTCGTTGCCAAGAGCGAGTTCTACATCGATCCCGAGGATCCAGTGTACCCTGGTTTCTGCTTTAGGTGAGCAGCAGCCCTGCCAGCTGCCGGGTCTACACGGCGCTGTGTAAACCCGTATAATCGGCATGGCGCCAGTGGACATCAAGTGGTAGAAATACATGCAGCCTGTATATGAATATGCAAAAATTGTTCCGAAGTTCCCCAAGTCTGTGCCGTTGCTGAGTGCCGAGTTGAGTGCGGAGCGGAGCGAGTGGTGTTTTGAGCTTTGAGATGCGGAGAATGATGGGTGCCTACTTGTTCTTCTTCAGCGGTTGCTTCAGAATCTTGAAGCCCGAGTTGCCGACGTAGCTGAGGCCGCTCCAGATTGTCGTCGTGGCCACGATGAGCTGGAGCGCCTGCAGTCCTATGCTGATGTCGGTGTGCAGGAGGGGCGACACCGTCGTCACGCCCATGAGCAGCAGCTGGAGCGCCGTGTTCACCTTGCTGATCTGCGTTGGGCGGACTTCGGCGCTCGGCATAGACGGGTCCCAGTAGCGCGCCCACGTCTTGGGCGGGGGCAGCGACTTGTACCGGAGATAGAACGCCCAGAGGGACAGGCACAGGTCGCGTCCGAAGATCAGGCCGGCGAGGGGGACTGGAGTCAGCTAAGAACTACGTTACGCAAGCTGAGATCCGTAGACGTACGCGGGAGGAGACCCTCGTAGGTCAGTGCAACGACGAGCGTCGTCATGAGCATCTTGTCGGCCATCGGGTCGATGATGGACCCAAGCACAGACTTCTGGTTCCACTTGCGCGCAAGGTAGCCGTCAAGCCAGTCTGTGAAGCCGCTCGCGGCGAGGATACCCGTCGCAGCCGCAAAGTCGCCCTTCACAATCGCCCACCCGAGGAAGGGGCACGCGATGATACGCGCGAGCGTCAGCGCGTTCGGAAGCGTGTACGGCGACTCGTGCAGCTCCGTTTCCTCCTTCTTCTCCTTCTCCGGGGGAGGCGGCGGAGTCGAGGGTGTCGGAGGAGCCGGCGACGACGCTGAGCGAAGGAGCGACGAGACGGAGAACGCGCGCGCGAAGAGGTTCAGGCTCTGCCGAGGGGAAGGAAGGGCGCGGCAGTTGAACGCGGCGAGTCCTGGTCGGGCGAGCGGAGTCAGACGGCTGGCGCCGAGCCCGACGCGGCGGACCGCGCACAACCCAACAGATGCGGGCATGGGTATCGAGAGTCTGTCGACCTGTTGAGAGGCGGTGAGCTGACGAATGCGACGTAGACGGGGCTGATCTTTTGCTCCGAAATCTCAATGTCACCCGCCCGCGTCCCGCCGCATCCGCACGTCATGTCACCACGTGACTAACGGGGGGACCGGTTAGACATTCCGTCAGCCAGCTCTCTGACGCTGTCGCGTTCGTCACTGTTCAAGCTAGGCATCAACGCTCGTCAGCGTCCTCATCAACCACATCGCACATCATGGCCGCACCAGGAGGAGGCGGCGCCTACTCGTGAGTGGGGAGCGGGGCGGCTGATTGCAACGCTCGAATGTGCCGTCACCTCAGCTTTCAGGGCCCAATCGAACGTAGCTGACAGCAGATTCTCGCTCACAACATTCTCGCCGTCGGGTAAGCTCGTCCAGATCGAGCATGCGCTCGCGGCCGTTGCTGGCGGAACGACCTCGCTCGGCATCAAGGGTGCGTTAAAGTCCGCTGGAGGTCTTGGACGACATCCGGCGTGAACGGCCTGCGTAGTTAGCTGACAAAGGCAGCGACGAATGGTATCGTCCTCGCGACCGAGAAGAAGCAGACCTCGGCGCTGCTCGACACGTCTGTGATTGAGAAGGTCGCGACGATCTGCCCCAACATCGGCATCGTGTACAGTGGCATGGGCCCGGACTTCCGCGTGCTCGTCGCGAAGGCGCGCAAGATCGCGCAGGCGTACTGGAAGGTCTATGGCGAGTACCCTCCCACGAAGGTTCTCGTGCAGGAGGTCGCGGCGGTTATGCAGAAGGCGACGCAGTCTGGGTGAGTCTTTACGGCTAGAGTCTGATCGTGTTGCGCATAGCTGACCGTCCAGTGGTGTCAGGCCGTACGGCATCTCGCTCCTGATCGCAGGCTGGGACGACCACCGCAACCAGTCTCTGTACCAGGTGGACCCGTCTGGTTCCTACTGGGCATGGAAGGCGAGCGCGATTGGAAAGAACATGGTCAACGCCAAGACGTTCCTGGAGAAGCGGTACAATGACGACCTCTCGCTCGAGGACGCAATCCACACCGCCCTCCTCACGCTCAAGGAGGGCTTTGAGGGCCAGATGACCCCCGACACGATCGAAATCGGCATCGTCACCGTCCCCACCGCCGAGCAGCTCGTTGTCCCCGAAGGAGAACGCATGAAGCCCACCTTCCGCAAGCTCAGCGAGGAGGAGGTCAAGGACTACCTCTCCCTGTAGACCGGTCTGTAGATGTATGTAGAAGGCAGAAGCACATGACACATTAATCGGACGTAACGGACAGTATTCTCGTAAGCTACTGACAGCTAACTCAAGCCATGGACAGCAGAAGTGCGACAAGAAAACAACGCAATGATGAGACTAGATAATGCATATTCGTACAGAGGAACCCAAAGTCTAAGAACACCACAACCTACACTCTCCGTCGGCGCCTGAGGACACGAGCCACGGCTTCTCGGGGTGCCACCTGAGGTCGAGGACGCCCAGACCGTCGGTGATGCGGTGTCCGCGGAGGATTTTGAGCGGGACAATGAGGGGGTTGCGCATGAGGTCGTCGTACACTGTAGAGTGGAAGATGTGGATGGTTCCGTCGTCGGAAGCGGACGCGAAGAGGGGCAGCTTGGGGTGGAAGTGCACAGCGCGAAGGGCGCGCGTGTGGTAGCGCAGCGTCTTGTACGGCTTGTTTCCGAGGTCGAGGTCGAACCACGAGAGCTTCTTGTCATACGATCCGACAATGACATTGTCGCCGCCGGGGTGCACGTCGAGGGACGATATCCACTTGAGACCCGTCTGGAGCGTGCGCACGAGCTTCTGCGCCGCCAGGTCGTAGATGCGCACGTAGCGCTGCGTCGCCGCGAAGAACCACGGCTTCTGCGGGTGGAACGCGACGCGCTGCACCGCGCCCTGCGTCTTCTTGAACGGAGACTGCGAAGCGTGCTTGCTCAGCTGGTGGATGAGGACGGCCTTGTTCGCCGCGTCCGCGGCGACAGTCGCAAAGTAGTCGCCCTTCCGGTGCCACGTCACCTGCTTCGGCGTGCCGGGCACGTCGACGTAGACGAGCTCGCCGCGCTCACGCTGCACCTCTCCCGGACGCACCCACTTGACGCTCTCGGTGCCCTTGACCTGGCTGCCGGCGCCCTGCTTGGTCGTCGCAGCCGAGGAGGCGAAAGCGGTGTTGGCGTGCGTCAGCGTCGTGGCAGCAATGGTGGGATTGAGCAGCGCCAGCGGCGAGAGGATGACGATACGTCCCTCGACGAGCGCGG
Source organism: Trichosporon coremiiforme (assembly GCA_039545355.1). Taxonomy (NCBI): domain Eukaryota; kingdom Fungi; phylum Basidiomycota; class Tremellomycetes; order Trichosporonales; family Trichosporonaceae; genus Trichosporon; species Trichosporon coremiiforme. Next base: position 110,668 of record BCJJ01000020.1, read on the forward strand.
CGAGCAGACCCTCCTCCCCGTTCGGCGACCAGGCAACGTGCTGCACGGCTCCACCCTTGAGGTTCCAGCGCCACACTTCGCGGCCCGTCGCGACGTCCCACACGCGGACGACGCCGTCCTCGCTTCCGCTCGCGAGCCAGTCGCCCGTCGGCGACAGCGACACGGACCGCACGCGCGTGCTCTTCGGGTGCCGATACTGCACGCACTGCGTGGTCGGGAAGGGGCGCAGCTCACGCGGCGACGGAAGCTTCGGGATCAGGCTCTCGGGGTCAATGTTGAGCTTGACCTTGCGCGTTCGCGGGGCCAGGTACAGGTCCAGGCAGCGCTCGAACTTCTCCTGCACGAGGTTCTTGTACGCGGGCACGAGACGCAGCGCGTCGTACTTCTCGGGAAGGAAGTCCTCCTTCCGGTCCTCCTTGTCGAGCTCCTCCCACTCCTTCTTCTCCTCCTCCGTTGGCAGGTACTCCTCGGGAGGGTTGTACGACTCCTTCGTCTTCGGCGGCGGCAGCTGCGGCGCAGGCATGTACATCGCATGGTCAGGGTGCGGCGTGTCGTTGTCCGACCAGATTGCGAACACCTTGGGCTGCTCGACCTTGGGCTTGTTCGGGATGATGCGGCCCTCGCGAATCGCCTTGACAATCCTCATGACCTTGGCGTGCTCCCACTTGGACGGGACGAAGCGGCGCTTCGGTTCCGGCGCGGCAGATAGCGGGAAAACGGACTCGTTGCCGGGACCAGTGAACCACTGGATCGTGGACTGATACGGGTCGTAGTCAGCGTCAGGGTTCTCGCCGCGCTCGAGGCGGCGGATGATGTCGAGCTCCTGGTCGGTCAGCTGGACCTGCTGGCCCATGAGCTTGTCCTCGGCACTCGTCCAGGCGGCAATATCGGTCGTGTTCGCAAGGAACTTGTCGAGCTCATCTCCGCGCGCGGGGCGGAAGATCTTTCGTCCGTTCACGTCGTAGCCGATGTGCGGCAGGTCGTCGTACCACTCGAGGGGGACGTTGCCGATTGTGTTCGGGTTATCCTCGGTCGAGCTCTCTGATCCGTAGCCGGCCTCGATCTCGTCGTACTCGCGCGTGTAGCCGCCGGGGACCAGGCGCGACGGGCGGAGCACGCCCTTGCTCTTCTTCGCGTTCGACAGCTGGCCCTCGGCACCAATGTTCTCGTCAGGCTTGACGGTGTTCTTCGCGATCATCCGGGAAAGCTTCTCGTCGACGGTGAGCTCGTGTGTGTCCGACTTAGGGGAGGCGAGAAGGTCGCTCGTCGAACTGGCCGGCGAAGAGGCGTACATCCGCTCAATGTCAGACGAGTTGTAGCCCGACTCGGAGCCGTCATCCTCGTCATCGAGGTCCTCCTCGTCGCTCGTGTCGCCGTCCTCATCCTCCTCCTCGGCGTCGGCCTCGGCGTCCTCAGCCTCTGACCCGCTGTCGAGCTCGGGGAACGCCTCCTCCCCATCACTCTCCTCGTCCTCCTGCTCGTCCTCCTCGGCCTCACTCATCTCGAGCTCACCGCCGACGGCGAACTCATCCTCGTCCTCGTCGATCTCGGGCGATGCGGCAGCGCGCTTGTGGCCGCGTTTTGATGGGGCCGGGGCGGGCACAGCCTTGGCCTTAGCCTTGGTCGACTTGGAGCTCCCCGCAGAGACGGAGCGCGGCGCCATGTCGATGATTTTGAGTGTGGCTAGATGTGGGTAGCACTGAATTTCTGGGTCGAAACCACAAACATGCCGCGCGACAGGGGTCACCTTCCAAAATCTTGAATCGGTACCTCCACTTTCAAACTCTTACAGGTGTACTTTCACCCACGTGGTGATACTACTGGAGGACCCTCAGTGATGTCACGTGCGGGCGGCAAATCAATGTGGCCCCACACCGGCACTACGTAGCTGGCTGCATGCGGCCTGATCCTGTCCCGCCGCGTTACACGTCCGATGCGATAGCGACCAACTTGCATTGTTGACTTGTGCATATCTTCCGTCTAACTGATACACGATACTTCCCGCGACCACCATGGCTCCCCCACCCATCTCCATCTACGTGAGCTGAGCCGCTTCTGCCCTCCAGCTGACATTCCAGGTAACGTCCCTCACGTCCGCGCCTAAGGTGCGCAAACATATCGAACTCCTGCGCCGGTGAGTAGCCCAGTCGATTTCATGCACGATCTAACAGACAGTGCGCTTGGCGGGTTTGAGATTCCCTACGAGGTGAGTACCCAGGCGCTATCAGGGCTTCTGGGGTGCTGCGGCGGTGTCCGAGCGTCGTGAGCTCCACTGACATTCAGGAATACGACTTGGCGATAGACGAGGAGGCGAAGAAGCGCTGGCAGCGAGCCAAGCCGCTCGGACAGGTTATCGGTCTTCCCGGATACCTCGTTGGCGGAGAGTTTATCGGCGTAAGTTGTCTCTGCTCGGTTTAGAACTGACATCCAGACGATGGATGACTTCGAGGAAGCCGTCGAGATGGGATACCTCGAGAAGTTCCTGCGGCAGGATCACGACATGGCCGAGACGTCGCAGACAATTGGCGAGGATGAGCTCGACAAGCTCATGCGCGAGATGACGGATGCGGACCTCGATTCGCTCGTCGACCACCTGTCTGTCGACGACATCAACGAGGCTGAGCTCGCGGATCTGGGCGCGAGCACGCCCCCGAGCCGCGCGGCCGACCTCCCCTCGACTTCCAGTTCGACGAGCGGCCTGTTCTCAGGTGCTGCGGCGGTTGACGCCTCGCCTGCCAAGTCCGACGCCAAGAGCACGCCGACCAAGCCTACCGCTACAGACACGGCCGCGGCTGCCCTACCTGTGCAGGAGAAGGCGGAGGGTCTGCTTGCCTCTGTTGGCGCGGCCGTGTCCGAGCTGGGACAGAAGGCGAGCGAGGCGGTGCACGCGGTCGAGGAGAAGGTGGAGGGACTCGCCGCGGAGCCCGTGTCCGTGACCGCGGCCCGAGAAGAGCTGGAGGAGGGCACGTCGCCGATCGCCGAGACGAGGGCCGAGCCGCCAGTCGAGAGCGACAGCCGCACGGCCGCCGACCTCGTCGCTGCGGACAAGAAGGAGGTGGCTTCCGACGGACCGCTGCCGAACGAGCCGACGCTGGACGAGCTGATCGACACGACGCTCGCGAAGGAGTCGATCGAGGCAGAGAAGCAGGAGGCGGCCGAGGCAGAGGCGGACGAGGAGGAGGGTGAGAAGGAGCGCAAGCGCCTTCTCGCCGAGACGAAGGAGAGCGAGGCGGCGATCCACAAGGCGGACAGTGCCACGGCCGCCGCCCCTGCTGGGCCCTCTCAGACCACTACGGACGAGAACGACGAGACCAAGCTCGCCGAGAAGGAGAAAAGCGCGACCGCCGACGCAGCGAGCAAGGTCGAGGACAGCATCCACGCGGCCGACGCCAAGAGCCCGACGGAGCCGGCAAAGGAGCCCACGCTCGACGCGCTCATTGACAAGACGATGGCGAAGGAACATGCCGCGTACGAGGCAAAGAAGGCGCAGGTGGCCAAGGACGAGGCGATCAAGAGCACGCAGAAGGACGAGCAGGCCGTGCACGCCTCTGACGCGGCGCACGCCGCCGCCGAGTCGGCCAAGAAGACGGAGTAAACAGTAGTATTAGATTTTTCCAATGCATATTTCATAGAGACGTGCTTGGGTGTCTATGGCGCCTGGCGCTGTTCTTCTTCACTCCGTTCCGAGGGAGTCACGCCTGGCCGCGGATCAAAATGGGCAACTCGCGCTGACAGACGAAGTATCTGACTCCTTCTCGTGGCGTTGGGCCAGGTGCTCGCTGTCGTCTCGGCAGCCTAGCGGCTGCCTCGTCTACTTCGGAATCTTGACACACTCCATGTGAGTCTGGTTCGGCTCAGCCGGCAATGCGCAGAAGTATCCCTGGCCCTGCATCGTCATGAAGAGTTTCTCGGTCTCCAGGCCGAGCTGTTGCGTCAGCTACACTAGACTACACGAAAGTTCGTAGCGCTCACAATGATGCAGCTCGTAGTTCCGTTCGGAAGCTTGCGACAGAGCTTCTGCACCTGGTCGCCCTCGCGGGACTGCAGCGGCCGAGAGTCGAATGTGTACCTGGTATTAGCTTGTTATCATCTGCGCCCTAAACAGCGGTCGAATTTGTTGGGCTCGAGACGCTGGGTTGTAGGGAAAGGCATGATACACACTTGCCCATCGGCTCTTCCTGTTCGTCAGCTTGCAATCCATGACCATCTCAGCTTCATCGCCGGTCCATACAGCTCCGCCAAAGCAAGAAGGGAAAGCGTGACACCAATCATTAAGAGGCGCACAGACGCCCCCGCAACTTATCGCGAGCAAAGCCCTTAGCGCCAGCGCCAGCGCCATCGGCAACCCGGCCCAGCGAAAACGGCATCCCTCGCTTGGCTCGGGCAGCCTTCACAAGTGACTCACCTTCGTGAACGCAATCACCCTCTCCTGGTCCTCCTTCGGGTCGATGTTCCGAATCTCCTCGACACCAGGATGCGCCGCTCCTGTCGGCGCGGTCTGCAGGATCTCGCTCAGGCTGCGCCCGCTCTGCTTGCTGCTGCTGGCGCTGGAGCCGGAGCTGCCGGAGGTCTGTGACGGGTCGCTGGGGATGCTCATTGTGTCTCTGTCCTCGGGTTTCTTCCTTTCGTCGAATAAGTTGAAAGACAGATGTGTAGTGGCAGGGTAAACAATGTATATGGAGGAGTCTTCCGTCGCCCAGCAAAAAGCACTGACGATCTCTTGTCGGCAACCGCACGCCGACACCGAAGAACATGCTCGGCAACATGGGATGACGACATGCCACGTGGAAATACATCCGAGCCCGAGGCGTTGGGTGGTGGCAGAAAAATGAAGGGAAATGTCAGAGATGCTATTGATCGCGATCTTTTGGGCGCATGCTGTCGTGCGTCATCGTTGGGACTTGCATTAACTATGGAGTTCGAGTAACACTGAAGTGTCGTTGAATGGACTGCTGGACAGCTCATCGCACAGTAGGCGCGAAAATATGTCAACTCAACTCATCTAGGACAACCTCCTTGGGGAGCTGGTCTGGTATCAGCTGCGATAGTTTGTACGCCCTAGCTTGCTGAGGAGCGCGGTGCTTCCTGGCCACGCTACTGGCGCTAGATAGTCGTTTAGCTCAGGCATCTGGATTTAGCTTTCTCCTCGCTGTCTGAGAAGCTTACCGGAACTCCGGGGCGTGCGTTCTCAGCTTGCAACAGCAGCCTGCATGTCAACGAAGGGGATATGTAGTTATGCCTCTGAGGTTGCGAATGACAACTGATGGTGAAATACTGCAGTCAGCTAGGAGCCAACCGAAGCAGCTCACTCGTTGGGCGTGTCTCACGTGCCACCGATACCGACATACCGGAACTGGAGTCAGCTCATAGCTTGCTTATGAAGCTTACTTCATGACCGGAAAATCGGAGCCACTGGAGGCCGTGGTCCTTAGCTACCTTGACCACGCCCTGTATGAGCTGTCGGTCGTCATCGGGCCAGCGCGCCATAAAGTGACCTGGAAGTCTGGCGTTAGCTCGCCCCAGCGTAGCAGCAGCTCATCATCCCTCCGGCCTGTGTCGTCAGCTTGGAAAAGATTTCACAGCTACCTTTTCTCCCATCGCTTAGATGAGCTGAAGCGCCGCCTTTGTCAGCTCACGATCGAGAAGACTGGTGTTAGCTCTCTCTGCACAACCAGAAAGCTCACTGGATGTCGACGGTTCTACCTCTTCGACGCTGGACTGTCAGCTTGCAGCAAGCTCAGCAGCTACCTTTCGTCCCAGTGCTGGGATGAGCTGGAGAATACCGTTCCTAGCTTACCGAGGGCTGGTGTCAGCTCAGTTTGAGCTCCTGCATCGGTGAAGGGCAAGAAAGGAGAGTGAGTGAATGTGAAGTGTCAGAGGAAGAATCAGTGTCAGTTGACATGTGATGTGAGAGGAAGGGCGCAGGTGCAATCATCACGAAGGCGCATCTCGCGCGTCTCCTCGACCTCTTCAGTCAGTCGTCCCAGTCAGACGTCACGTATCAGTATAAGTTGCATCCAAAGCATAATTAAGTGTTCAGCACTATAGAACGGAGGAGATTATTGTCGCATGAAGATGAAGAATGGAAGATTTAGTCAATGTTGCTCGTGGAGCAGCACGAGAAAAGGCCCCCCTTCTTCTTCTTCTGCTGCGCCTGGGGCGGCTTGGCTCCAGCGGCACCAGCGCCGGCAAGGGTACCGGTGGCAGCGGGGGTTCCCTCAGCGACGATGGTCTCCTGGGCCACAACGGCGTCGGGGACCTCCTTGTGCGCAGAGGGTTTCGTGCCCTCCTGGCCGTGGCCGGTGGCGGCAGCGGCGCCGGTGCCCGTGGTTCCGGTGGTTCCGGTGGTCTGGCCGGTGGTCTGGCCGGTGGTGCCAGTGGTGCCGGTGGTGCCAGTCCCGGCACCGGTCTGGCGAGAGGTCTCGTCAGGACGGCTACCGACGGCGTAGCCCTGGCCCTGCTGGCCGGGCTGCTGGCCTCCGACGTAGTCGGTCTCGTTGTAGGCGCCGGGGGTCTCGGCGCTGACGCTCGTGAAGGTCTGCTCGCGGTCGCCCTGGCCGTTGACGCCGCGGGTGGCAACGTAGGCACCGGCGGCACCAGCGCCAGCGGCACCGGCACCGACGGCGGCGGCAGTGCCAGCGTGGTGGTCGCCCTGCTGGCCCTGGGCACCAGTAGCACTGGACTGACCGGACTGGCCGGTCTGGCCCTGGGAGGCGATGTCCTGCGTCTGCGGGCCGCCGATGGCTCCGGAGAGACGCCTGGCGTCAGTACTAGGTCAGGGCAGATAAGAGATAAGAAATAAAAGATTAGGGGGTGAGAGATGCAGTCAGGACAAGAGGGTAAGCTGTGACTGACGGATTCAGAACAAAGGGCTCAAGGGCGTTGCAACATTAGAAGAGAAGGGGCCAGTCTGACCGAGCCGTGCACCAGTCCAACGGGACCGACCGTCGAAATGCACCGGTACTCGAGCACCGACGTCCGTGGGGGTGATCAGTCCCCAGGACGGCGGCGTCGGGTACCTGTGACGTTCCTCGGGCCATGCGGCCTCGTGGCTCTGGCGCTGGGGCTCGGCGACTTGGCGAAATCTCAATGAACCTCCACCGTTTGGACCCTTCGTCTGAATCTCATCATCCTCAGCGGAAGCGGCGAAGGGAAGGGGAGGCTGGTTTCGACTAGTTTATTGCCTATGCATCTCTCGGGGAAGACGGGGAGAGAAATGGCTACTTACTGCTTGCCGGCGACGAACTGGCCGACAATCTTGGAGAAGTACTGCAAAAGTCAGCGAATCTGTTTATTGATTGCGGGCCAATCAATTCCCCGAGGAATGTTGCGGTTGGCCGGAACTACTCACCTCGCCCTGGTACTTGGCAAGCTGGAGCTCGCCCTGGGTAGGGGTGCGCGAGCCGTCAGCGGCGGCGACGGTCGAGGCACCGTAGGCGGATCCACCGTGGACTTCGGTCAGGTCGGTGAGGTAGGGCTGCGTGTAACCGATGGGAACGTAGATGATGCCATGGTGGGCGAACCAGGGGATGGTGGTCAGGTGGGTGGTCTCCTGGCCACCGTGCTGGGACGCGGTCGAGGTGAAGGTCGAGGCGAACTTGCCGGAGAGGGCGCCAGAAGCCCAAAGCTGGCCAGTGGTGTCGAAGAACGCCGAAACCTGGGCAGGGAGACGACCGTAACGAGTGGGGGCACCGAGGAGGAAGCCGTCAAGCTCCTTGAGCTCCTCGGGCTTGGTGAGGGCGTCGATGACGGGGTACTTGGGCTTGAGCGAGCCACCAGCGTGCATCTTCTGGAGGACCTCGGCGGGGAGGGTCTCCTGGATCTGGTAGGGCTTGGCAATGGCACCAGCGGCCTCGACACCCTTGATGACCTCCTCGGCGAGGGTGCTGCATTCGTCAGCTGCCATCCACACTTGGGCTACTGGCTAGCTCCAGATCCGCAGTTTCTGGAAAGCAACGCCGGCACTCACGCAACGTGGCCGTAGGTGCTGTAGAAGATGATGCCGATGACGGGCTTGCGGACGGCGGCGGCAGCGGCAGACCTGCATGTTAGCTTAATCCATCCAGGTAGCTGAGTGCTGAGTCGAGCTCGCGGCGGATGCGATGTCGGTCGTAGTGAGCTCGATGTTTGGTCTCACATTTTGGCTGTGTTGTCTGGTTCGGAGTCAGCGATGGGGAGAAGAGAGAAGAAAGGGAGGAAAAGATAGTGTTGGCAGCTGGTTGGGGGGTGGTGGTGGTGGTGGGGTGGGGAATGAGAGGGAGCAGAGAGCCGAGGAAGGAGAGGGAAGGTCCGCGATGACGATACGCACTGTGTGAAGTTTGTCTGGACTGTGTGGGAACGTGGCTCTTGCTATCCAGAGCGGTTATATACGGGCGAGCGGACGGGACACGGCAGTGCATTCAATGGTGCATGCTTCTTTCTGCCTGAAGGGGCTAGGCCCTGCAGTTGCATGCAGTGCCGAGGAGCGCTGAGCGCTGGCCGGGTTGCGTCTGGCTGGAGCATAGCAGCGTGCTGAGTTGCAGGATGTTGTTCGCGGTGGTTGCTTGTGCTTGTGAGGGAACGCTGACAGAGCAGGCGCGCGACGACCTCAGGTAGTGCGCCAAGCGGGCCGTCCCTGACGTCATTTGTCATCTTGCCCAGCAATTATTTCCTCTTTCGGACACTCGTTCTCATGTCTTTTGAAGCTGGGCATAAGCATTCAGGAACCTTTCCACGTGGCTCCGACTGTAAACCTCCGTAGCAAGACCGAGTCACCGAGCCTGGCCGTGTTCATCCTGGGCCAACAGAGAGGCGGCTAAATTACCTAATGCGTCCCAGACAATGTTGAGTGAGCATCGGAGCGTCGGTGCGCCACCATTTCCGGCCCGGCTATTATTCATCGATCGCACCCCGCCTTCACCCGCTATGAATCAGATTCGTCCGAACAGCCCCAGCAGCGAGTGCAAGCGAGCGCTGAGCGCTCTGGCTCCAATGCGCCTGCCCCAGAACAAGGGAGCCTGCTCCATCGGGGTTCGGACAGTCTGCCCTTCTGTCGGAGCGTGTTCGCGATCGCTGTGCCTCATTCCTGACCGGGACCTCCTGAGCACTACTGGCACCTGCAGCGCCTGTCTCACACCCTCGGCACCCAGCTGCCTGCCGCAGTGTCGCAGGCACTACGAACTCGAGAGTCGCTCCGCGCTTACGATAGAGCACTCCATCACTCCATCGTATAAGGTACACCTGCTTGTCTATCCATTTTGGCTCGTTTCGGTACATATCCGTGCTGGCTGCGTGCCAAGAGCTAGACGCCGACTAACCACCCAACGGCAGTGCGGGGTGCGGAGAGCGGGCTGGTCCCCACCCTTACGTGCGGTTTCCTGCGGAACTGTCATGGTATGGCTTCAGTAATCAACCCAGGATGAGCTCAGGGCGACGGCCATGTAGGGACTAACCCGGGCCGTGTGTAGCTATTTTTCATGCGAGAATGCTTACTCTGAGCTAGCTGAGCATGAGATCGCCGAAGCCGAGGTGTCCAGCTGTTCACTCGTGGCGTAGGCGATACGTGGTGCGTGACGCGTATCTCTGACGCGTTCGCGTTCTCTCCGGGTTTATTAATCATGCCGATTCCGATGATCGTCACGATGGCGTTTGCTAAACCCCGCCGACGGCACCGACAATCTCCACCGAAGCTCATTCACCGGCGTGACAAAGAAGGTGCTTCGGAGCTCCAGATCACTGACGGCAGCCTCGCTGATGCGATTCTATGCCTCTGGGCGGCCAGGCGAGTAGGAATCTGATGGCGATCATTTCCTCAACCCTCGTTACTCTATTGCTCTATCGCTCTTCCATGACCCCTCGCCTAAATCAAGCCTGCTCAGATCACCGACACTGTCCATGGACGCCGAGTGCTCCTCAGCTGCTCATCAACAGCAGCCACGCCGCCCTGGAGTGATGGATCATTGACGACAGTGCACCAGCCCCGTCGACGTCCAAACAGCTCACATTCAGTCTATGAAAGATACTTGCAGTTACTCTGATCCGTCTTCTTGACACTACTCAAATCTGTCCCCAGCAGTCCCGCGCGCTCAATCCACGTATCAATCTTGTCCTCCCCCGGATTCTGGCTCCTGGACAACAAAAACAACGTACTGAAGTTCTGGCTCTGGACGACGGCCCAGTCCCCCGTATAATCCTGCACGATATAGTTGGGCCCGGGGCACGGATTCCCTCTGGCGCCGGGGACACCTTCGAACTCGACCATGTATACGCCAGTAGCCCCGTATGTCGTGGGCACGGGTTTTGCAGTCCCAACAGCCTGGTTGACGCTACCATCGGGGCGCTCCGAGGTGTTGTTGACACCGACCGTGCCGTCCTCGTTAAGTGTGTAAAAGGCGGAAACGCATTTTTGCCCAGCGGTATAGGGGAATTCGGTCCCGGCTACTTGGTACCAACGACCCATGTAGCTGTTCAAATCGAACGCGATGTCGGGTCGCGCGTAGTAGCATGATCTGTCCCAGGTCGCTGGCACCGGTGTGGGGGCGCGCGGGGGTGTGCCGGCGCCACCCATGTCGCCCCCGTCGAAACCGCCTTGGCTCATGTCGCTGCCGGAGCTGGAGTTGTCGGCGCCACCGCCGTGGCCCCCGCCGCCATGATCGCCGCCGTCGTTGTTCGCGAGCGCACCCGCGATAAGGAGGTGTAGGGCGAAAGAGATTGAGCGCATGTTGTCTTGGTTGTCGTGGGGCAGTCACCCGTTGAAAGTGGTTTATATGCTGATCTCCACCCCAGGTCTGAGCGTCATATCGACGCCAAGTTGTATCAGATAGAGTTCTGTGGGAGCGATGACGGCACCGAGCACACTGAACCATCGCAACCCTCGCTATCTGGACGTTCAGCCGCGCCATACGCTCTGGTCGTTGCGCAGACATGCACTTCCGTCACTTCCGTCACAGTTCGTGCACCTCTTGTCTTGTGTGCTTGGCGGACCATCTTTGCCAGGCGGTCTCCACTACCTGGCCTGGTGGAGCGACGACAGTGGCGTCATGGCGTCATCATTCTCAGCGTGGAGTCTGCACGCCGAGCACGGATGTTCGAGGTCGTTGTGCTAAGAACAAATAGAATTCAGCGATCACTCATCACCACGCGCTGTGGGACTGCATGGCTGTCGGTTGTTAACTTCCAGATCGTGCACGTCGAGACCTTGGACTCAGTGACAGGAGTGAGGTCATGGCTGGCCGATGCAACGTCTCCGAGATACCCAGGAAACTGGAAGTCTCATCGTATCACACTGTGGGTCGTTGCTGCCTGCGTATGGGGGTGGCAGCTTCCTGGTACATACAGCCCTGAGACGATGGGGTCATGGAGCTCGAGGATATGGTTAGCTTCGTCCCTAAGTACTCCTCGGGACACTTGTTGTTGCCGAAGACGGTGGAAGCGGCCGCCGACACGTCTTATGGCCAGCTCCACCCGTTTTTGAGGTACTGGTGCGATTGCTTCCTCAGCTCTGGGGGAAGACGCAGGAGCAACTGTTCGTGAACGGTCGTGCGATTGATCGACCGGGTCCTCATGAGACTGGACGTCGTGACACAGGGTGGCTTGGGAGTTTTTGTCTCATCTCAACATCAATTCGCATCAAACAGCCGGCGCCGACGATCACATCCAGCACACCCGCACTTGAAGGTCGTTACGCCGAAGCAAAGCTATTCATTCGGTACATCTCATGCATGTCTCTCTGTCTGCAGCAGTATGCTCACCACCATCGGCGCCGACGTACAACGGCAGACATATCTGTCCCCTACTGGAAACCGAAACGCCGAGCCAGGCACGGCGTTTGGGGCACCACCCATGCCGCCTCCACTGATCCACCCCGACGTCATGCGTGATGATGGAATGCGCGGCGTTCCTCGGGGGCACAGCAAGCCTCTTCCGCCATTCTGCATCCACAACATTGCCTTTCACACATCTGACCATCTAATCCATTCGCCATGTCATCTGATCCGGTCGTGGACAGCATCTCCGAGGCGGGTCCCAGCTGTAATGTCATCCAGCTTAGCTGACCGCAGCACCGCGAGCTGCTCCAAGAGCTCGAGGCGACCGAGTATGCGCCACCAACGTACGCGGCGATGAAGAAGCACCTCGACGCGACCAAGGTGGAGCTGTCACGCGAGGAGGGGCAGCTGAAGAAGCTCGTCGAGGAGACGTGAGCTGTTCACGCCAGAACCTTAGCTGACATCAGCCGGAAGGAGTTCAAGGACTGGGAGGACATCAAGAACCGGACGACGAAGCGTTTGTTCGTCAAGGTGAAGCACATGGGCTCGCACAGGGAGAAGCTGGATGCAATGGAGGAAAAGGAGGAGCGGGAGTACGTCGAGGCGTTCGGGAAGGAGCAGGACTCGCGGGCCAAGATCTCAGAACTCCAGTCCCAGATCAAGGATCTGGAGCAACAGCTTAAGGTGCTCGAGCCTTATGTCGCGCAGAACCAGCGGCTGCAGCGTCAGCTCGCGGCACTATACAAACGCGTATTCGATGGTCCAACACCGCAGTATCCGCAGGAAGATCAGGCCGAGAACAAGTTCCACGCCGCCGAGAAGAGACAGCGCGAGCTGCTCGAGCACCAGACCAACCTCCGCCGAGCCAACCAGCTCGTCCAGCGCGCTGCTATGCTGATTACGTCCGCGCAGAGGAGCGCAAGAGAGGCGCAGAGCGCGTCACAGTGGGACATGTGGGGAGGCGGCCGCATGGCGGATTACATGGAGCGATCGGCGCTCGGCCAGGCTCAAAACTGCATCGACCAAGCGCGCATGACATGGGAACAGGCGAGGCAGTACGTGCCCGAGCTGGCGCCCTTCCCGCAAACCACAATGCCAATGGGGTAAGTCCCTTCCTCTCTGCCCTTTCTCGCTCGCCGATTTCCCACCAAAAGCAAGGCTGTCAGCCTAGCTCATTATTCGTTATCCCACGAGCTAACCCCGCAGCAACCTGTTCGGCGACGTCTTCTTCGACAACATCTTCAGCGACATGGCCTTCCATCAGAAGATCATGGGCGCCTCGCGACGTCTGGACGCCGTCGCCGCTGCAATCCGAGACGGTGCCGGGCGGGTGAATGCGCGAACCGCCGAAGCCGAGCATCTAGCCCAAGGTGCAGGCCGGGAGCTCGACACGGCACGCAAGCAGCTCGACTCTATGCGGAGAGAGATCTTTGAAAGGGCCGCGAACCCGGCGCCTCAGTACACCGCCGCTCCCCCGCAGCCTCAGACGACTGAGTTCGCCCCGCCGAGTGAACCTCCGCCCCCAGATGGACCGGGTGAAGCGCAGGGGACGCCAAGCGTCCCGCCGCCGGAATACAGGCCATAGTACCGTGCATGGACAGAGCGTTGTGAGAGTGCGTCGTCGCGGGAGCAGGCGTCGAGAGGGTCGCAGATCTTGTTCGAGGACGGACACTGACATGTGACGGCACTGATCACTTCTTGCAACTGCAGCGACTCCCATACTGGCAATGTCGCTTTCAACCAACCTCGACCACTGAAAGTGAAGCATCCAGTGTTTCATGGTATTGCTGACGCGCAGTGATGGATATCAAGAAATGGGCAATAGGTGCCACCAGCCGGCCGAGCGCATCTGCGCGTCATCTTTGGGTTCTAGCGGACTCCAGTCTCCGGTGAGCTATGGGACTTGTTCTAGCAGCTCACGACAGCCAATGGCATCAGCTGTAGCGGTGAACTTTCTCTTTCTGCAGATGATAGCTGGCTTCCCCAGTCGGCGCACCGTATCTCACGTTAAGGTTGCGCCGTCGCCGCGGCAAGCCTCCGGCCGTCACTGTGAGCTGCATAAGTCCCACGCCTAGTTGACTCGAGCTCTACGGTGCGAGCACCAACGACCCTTCGAGCGCTGTGTATCGGTGAACGTGTGCAGTGAACTGCATTCTGCCGGCCTGAGCCAGCTTCTTTAGTAAGCTGATGCACTGCTCTTGAAGCTCATCCCAGCGCGAATACTTGAATTCGTAGCTAAATCTTCATGTTGTAGCTGTCAACAGGCACACGCGCCTTTGCGCAAATGACCATGCCTGCAACCGCTCGCTGCAAGCTTGGATCGGGCCTTCCCGCTGTTCCTAGAGATGGTCGGCCGGGCGATCTCCCGGGTGAGGCGGCATCACAAGTGAGCTTGGTTGAATAGCTGGTAGCCGGCAGCAGTAACGCAGTTCCTTGGCCAGTAAGCTGGGAGTCCCCCGTGGTTAGGCTAACACTAGTATCTTAGGAGATCTTCTCGCAGACGCCCTGACTACTTTCCAGCAGAAGCGAGTGCCGAGTTTACAGAGGACCAGTAGGCAGCAGTGTGTAATTGGGCGTTGATGTCCCAAGCTGACCACAGCGAGCAATGTGGGGGAGAATGCAGTGAACAGGGCACGTCGAAGTGAGCTCCTCATTTGCGACATTGCGTTAGCTAACTTCAGATCTGGGGCGCATTATCCTCTGCTGTCCTCAGCAAAGGTCAGAGCGCAACATGGTCTCAAGGGTCAATCGACAAGCCCCCGCTCCAGAACCTCACACCACCCCCCACCCTCAATCTCGCGCCTCCAACCACCTCCAGAATATGCAAAAGGAGGACGTTACCGCCCTGTTCTCCGCCAGGGAGTCGAACCCTGCTCTATCGCGATCACTTGAGGTGATGAACTCCCGTTTGAGAGGCGATTATACTAACCGATATACTAGCGAAGAGACGCTGTTTGATGGCGAGCAAGTCCCCGCCGGCACCGAGCGCCGCGCGCGAGGGGTGCAACAACTGTAAGCTGGCCATTGAACCCCAGCCCGTAGACAGTGTGACGGGTATGTTATGATCCTCCGCGTGCTAGCTGACCACAGTCCGCATGTCCGGCGAGAGTGAGCGGCACTAGGCACTGAGCTTTGCAGGTCTTCCCACAAGCTGATACCAGTCCTCGAATGCATTTGTGAGCTGTCGGCCATCGGCTGGAAGCTGACTCCAGGTACAGGTGAGCTTTCTGAAAGTGTTCACCAGCTGATTCAAGACTCGTGAGCTTCTTTTACGTCTGCCAGCTAACTTCCGAAGGGAAGTGCGCTCTTGGACATGCGCGGGCAATTGACTCCAACGGCGAAGTTGGCCTGTGAGCTGCACAGTTTTGCTTCAGATTTAATCCCAGGCGTGAGGTGAGCTGACCAGCTGCAATACTTAGCTAACTCCCAGATCTTTTGTAAGTGCTCAAAGGGGGAATGGGTGATCAGGAAATCAGTACTGTTACATAATATGCATCTAGATTTCGGTCTATGCCAGCTCAAACACGCGCACACTCCTGTCCTCGCTCGCGCTGGCGAGCTTGCCACCCTTGGACCACGCGAGGCGCGAAACGGGTCCAGCATGCCTCTGTTCCTCGGGGAGTGAGCCCCTGTGCCCTCCCTCGAGGTCGTACAGCTCGATCGAGCCGATCTCCGTGCCGACGGCGAGCAACTTGCCCGCCGCAACGGCAGTGGCCGGGGACTCGAGCTTGATCGTGATCGTACACGTCCCGTTCTTCCACACCTTGACCGTCTTGTCTCGCGAGGCGGTCACGAACGTCTCATCGTCGACGAACGCGCAGTCGAGCACCATGCGCGCATGCGCTTTCTCCTCTCCCGCTACTTGCTTCCACTCCCCTCCGTCCATCTCGAAAAGGCGCCACCCACGGTCACGCGAGACGGTCAGCACGCGCTGGTCGTTGGGAGTCCATGCGATACGGGTCACAGTCAGAGTGTGGCCCGGGAGAGTGGCAAGGTGGCTCCAGTCCTTCGTCGATGTGAGGCGCACGGCGGCGTGCTCGGCCGAACTGGCGCGCGACGCTGTGGCAATGATGTCCCCTGTATGCGAGGCTGCAAGCGTCACCAGCTCGTACCCGTGACCGTAGATCTTCTCGATCTCGGGCCACAGTGTGCTCGTGCCGAGCTCCTCCTCAGTCGGCAGTGCAGCGAGCGTGGCGGCCACACTGTGCTGTGCCTCGTGGCTGGTCTTGATCTCGGGTTCGTCGTATGCCTTGCCGAGCGCGCGGTTTGAGAGACCCAGCGGCGGCACGGTCGCGCCCTTCGGCAGGCTCTCAATGATCTCCGTCGAGGGATTGGCGATGCCGAGGGAAGCGAGAGATTGAGCAAAGCCCTCTGTCGCCTCGAACACGCGCACCGTCTTCTCCTCGGCCGCGGTCGCGATGCGGAACGGCGTCAGAAAACCACCGTCCACGAGGTCGTAGCCGTGAACCTGCGGGCGGGCGATCTCGCCCCACACCGCCGAGCCGGTCGACGTCGCAGCAGCATGGATTCGTGACGTCTGGTCGGCACTCGTGCTCAGCACATAGGCGCCGGACGGGTCCCAGGCGACACTCCGCGCGGCGTCAAAGTGCCCCGTGAGGCCCGGTGTCGGCTCCCATCCTCCTGCACTGCGGCGCCAGCGCTCAACGCCGCCCGTCCATCCCGTAGCGATAACCGAGTTCGGCGCCCACATCGCACCGAAGAAGCTGAGTCCGCGGCCGCCAAACGCTCCGAACCGGTGGGCGGGGATCCACATGCCGTCCTTCTGGCCGGACTGGTCTGTCGGCTCCCAGATGATCATCGAGTTGTCGGCCGCGGTCGAGAGAAGCGCCGTGTCGCCTGAGAAGTGGACGTTCGTCAGCCCGCCCTCGTGTCCGACGAGAAGCGCCTCGAGCGTGATCGCGTATCGCACGCCGGCGACGACGAACGGGTGCGCCTTCGTCGATACCTCGGCGCTCTCCTCGGCATCAAGCTCCGCGAGTGGGTCGACCTCTCGTCCCAGTCCGATGCGCCACAGACGGACGTAATTGTCCTGCGAGCCGGAGGCGAGGAGCAGGTCGGATCCAGTCGTCGTAAAGGCGAGGCAGCGAACCCAGTCCTCGTGGCCCTCGAGCATGACCGCTCGCCGGAAGGTGTTCTCGGCGGGAACCCAGACCTGCACCTTCCGGTCGGTGCAGCCAACGACGAGCAACGGCTGGTCAGAGTTGGGGAGGAGGGCGAGCTCGATGTCGAGAGGGAGCTTTCCCTTCAGATCGAGGGTGGAGGCTTCCTCCGGCGAGGAAGACAGCGTCCACCGCTTCAGTACGGCGTCGCTGCCGCCCGTCATCAGCTCCTGTCCTCCGGGAAAGGCACCGAGAGCGGACACGCTGCCCTTGTGCGCCTTGAAGGCTGCTGTGCATTTGAACTGAGGTCAGCTCATTGGACCGGCCCGGACAGCTTCGAGTGGACTTACGCTTCGGCCCGAACCTTCCCATACGCGCACCTCGCCGACATTGTCGCCCGACACGAACACGGTCACATCACCGTCGCGAAGGAGCTTGACCGTCGTGACATGCCCCCTGTGTCCGAGGAGAGTGGCGAACACACCACCGTCGGTTGTCTGCTGTTAGCTATGCATACGACAGCTCAGCTTGGAGGAAGGTGGAGGTCGGAGGAAGGTAACTCACAGTGTCCCAAAGGGCGACGGTCGAGCCCGCACCGTATGCAAAAACGCCAGCGGATGATGACGCACAGCAAGAACTTGATCGGTTGGCGCCTATTGACACGTAAGCTGTCTGCATTGCTGGAGCGTCGTGGCCGTCTGGTTTGGTTTGTTGTTGAGCCTGGTCAACCTGGTTGAGCGCGTTCAGACATTTCTGATGTCGTCAGGAACGGCATATGGTGGTCTCCCACGGACGCCAAGGGTGCTACTTTCGCACGGGGGCTCTTGGAGAAGAGTGCAGTCTCCCACGGTCGCAGCAGTCGGGCGACAAAATGCTGGAAGTGGGGGAAGAGGATGGAGTGGGGCGCCTGCTACACGCGGTCATGTTTCCCACGACGGCCCAGCACGCTGGGTGAACGGCGCAAAGTCCTCTTTCACCCACGGATGTCTTTGACCGCGCGGGCTGGCAGGATGCAACGTCTAGGCCTGAGATCTGCGGCATTGTTCCAAATAAACTCTCGTGTTCCACCAGAACCTTACTCTACTGCTCATGCAGACGGTGAGTAGACGGCTCGGTTGTACCATGCTCGACGCGGGCAGCGAGTCAGGTGACTGTTATCTTTCGTCATTGGACCATGGTTGATCCGACTTGGCTTGCAATCTCGGCCGCGCAGGACGGAGCAGGATCGTACCTCGGTGCCCTAATTTCCGAATCCCAATTCTGGTACCACGGCACGACCACGGCATAGGGCCACGGTACTAACGAGCACGCCTGGGTCGACTAACGGCGGCACGACTAACCTCCTATGCTTGTCCACCACGCCTACTAAACCTATAATGATCTACGGGCAGTGGAATGGACTACCCCGGATTGGCCTCCGCTCGCTGGACACGCTAGAGTGTCCCGACATGTGCTGGACCGGAGATCTGGTCAGCTGTATGCATGCCCTCGCCCCTCGCTAACCTTGCTGGTGCTGGCCAGACCGCGTTCCCCGCGTCGGCCGTGTCACTTGACCATGTTGACCCCCCTTACCCGTGCGTAGGCCTGCTAGGCCGGTTGGCGCAGTAGGCCGACCGACGCAGTCGAATTCCAGGGGAAAACGGGATTTTCCACTGCGCCAGGCGCCAGGTCGTCGTGCATCGACGTGTCTTTGTCAGATGCGCCCGGCCTGCCCCGCCTGCCTGGCGTGGCGCTACCCATGTCCGACTTTCTTTGAGCATGCACGTCGGGGTGTTTGGCGTGGTTAGACTTAGAGTGAGAGCGGCAGAGCCAGTCTGAAACAAGCCTAATGCTTTCCGAAGTGCTTCGACAACACCGAAGACATGCACGGGGACCGATACTCCTGTTCGGGTTCGAGGATACGGTTCCCGGACAATAGTCGTCCTGGAACAGACTCGAGCGAGACCGGTTTGGCGCGGCTCTGATTGGCTGGAGTGTTTCATTATGCATCAAACGTAGTCGTCACGGCTGCGATTGCCGTAAACTGGAGCCGTCTCAGACGTCCCGTGAATCTGGGATTCGCTACTCCCTTCGACGATTCAGTTGTGTCACAGAAACACGTCGCGGTCGCCGTCATGATCAGGAGCGTCGTACATGCATGCCCGCATGGTAATTGGCAGGCTGACGGTCTGCGACGGGTTCGAGCCGCGGGCAAGCTTAGCTAACGTCCGTAAAGCATGGAGGAATTAGGAGTGGAAGAAAGATGTGGGGTGTCCTGATCTCCTGAGTGTCCTCCTGATCGCCCATCAGTAAGCCGGCCCCAGTTGGGCCAGGTTGGTAGGCTCGATAGCAGTGATGGGCTCGTTACGAGGCAGGAGAACAGAGGAAGCTCCGTCGACTCGACGGCGCCACGGTGGCCACAGTCAGGAGAGCCAGGTGGCGAGTATCCGAGTAGAAGACTGCGCCCAACTGGGCATTCTGAGCCGATGTGAGCCACGGTGAGCTGCGGTGAGCCACTGGCGGGACGGAGGCAGATTCCCTCTGGCATCCCGCGGCCCCTTAATCTCCTTGTCTCCCTTGCGTCTAAAGCCTGCCCTGCCAGGTTTATCCGCCAATCCGGTTGCGTGCATTCACAACCGAGTCTTTTCGCTGCTATCCCTGGCCCGCCTAGCCCAGCCCAGTCGGCCCAGTCAGAGCAAACCCGCAGTCCGCTTATAATATCTCACCCCGCCAACCATCCTCCCCCTTCCCCACACTCATCTGGTCTCTCTCTTCTTCTCAAGACCGCCCCGGCTCCTGGATCGTCTCTCTCAACTTCGAAAACCACACAGACTCAAACACGAAGCAATAATGAAGGTCACCTCCCTTCTCCGTTACTCGCGCGCCTGCCCCTTCCTGGGTCACTCGACGCCCTCGTCTCTCCGCACCCTCGCTTCCACTGGCAGCTCCACCGGTGCCAACGCCCTCACCGCCAAGGCCATCGAGTGCCCCATGATGGGCCCTCGTCTCGCCAGCAAGAGTCAGGCCCGCGCCTACGCTTCGGTCGCTGGTAACCGCGAGGTCGAAGAGATTCACAAGGTAGGTAAGCCCAGGCAGGGTCTCCCGTGACGGAGCCAGTTTTTTCATATCCCGGTCCAGCCAAACTCCCCGAATCCGGCCGTCACAAGCTAACAATACCAGCAGAAGGACATCAACTTCGACCCCACCGGCACCCCTGCTGGCAAGTGCCCCCACGCTAAGGCTGCCCATGAGGCCGCCAACGTTGCCCAGCAGGCCGTCAACGCCAAGGCTGCCGGCAAGGGCAAGGCCCCCGCCGTCGCCCGCAACACCGCCGGTGGCTTCGACTATGAGACCTTCTACCAGGCCGAGCTTGACAAGAAGCACCAGGACAAGTCGTACCGCTACTTCAACAACATCAACCGCATGGCCGCTAAGTTCCCTGTCGCCCACACGGCCAAGACGTCTGAGGAGGTTGACGTCTGGTGTTCTAACGACTACCTCGGCATGAGCAAGAACCCCATCGTGCTCGACACCATGCGCCGGTCCCTGAACAAGTACGGTGCCGGTGCCGGTGGTACTCGCAACATTGCCGGTAACGGCGCTCTCCACCTTGCGCTTGAGGATGAGCTCGCTGGTCTGCACCGCAAGCAGGGCGCCCTCGTCTTTTCTTCGTGCTACGTCGCCAACGACGCCACGCTCTCCACCCTGGGCTCCAAGCTGCCCGGTTGTGTCATCTTCTCTGACCAGATGAACCACGCCTCGATGATTCAGGGTATCCGTCACTCGACCGCCAAGAAGGTCATCTTCAAGCACAACGACCTCGCGGACCTCGAGGCCAAGTTGCAAGCCGTCCCCAAAGACACCCCCAAGATCATCGCCTTCGAGTCGGTCTACTCCATGTCCGGCTCGGTTGCCCCCATCGAGGCCATGTGTGACCTCGCCGAGAAGTACGGTGCCATCACCTTCCTCGACGAAGTCCACGCCGTCGGCATGTACGGCCCCACTGGTGCTGGTGTCGCCGAGCACCTCGACTTCACCGCCCACTACGCGACCCGTGACTCTGCCGAGCCCGTCCCCCGCTCGGTCATGGACCGCATTGACATCATCACGGGCACCCTCGGCAAGGCCTACGGTGTCGTCGGTGGCTACATTGCCGGCTCGGCCGACCTCGTCGACCTTGTCCGCTCGTACGCCCCCGGCTTCATCTTCACGACCTCGCTCCCTCCCTCGGTCGTTGCCGGTGCCCAGGCCTCGATCGCCTACCAGCGCGAGTTCATGGGTGACCGCCGCCTCCAGCAGCTCAACACTCGCAACGTGAAGAGCCAGCTCAAGGGCCTTGATATTCCCGTCGTTCCCAACCCTTCGCACATCGTCCCCGTTCTTGTCGGCGACGCTGCCCTTGCCAAGGAGGCTTCTGACATGCTCCTCGCCAAGCACCACATCTACGTCCAGTCGATCAACTACCCCACCGTTCCCGTCGGTGACGAACGCCTGCGCATCACGCCGACCCCCGGCCACACGGCCGAACAGGTCGAGCACCTGATCACCTCGCTCGACTCGGTCTTCAACGAGCTCGACCTCAAGCGCGAGTCGGACTGGGTCGCCATCGGCGGCCGCGCCGGTGTCGGATGCCCCAACACCAAGGTCCCCGAGCCCGTCTGGAACGACGCCCAGCTTGGCCTCGAGGACGGCTCCGCCCCCGTCACGCTCGCCAAGGGCAAGGAGCATGTCCTCCTCCCCGAGGCCATCAAGGTTGCCGAGAAGCGTCTCACCCACCTTCTCGACGTCGGACCCCGTCTCTCCCACCAGGCCTCCGACTCGCAGTAGTTGACTAAATAGTGCTATCGTAGGGATGCGAAAGTGAGAAGCGGTCAAAAGTCAATCATGAGCAGAAGCACTGAGCAGAGGCACTAGCTCAAGCAAACACGGAGCGCCTCGAGGATCTAGAACCCAGTACAAGGCAACAATGACTAACTTGCGTTTTGCGGGGCCACCGCGCCAAGCGTGTCTCAGTCTGTCCAAATCTGCATCCAGCAGCTCCGTAAAAGTCAACATGCAGCATCTAGCAGGAAACGTTCATTACAGGCTACGGCATACAACTACCATCCCCTTCCCCTTCCCCGTCCCCTCCCCCTGAACCCGCGGAACCCTCCGCGACCGCGTCCACGCCCGCGCCCCCTGTTCGTCATGTTCATGCCGGGGACGTTGGTGCGCTTCTCCTTGACGGAGATGAGGCGGCCGCGGAAGGATGACTCGTTGAGCACGAGCGCATTCGGGACCACGCTCGGGTCCGCAAACTCGACGTACGCGTACCCTTTCGGGTGGCCGGTGAACTTGTCGCAGAGGATTGTCACGCGGTTAATCGTGCCGCACGCTTGGAAGTGGGCTTGGATCTCCTCCGGCGTCGCGCCGTAGTCCACCTGGGAGTTAGCTTGGGCTTACACCTTGGAAGCTGGTGGGAGAGAGAATCGCGGATGCGGCCGCAGACGAAGGAGGAAAAGCCTTTCCAAGCAGGGAGGGGCGATGGTGCGGCGAGCGGAAAGCACTCGGAGGCGTTGGAGGAGGATCTCTGCACGCTAGCAATTGGAGCAGACTTGCGCAAACGACACGGCGATCGCAGAGAGGACGCCGTTGTTTCGGACGATAGCGGCAAGCCGGTTAATTCCATCCAAGCTCGCAGAGCGCACCGGCGACGCCGACGACCCGCCTCCAGCTTTTCGGTTCCTTTCTCCTCCATCCTCAGGCGTACCCAACACCCATCGGTGGTCTTCGCGAAGCGTTCTTCCCCGTCCTTCCATCCCCATTGTTGCCAGCACATCGCAATGTACTCACGTTACCGACGTAGATGCTGCGCGCGTCGACAGCAGCCGGCGCCTCATCGTCATCCATGGCCTCGTCCGCCTCTCCCTCCGCCTTGGGGGTCGCCTCCTTCTCGAGCTGCTCTGTCAGCTTTCATGTTGCCTGTCTTCCTCGGCGACACTCACCTCATTCTTCTCGGCCTCCATCTCGGCAAGACGCGCCTGCATCAACTTGAGTTCCTGCTGTCAGCTTATGAGTACCAAAACAGCTTACCTCATCGACGTTGACGTCGTCGAGGGGCGGCGAGGCGTCTCTCTGCTCGGCCATGGTGTATGTATCGATGGAGGATTTGTTGTCCTCTGGTCGCTTGACGTAACAAGGCTGCCTCAATCGAAACCTGCTAGCGCGAAAGCTCGTGGTGAGGTGCCATGTGGTTCTCACGTGACGCCACCCCCGGCCTTTCGCGGGAATAAAGCCCGCCCCGCCCATTGCTCCGTTGGCCCGATCGTCCGGGCAGCGCTGGCTGGCAGCGTGCGACTGGCGCAGCGAATACGTGCATACCAACCAACTAAAGTGAAGCCCCCTCACCTACCTCTCACCCCACCTCACCTCTCAAAATGGTGCGCACGACGACGACGACGCCAACGACCCCCAACGCTGACATGACAGTTCGCGAGCGCCCCCGTCCGCAGCGCCACCAACAAGGTCGACTGGACCAAGCTGTACAACCAGCTCGGTCTCGACAAGGGTTAGTTTTCGCGAGAAGGGCTCGGGGCGATTCGGACTTCGCGACTTCAACTTGGACACGGCACATCGATGGCGACGGCGGCAGAAATGGTGGCAATGGGACGGGCGTGATTGGGGATGAAATGGGCAGCGCTGGAGGGAGAGATTGTGCATGGGAAAGAGTGGAGAAGTGGAAACGGAGGTGGAGCGATGCGCACAGATTGGACGGGCTCGGGTGTTTCGGCAAGCGTGCGTATGGCCTCGGCACGGCTCTGCATCGACTGCGCGACCTCGACAGCGACGATTCCGACGTTTATTCACACTCCGAGGACGATTGCTGTTGCTTTGGGGATGTTTGAAGGTCCGAACAGAGACGTCACTCGGCAGACCTTCCGCCTCACGTCACCACTCGGCGCGCCTTTCTTTGAGTCGTCTTTGGCCTCGACAACTCTCTCCCGCCTCGACATTTACTTTTCCCGATGTCTCTGCGACTTCGACGGCTTTGTTGTTGTTTTTCAATCGAGATTCAGTGCTCATCACGAGTTCCCGAAGTTTTATCGACGCGTCGCGCCGACAAATATCTCGCGCTGCAAAACGGCCTGTTGTCCCGATTCAATGTGCATCGCTTGGATCGGAATGGGAGGAGAAGTTTAGGATGGAAGAGAGCATGTGGGAAGGATGAGCGCTGCCCAGGTCCGATAAGGCTGTCTCAGTCATGTTTGGATCGACCCACAGAGTTGGCTTCAGTTATCAGAGGGTGGAAGACGGGGCTCTTCTGCGTACTCGTGTATGGTCAAGGGCCTCTATCTACGCCTTTGATGTTGTGTTTGGCCGAAAGCTTATGGAGAGACCGTCCATGACGCCCCTCCTGTGATGTGCCGTCCGCCGAGCCGAAGTCAAAGTCCGCCTGGCGACCCAACCTAAATGCATCCACCGCTTTGAACTCCTGCTAACCCCACAGAGACCCTCTCGGCTCTCCAGGCCTTCCGTGCCCGCAACATCAATGCGTCCAACAAGAACGCTGCCCTGAAGTCGACCATGCCCCAGATCGACCTCTCGCACTACAAGTCGATCCTCAAGAACGCTTCCGCTGTTGAGGCTGCCGAGAAGGCCCTCTCGACCTTCAAGCCCGTCGACTACGACGTTTCCAAGTGGGACAAGGTCGTTGACGCCTTCGAGCAGAAGGCCGTCTCCCAGGCCAAGGAGACCGTCCAGAAGGTCAACAAGGAGGAGACCGACCTCAAGGCCACCCTCTCCAACATCACCGAGGCCCGCCCCTTCGAGGACCTCACTTCCGACGAGGCTGCCGCCGCCAACCCCAACATCACCAAGGCTACTGAGGTGAGTTACGCCGTCAGGGCCGGTGGAGGTTTGTCAAGTGGAGGTCCGATTTCGTCAGAGAGACGTCCCACTTCCTCTTCTGCCAACCCGGACTTCTCCCAACCTCTTCTGCCTTTCCAGAGTTGCTTTGCTAACGCCTTCGCAGGCTATGATCAAGAACGGCCGCTGGACCGTCCCGGGTTCGTTGAAATTTGGCATTTTGCGAGGACGAGGGCGTGCAGAACAAGGCTCTTCGGCGAAGAGAGGTCTTCTTGTGGATGACTTGGTGCGAGGTGGAGTTGGTGCCCCACATTCGGTTCCGTGCCTGGTCCCGCTAGAACCATTTTGGTTCCGTTCCTTGTGGCGGATTGGCGGTTTGCCACCCCTCCACCAGCACAACGCTTCACGGACACTCTTCTTCTTCGTCTCTTCGTCCTCTGATGCTCTTTTCTCTTCAGAAACATTGCTAACGACTGCGCAGACTATGTCGAGAAGTTCGGACAGCAGAGCTTGCTGTAAGCGTAACAACAGACGCTCGAGAACGCATGACAGCAGTAGAATCTCGAGAATGCAAGAAAATGAGGATAAAATGCCGACGAGAGGTTCAGTGGCCGGAATTAGCCGAATCACCCTTCGACCAGGTAATCGTGATTTGCCTCCGCTATTGCCTTTTTCAATTGTTGGTCGGTGTTTATTGCATCTCTACTAATCGGTACCATTGAATTTTAACATGGCAGTAAGCATCACCACCAGCCATCCAGCAAGGTCAGACGACGCTGCGCCACGAGGGGGGTGGATGCGTACCACGAAGTGCATGGATGCCGGCTACAAACTGGCGATGCAGTCCACGAGGTGAATGGACAGTGCAGCACTGATCGGCATGTCCAGCGCAGGGCCGGGGCAACATTGTCAGTATCTTGAGCCTTTCGATGTGGGGACAATCGCGGATCACCTACTCGACGATCAGAATGAGTAAAGCCAATGAACTTCACAGGCGCGGGCAGCCTGGGTTCACCAGCGCATAGGAGGGATGCATCTGGCTGCTTATCGCCCATTCCGACTCCGTCAAGCTTACGTTTGATTCGAGTGCAATGCATGCGCAATCGACCGCAGGCTACAAGAGAGTGTATAGAGCGCAAATGCGTAGAATTGTGGAAGCCGCATTGTTGAAGCTCTGTTGCACGCCTGCAAAATGTCACGAGAACACATTGGGGAACAACAAAAATTGACTGGGCACCGTGGTACAGTACATGAAACACCGTGTTCCACCGACTGAGCGCGCGCGCGCGGTGGACAAGGTTTACTCTGCACTGAGATAAGACTGGCCTGGGATCTGCTGGCGGCTTGGTGGCATGAATTACATCTACTGTACAGGGGGAAAGCATGTACTGAGTCTCGCCCTATGTCATGCAAGTCGGGAACGAACGGTTCTTCAACTTGTCGCGACCGTACTGTGACATGATGAGTGAGCCCAGATCTCCTTTGATCGGGCGGTGGTAGTGTGGAGTGAGGGACATAGAATGAGCTCCTAAGCAATGGTCAATCAGGTCCAGGGGCCGCAGATGTGGAACACTGGGTAAAGACACGTGCGTGCTCGTGACGATCGTCTAACTCGAGGAGCTGGGTGGTCAGGAGGCCGTTATCCATGATGTACTTCTTGAGTCGTTCGCTGGGCGATGCATTACTGTTCGCGAAGTGGAAGACGCAGATACCGGCCTTGTCGAACGCCGTACCACTGGCGAAAGGAACATCTCCTCCAAATCACCGACGTGAGCTTGCTGATGACGCCGCAGGTTCGACTTCCCTTGCACGAACTGGTGGCAGATTCCGTGATACGTCACGGATACCGTCGGGTCTCTGTCGGTGGCCAGGAGGCCATGGCCGATCTCGAGGCGATCCGCGTAAGTACCGTCGAACTTGGCACTGCACAACGTCCCGTCTCATGACAGATCATGCATCGGGCGTCGCAATGGCTCATCAAATGATGGGCGAGCTCGACAGGATCCGGAAACTTCCTCTCGCAACAGTTCCCCGCCTGATCGACCAACACGACCTGCGTCTTGCACGTGGCGCGGGAAGGCAGAAGAGCGTGTTCAACGGCGACTACGGGACTCTGAAGCTCGGGAGTAGCTGTCCGAAGTTCAACGGCAATGGTTTCAACATCGAGCCAGAACACTCAGTCACGATGGACTCCACTACACCCAGCGTGTCGGGCACATCAAGGCGCAGACGGGGCAAAGCGGGAGGAGCCAGCGCCACCAGTTCCAAATCTAGTGCTGTGCCGAGCAGCGCCGCCGGCAGCGCGACCGGCAAAAGGGCGGGTGGTGTCACCGGTGGTGGTGCAGTGAGCACGGGCGACAGCGGGGCAAGTGGCCCTTCGGGCGCCACGCGCAGGGGACAGGGACGTGCAACGGGCCGAGGAAGTGGCCGGGGAAGAGGTCGCGGAGGAGCCCGCGCGAATCCCTAAAGCTGGTCTCGGCGGCTCACACTGGTGCCTGCGCGTTTCTCTGCTCGCGTTCGGTGCCGTCATCTGTCCATGGATTCCGCTGCGGCTTCGCGCCGTGCCACCTTCGCGCTGTGCTTTCTTCCCGCCGTACTATTTCTATTCAATCCATGCCTGATGTCCTCAGCGACCTTGGCGAAGGCGACCTCGAGCGGGTACGCACGCTGGGGTCAAAATAGTCTCATCATTGTGCTCACCATGAAATAGGGAAGGGAACACCAATGGTTGTCCCAGTCCTCGACGCCACGATCCCAGTGGAGCACGACAGCCGTAGGCTGCTGGGACTTAGTCGCAAAGCTCAAATACTTCGTGTAGACATAGCGGTAGTGGATTGTAGCGAGAACGGGGGTGGGCGAGACGAAGGCGCCTTCGGGATCTTTCAGCGCCGGGCGGATGGCGAACTGCTTGATGCCAAGTCCCTCCTCGAGTATGAGGCGCTGAAAGGGCCCACCGACGATGAAGTACCTCGTCTGAGGTTCTGGATACATGCCGATACAAACCGATACGCCCCTGCTTTTCCTCACAGTAGAAGCCGATGCCATGAGACAGCCAGACATTGCAGAAGAGGGCGCCGGCGCGGTAGATGCCCAAGGGCCAACATCTGGAAGAGAACAGCATGCTCAAGGTACCAGAGCTGTTGGGGAACTCTGGGGAAGGAGCCCATGACCGTCTCCAGGAACTCGGTCGGCTGCGAGTCAGATAGGTAGGGTGAGAACCTGGAGCGGTACTATTTGAACGTCAGCGGAACCGAGCCCAGGAGTGACCCACGTATTGTGCTGCTGGGCAAGTCTGAGGCGGTCGAGTGACGAGTCCGCGGGAAGAATGCCACCGATACAGTGCGGGAAGACTGAAAAGACCGAGGGGGCGACGACTCTATGAGGAAAAGTTTCGTTGCGCGACGTTGACGTCCTAGCGACATCGTGGGAAGGGCGCACGATGCTTGCCAGTCTCCATCCGAAGTCTGGCCATTGTCGATCCCGTCGAAGAGTGAGACAAGACTCGATCGCCGTAACTCGACTCAGTAACTACTTCTTGGGAGCCGCGCATGTTGAGGTCGCTCTTCCAGAGAACTCAGATGGCCACAACCCGACCCTCTCGCCTGTCGTCACGTAGCCCGCCCAGCCAATGAGTAGCAGCTGCTCTCAGCGTTGTCAATACTGCGTTGCTGATCCGAGAGGCTCGGGGCGCGCAGACAGGCGCCCCTGCGCCCGTTCCAACATCTATCGTGGGGCGTCTAGCTCAGTTGGTAGAGCGCGTCATTAGCATCTGGACGAGTTTGCGAACTCAATCAGTGTCTGCTGACTTGACGAGGTCTTTGGTTCGATTCCTAAGTCGTCCACGCATCGTTTTTGCATCTGTGCATGCTGTTCTGGGTCTTCTGGGGGCTTTGGGAAGCTGATTGGGCAAAGTTTGGTCGAAGACGATTGATAGGTGGTGTGGAATTTGAGTCGAGATGGAGGCGAGACCAAGTCTTTTGCTCAGAGTCGTGTCACACCGGCTCCGCTGGCCTGGCCCGAAGGATTGCGGTCCACATTCCTTCTGTCGATGCCGGCGGAACTTGGCCATGGAAACTCTAGGGGATAGACAGTGCGTTAGGATAAGAGGTTGCTGAAATTCCCCGGTCGGAGGACTCTTATCAGGACAAACATTGGGACAAGGTCCTCGTGCAAGCAGAGGGCTCACGCACACACTGCGTTCGAGGCGGATAATTGTCGTACGCTCACCGTCACGAGCACGGATAAACAGACTGATAAACAGACTGCCAGTGAGTCCTTCTGATTGAGGTCCTGATTGAGGTTCGGTAACGTGGGGCATGTGCACCGACATGTGCCCCTCGCCGAACATGAGCCGGCGTCCTTGGCAGGCTCCCCGAGGTCCCGTCGCGGTGCATAGCCGGCGGCGCATTGTTGGCAAGTGATTGCCGGGCAACCCCCCGCCGAAGTGAAGGAGTCAGTCTGGCCGTCAGTAGTCAGCGAAGGATCTGGCTGCCCAGATCTGCGCCAGTTTCCTGGAGGGATCGAGGGAGGCGGGGGAGGCGGCCTCGGCGCAGCCTCGGCTCCGTGGCTTGGCTGTGGCGGTGGCGGGCTTGGGCCGAGTCGTCATTGCTCCGAATTTTTGAACGTTTCGCGGTCCCCCACCCTCACCCCGAGCATCCACGCCATCGCCTGCGGTCGCACGTTGTGCACTGCAACGAAAACTGCCAGTATATGCGTACATTCATTACTGACAGGATGGCCCCCTAATAATTGATCTGCGGCCGATTACTCACGTGGATGTCTGGTATCGCAGTTCTCTGAAAATCAGTTGCCAACTATGAAGGAGCTGACATGCGCTTTGATGTCGTGGAGTCCGTCCCGATAGTGGGCCGCAACCAATTGTCTGACTGCCCACTGAGGCGGACCGTTTATAGCTCCAGAACGAACGCTGGCGTGGGATAGCCCTCGCCCCCCTTCAAGGTTGGCGCAGCATTTGCGGTCTCGTATTCGTTCACGGTAAAATGTAGTGTGAGTACGGTGATGTGCCAGGTTCAAAGACGAGCAGAGCTGAGCATGGTCGGTCGGTGCTTCTTGCTCGGCTGGTTTTGTCCATTGAGCGGACCTTTCCTCTTCTTGCCCGTCATCGACTATTTCTTGGTCTCAAGCTTGAACAAGCTGGGCTTTGTAACAGGCACCTCGCCGTGCAACGTCTTCAGCTTTTTTGCCTTGCTTGAGTCGATCTGGTTTGCCGTGCGTCTGTAGTGCAAGGCGCTTCTGAACTCCCTGGGCACGGCAGGCTCAGACATCTCGTACTCGGGCGGCCCAGGGAGCTCGTTGATGAGCAGGCGCGAGTGCGGCCAGATCTTCTCCTGGTACCGGAAGGGCTTGAGGGTGCAGCCTGCGCTTTGCGCTGTTTCCCACCAGCGGCATAACTCTCGCCAATTTACCTTCTCATAGATGTCGAGAAGGAAAGCTCCAGTTGATCATGATGGAGTCGCGAAATGGACTCTGAGAGGAAATAGGTTGGAGAGCTGTCGGCGTTCGAGGGAGGAGCAAGCTGGAGACGCCGGAGACATCACAAGCATCTCACGCATGGCGTCTCACACCTTGGCCCTTGGAAAAGACCCGCGGCACATTGCTAAGCGTGCTGTCCCGCGACCTGCACACAGCGAAAGCGGAGCTGAGTCGGGCACTCTGCCCGCCGTGTGGTGTGGCAGTGCGGCACTTCGCTAGTCCCCCAGCAGATAAGATAAGGACAGTGAAGACCGCATGCCAACACGGCACGCACGATCGCATTATGGCCAACGTATGCAGCCGTACAGCCCGGTTGTGGTGAAAAGGCGCTTTCTTCGCCAAATGCCTTCAGGCTCTCTGTGACTCCACATAGTTACAACTGGTTCCGCGTCGACCGGCTGGGCTCGCCTCCTTCTCTTCTTCTACCAACATCTAATACCCCCCTCCTCTACTTACAGAGATCACCTCCCACCATGGGAAGCACGGTCTTTTAAACTGAAAAATGCCAAAGGTTTAATTATCTCGGGCAGGATTCCAGATGTAGCGTGGTGGCGCAGCCGCCGCGTTTATACCTTATCGCTTCTTCCAACGCGCTCGTCACTCTTGTGACTCTATTTCCACTTCGCGAGCGTACAGATGATGCCTTCAAAGCCACAAAGAGCAGTGGTTACGCGAAGCCGGGCCGCTTGCGAATTGTATGGCGAATGACGAACATGCCTATACATCTGTACAAGCTGCGATTGATTCCGCGTCGTCGGGCTGGCCGGTCGCTTCTCCGTAACACCGGTTGTTAGTGTGAGCTCGTGTCCCCACCTCTGCTCCAGCGTTCAATGCAGTATTGTTGTTCATCATACGTGTTATGCGTTAAATGTTATACGGAATACACAGTGGCAGCCATGGCAGGCGCCTATCCTTTTTCCTTCTACCGAAACCAAATGCCCTCCTAACCTGTTACGTAATTCGCCACCAGCTTAAGAAGTACGCTCGACACCCTTGTCGCCGTACTTCCACTTCGCGAGCGCACAGATGATGCCTCCAAAGCCACAAAGAGCAGTGGTAACAGCGAATCCAGGCACGAAACGAGGGCCGCTGCTCTTCGGCCAGAAGAACGATCCGTAGACGGACGCAAGGTTGCCGAAGCCATTGATGAGGGCAATGGAGATGGCACGCTTCTCCTTGCCGTCGAACATCGTGGCCATCCACGAAAGGAAGATGGGAATGTTCGTCCAGATACCGGCGGCACCGAAACAGATAAAGGCGTAGCGGACCTTGGGCTCGCCGACGGTGACACAGATGATGAAAGAGATAACGGAGAGAACGGCACCGCCACAGATGGTGTAGGCCTTCATGCCAGTGCGGTCGGCGAAGAAACCGGCAGAGCATCCGACGAACATGGAGACGGCGTAAATGGGGACAGTCATGAACTGGAGCGTACGGCCGGAGTAACCCATGGTCTCGAGGAGCGAGGGGAAGAAGTAGGAGATCGTGCCGACAGACGAAAGACAGTTGTAGATGACGAGGAAGACCCAGGTCTTGGGGTCCTTGATGGCGAGCTTGAAGGCGTCCCAGTGGCCCATGTGCTCGACCTCGGCGTCAACATCAACGTCCGAGTCGGCGGCGAGAAGACGGGCGAGGGCGAGACGCTTCTCATCCTGGGAGAGCCACTTGGTGGTCTGAGGGTAGTTGGGCAGGACGAAGTAGGCGGAGAGGGCGATGAGACAGGTCATGATGCCCTCAATGATGAAGAGCCAGCGCCAGCCGCGGATGCCACGAACACCCTCGAGGCCCTCGATGATACCACCGGCGAGGAGACCACCGAAGGCACCAGCCATCATGGTCGAAGAGTAGAGAATCGCGACACGTTTGGCCATCTCCTTGGGCTTGTACCAGCAGGAGATGACAAGCATGATACCGGGGAAGAAACCAGCCTCAACGAGACCGAGAACGAAGCGGAAAGCGATCATGCCGCCGAGGTTGTGGACGCCGACGACGGCGATCGAGATGGCACCCCAGACGAGCATCAGAGTCGGAATGAAAATACGTGGCGTCGAGCGCGTGAGCATCATGTTCGAAGGCACTTCCCAGAGAAGGTAGCCCACGAAGAAAATAGAGAGAACGAGAGAGTAGTCGGAGGACGAAAGGCTGAGGTCCTTCTCCATACCGCCGACCTTGGCGTTCTGACGTCAGTACTGAAAATCGCTGCCACCTGCCACGACCACCCGGTGACCACCAATTACTCACTCCAATGTTCGTGCGGTCGAGGTAGTTCATGAGGAACATGAGCCAGAGCATGGGGAACAGGTGCACGTCGATCTTGCGGATGAGCTTGGCCTCCTCGGGCGTGTTGGGGACATAAATGTAAGGCGCGACGGAGGCGGTCTCCTTGTGGGAAATGTCGCACTTCTTGATCTCCTCCTCGCCGATGACCGCCTCGGGGTCGTACTTGACGTCGAGAACGTCGACCATTGTTGCTGTGGAAGTAGTAGTGTGGGGAAGAAGATGCGGGGCCAGCTCGAAGAAAACTTTGAGGCCTTTTATACACCTGCCGGATCGACAAAACAGGTAGTCATGCACGGCAAACCGCCGGCCACTATTGGACGGTTTTATCGGTTTTGCAATATCTTAGCGCAGCCCGTGACACTCAGGTTCAGCAAGCTCTGTGGGAACCGGCCTGCCTCGTATGTGCCGAGCTCAGAAGAGTGGGGGGCCGGTGCCAGGAAGTAGGCTCCAGCGTTGCTCCATACCGGGGACCCAAAGCTTCGATTGGCGGGGCCGCTGTCCGCTGTGAACTAGGGCCAGTGCAAAAACCTTTGGCGTACCGGACGCGGGGAGCTAGGGGAGTACGTTTAGTGCTCAGCTGAGATCGCCGGCCCTGACCTGATCCGATTCGGCATGCTCGAGTCGCCAGGCACCCAGACGCGCTGGGGTCGTGATGAACGCCACGGCCCGAGTGGGGCTACGGTGGCCTACCGCCGGCTGAAGCGTGGGTGCCCGTCGAACCCCACCTGGCCACATCCAAGCCCTGCACAGTCGGGTTGAAGTCCACCTGTTCAGCTCAGGTGAGACATGTGATGCTCTCGGACCTCTGTTACCCCATGCCGCCATCTCGCTCGGAAGGTTAGCCGGCGTCAGTCCAGCCGGTGAGCAAGAGAGGGGCCCAGGACTGCGCATCTGCTTTCCCTCTGTTCAGCCTTTGATCGCAGCCTCTGATCTCATCGCCAGCAGCCTCACCGAATAGACTTGCTGATGACAAAAAATTGTCTGCCCGAGGATGAGTCCCCACCTGCAACAACCCGGCGTATCGATGCATCGATGAGATCGTTGAGAACGTGCCGGCCAGTTAGAGACGCTGCGATCGCGGAGTGATGGGTCTGGCCCGAGTGCCAGGGGAAACCAACCGTGGGGTTTGGCGAATCAGCGACCGCGGTCGTCCGCGACCGGACAGTTC
Source organism: Trichosporon coremiiforme (assembly GCA_039545355.1). Classification (NCBI taxonomy): domain Eukaryota; kingdom Fungi; phylum Basidiomycota; class Tremellomycetes; order Trichosporonales; family Trichosporonaceae; genus Trichosporon; species Trichosporon coremiiforme. The sequence continues at coordinate 144,297 of BCJJ01000020.1, forward strand.
CATTCCAATATCGAGGTCTCGTGACTTTCCGTGCCGGATTCTGTGCCGGATCTGTCTCGCTCCCTTTCTGGGAACCTTGATTGCATGCCGCGTTCCTCCCGCTTGGCGCTAGCTGACGAGTCTGACAACCGCTGGCAGCCCTGGTTTTGCCCCCGGAGAGCGGCGCCAAGCCCTGGCGCACCGTTCTTGGAAGCATTTAGCAACCGTCGGAACACCTGAGAGGCACCTGGCGCACCTGATGCGACTGGCCATTGACCGATGAGCTCCACGGCCTCACGAAACTCGCACTGTCTAAGACATGCCTCGCCAAACGCGCTTAATTCGGCCTGGCACAGAGTTGCAGACGCCCAAAGCGTCTTGTTTTCGTACAATGCGCCCCGCTGACTCGAGACACTCGCATCCCCCCACACAGCGCTCTGGGGATCCAAAGCTAGTTGGCCGGGGCCGCGTTGGGCCGCCGCTCAAGTCCGGGGCCACGAGAACTCTCCGAGTTGCTGGCTGATCCAGGGCGGTGTCGTGATCGGTTCGGTTGAGCGACATACAACAGAAAATTCATGAGAATCTCCTCACCGGCCTCTTTCCAGCGCTTGGGGCGGCATGTGCCGGCTAAGCAACGGCAATCGCAGGTTGATCGGCAGGTCGCCGAACCGGCATGGATAGTGACCGACGGACCCTGAGCTAACGGCCTCCGACTATGCCGATGCCGGATCTGCATCCGTCCGCCGGCCAATCGACCTCTGCAACCCGCAAAAGAACATACCGAAGCATGCTATGCATGCAGAAGAACATGCAAAAGGAAGAGCTTCCTGACGGAGAATCGAACTCCGATCTCCCGCGTGACAAGCGAGCATACTAGCCGTTATACGATCAGGAACGGACGGCTTGCAAGGCCACTTCTTGATCGCCTGGTTGGCGCAAGCTTATGTACTTTCATGGAAAACCACAGGCGCGGGATTCCGGCCAGAGGGAGGGATATCAAGCTGTCGACGGCATGCAGATCGTGTCTTGGCGCGAGAGAGACCCGTGGTCGCTCATTGACACTGGCATCAACTGGGCGGGGTATCTGAACAGCTCACCCTCAACTCACTAGCAGAACTCGGCACACCGTTCGAGAGGAAAGCTCAGTGCCAGGCTCTGCCTCAGTTGCGAATCCCCCAAATCCATGCGGCCGCCGAGTCGCAATCGTAGAATGTCTGGGGTCGGTTATCAACGGGCATATCGTGACTGATCCCTCTTCTGCCCCCGCACTGTAGGTTTCATCTTGCCAATTCGAGGCGTCGTATAGTTCGCTTTCCTTAGTCACCGACGCCACCCTGGACTCAGTGGCAGCAAAGTCTGGATATTGCATCTGGATATCCCGCACCGTGCGTGGGCCGATCTTAGTCCGCTGCGGGGTAAACCACGAAATGCCCTGAGGTCATCGACTTACACCCGATCCGGTCGCTGTTCACAGCCCGAAGCCACTGTCATCAGTTGGGGAATGCTTTCCAAGCGACTTACACCCTAGTCTACCCTGTCACCATGGCCTATCAGCCCCAGACGAGGGCTCTCGGTGGTCCCCGAGACATGGCGGTCGTTGGACCACACCAGCCTCGAAGAGGAAAGTAACAGCCCTGCCTTGCCAAGCACTTGAGGTCCGTTGTTTGCGATCAAAGTACTCTCGTCATACAAGTGCTCACCCTCCGAATTATGGAAGCAGCACAGTTGTAAGTACGGCAAGACGGCCTGCAGGTCAGCTGAGATGCCGGCAATTAGGTAGCTTATCCGCTCGCCACTCGTGACGGCTTCCGTTGAACTGCGGTCAAGTTGTGCATGATTCCCCAGGGAGCTCATCGCCACCCCCCTCTCCCTCTTCTCCCTTCGCCTTCGAATTGATGGCGCACCTCTTCGGCAAGCGCTGGCATCAGACGGACTGCATTCGCGAGCACTGCTGTCAGTTTGGCGTAGACGTCCCCCCAACTCACGCTCTGCATGGACTCTCTGACGCTGACGGCAGGCGGGGATGGTGAAAGCACATCCGAACTACGAAGATGAGAGGCGATGCCTCGTCCTGAGCTTCAAGTAGTCAGCTTAAGCATTGTGAAAATGCAAGAGGCCTCACGGACTCATCACAAAAGCCATCCGTGCCAAGTAACGCGTTGCTGAGGCTAGCTTTGGAGAGCCTAAAACCGGAAGCTCGCAGAGAAGCAGGTGGTGTCTCTTCGTTTCATGGAAGGCTTACTTCCAATTTCAGCTGCGAGCATCACCAGCTTATCAGCGCCTGAGCAGTAACCGTCTTCGCCAGTTCTCAAGGGACTCCAAAAAACTCACCTTGGCACCCGCAGACATTCGACCGGGCTCAAAGACCTTCGCCGCTGCCCCTACCCTGGGGTCAGCTAGAGCGGACTTGGCAGCTCACACAGGATTGCTCGACTTCTGCATGTATGGGTCGCGAGCTCATGGAGAGTAACGGTATTGGGGCAATTGAGACGTCAGCCAACGAATTCTTCAGTCGCCACAGCTCACCTTTCTTGCCTGTTGGGAAACAGTACAATGGTACAACGGATGCAGTGCCGCGCGATAGGCGTCTGGATCATCAGCTTGGCAGAGGAGAACCAGCTCACCCAGTCCCCGAGTAGCCACAATGATAAGCTGCTAGGCGAAGCACGGCTGAGGGCACACTGCAATGTCAGCTACAACACAAGAGCTTCTAGCCCACGCAAGTCAGTCCCACGAGAGGCTTCGGTGATGCAGGTTCCCTGACCAAATGTGACGCCAGCTCCGACTGGGTGAGGTACAGTAGCTCACGCAAGTTTCCCTGCGGACTTGGGTCGTGGCAGTGGCTCGTCGGGAACATCATGGGCGACCTCAAGGATGCTGAGGGGTTAGCTATTCATCCACGAAGGCTTCAGTAGCTCACAGTTCTCACCAACAAGTCCAATGACGGATGGCGAGGCAAGTTTGACCTTTTAACGCTCTGGCACAGCCTTACGCTGTCTTCCTGTCACGACGGCCGGAAACAAGGCCAATCGTCTACGAGCCAAGTGACAGCGCTGGGTGTCAGCTCGGCGGAAATGTCCGATAGCTCACGAACTGGTCAGTCTACAGGCTTGGCACCACGCTCGAGCCGGGTATTCACTACCATCGGATCTGGAGTCAGTTAGTCTCAGCGCTTGTCGTTCAACTGACAGTTGAGGGTTGAGTAGAGGGCGGCGGCGAGCGTGCTGCGATCATGGCCCTGTGTGGCACTCTGTTCCCCTGTGACCAGTTGGGTCGGCCATCGCCAGCTTCCCGTGATTCGAATGGACGAAGACGACTGTCGACAGCTACAAGATATCGTGGGAACAGCTCACTCAGCCTTGGCGCTGCCAACACCATCTTACAGATCCATGTTACCGACGCTGGGAGTCAGTTCAAATTGAGACACAGCACAACTCACCGACTCGTCCCCTCCTGCAAGAGCATTGTTAGTGGCGACTACTCACAGTCTGTGGCGGTGGTCTATGCAACGCCGTGGAAGGGACTGACAGCGTCGCTGTTACCTGTCTTGGAGCGGCGCTGACAAACTGCGCTGCACTGCGTATCAAGTGGCGAACGCCCGACAAGATAACACTGGGCCCAGAACCCCGCCTGACGAGTACGCCTGGGGTGTGTCACTCCGACTGCTCTCACAACTCACAGTGTTGAGGATGGTAGGAGTGTTAGTTGGTCAGTGTAAAGACTGAAGTGTCAGTGTTCTGTGACGTCGTTGCTGACGTCTGAAGGCGGGCGGGCGCAGCTATGACGGAAGGACACGAGATGAGTCAGTGCCGTGTCGAGACCATAGATCACGGGTAGGGGCGCTGAAACCCTGCAGATCAGACGTGTCTGCGACCTCTACCCCGTCAACACAGGGAGTGGCATTCAATAAACACTACATTATACTTCTCGCCGCTTCCTTAACTTCTGACGTTTCCTTTCCTTACTGGACTACAAACTCATTACTCGTGCCCTCGAACGCACTAATCTTGCCCGTGACTGGCGCCTTGCTGTCGCCGTAATACTTGAGCCTGTACGTGCCAGGTTCAGTGTGGTCGTCGTTCCCCGTCTGCCAGGAGATAGTCACTTCCGAATACCCAGTCAGACCATTCGTGCGCTTCCAGTTGTATGTCAGGTGCCAGTCGCGGTCGCTTCTGACTTGCTGCCACTGGTCTCCGTTCTTCTTCTCGACCGCCGCGTACGTGCCCTCGAGACGGAAGTTGTTGCGCGGGTTTGCGCCGACAAATCGCGCTTCGGCGAGCGAGCCGATCGAGATGGAGGCAGCGGGCTGAGACAGGACTTGTCCGAAGGACTTGCCGATTGGTGGGTTGTCGTACACCACCTTGGTTAAAAGGGTCAAGGCGTGCGCGCGCGTGTCGGGCGGAATCGGGCCAGGGTCCGGGCCACTGGAGCCTTCGCGCAGATAGCTAACGCGAGACACGGTCAGGTTGATATGCGCGTTGAGCGTGTGCGGGCCAAACAGGGTCGAGGCCCCTTCGTACCGCTGCACGCCGTACTCCTCCTCTGTCGTGACGTAGGACGTGTATCCATTGCTCGGGCCGGCCAGCACCACAATCGGCTGCGTGCCGAGAACGGGACCCGCAGCCTCCGCGATCGCGTTCCGCCACCTCCGTCCCGCCATCGTCGTCGCTTCAGCGGGGGAGATGATCATGATGAGCTGGCCGATACGCATGAGCTGCACGTCCACATGGTTCGGACCCCAGGCGTAGGGCAAGTCCATCTCGCCGATATCGACCAGGATGGGCTTGACTCCCTGGCACTTCTTCTGCCGCTCTGAGGGCGTCTTCAAAATCAGAGACGCGAGCTGCCAGAAGGGGTTGCGCGGCTTGCCGTTCGTGGCGGACTGCTGGAAGTCGCTGATTCCGGGACCGTCGGCCGTGCCCGCGCCGAAGCTGAACCCAAGGGCTGAAGGGCAGGTCTCGACCATAGCGCCGGTTTGGGGGTGCGGGAAGGAGAAGTACCGCATGTCCTGCATGAAGTGGAAGGAGCGAACGGGTCCTGAGATGGCTGTTCCGGAAGAGTCGAGCGAGTTCATGATCTCGGCGGCTGTGGCGTACTGCCTCCTTCCGATCTCGTAGCAGGAGGATAGACCATTGTCCTTGGCTGTGAACATGGGTCCGCGGGCTTGGCACTTGACGACCGTGCCATCGGCACAAGTGCTCTTCTCGAGGTTGCACTGCTGGTTCGAGCCGTCCTCGCACCACTGGCCCAGGGTGTTGGGCGAGACGTCGCCGACGTTGGCCTGCGAGAAGCCGGCCACGAACCCACCCCCGCGTTCCTGCTCCATGAGCCAGGCGGCGACACCCTTGTTGTCCCCCGTCACGAGCGTGTTGTTGTTGTGCGCACTGGTTCCGTGCGTCGCGTACCAGTTCAGGGCGCCAATGTGCGTCCCATCCGTCTTCGTCAGGCGGAGCAGCGTCATCAGCGTGTCCGTCGAGTCGCCCTGGTCCATGTACTTGTCCCGCTCCTCCTTGGGATTCTGGAGATACGCCCACAGCGAGCGGTTGATGTTTGCGTCCTTGACGTGTGCCGTGCCGAGCGTCAGCGTGCCCTCGGAGAGGGAGTTGTGCGCGTCCCGGATCGCCTTCATCGTCCCGTCCACGATCGCCTGGTAGTTCTCCCGGTGGAAGCCGAGCACACTAGCCTGGTGCAGCAGGTAGTTTGAGTACCCGCCGGGACCAGAGTGCGAGTGCGTGCCGATGATCGCGACGTGCTTTTCCTTGTACATCTTGAGCTCGCCGTCGCCGGCCAGCGCCTCAACGATACCGCGGCGCACGGCCGTGTCGCCCATCCCCGTGTCGAGAATTACGTACACGAGTCGGTCATCGGGATTCGACGTAGAGCCCATGATGAACACGCGCGAATACAGGCGCTGCTTCAAGCCCGTGCCCTTCTGCTCGAACACTGGTGTAAGTCTGGAATGTGGACAACAACTCACTCGCATAGCCCATGAACGGCACCTCGACCGCCGTACCCGTGATGTCGCCACGGCCGACGCCGAGGAGATAGGTGTCGCCGGCGGCGAGCGCGAGTAGCGGCGCCAATAGCAAGAGTAGGAGACTGAGAAGGCGTCGCATTGTGTGTGTTGGGTCTGGGGAGCGAGAGAGGGGCGTGACGCTGTTTGTCTTATTTATGTTGCTCACGGGGTCCGCTGTGGGGCACGCTCTGCTCGTTGCTCAAGGTGATCGAGTCCGTCCAGGATGGAGTTCAGAAGCAACACCGCGGCCACATGATTCCAGAGGGGTGCGAGCCGGTAGGGGCAGGCAGAAGTGAGTCAGCACCCGGCTGGAGCAAGACTAGTCAGGCGCCAGCAGCTCAGCAGGGGAGGGGGTTGTGCAGAGCGGCAAGACGATCCCGATACAGTTCGTGCAGGTGACATGCCCCCCAGCGACCCCGTCAGTGGCCACCCCGGCCTGATTGCAGTATTGCCTCAGGTAGTAAATTACGGCATACTCCCGTATCAGCGCCTTTGAAGCGCCCTAGTGTCTTGCTGCATGTGTGTTTGTGTGCTGCGCTGCTGCTGCTTTCTTGGTGACTGTGGGGCATCGCAAGAGGTGGGTGTTCAGTATCCGCCTGCTGATGTCGCGCGAGCTGGACGGGCTCGACGCGAGGAGGACGCGGGGGGGAACACGGTGTCTGGGGTCCGTCGGTGGGCTAGCGTGTGGGGCACGGTATGCTGAGTCGCTGGCTGTGGGTCGCTCTGGGTCGCTGTGGGTCCGCTTAATTAGCCCCAAAGTCGGCGGTGCAAATGCTGAACAGTAAAACAAGATTGAGAGCAGTGACGCACATGACCCCGGGCCACTTGCGGAAATTAAGATGAATCCCGCGCGGTAGGGATTGCTCTACATTGAGCACACCGGCGAAGATGCGATGCGAACGGCTGTTGACGGTTCTTGGTCGTAGGACAACGCGTTATGTGGAACCGGTCTTGGGTCGTAGGTGGGAGGTCTAGGGTGCACTGCCGTTTGCTTGGCGCGTCAGAGGCACAAGGCACACAGCCCGCCTGCGGAGCATAAACGGGCTCACGCCCACACTCCGTTTCCCTTGATGACATGTGCATCTAATGGATTCCCAATGGGCAGGTTCAACAGCCGTCAGCTGATCATGAATGGAGCTTCCATTGTTAATGAGTGCAGAACAATCGAGCTGATCGAGAGCATAGCTTGGACAAACAAGGTTAGATCTGAATGCCCACTCGAGTCAGACGAGCGAGACATCAATGCCGATGGCAAGCAAACGGGCATGGGCCCCCAGTCGATCAAGGGCCGGTGGCTGCGGTGGCTGAGGGGCTGCCGATGGCTTTACATTCCATTGCAATGTTTGACAACTGCCTGATGCCTGAGCGCACGAGGACACAGACCGTCGGCTTCGAGCGGCAACCTCGTGAGGATTTGATCAGTCGTTCAAAAGTCGTTATGGGGATCTGGCATGTTGTGGTCGCGCGCTGTGGTGTTGAACTCCGTTATGCTGTGACTGGTTGTCGGCGAAACGCGAGCGAGACTACGTCGGCGGCGTACTGGACCGTCACGGAGAACTTGTGTCGGTGTTGACCGACGCTGGGGACAGCGTGGTGCGGGCTGAGTAACGGATGCAAGACATAGATGTTGGAGGGTATAAAGGCCGTGAGCATGCCCTTTTGCGGATGGCCAACGAGGCTGCGTTTCTGGGAATCTCAATGACCGAAAACAACAGGATGCATCCGGGCAAGATATCCTGCAGGCACATGCACTCGGCGGACTCCAGCAACGCAGACCTCGAGATGCGACTGTGAGCTCGGCGACTTGCTGATGATGTCGGTTTCGGACGGAGAGACAGAGTTTGCAGAGTAATGTTGTGGGCAGGGGAAGCTGAGCATGTGAGGTCCTGTTGCGGGCAGGGGAAATTGATAACGTTTCGATGTGGGAGAGATAAGGAGTCAGAGTGCAGATGGGTTGCGATGCAGTGTTGGGCTTCCCGAGATGCTTTCCTCGGATCTGCATAAAGCGTTTTTGAAGAAGCATTCACGACCTGCACCCCGGGTCCCCATGGCACTCCATAGCTGTCTGCTCGAACGCACTAGCGCTCACATGCTCACAAGTTGTACGTCGGGCGTTAACCTGCTGGTACATTGCATGAGCAAAACGGTAGGGAATCCATCGCTTTTCAAGCCACGTTTGACCTCCATCGACACTTCGGGCATTTCGTGGCCGAGTTTTGCTGCGTGGGCGAGCAATGGTTGCATGACTGCAGTGCAGATCGTGTAGAACGTGCAGAAACCCATCTGGAAACCCCGATCTGCCTCGAAGGATGCATGCTCGCCGTCTCGCTTATCAGGCGAACTTGTGTAGTTCCCGGGTGGGCCAGGGCTGCATGTTACCGGTCTCAGCACGAGTGGGAGCTGACGAATCTGCCGTTTGTCATTGTCCTTATATGCTCGAATGGGATCACACCCAACGGACACAGCCACCTCGAGATCGACTGAAAAGGGAGGCGGGGAAGGTACCGAAGTGAACGGGACTGCACATCAAACGCTGCCCCAGTACGCAACATCATCCAACATACCACGAGCGGACACGGTCAACTCTAGCCCTCCCAGCTGCGCCAGCGACTGCGCCAAGATGGTCTCCCCGACTTCGATAGGCGTCGGGAAGTGTATGCAGCGCCGAATCTCCCGGAGCGGATGAGCTTGCAGCGGGCACGATCTGAGTCAAGTAGCCACCACACTCACAAGCGTGACCCAGGTGTGCGCCGGGGCCCGAAGAGATCGGGCTAAGCTGGGCCGAGGAATGTCGAGGATTGCCAGCGACCACGATCGCAGGCTGATGCAAGCGGCAAGGCGCGGCTCCTTGCTGCCCCGGGTCAGATGATGTAACCTCCGCAAGTCTACGCTGGACTATGCGTACGGCTACGCACGACTACGATGCTGCGCTACCAGACACGACACGTCACCGGGATCCCCATGATCAACACTGCGGTCATTCTTCTCCTTCCCAGGCTGTCACATGTCACTCATCTTTCTCCCTTCACCAATGTGGCGGTCTGACTTGAGCGCGCCGGCGCCCGGCACATACCTTGCATCTTCGGTTTCAAGTCTGCAACAGTCCGTATGTCTTCCAGTGCGCATTCCGTGTACGTCTTCCAGGAGAATTGCGGGAATCCCTGGAGAGGTGAGGAGAATCCGGGCCGTCAAGACAGCTCAGGACGTTTAGACCGACGCTGCTCGCAGTCTAATGTGACGCTAGCTGATCCAGTCTTTCAAAAGGAGGAAGTATTGCGTGCTTCGCTTCGCACAACGTTCACAACGCCCTTATATAGCGTTGTCCGTTGTCGATCGGGCAACTTTGAATGCGGGGCCAGATGCCCAACGGACCGGCGGCCAGGCGCGTGCCTGGAACCCCGCCGAGCCAACTTCGTCACCTGACGCTGGCCTCCACCATAGCCGGCCAGTCTCAACTTCGTGCTGCTTGCTACATATACCCGGGTCGACGTTCTGGGACCCACGCCACTCGGCTTCCACGCTCTTTTCGACATCACCTTCGTTGGATCGGCCATCGACTCTCTCTTCCCCTCGCTCCCACCGGTTCCGCTCCCGCCGACGCCGACGAAACCGACAGCGAGACGACATCCACGACACATTCCCGATCGAGCAAGACGAAGCAAGCCCACGGACAATGTACTACCTCGTCGGGGCGCTCGTCGCGCTTGCGCTACTCGCGCAACGCGTCTGGGCCGTACGCCAAGTCCGCTATCTTAGGATATCCGATTGCGAGCTGAAATACGCGCACCTGCTCAAGAACCCCGAGAAGATGACGTACCAAGAAGCGAACGAAATCATGCACGTCAGCCAGGTGTGGGACATGCCGTGGCTCGCGACGATCTCTCTCTCCTTCGCGCTCTTCAAGACCTATGCGATTCCGACCATCTCGAAAGTCCTGTGCAAGTCGCGCGAACTGTCTGATCCTGCGAACGCCGCGCGCCGCGCCGAGGACACGGCAGTTACGATCACTGAGTTCCTGCGCGGTCTGGACACGGAGCGCGGCGCCCAGGCGCTCGCGAGGATGAACTACCTCCATTCCCGGTATGGATCGTTGATTACGAACGACGACATGCTCTACACGCTGTCACTGTTTATCTTTGAACCCATCGCGTTTGCGGAGAAGTACGACTGGCGCCCACTGACCCCGCTCGAGCAGGAGAGCCGGTACGTGTTCTGGCGCGAGATCGGGGCGCGGATGGGGATCAAGAACATTCCTCCTACGCGCGAGGCGCTCTACCTCTGGAAAGAGGGGTATGCGAAGGAGCACTACAAGTACAGTGCGGACAACCGGGCCGTCGGCGACGCGACCTTCGATGTGTTCCTGCGTGCCATCCCTGGGCCACTGAAGGGCTTCGCGCGCCAAGCCTCGATCGCGCTGCTCGACGACCAAACCCGCGAAGCGTTCGGGTACGAACGCAGTCCCGAGTGGATCTACAAGTTTGTGCCCGCCCTCCTCATCGCGCGAGGCTGGTTCGTGGGCTACTTCCTCCTCCCTCGCCTGAAGACACCGAAGCACATCGAGACCGAAGAGATCAAGAACGAAAAGGGCGAGGTGACGGCCTTCCAGCGCCTCGGGTTCCTGTTTGAGCCGTGGTATGTGTCCCCCAAGGTCGGGCCGCTGGGCGTGTTCGGATACCACTCCCCGGGCGTGCCGTGGCATCCCGAGGGATACGAGCCGAGCCGTCTTGGGCCGGAACGGCTTAGAGACACGGGGGTGGACGTGGTGAAGAAGAACGCCGAGGAAATGATTGCGAAGGCTAAGGTTTGCCCTTTCTTTGCAGCTACGACGCAGTAGACGCCTAAGCGCCTAAAGAGTAGAGCCGCCTCAATGGCGGGATCACAGATTCTTGTACAGTCTTGTAGCAGATGCAGCAGAGCAGCAGTTTATCTCATTAGTTCACCTTGACTTGAAACCTTGTTCGCGATTCAGTTGCTGCTCCCCATCACTTCAGGAACGGCATCCCTGGCATCGCATCCCTGGCATCACCCGTCTTCTTCCACGCCTCCCATCGACCGCACCCACGCGCATAGGCACAGACACGAGATACATTCTCAGAAACCGGAAACTGAAACTGACATTACTGAACATGACGAAAAAAGAACGTTACGTCGCAAGACTTGAGCGCTGCGGGCTTAGTAGCCTGCACTAGGCTGCTGGGGCTGTGCACCACCAATGATGGGCGGGTGGCTCTGCCCGCCCTCGGGGAACCCGCCAATGATGGGCGGGTGAGCCTTGACGGTCCTCGGCTCAACGTCGGGAATGGGGGGCACCGGGCGCGCCTGCGCGACGCGCTCCTGGTTCTGGGGCACTTGCTGGTTTTGCAGGATCGGCTGGGTGTGCTGGACCTGGTCGGCGTACTGAACGTGATGCTGCTGGGCGGGAGGGGCCTGGTGGGTGGGGTGTCCCTGTGCGGCGGCCGCGTTGTCGTGTGCGGCACGCTCGGCGAGACCCATGCCGCCCGATCCGGAGCCGGTCGAGACGGGCGAGGGCGCGCCGTACTCTGGCGCCGCGACGCGGCGGACCTCACCGCCTGCGACACCGGCAGCGACACCACCGACGGCACCGCCAGCAATGGGGGAGGTAGGCGAAGCCTGGACGGGCGACGTGACGGTCTCGCCCGTGTACACGGGGGCGGCGACGCGGTGTCCGCTACCTCCAGAGCTTGTCGACGTCGAACGGCCAATAGCCGCGCCGCCGGGACCCAACGAAGAGCCAGAGGCATACCTCTGCGAAGCCGAGCGGTTGACACCAACAGTGGAGCTGTTGTTGCTGCTGGTCGGCGATATGTTCCTTGTCCCGAGGGCGGCGAGACGCTCGTTCCGCTCCTCCTTCTTCTCCGAGAAGGTCGCCTGGACCTGGTCCAGCTTATCTTTGGCGGACTGCGTCTCACCGATGGCACGCTGGTGCGCGGCGGCCATGTCGTCGGCCTCCTTGCGCGCCTTCTCGACGCGGATTCCCGCGTTCTGGAGTTCGGCCTCGGCCTTGGTCAGGACGGTGCGGGCCTTCTCCTGCGCTTGCAGAGCCTTCTCGAGCTCGGTCGTCGCGCTGTGCTCCTTCTTCGCGACGCGCGACTCTTCCTTCTGCGCAATGCTCAGGTCCTTCAGTGCCTGATGCACTTGCTTCTCGTCGTGCTTCGCCTCTGCCTGTTAGCTCGCTCCATGCTCGATGGGACTCAGTCGCGGCTGCGGGTTGGGTGGGCGGCGAGTCTGGGGTATGGTATGTGGGGGGAAGGGAAGAAAGATGAAGAGGGCGGTGGCGTCAAGGAACAAGTGACTGAGTTGAGTGACTCACCACGGTGGAGGATCTTCTCCTCCTTCTTGTCGGGGTCGGTGCTGAAGAGGCCCATGGTGACTCGTGTGTGGTGTCGATGAGATGTGGAAGAGGAGAAAGGAGAAGAGCAGACATCCCCTCTCGTGACACGATCCACACGATCCAGGTGGCCATGGGTGGCCAGTCCAGATCCGGGCCAGCGGGCCAGGCTGAGGCCAGACTAGACCGTAAGGACCGTAAGGACCTGACGAGCGACGGGACGGAAAGCGCGTCTGGTCCCTCGAAAGAGTGACGTCATAGGGCCCGGTCATAGGGCCCGTGCGTTCGTGCTGAATTGCTGCATCGTCTGCTCGCGTCGCGTGCTCTCTTCTGCTGGTTGGTGGACGTAGAGCGACGCTGAACGAAGCATGCATAAAGTGCTGATTCCAGAGATGAGAGGAGTGGGTCGTAGGTCGTAGATGCACAGGTCGACGCGTCGAATCGAGCGAACGCGTCGCGCCCCCCACCCTCCCCACCTGGAGATGTCTCAGATGTGTTCGATCGTCGTGTTTTGCAGACCACGCCGCAGAGGGCAGCGCTCTGGCCGCCTGATGGCATACAGGTGTCTTGTACATCTTAGTCCTCGTCTCGTCGATCTTGTTGCACGATGCATTGGCCATGGAGCAACGCGCAACGCCCGCCCTCACGGGAAGTCGCGACTCTTGTCACCTTTTGTTCTCCCGTCGTTGCGCCCACCTGGCATCATGCAACATGTGAAGCCGTCGTGCACTCATGAACCCCATTGACTTGGCAAGTTGATGGCTTCACCTCCAACTAACGCCAGGTATGCCTCTGCCCTCAGAGCAGCGAGTGAGCTTCGACTCCTTGCCCGCAAGCTGACATGTAGTCAAACCCTCGACAAGAGAACATCCCTACTCCAGCCTCTCTAAAGGTGAGCTAAGCCGTGCCTTTCCAGTGAGCTGATTTCAGTGCTACCCATCACTGCAACCTGGAACGCCTTTATGCAGCAGTCTTCTTGACAGTGGCGCTGGAAGTGAGTTGCATAAGCAGGCGTGAGCTGCAACTGCCGCAGGGCAGTAAGCTGACATCAGACGCTAGCCAGTCTTCAAGGCAGAGGTGAGCTGATGTGCTGCGACCACACAGCTGACAAGACCAGGCTCATCTCCACAATTGCGCCGAGCCAAAGAAGGCATACAAAGGCGCTGTAGACGTAGGGCGGGTAAGCTTCACTCGGTGGTCTGCACATGTTCTGGTGTAGTAAACATACAGTCGTTGCGGAAGCGGTTGGACCGTTGCTCTTCCGCAACTTGACACTACTGCTAGGTGACCTGTACGACACTGTTGACTCGAGTACCAGTTGTGCTCCTGGATTCTAAACGTCAACGTGAACGATGTACCAGTGAAGAACGAGATCGGATCGGTCACAGATCGGCAATCGGCAACTTGAGAGAGACGTTCAGGAACGAGTCTCTGGAGTCAACACACATTTCGTGGTCCACTGGCCTAATCCACATCGAACAGAACTGTCTTTTCGCGAGATACAAAATGCATGCTAGTAATGGATATTGCGCTTTCTAGTCGCATTGCACCAGTACGGTGGACAGGTCGAGCCAAACCTCGTAGTCCTTAAGTACTTGTTGAAGCCCGGCTCGGCTCTGCCTCTGTTTGACGACCTTCCTTCGTTGGTCGAATTGCGCGACGAAGCGCCGCGAATCCTCAATCACCGCATCGAGATGAGCCGACAAACGCCTGAGCTTCTCGGCTGAAGGGGCTTCCCCCGGGGTTGATAAATAAGTGTCTGCCCTTTTGCTTCACTCTCGGCCCTGGTCCGCTCCTCCGTAAGTGAGGGATCGCGTTCGTCGTCGGTCGTTGTAGAGGGTAAGAGATGCCGGTCGCTGATGACGGAAACGAGAGGAAGAACAGGTTGGAGAGGAGTTGACATTCGTTTGTAAGGCGGGACTGGGCGCTGTGGAGTGGAACACGGCTGTTTGCCTGCGTTTGGAGATAGCCATCGACTCTGGCTGCGAACTGTTGCGTTTGCGTTTCCGGGCGGAGAATGAAGAAGCTGCAGGTTTGAGGTTGGACTTTGACGGCGCGCATCCATGGGTGATGCCGTAGAGACGAGATTCGAAGGCCATCTTGATGATGCAGTTGCAGATTTAACCAAAGAAGTTGAAGAATGCAAGAAGGACAGATTGATTGTTTGGCGGCTCTATGCTTGGGGCGAGACGATAGCCAAGGCTGTAGCAGTCCAGGCAGGTAGGCTCACCTGTGTGTGATCAATGGCTTTGGCGCTGTAAGGTAAAGCGTATTTGGCGGCAAATCAAGCAAGTCCTGAGCGCTGGCTGTGTATACGCCCTATTCAGCTCCGCCAAGAGTTGACAGAGCGCGGCCCCTCCCTCGTCTTAAATTCTCAGGAAGATAGTGTCGCTTCCTAACTGGCACCAAGCGCAAGGATCGCAGACTGACGTGCAGCCAGCATTAACTTCGGTACGAGAGGCGTGCTGATGAGACGGGACATGATGTCACGTGATTTGGATTTCCATGCATACATGACTGACCAATTGTAGCCACTATTGTCAGGCAAGATGGCCGAGCGGTCTAAGGCGCTGTGTTCAGGTTCTCTGCCTTCGGGCAAGTGAATTTCGCAGTCTTCGGGCGTGGGTTCGAATCCCACTCTTGTCAAGTTGAGTATTCAGTTACTCCCTTAACTTTTACGTTTTGAACATTTCTTTCTGGTCGCTCCGGTTTTTAAACGTCAAAGCGCACGCCAGCGAGTCAGGACTCCGAAAGCGTTTTCCATGGCTGGCTGGCATTCAATCCTCGGGCGAGGGGTCATGGGATCACCAGGGGCAGTGGAGGCGGAGGCTGTCCACAGATCACGGTTAGATCTCTTCCCCGTGGCCGGGCGTCCTCCTGCGTCTGCACATCTACGACGGTCAGTTCACGCAGTGTTCCAGTGTGCGAAAGAAGGCATCACACAGCGCCATTGGGGAAGCGATGATCGCATAGGTCTGTGGTCCGCTGATCTCGGGCCCACGTATGACGTCTGAACTCCAATCGGTGCGAGTGCTGGTTCGGGTGTACAGCTGTGCTCGCTCTTCAGCATGGATCATTCCGTTGAGGGGAGAAAAAGTTGGATACATAACTGCGCAGTTGATCATCAGAGATGTCTGTCACACCCAACCCGCAGCACACCTTTAAGAACAGCTCGCCCACTCCCTGTTCTCTTCTGTTCTCTCCGCCTCTCTTGCCGACTGACATGCCTGAGCCAAGCGTGCCACCACCGCCGCGGCGGAACGTCCTTTCCCGCGTCCTCCTCAAGCTGCACCTACTCTCCCGACCTGAACCACAGTCAGAAGCTCCCTTACAGCCCTTGTGCGTCTGCGGCCACCCTCCGCACGGCACCGAGCCACACATCAAGCCCTTCCTACCGCGTTCTCCGCCCGAGCCTGAGTTGGAAAACTGGCCCGAGGGCACGCCCGAGGCGCGCGACCCCGTTCCGGCGTACACGCCCCCAGGAGTGCCGTCACGCGTGCGGCACGAGGTCGTCGGCCCGACGCTGGCGCCATGGACCAAGGCGGCCGAGAGCTGGGGTGCGTGCGAGAGAGAGCATGAGCGTGAGTCCGTCGTGGAACGGACCGTGGAAGTTTGGGGAGGACCGGTGTGTAGAGGGGCAATTTTTGGAGGGTGACGGCTGACGACAGACTTCCTCATCAAGGTCCGCCTCGGGCAGCACAAGCGCGTGTACTGCCTCCCGTGGCGGGGGAAAAGAACTACGTTCGGACACATCAAGGCCAAGTTTGCGCACGACATTTACAAGTACTTAGGTCTTGGGCCGGTGTTTCTCGAGTAGGTCTTCCGCTGCCAGGATTGGAGCGAGGAGCTGACTCCACTCCAGACTCTGGATCCACGGCCACCGTGTCCCAGACCATGACGTTCCGGCAGCCCATGGCGTGAAGCACCGTGACGTGATCGAGTGTCGCGTCGTGCCGCAGCTCCTCTGCACACCGCTGCCGTTGTACGCCGACGTGCCGCCGCTACCTCTCGTGTCTTAGGAAGTGCTGTACGCTCCGCTCGTCCCACAGGTGTCCAGCACTAGGTCGAGACGGGACAGCAGCAAGAGTGCGACCTATGGCGACACGGAGCCGAACGCGCCCAGTCACCACCGCCCGTCTTCCTGCTTCGTCGTCGACGGTGAGAGCCCTCGTCCCACGAACTGTTCTATCGCGGGGCCGTCTATCAAGCCCTTGAGCCCCCCAGCGAGCCGCCGCGTACCCACGATCACCGGTGCTGGTCTCTCGAGGAGCCGCAGTGCAAGCAGCGCCTGCACCAGCGGCCCCGCTAGCCCCGTCACTAGCGCCTGTGGCGCTGAGTTGACGGAGGAGAGCTTCCGCAGTGCGCCGATTCCGGAGGGAGGGAAGGTCGCGTCCTGGCTCAAAGCACTGGTCGACTGGCGCCGAGCCTGACGCAGACCACCGCTAGTTCCGAGTCCGTATCTCTCACGCTCACACCATCCATTACACCACAAGCTCAGTTCCAAACTCCATCACCTGTTAAAGTCACCACCCGCCAATCGCTCGAAGATGTAACCATACCACCCTCATCAAGACCCAAGCATGTATAATCCGTCACCTTTGTCGACGTATCGTCTCATCACTGCACTCCTTGTATAACCTCGCATCGCCATGTCTCGTAAGATAACCACGATCCCATAGCCAAAAGTGCCCGCACCCGATATGACACGACCCTCACCGGAGCCTGGTCCACGCACTCAAGCGACTCCGTACCCGCGTCATGCACTCTGTACCATGCAGCTTAGAGCACTGACCAACCTGACGTGGCGCAGGACGTACTGGCGAGAGCGTGCTGTGAAAAGGATGACTTGCGCCCCCATCCGACCTTCACCGCCCGTCCCCACCAACCGCCACTCCACCAACACTCCCGTTTCCAACCTTCTTTTCAATCGTCTAGCTCCCCTTTCACTTCCGTGACCTCGCCCGCACCCCAGACACGCAAAAGAGAGGGCAAAAACGATGTTGACATGATTCGAACATGTGCTCCCGAAGGAAATTGATGGAACCGTCGCTTCTCAGCGACATCGAGTTCTAGTCAATCGCGTTAACCACTCCGCCACAACACCGGAAGATGTCTGTTATTTTCAGAGCAGGAGCATGTACACGCCGTGGGTCGAAATCGCGTCTAATGCTATGTATACGGCCCGCAGATGGCTCAGAGAAGGGCGAGTTGAGACTGAGGATGAGGGGTGAGAGCAAGGTGAAATGGGAGGAGGATTGAAGTCCGGGAAATCGGTCTCAAACGACCGTAACGGAACAGCGGCGTACTTGAATACTATCCATGAGGCTCGATGCTGACCAGGCGTAGGACTCCGGGCTAGATCCGCCTCCCAAGAGTCCTGTTTGCGTGCGTTGTGAATCAGGCAGCGCGCAGAATTGGCCGGTCGTGACATGCCTCTCATCTCGGCCGGTTTCTGACAGGCTCGGGCAATTTCCCGCCCTTCCCTTGTTACCAACTCCCACTCACTAACTTACCGAACTTGCTCCTTCTGTGCATGTTGTTGGTGGTCGAGACGCGTCACACGTGCACAGCATACATAAACTTGCAGGGTCAGGCATGGTTGGGAGACGTGTCCCGTTGTCGTGGATGAAAAGTTAGTGTTGAGGCTGATGGATCGGAGACGGCCCGAATGCAGCTATTCCGGCGATCTCGGTCCTGGCCGGTGGGCCGGCATCTAACGTCACTCATCGGGCTGTTGTCGTTTCGCCAGCGCGTCTTGCTTCCTCTCATCTCATCTTCTCAAGTAATTCTTCTCCACTACTCTGACACCCTTTAAGCAAGTCACCATGGCCACCGGCATCTCAACCCCTGTGACGGGGACCTCGACCCCCGCGCCCCGCATCTCCCACACGCTCCACGACCTCCCCCTCGCCGAGCCCCAAGTCACACCAGCCAAGGAGGACGACACGTCCACGCTGGTGGCCATGCGCGCAGGCAAGCCCTACGTCGCCGGAGACTCCTACCTCGACAAGTTGAGGAACCACGCCCTCGCCCTCCTGCAGAAAGGCAACATGGAGCTCGACATGGGCCGCCGCATGGCCATGTGGAAGGGATTCCTCGACCTCAGGTACAATGGACAGAACAGGATCTTTATCGCGGCGCCATTTTTGTGTGAATATGTGAGTACACTGCACAGACGGCCGCAGGCTGGCTGTGTTCTGCTCCTCTCTCTCTCGAGCTCCCTCCTTTGGCCTGGCAGCTGGGTTTGAAGCATCCCGGCAGTTGGGAGACGAGGAGGTAAGATGGCCAAGCGCCAGACGACCGGGAACTCTAGTGGAGGCCCGGGGACGGCGGAAATGAAGCGCACGGAGCAGAGACAGCTTGGAGGATTACAGCGAAGCTAACTCGCAGGGCTTCAACGTCTCGATCGGCGACGACGTGTTCATCGGTCCGAACGCGACCTTCCTGGACGTGTGCCCCAGTGAGTGTCATCGCTCTCAACTTCCTCCCTTCTCCAATGTCACTCCGCTCCCGCTTCCGGATAGATGGTCTTTGGAGGGATGAGGTATCATTCCCGAGTCATGGGGGGACGCTGCTGTCTCGAGGGAATGGCGCTGACAGTCTCAGTCCGCATCGGCAACCGCACGATGATCGGCGCCAACGCGCAATTCTACACCCCCCAGCACCCCATCATGCCCGAGGAGCGCGACGGCCTGAACGGCGCGGAATGGGCGTCCCCCATTACGATCGGCGACGACGTCTGGGTCGGCGGCGGCGTCATCATTCTCGGCGGCGTCACTATTGGCGACGGGTGCACTATTGGTGCCGGGAGCGTTGTCACCAAGGACGTGCCGCCTCGCTCTGTTGTGGTCGGCAACCCGGCTAGGGTCGTCAAGACGCTGCCTCTGCCTGACAAGAAGAAGGACAAGAAGGAGGAGGCTAAGTAGTAGAGTCTGGGACGAGTGAGCGATTGTAGATTGCCCCAGAGGCTTAGAATGAACATTGTTGCGATCCGAGCTGCTCAACTGTGTCCTATCATGGACTGTGACAAGAAACTGGTTAGTGGCCGCTCAATCTTATACCCCTCTAGAGTCTATCGCCACAAATAGATACATAAGCCTCGCGGCACAGGGTACGTATAATGTGGTGTGGTCCAGGCGGACGCAACGGGAAGGATGTCGGAGAACTCTCTGTAGGTTAGCTTCGTAAGAGCAAACAGGCAGCTTTGACGGCCGGGCAACCGCCTCCGTCGAACTCACAAAGGTCGTCAATCTCAGCCTCCTCGAACTCGATGCCGCCCTCCTCGTCCGAGGAGCCGGCGTCGCCATCGGCGGCCTCGTTGATGGTGAAGTCGGACTTGAGTTCGCCGTAAGTCTTGAGGTTGCGCGCCTCGTCGGGCGTGTAGCGGTGGATCACGTCGGCCTTGTCGTCCTGGAACTCGCGGAGCGAGAGGAGGATGATGTCACCGGTCGTGATCCAGACCTGTTTGTTAGCTGCATGCTTACTGGAACTGGCAGCTGTGGTGGCGCTGGGAGTCATGGCGGTGTGGGCGGTCCGAGGAAGACGCGCTCAGACGTCATCACATCCTTGTCGCGCGACCACTCATTGCAAGCCGACGCACCTTCTTGCGCATCTGGCCACGGATCTGACCAAGACGCGTCTCGCCGTCCTGGCACTTGGCCTCTAACCGGCCGTTTCCGAGCATCTTGACGACCTGAGCGTACTCTATCGTGTCAGCTTGCGAAACCCCGCAGCCGCTCACCCTGTCCGTCCTCCTTGAAGACGAGCTCGCGCTTGTCGCCCTCGCCGTCGTTCTTTCCCCTACGCCTGTTCTTGCCTCCCTGTACACGTCAGCGAGTGTTCTCCTGGTCGGACGACTGAGGTGGCGGGGCGATGAAGGAGGTCCGGAGAAGGACTTCCGATGTGCACATCGCGCCGCCACCCGATACCCGACCGAAACGGATTTCGCGCACCTTTCCTTTAGCCTGGGATTGTCAGCTGGTGTTTCCCGCGCTCTGAATCAGCTCCGCACACACCTTGGGCATTGTGATGAATGGGTTGTGGTTATTGTTGAGAACGAGCCTCTCCACAATGAGAACGGTGCCGCTGCACGCTGGCGGTGGATTGTATTTCTTTGCGGCGGAACCTTTTTTACCGGTTACGTAAGTGTTTCTGGTCCTCTTGAGTCACTCTTTTCATGACCTCCAACGTCACTCTGTTCAAGATGAGCTCGGGTCCGACATTCTGCATGCGACATGAAACGACCCAAGCAATGCTTCTGCACGAAGAATGCGACTGCGCGGTGAGCAGCCGCCCAAAATGAAGGAGCACCATGAGGTCAGGGCTAGCGAGAGGGCTACACAAGACGACAAAAAACTAAAAGGGAAGCCAGTGCGGGGTCTCCGCACTCCCTTTCGTCATACGTGACCTCTTCGTGTGACGAAGTTGATCTTATGCCTTGCAGTCATCGCATGTCTGTCGCTTACCGGAGTGCTTCGTCATCGTATTGCAGACCTTAGTTAGCTCCCTTCCTGCTCGTCTGCTGCCACTGACGTGCGTGTTATCAGGAAGACCGAAGAGCAACTCCCGATACCGGAAGACGCCTTCTTCGATGCAGATTAGGCACACGAAATACTTCCGCGCCTTCGCCACCGCGCCCGCCTACTTCGCTCCGGGTAACGTAACTTGGATGCCTGATGAACGCTCTGAGCGATCACCAAGCCGCCTTGTCACACCATCGCCCACACCCATGCCGCCAGGCTCCCCGTCGCGGCACGGCAGGTCGCACGAACAACGCTCGCACGACATCTGGACCGAGGAGCACGCAGCCCCGACGCTCGCTGACGTCGTCCTTCCTCCCCGCCGCCGACTGAGGGACGGCACCCGCGCCTCGAGCCCGAAGCGGGCGCGTACCCGTTCAACGCGCTCCGGCACGTCGACCGACATAGAAACAGTTGACGAGGAGCAGCAAAGACGCTTACCACGATTACGCACGCGCGAGCGGGCTGATCCGCGTAGCGCATCTCCCGACCGACCACCACCACAAGAGGAACGCCCTCCACCTTCCCCGCATTCGGCTCCACACGATCCGGTAGCTGCACAAGGCGCATTCGCACCCTTTGCCAGCCCACGGAGTACCCGCAGCACAAGCAGTGACGACCTTCCGCGACGCTTCACGGCCCAGGAGAAGGGCAAGGGGCGCGCGATGACGCCGGAAGTGATCGAGATTCCGGACGACGAGCCGGGCATGAACGAGAGTATCCAGTTCCTGGACCATGTGCCTGCTCCGCCCAGGCCAGTGAAGGAGGTGCAGAGCGCTATCGATGAGGACGATGCGCTGTCCGCTTTCAGTGAGCTGCGAATGCTCGCCACTTAGCTGACGCCAGACTGCCCCGTGTGCTTCTGTCCGCCGACGGCGCCGGCACTGACGCCGTGCGGGCATGTGTTGTGCTACTCGTGTCTGCACAGTTCGATGGTCGCCTCGCTCGGACGACAGGTGAACCCTTGGCCGGACGCGCCTAGAGGTCGTGGCCGGGGAAGGGGACGAGGAAGAGGACGAGGAAGGCACGCCGCCCAGCCGCCACACTGGACCGAGGACCAGATACGAGATCGCGCGCGCTCAGAGGCTGCAGAGAGGCATCAGGCGCAGTACGAGGCGTCCGGAATGAGTGCAGCTGATGCGGCTGCGGCTGCGGCTGGAGACGAGGGGCCGCGCGTCGATAACCCCGTCAAGGGGCTGTGGCACGTCGGTGATGGCTGGGTCATCGAGGGTGAATGTCCTGTGAGTACAAGCTGTGTTTATGATGTCGTTAGCTGACAACAGGTATGCCGCAAACCGATTCCAGGAGGACTGGGACCTATAGGTTCGAAGATGGGGAGTGTGATCCTGCTCGAGTCACGAGTGCGGTATGCAGGCGAAGACGAGGCGAGGGGAGGTTAGGCGGAAGTGGCTGAGGCTGGAGCACAGACTTCGGCTGGATCAAGGCATGACGTTGGGCCGAGGGCTATCCCGAGGGGCATAGGCCGGGTGAGTCGCAGTTTGCCGCTTGTGGATGCCGCCGGCATCGGCCTGGAAGCCCGATGGCCATAGGATAGATCCGACATGTTGTTCGTACGTCGAATCGACGAATTGTACTTGTGTACCCTGGCTGCTCTGTACATAGACGCATGTAAGATTGACATCTGCCCTCTCGGTGCTTGGTGCTTGATGCTTGGTGCTTGGTTTGCTCGACGTCCTCGTGCACATTGTGGAAGTCACTCGAAGTAAGGGCTTTACAGATTTCAGGGCGGTGGATTATCGGAACAACGCGGGGTTATTAGGAAATCCCCTCCGAGTCACTAATACTTTCAGGCACGCCCGCTGCCATCTCGGCACGGGGATTACGAGTCGGGCTGCTCTCGGATTTTTTGGCACGCGCTCAAAAGACACCCCGCAAGGCAAGACATAGCCGTCCGCAACATCGTCCTTCGACAACCGCTATCCCACCCCCACTCCCAACACAGCCCCCCTAAGGGCTCCCCCTCCCCATCACCATGCTCGGCAAGGCCGCGTGAGTACCCCCCTTCGCCATCGGCAGTCACCCAGACACTCCCAAACTGACATTTTCAGGACGCATATCCGCCCTCTGTGGCGATTGCAGTCGCACTCCCACCAACCCGACCTCTTCACCTCCAACCCCTCCCTCCTCCACCACTTCCAGACCCCCGGCGCCAATGCCCTCGCCACCCAGGGCGCATCGGCTGCGTCTGGTGCTAGCGGCGGTGCTGCCGGCGGCGCTGGTCGCGCCGGCTACTCTGGCGCCTCGAGCGGCGGCGGCTACACGGGGCACGCTCGTGCCTTCCTCTCCATGTCCCACGGCCCCGGTGCCGACGCCTCGACGGGCGTGAACGCCGCCGACGACAGCGACGCCAAGTACCGCCAGCGTGCTCACCTTGCCCTCAAGCAGCGCATCTCGACCTCGGCTCGCGATGAGCCTACGACGCAGACGGTCGTCCTCCGCCAGCGCCTCGCTGCCCGTGCCGGATCGCGCCAGGTGCGTGCGATTGAGATCCCCGAGGAGCGCGAGGCAGCCAAGCGCGCCTCCATTGCGTACCCGAGCTGGGCGGCTTTACCCGTTGATGCCGCGCCCGGCGGAGCGCTCTGGGTTCCCGGAGCCGCGCCCCAGCGCCTCGGTGCCGCGCGTGCTTTTTCGACCCACGCCACCCGCCTGCCGTCCGAACCCGAGCTTGTGTCAGCCACGCCCTCTGCCGACAGCGCCCGCATCAAGCAGCCAAACCGGGTGCTCATGGACCTGGCCGGTCTCGACCTGTCCCGGCCCAACAACCGCATCCAGGTGCGCCGCAACTCGACAGCGTCTGTTGTGCGCCCCGATGCCGACGAGATTGCCGCCTCGCTCGCCAAGCAGTCGTCAGAGCAACGCGACAAGGCCATCTACGACGCCATCTTCCAGGCCCCTGTCGACCAGGCCGAGGCGCTCATCGCGCACTACCGCACGCCCCGTTCTGCGGCCGAGCCGGCCGAGGGCGACCCCGCCCTTGCTGCCAAGTACCCCCTTCCCGCTGGTTACTCTGTGCAGACGTACAACAACTGCATCCTGAAGCTGCTTCGCCACCGTGAGCGCGGCCAGTCGATCGCCCCGATTCTCGACATCTACAACGAGATGCTTGCCCGTGACGTTGTTCCCAACATCCGCACTTCGGCGCTCGTTGTCCGCGCCCTCTGTCTGCGTGACGAGGACGTCGCCTTTGCGTCGCACGGATGGCAGCGCGGCCGCGACTGGCAGCAGTTCAAGGCCGAGCAGCTCGGTCTCGACACGCGTGCCGACTCCGAAGCCGAGGCTGCCGCCGAGGCCGCGATCCTCGCCTACCAGAACGAGAACAACCTCGGATCCGCGCTCAAGCTCTACGGCGTCGCGCAGTCGTTCTATCCCCGCCACGTTCGTAATGATGACATGGTGACTGACCTCGTCAACGCTGCCGCCGCGAACGCAAAGCTCCCCTCCGGCATCCCGATGGAACAGATCGACCCCGTCATTGCCAAGGGTCTCAAGGGCGACGCCTTCGAGCCCGCCGTGTACCAGAAGATCCTGGAGATCTACGCCGCTGCCGGCGACACGACCAATTTCCGCGCGGCCTGGGACAAGTACCTGGGCAAGGGCAAAGCCTTCGCCGCGGCGAATCCCGCCGTTGTCGGCGCCGCCATCGCTGGCGTGTTCAAGCTCGGCAACCGCGAGGCCGCCGAGCAGATTGCGGCTGAGTTCAGCTCGGACGAATACGCCAAGCATGTCGCGAGCGCCATGGTCGAGGGCCTGACTGAGGCGGGTGAGCTGGACGCGGCGCTCCAGTGGTTCGGCAAGAGCAAGGATCTCTTCCGTTCCGAGGCTTATGCGCTCGCGAACGCGCTCGCCGCCGAGGGACGCTTTGGAGACGTCCGCGCCGTCGTCAAGAAGGCTACGCAACACACTGCCATTGAGAAGATCCCGAACGGATTCCCCGCCCGTCTCCTTGGCCATCTGCTCTCTTACGCGCTCAAGGCAGAGGACAAGAAGGCCGCGCTCCAGTGCGCGCTGGACGTTCAGCGCCCCAGCGCCGCCATGGACGCGCAGGTCACGCGCCTTTTCGCCGAGCTGCTTGTCGCTAACGGCCTCGCGGCCGAGGTTCCCCGCATGCTGGAGAAGTTCTCTGGCGCCGAGCCCGCCGCCGACGCCGATCTGCGTGCCATTATCATGGCAATCGTGCAGAGCGACGCGTCCTTCGCCACCCTCCTCGACACGCTCCGCGCCACCGCGCGCCTCGGCGGCTCCCTCGTCTCGACCGGCGACATGATGGACGTCTCCCAGGCCGTCGTCGACAAGTACCTCGCCACCCGCTCCTCTGTCTCCTCGGCCGCCGAGATGGGCTACAACTCGGACCGCATCTTCCGCCTCCTCGAAGCGATTGTCTCTCTGCCCGAGAGCGTCATTGAGAGCGGCAAGGCGGACCCCGTCCTCGAGCACTTCATGGGCGATCTCGCCGAGATCTCGAAGACGTTCTATCTCGCCGGTGCTCTGCCCTCTTCCCAGGGCGCGGCCGCTCTTGCCGACATTCTCACCGTCCGCTTCGGTCCCGAGCGCGCTGCCAACCTCCTGACGGCCGCTCTCGGTGATAAGGCGCTCGGCATTCTCCCTCAGCCCGGTTCTACAACCTCGCCCACCGACTCGAGCTTCACCATGCCCCCGACGCCTACCGACGCGCCTCTCCCCGGAGAGTTCCAGCCCCCTTCCCCGCACACGCTCCACATCGTTCCCCAGCTGACGCATCTCATCGAGCGCGTTGGTGGCTACCGTGACGCGCCCGAGACGGCTCAAGGCGTTTATGCCACCGTCCGCGATGCTCTCACGAACGACAACTCGGTGCCCTCCCCCGAGGGCCTTGGGCGTCTCATGACGGCGCTCGCGCGCGAGGGCGACGAGGCCAAGGTGCGCGAGCTCTACAGCCTTGCCCAGGTTGTTCTCACGTCCTGCCTGCCCGACCCCGTCGCCCAGGCCGACGGGTGGCGCAAGGTCGAGGACGCGATGATTTCTGCGTGCTGCTTCCTCGGCCATCTCGAGCAGGCGGGCATGCACCGTGCGCGTATCATTGATGCTGGCCTGACTCCCTCTGCGGACGCTTATGCGACCATGATTGCCTCCTCGCGCGATTCGACCGACGACGCGCTCGTCGCTCGCGAGCTCTTCGACGAGTCCCAGGCCCTCGGCGTCGTCCCCCACCTCTACCTGTACAACACGATCATCTCCAAGCTCTCCAAGGCGCGCAAGGCCGAGGTCGCACTCGAGCTCTTCAACCACATGAAGGCGGCTGGTGTGCGTCCCTCGTCCGTGACGTATGGAGCAGTGATCAACGCCTGCTGCCGCGTCGGCGACGAGGAGAGCGCCGTTGCGCTGTTCGACGAAATGTCCGCCGCCAAGAACTTCCGCCCCCGCGTCCCGCCCTACAACACGATGATGCAGTTCTACCTCCAGACGCGCCCCGACCGCACGCGTGTGCTCGAGTACTACGACGCGATGCGCGCCGCCGGCGTCCACCCCTCCGCGCACACGTACAAGCTCCTCCTTGACGCTTTCGGAACGCTCCAGCCCCTCGACCTCTCGTCCATGGATAGGATATTCGCCGAGCTCGTGCGTAACCGCCACGTCCCGGTCCAGGGCACGCACTACGCGAGTCTCATCACAGCTCACGGGCTGCACGCCAACGACGTGCCTAAGGCGAAGACGATCTTCAACGCGCTCAAGCGTCCCCAGCGGGGAATGCCGCAGGTCATCGAGCCGGTGGTGTGGGAGGCGATTCTGAACGTCGTCGGCCAACGCGGCACGCTTGACGAGCTCGAGTCCCTCCGCTCGGACCTTGAGCGCTCCGGATCTCCCTCGACGGCCTACGTGTGCAACGTCCTCATTGCGGGCTACTCTCGCCACGGGCGCCTGGACCAGGCGCGCGCCGTCTTCGAGGGCATGGCCGACAGCGTCGGCGGCGTCGCCGCGCCGAACAACCACCCAACCCTGCTCACGAGCTCTGGCCACAAGAAGCCGGCCACGACGGCGCAGGCTCCCTCCGGCCTCGTGTTCCGCGAGCCGAGCACCTACGAGGCCATGATTCGCGCCGAGCTTGCAGCTGGAAACCGCGCCGAGGCCGAGGCGATTCTCGCCCGTATGGAGGAGCGCCGGTACCCGGTCGCGGTTTGGATGAAGGCCCGCGCGATCTTTGATGATGCGTGGCCTGCTGCGCCCGCCGCCTCCGAGGCGCCTAAGGCTGAGACTGTGGCCGAGGCCGCTCCCGCGAAGGAGTAAGCGTCCAGCTTAGTTTGGTGCAGCACCGGTCGGAAGGTGAAGGAACGAAGGAACGGAGGGACGAGGAATGAGACAATGAGAGAATGAGAGAAGGCAGAAGTGAGCAGAAAAAGTATAATCGGCAAACGAAAACACCTTGTATCATCAGGCAATCTACACAATCAGTACTCCCCACTCAGCATTCTATATGTATCAGGTTTCTTCAGGTTCAGTTCAAGTTCACTTCAGGGGAGCATGCGCAGCGAGCAGAGGCGAGCAGAGAGTCGACTATTCTGCCGCTCGCTCGATACAGTCCGACCGCGGAGGGTGGTGTAGGTGCCAAGTGGGAAAGGGTGGAAGAGTGGCGAACGGCGTCGAGCGAGGGTCCATGCCGAGCTTTCAGGTGAGAGCCGAGACGTGCCCCAGAGCAAGCATCATTGATGGATGAATACAGACTGCTGCATTATTCTACGCGTATGGGGACTAATACAAGCTATGGGTAACGAGAGACAGACATGTAGTATGTGTAGTTATGGCGAGACATGCTCACTCCTCGCTCTTCCCCTTCGAGACACTGCTCACCTCCTTCGCCCTCTCCCTCCTCCTGCTTCCCCTGCCCTCCTCCTGCTGCTCCTGCTCCTGCTCCTCCTCCCACCACCTCTTCCCCACCACGGCCCTCCTCTCGGGAGCCCCCAGACTCTACCTAGTGCTCCAGACCTTGGCCCCAATGCTGAAGTACGCGGCAACGCGCCACGCAACAGCAAGGGCGATACAGATTGCGGTGAAGCGCGCCGTGCGCAGGTCGCCCCAGTCAAACAGCGCGAGGAGAGCCTCGCCAGTCGGTGCTATGCACTTGCCGTCCGTGATGTCTTGCGGGGAACAGTTGAATTTCAGGCCGACACACTCGTTGATGATCTCGATCTTTGTCGCGGGCTTCATCGGCGTGAACCACGATATGGCGGCTAGCCACTTTGGCACGTTGAGCGAGACGACGCCAGAGATCTGCGACAGGAACGAGACGAACGTCGATAGGATACTGGGTGGTTAGCTGTGCTTGGAGGTTTGCTGAGGCGTATCTCGGGGGAGAGCAAAACTCGCAGGCTCGCTATCCTCGCCGCTCGTACTCACGTTACGGTCAGGCCCTCGCTGTTCACCCAGCTCGCGACGATGATACTAAGCGACTCGCCCATGTTGACTAAGGCCCAGATACACGCAAAGTATTCAAAGTAGATGCGCACGCTGGTCTGCATGCCGACGGCGACGTTCATCTGGCCGCGTTAGCGCAACCTCTCCCTTCTCCCTTCTCCCACTTCCCATTCCTCTTCCTCTCCCCCTTGATTCAACTTACAATGGCGGCGTAGCCGAGACAAGCGAATATCTCAGTAGGCACCTCGACAAGGCTGTACATGGCAATGAACGTGGCGGGCGAGTACCGCGCCGAGCTCCTGTATTCGTGCAGGTACAAGTTGCGTTCGGCGGGATACACGCTCATGCTAGTCAGGAGACCGACAAAGACGAGCGCCGCCGTGCTTTGGATAGTGATTCCGATTCTGTCCTGGGCTCCCTCGGGGCCATGCGTCAGGCGCTGGTAGAACAGGATAAAGAGGGCGGCGACGAAGGGCGCCTGCAGTAAGCGGGACAGGAAGACGTCAGGCTGCCGAATCAGATTCTTGAAGTGCCTTGACAGAGTTACAGGGAGCGCGATACGCATTGGCGTCGTGCTGGACCCCGACTTGACCTCGCTCTGCGGCTCGGCCGGCTCGTTGCCGATCTCTTTCTGGCTGTGGCCTGAGGAACGCCAGGAACAGATCAGACGCCGCACGCGCGCGGAGCTCGCGTCGTGCGTCGCTGGGCGAGGGTCTACGGAGACCAAGTCCAGCAGGTGGTCGGCCGGGTTGAAGAACTCGGACGGCATCGGCCACCCGATGGCGGTGAAGTAGGGCACGGCATTGGCGCGTTTGCCGCTGTATGCGACCACGCCGCCTTTCGCCAGCAGGGTTACGTTGTCGGCCAGCTTCCAGATGTCGGAGCGAGGTTGGTGGATCGTCGCGATGACTGTGCGACCCGTGGACGCGATATCCTTCAGCACCTGCATCACGGAGAGGGCGATGGACGAGTCGAGGCCGGACGTCGGTTCGTCAACCAACAGAACAGCGGGGTCGTTGATCATCTGGACAGCGAGCGAGAGACGCCTCTTCTCGCCTCCACTGATACCCTTGATGAGCGCGCCGCCGACGGGGAGGTCCGCGCAGTCCTTCAACCCGAGCATGCGGAGCACCGTCTCGGCGCGCGCGACCTTCTGCTTCCTCGGCATGTCGGCAGGTAAGCGTAGGATGGCCGCGTAGCGCAGCGTCTCGCGCACAGTCAAAGAGGGGAGGTGCCAGTCGTCCTCCTGCTCTACGAACGCGACGTTGCTCTGGGTCAGATGGTTCACAGCCGCTCCGGCAAAGAGCATATCGCCCTGGCGCTGGAAGCTGGCCATGGCTCCTGCCTTGAGTTTGCGGCTGGCGAGGAGCTGCAGGAGTGTTGACTTGCCGGCCCCACTCGGGCCCAGGATCGCGCTGACCTGCCCCGCGGGGAAGACGGCCGAGACGTCGTCGAGAATCACCTTTGACGCTTCCTTGGCGGGTTTGCGCCGCCCCCACGTCAGACTCAGATTCCGAACTTCCACATCGATGCGGGACCGCTGGATGTGGCTCTGGTTCACCTCTGCCGTCTTTCCTCTGTCGTGGGAGTCGATCTCTCGCGCATGCCGCACCCCGCCCGCGCTGTACACAGACAAGATGACGCAGGACAGCGCATACTCGAAGATGGCGAACGCGGCGAGACCGCCAAACCACGCGCCAATGTTGATCCCGAGGTCAAAGTTGAACCCACGGAGAACATTGTTGCCGTAACACTGCTGGAGGTTCGCGCCCCCGCCGGTGGGCCAGTTCGCGCACTCGAATGTACGGTCCTTGAACACGGTCGTTGCCACGATGCGGAAGGAGTAGAAGTATGGCGACAGCCAGCGGATCCATTCGGCGTAGTTGGGCGGGTTCACGATCATGAAGCCCGCGCTTAAGATCTGGAAGATGTTGATCGCGTTGCCAATGAGGGACGCCTGGGCGAACGAGCGCGTGACAGCGGACGAGAACAGGGCTAAACCCTGCGTTGTGCACTGGACCAGGATCGTGGACGCGATGATCGTGAAGAGCCGCGCGGCGATGTCGTCCATGCGAAACTGCGCGATGAAATAGACCAGAATCACGTAGACGGTGGGGCCGAAGATGGCCGGCAGGAGGAAGGAGATCCAGTCCGAAAGCACGTATGGCACGACAGAGTACAGGTTGTCCTCGCGCTCGCGGTCGAAGATGACGAGGTCCTTGCAGAACTTGTAGATCCAGAACACCTGCTGCAGGTAGAACACCGAAGGTACCAGCTGGAAGGATACGTTCTTCAGGGACTGGATGCCTGTCGGTGTCTCGGGCAGGTTCACGTAGGTCACACCCACGATGACACCCAAGATGATGCCCTGGAGCGCGAGGCCGATCAGCTGCGGCACGTTGCGGTACACGTTGCGGTGTGCTCGGGCTGTGAGCACGCGTGTCTGACCCCAGAAGCCAGGCCGTTTCTGGTCCACGACGTTGGACGAGACGCGCGTCAGCTCAGCGTGCATCGCCGGATCACGGCCTGGAGGTGGCCCTGGCCCTTTGTGTGCAAGCGCCGAGGCGCGCTTGGACGCCCGCCTCTGCCGCTTCTCCTCGATCTTGTCGAGGAAGCCGGAACTGGACCAGAACCCGGACGAGAACCCGGACGAGAAACGCGAACTCGCAAAGCCGCTGGAACTCGTGAGGCCGCCCCGCCCCACAGCGGCCGAGCGAACATTCTGACCCCACGCGTCGATCAGCTTGCCTACGCGTGCGCGCGAGGCCTCCTCCTCGTCTGGTGACCGGTTGTCGACTGACGAAATGTCGATGAGGAAGTCTGTTGTCAGCCACAGCGCAAGATCGGAGCTTACCTAGCGGGTTCACGCCCTGCTCGAGCTCATAACCCTGCCCCTCGAACCAGTGGAGACACTTCTCGCGGGGGCCCGAATAGACCACGCGGCCTTTGGAGAGCAGCGTTATACGGTCGAAAAGATTGAACGCGTCTGATCGTGGCGCATGGATAGACAGAATCACGGTACGCCCTCTCCGCGCCAGGTTCGACAGCGTCTGCAGCAGGAGGTACGACGTGAATGCGTCGAGGCCCGATGTTGGCTCGTCCAGGATCAGCACCGAGGGCAGGGTGACGAGCACGCATCCAATGGAGAGGCGCCTCTTCTCACCGCCCGAGATACCCTTCCTGAGCGGGCCGCCGACGACTGTGTCCGCGGCGTCACGCAGGCCCAGTTCGTCCAGTGTCTGCTCGACGATGAGCTTGATCGCCTCGGTCGAGAGCGAGGCGGGAAGTCGGAGCCGCGCAGCATAAGTCAGTGTCTCCCGAACGGTCAGGCATTCGACGAGGTAGTCCTGCTGCCGGACGAAGCCGATGCGGCGCTTCGCCTGTTTGTGGCTGAGCGCTTCGCCGGCGCTGTCGACGTAGGCCACGCCGCCATCCTTGACGGGCAGGTCGTTCAGGCGGTGCGCAACCGCGTTCAGCAGTGTTGTTTTTCCACTCCCACTCCCTCCAAGAATCGCTAATACCTCGCCGCTCGAGCAGTCGCAGGACACATCCGTCAGAATCTCGGTTTTGCGGTGCTCCTTCGGAACAGGCTTCTTAAGCGCGCCGAGGATGTCGCCCTGCACGAGGCTGTGGTGTCAGCGCAGTGTCATGGGGTGGGTAGGCCGGGGGCGGGGATGGGTGCCATCGCTGCTAGTGACAGGTAGTCTGCGGCAGTGGTCATGCGTGAAGTAGGCTAAGCAAGTGCAATAATGTAGCCATGATGTGCCTGGCCCAACGCATAACGCATAGCGTCAGCCGATGCGATCGGCCCGACATGGACGGCTCTCTCCGGCTCGGTCACTCGGTTCGTGTCCGGCGGGCAGGCGGGCATTTCGGGCGCCGGACGCAGCATGTGCAGAGGTTCAGCGGTTCACCTCAGCCAGAAGAGCCAAGAGAACGCCCACGAAGCCACCGGCAATGATCACGGGGTCACATGGACTTGTTTGTGATGCGATGGAGACTGGTGACCATCATGAAATGTATGACGACCAAGCATGCCACCATCACAGCGAGCGAGCGCGAGCAGTTGTGCAGTGAGGAAGATGGTGACCAGAAATGATGAACGATGGGACAAGGGCAAACCCGAGACACCCCATCGTCGGGGAATGTAAGCGATAGAAACCTGAACTCACTTCATGAGCCTCTCAAACCTGACCACGGGCACGCCGACCGTCAGCGCTTCCACTCTCAGATCAAACGGCGGCGGCGGGGGGAGGTTGAGCAGCGCGCTGTCAAAGCCGGGTCCGGGCCCCGGATCTTCGACATCCTTCCTGTCGACGAGCACGCCCTTCTCCTCCTCGGCCAGGTCTGCTTTCTCCTCCTCTGTCGCTGCAAAGGTCCACGTCGAGTTGTCATACGTCGTGCCGTAGGTTGAGGGGTAGGCGGCGGTGGAGCTGAAGTGCGTCGAGCCGTTGGATAAGCCCATACTTATCGGCGTGCCGGCCAAGCCAGTACGACTGCCATTGTCGTCCATGGTCACGGCATTCGAGATGGTCGCTTGGCTCTCGTCGTACAGCGGGTGCGTGTAGGGATGAGCTGCAGCGTAGGGCGGGTCTCCGTTCGCGAAGTTTGTCGGTTCGCTGTGTATCGGTTGCGGGGCGGAAGACGACGAGGAAGGGTTGTTGTCAACATTGGACAGCGTCTGGACAGGCGCACACGCCTTCTGACTCTGCGTTGGCGGGGGATGCGGCGCGTGCGAGGTACTGGCCGACGCATGCGGCGCATGGCTCGAGTGTTCAGAGGACGAGAGCGCGCTCCCTTCCGTGCTAGCAAAGGCGTCCTTCTCCTGTTCCAGTGTTCTCGTAGCCCTTTCCGCCTCTTCCAGCGTTATGGATCTCGTTAACGGTCGCCCAGTCGTCGCCGCATACGCCGCAAAGGCGGCCGCGTCCGCGTCTCCGGGATACAACCTGTCCGAATCCGGAACCACGGGCGGAGATGGGAGCTGCACGACGGTCCGTGGTGTGGGGGTCAAGTTAGTGTAACCGGGCCGCGGGGTCGAAAGCATCTCGGCGTCCTCTGCTGCCTCTGGCCCTGGAGCCAGCTCTTCCCTGCTCGCATAGGCGTCATAGGGGTTGGGAGCGTTGGAGGTGACGATAGGCGTGTCGAGAGGTATACCATGACCGATACTAGCGGTCTGGAAGGATGCGGGGGTCGACTCGGCTGTCGTTAGACTGGCGTCGGAGCTGATCGAGGAAGTGGAGGAAGTGGAGGAAGTGGAGGGGCGCCGGCGGAGAGTGTCTTGCACACCTGCGTGCGCCGCGCTGTGGACGCCGTCGCGGTCGCGGTCGGTGTCGTGGTCTGTTGGGCGCATCACGCTCGTCGGGTCATGGTCGTGTGTAGAAAAGTGGAGACAGTGAATGCATGCGATGGGTCAGACTCAAAGGAAGACGGGACGGCGGTTCTGACCCGTGGCCGAGCCCCGAGGAGGGGCGGAGTCCAGGCGCGGCTCCCGTTCTCGTGCCTGGCAATGTCCGTCTCCGCTCATATCCGCCGGCTAAGCGCGCATCGGACAGGATATACTCCAGCGGATGTCAGCGGATGTCACGCGTCAGCCGTGTACCCCTGCACACTGCAGCGGAAAAATCGCAATGCATAGACTGGTAGTAACAAATGAGGGTACGGGACGATGTGATGGGTGAGAGCTATCTATTTTGATATTGTACTACAGATTACAACTTGACAGTCGCTTTTGGGCTTTTGGATCGACTGCGTCTCGGCGACAACGATGCGCGTCGCACGGAGGACGACACGAGCGGCGAGGCGAGAGGCGGCTAGAACCTCCGAGGACCAGGCCCCGGCGGCGGAGGCATGAATCCTCCCGGAGGATGGTGGAAGATCGGACCCAGCGGGCCCATCATCGGATGCGGCCCGGGGAAGCGCGCAGCATACGGCGGTAAGGCGAGGTTGAGGCCGGCGAAACCGAGACCAGGCGGAGGGACACCGTACGGCATCGGCGGGCGCCAGGGGCCGGCGTGGGCAGCCTGCTGGGCCATGAGCTGCTCGGCGTACTGGGCGCGCTCGAGCTCGCGCTTCCGGAGCTCAAGCTCTTCACGGAGAAGCTGGTCGCGCTCGGCACGGAGACGGCGGCGCTCCTCGCGCTCCTTCTCCTTCCGCTCCTTCTCCTCGGCGGCGGCGCACTCGGCGGCAGCCTTCTCCTCGGCTTCCTTCGCCTCGCGAGCCTCGCGGGCTTCCCGCTCCGCCTTCTCCGCCGCAGCCTTCGCTTCCTCGGCAGCCTTGAGAGCGGCGGCTTCCGCGGCAGCACGCTCGGCGGCGAGCTTGGCCTCGGCGGCAGCACGCTCCTCGCGCTCCTTCTTCTCGCGGGCTTCGCGCTCCTCGCGCTCCTTCTTTTCGCAGGCTTCGCGCTCCTCGCGCTCCTTCTTCTCGCGGGCTTCGCGCTCCTCACGCTCGCGCTTCTCCTTGGCTTCGCGCTCTTCCCGCTCCTTCTTCTCGCGAGCCTCCATCTCCTCACGCTCCTTCTTCTCCTTGGCCTCCTTTTCCTCGCGCTCCTTCTTCTCCTTGGCCATCCTCTCCTCTTTCTCCTTCTTCTCACGAGCTTCACGCT
Organism: Trichosporon coremiiforme; assembly: GCA_039545355.1. Classification (NCBI taxonomy): domain Eukaryota; kingdom Fungi; phylum Basidiomycota; class Tremellomycetes; order Trichosporonales; family Trichosporonaceae; genus Trichosporon; species Trichosporon coremiiforme. Next base: position 179,168 of record BCJJ01000020.1, read on the forward strand.
CCTCCTCCTTCTTTTCGCGAGCTTCACGCTCCTCCTTCTCCTTCTTCTCCCTCGCCTCGCGCTCCTCGCGCTCGCGCTTCTCCTTCGCCTCCTTGTCCGCGTTCACCGTGATCTTGATGCCCTCAGCCTCGACCTCGACGCCCTTCTTCTTGCTCTTCTCCTTGGGGTGGTGCGAGTGGTGGCTCGAAACGACCGAGGACGTGTCCGAGTCGGTCATCGCGGCGCGCGCGGCCTGGCGCTTAGCCTTCTGCCGCGCCTTCTTCTTCTGGTTCTTAGTCAGGGCGGGAGCGGGGACGTGGTGCAGCGACTGCGCCGGCGTCGGCGCCTGTACCGTGATAGAGGGAAGGACAATGGTGGCGCTAGCGGCGGCCGGGGCGGGGGCGGGAGCGGGGGCGGGGGAAGCGTACTGAAGCGGGGGACGCTCGTGCGGCCACAACTCGTCGACTTCCCGAGCTCGTTCGGCGCGGATACGCTCAGCCTTGGCTGAAAGGGCGTCTTGACGCTCACGGGCGTGGTTGACATGGCAATGCTCCACGGGACCGGTCGTTGCATGGACAATGGGGACGGGGGTGGCGACGACGGGAACAGGCGCAGGAGCGGTAAAGGCAGGGTTCACGTCGACGACGACGTCGGCGCGGGGCGCGGCCGCAACGGGGGACGCGGCCATGTCGCTTGTTGTTGACGATGGGTGCGAGGAAGGGTCGGTGGAGGGGAGGTGCGAGGCGACGGCGGCAAAGGACACTCCGGGGTGGACGAGGCTGTGGTCAAAGTCGTGCTGCTCGTTGGATACGGCGGATGCAGTGGGCTCGTCGGTATGCTCGTAGGCGTGCTTGTCGGTGTCGTTCACGTCGGGGACGGTGGAATCGAGGACAGAGGACGAGTGTGAGGAGTCAAGTTGGGCGAAGCACGATGTTTCAGCGCGTGGCTCGTGCTCGTTTGTGGCGGGCGTTATAGGGGCGAGGCGTGTCTCGCTGCCGGGCGCACGCGACTCCTCGGCGGGTGCTTCCGTTGAACGGCCCTCTTCGGAATCTTCAGGTTTCTCCTCCTTCGCACCCGTGGCTTCAGGTTCTTCGCCCTGAACGCCGTCAGAAGGGACGCCGTTCGATGCGTCGACGTTGCTGATGTCGCTCGTGGAGGTGGGAGTGGAGGTGGTGGTGGAGGCAGGGACGGCGTCGACCCCGTCGTCCCGGACGGACTCATTGTCCTCCGCAACAGCGTCGTCCGCGCCGGAGACGGAAGTCTCGTCGTCCGCTTCAGTAACAGGCTGCTCGAAGCTGAGAGTGCGCACATGCTCAATGGGCGGCGAGTACGGCGGCTCAGCAGAGACGAGGGGCAGCGCGTCGACCTCGGCCGCCTCAAACTTCTCAATGAGGGACTTGACGGGCGAAGGCGGGGTGTGGGACTGCGAGGCGGAACGGGTGTGCGAGACGACTGACGCGACTGACGAGGAGCAAGACTTGACTGACGAAGCAGCTGACGCCGATCGAGAGTGCGACGCAGCCGGCGCGGGCTTGCAGATCGCGTCCCGGAGGAGGCTGTCGTTCAGCTCGATCGCGGCCGAATCCTCGGTAGGAGGGGTGACGACCTCGTCGGCAGGAGTTGAGGCTTCGGAGTCCGCGTCCTCCACCTCGGCCTCGGACTCCTTCGGCGCAAGCGCCTCGCGGAGGAGCTTCTCGTTCGTCTCGATGCCGAGTCCGGTCTGAGGCACCTCACGAGGCACTGCAATCGCGTCGTGAAGCAGCTGGGTGTTCTTGCTGATGCCAGGCGACAACTGGAGAACTTCGCGGGGGACCTGGATTGCAGACTTGAGCAGGGCCGTGTTCGTCTCAATACCGGCGCAGGATTGGACGACTTCGCGCGGGACCGCAACCGCCTCTCGAAGCAGGGCAGTGTTCTTGTCAATGCCGGGCGAGGACTGAACGACCTCGCGCGGCACCTCGATTGCCTGCTTGAGCAGCGCTGCGTTGGTCGCAATACCAGGCCCTTCCTGCTCGACAGGGCGGTAGTCCCACCTCTCTTCCATCGGCACATCGAGAATGGCATGCTTCAGCAGGGCCTCGTTCCTCTGAATCCCGGGACCGGACTGGGGGACTTCGCGCGGGACGCAGATCTGTGCCTTGAGGAGCTGGTCGAGAAGCTGAATCGCGGGCGAGAACTGGACGACTTGGCGCGGGACGTTGATCGCGTTCTTGAGCAGGGCCGTGTTGGCCCGAATGCCGGGGGTTTCCTGCTCCACAGGGTGGTAGTTCCACCTCTCCTCCGCGGGAACGTCAGAGAGGGCATGCTTCAGTAGCTCCGTGTTGCGCTCGATACCGGCGCCGGTCTGGGGGACGTCGCGCGGCACAGCGATGGCGCTCTTGATGAGAGCCATGTTCCTCTCAATCCCGGCGCCGGACTGAGGAACCTCTCTCGGAACCTCGATCGCCTCGTGAAGCAGGCGGGCGTTCTTCTCGATACCAGCGCCAGTCTGAGGCACCTCCCTCGGAACATTGATAACGTCCTTGAGCAGCTGGGTGTTCTTCTGAATTCCCGGCCCAGTCTGCTTCACCTCCCGTGGAACCGCGATCTTCTCCATGATCAGCTGCGTGTTCCAGTCAATCGCCGCTGAGCACTGCGACACCTGCCGGGGCACGCAGATCTGCGCCTTCAGCAGTTGGTCCAGCAGCGCAATCGCTGGCGAAAACTGCACCACCTGCCGCGGGGCGTTGATCGCGTTCTTGAGCAGCTGCGTGTTCTTGGTGATGCCTGGGCCGCTCTGGGACACGACGCGAGGAACCGCGATGGCGGACTGCAGGAGCTGGTTGTTCTTGGTGATGCCGGGGCTGGACTGAACCACCTCGCGCGGGACTTCGATCGCGGCCGTCAGAAGCTGGGTGTTCTTGGATATGGCGGGAGAGATCTGTACGACGGGCTCGGGCTCGGCGGCCGCGATGATGGGCTCGGACTCAGTGACGGGCTCAGGCACGAGAGCGTGAGCCGGGACGGGCGACACGGCAGCGAAAGCGGCAGTAGGAGCAGCGACAGCGATGCTGGCAACCGCGGCGGTCTCCAGTGCGGAAATGCCGTCGAAGAGGGACTTGACGTCCTCCTGCTCGTCCTCAGGCTGGGTCTGCTCGACGGCAGTCTGGACGGGAGCGGAGACGGAGACAGTCTCGCCATCGCCGTATTCCTCAGCACCGCCAACAGAGCACGTGAGCACCGTCTCAAACACATCTGTGGGTGTTGCAAACTCTTCCGTTTCAGGAGACGTGCCAAAGTCGATCCCAGCCGGAGTCGCGAACTCATCCATGCTGAACTCGGGCGACGGGAGTTCCTCAATCGTCTCAATCGTCGCTGGCGAAACCGTGCGCTCGAGACGTCCCTCCTCCTCCTGCAGTTTGGCGATCTCGAGTTCCTCATCGAGCTCGTGCATGAAGGCGTCCTCCACCTCGACTCTTTCGGTCTGGGGTTCCTCGGCCACGGGAGCTTCAGCGGCCGGCTCAGAGCTGTCGGAAACAGGAACAGGAAGAGGGGACGCGGCGGTGCTTCTGGATGGAATGATGGGATTAGCGCCTGCGTCGAGGAGAGAACTGCCGCCGAAAGTCGTCTCGAGGTCGGGCTCCTCGTCCGCGGCCATTCGCTGATGCTCCGCCTCGGAGTGAAGTGGGAAGGAGGCAATGATCTCGTCCGCACCCTCGATGTGCTGAGCATCGGGCTCGGGGGCAGAGACGTAGTGCTGCGCCAGGTCCTCAAACGTCGATTCGCGCTTCAGTTTGCGCCCCTCTCCGTCTTCCTCGTCCTCGTCCTCAGCCTGGCCGTTGGACGAGTCGAGGCTATAGTCGAGTTGGCTGTCGTCTACGAGCGGCTGGGTGGCGATGGGCTGCGCGCGAGACTCAGGCTGGATGAAAGCGACAGGCTCCGGATCGAGCAGCGCGTCAATCTTGAGCGGCGAGACGGGGTCGAACGACGGGGGACCCTGGGCGAAAGCGGGCGAGACGCTTGAGTACTGGTTGTGCGTGACTTCTTCCTGGATAGTGGCAGGGATATGCGCCTCGTAAGTCGGGACGATCTCTTCAGCAGGCGTGCTAAGCTCTACACTGTGCACACTCGAGCTCTCGAGAGATGTTCCGCGGGGCAGCTCTTTCCTCTCCTCACACTCATGCTCAAGCTCGGGCTGGGGCTCGGCTGGGGGCCGAGGCTGCTCGGACGAGTCATAGGGCTCTCCGGAGTTTTCAGAAGCCTCGACTGTGTCAGAGGTGATGGGCGTAGACTCGAGAGGCCTAGCTGTCTCGGGCCGGGAAATCCCGCCCTCATCCGTCGTCGTCAGGCCACGGAGAAGTTCTCTCTCGCTAGCCGCCACGGAGCAGATACTCCGCCTCGCCTCCTCCTTACTGAGCACGCGGTCCGAGAGTCTCTCCAGCTCCGCGAGCTCAGATTCACTCTCCTGCGCAGCGGCAGTGAAGAGCGCCTGGCTCTTGGACAGCGTGTATCCCCTGCCTCGCCTAACTGTGGGTCGTGGCACATCAGCCCCGTGTCCGATCTCGACCTCCGTGCTTGCGCGGCCCTCAGCAAGGAGGACGCCGAAGTCAATGCCCAGACTATCATGCGTACGCTCCGGCGAACCGTGGGCGTGATGCGGGTGCCCGGGGGAGAAGCGAGGCGACACCGGCGGCAGAGAGTGCAGTGGCGAACTAGGCGTCGTAACTGGCTTCTGGTCTGGCGTCCGCGGACTCGTGGGCACCATGGACACGGGCGGTCCCTGCGCGACGAGTTCCTCGGCCTCAGCCCTTTCAGCGACTTCAGCCGGCTCGGGTTCCTTGGGCTCAGGTTCCTCAACGAGCGGCTCGAACTGTAGACTCGGCTCCGACTCGAGCAGAATGCTGCTCTGTGCTGAGTGACTATCTCCCGGGGAGGGTGGGACGAGGGCCGAGTGCGCCGGCGAGAGCGAACCTGTAGAGGTGTGAGAGGGGTTGCGCGAGAGACTCCGCACGAGACGCGGGATGTAGCTATGCCTGCGCGAGACCTTCGCCCCGCCCTCGTACTCGGGCTGATCCTCGGGACGTAGCGTATCGGCCAGATCGTGGAGGGACTCGCTGAACTTGGTCATGAGAGAGGCGCTGCGGCGGGGACGCTTGCTCGGCGGGGTGGTCGGGTGGATACTGGAACTCGAACTGCTGACCGACGCGCGCTGCATCGCGAAGGGCGGGGAGGACTCGCGACGCCTCTCAGTCCTCTCCGGCTTCACGATGTAAGAGTCAGCGAGGTTATGCAGGCTCTTGTTGAACCGGGACGCGAGGCTTGCGTCCTTCTCCCGGTCTCCGCTACCTCCGCTACCGCCATTGCCCCCCAGATCGTGGAGGGACTTGTTCAGCTTGCTGAAACCAGAGGAGATGCGGCGCATACGGCCCTTTGAGCCCTTGGACGAGACACTGGCCTGGGACGCCTGTCGCCGCGGTTCGCGCTGAGAGGTCGAAGACTCAGGCTCTTCGTCAGAGTCGGAGAGGTCGGAATCGTTGGCAAAGAACTCGGCCATGCTGACGGGTTCGTGTCCTGGGGCATCTACGATCTTGACAGACACCTGCCTGCTCGGTCGTCCCATTCCTGGTGAAGACAGCACCGACGCCGTATCCGCAAAGCTCTGGCGCTTGCCGGGGGACATGGATCCACGCGCCTCTCTCGGGATCAACTTGCGCGGAGGGGAAGCCAGACTCGGCAGAGAGGGCGAGAAGGAGACAGGCGAGCCGAGCACGCCAGGGCCGTCGAAGGACGAACGTTCGACCCATGGTTCCCCCAACCCGTTGTTCGAGAAGACGGAAGAACGGCTGCCCGCTCCTAGAGGAGGGGAGGGACGAGACGAGGACGGGTGAGAGGAGGGGTGGGCGGGGTTGAAGTCGACGATGGGCTGGGAGATTTGTCGCTCCTGTTCCGGCTTGCTGCTCGTGCTCAGGACATCGACGCTCTTATTCCGTCCCAGCACACGCGCGAATCTGGAACTCCGTTTCTCCTTCAGCTCCGAAGACTTCTCGCGGCGCAGGTCGCCCGATTTCTTTCGCAGCTTGGACGGGATACGCGTGGGTGGTTCTGAGACCACAGAGCCCGGGGCCGGCGGAACCGCGAAGGAGGAAGAAGTCGAGGCGGGGGGGTGGTGAGATGAGGAACGGGCGGAAGTGGGGTTGGGGTTGGCGGAGTGGAGAGAGGGCGTAGACGACGAAATCGGGAGGTGGCTCTGGCTCAGCGAGCGCTTGACATCGACAGCCTTGCGCTTTGGATACTTGAGCGCCTTCTTGAGCTTGTTCTCCTCTGTGCCCGCACTCATGCTGGCGGGAGCGCTTTTCCGCGGTCCCTTCGGGAGAGGACTCGGCGATGACGGTCCCGGCGCCATTGTCGTTAGGCAGAATCTGTAGTCGATCGGCTCCTGTCGAGAGCCTGGTATGTAGAGTGCGCTCTGAGCGCTGAACGTCGCAATGAAAGGTGGTCAGAGTAATGACGGTCGTCGTTGCTGTCGTTGTTTACGTCGGGCTCGTAAGTCGCCAGGGTACGGAAGTGTCGGCGTCGACGGCGGCCCTAGGCGCGGGGCGAATGGAATATGAACAACGAACTAGTGGAAAGAATAGTTGGGGAGAACGAGGTGCATTGGTCTCCTTCTGGGCCTTATACTCGCCGCAAGCTCGCATGCTGGAATGCTTGCCCCACATCGCGCCGCACCGCACCGTACCGTACCGCACCGCACCGCACTGCACTCACTCCGTCATCCGAGCATCCATGCTGAGAGGATGAGACAAGACGTAATCGGGAACGGCAGGACTCGCCCAGAGCGAGGTACGCAGGAACCACGACCAGAGTTGGACTGTGCCTGGGCAGGACGCCGGTCCCTCCGACTTTCTGCTGTTCACTTGGCGTTTTGCAGGGAGGGCTCCTGACGCTTGACAGGGAACGCAAGGGATATCAGAAGGAGACGCAGGGGTTGATAACGCCATGACGAATCCGCCGTCGTCTGTGGCTCGTGGCTTACCGGATCTTCCTGACCTTGTTCCTGACGTCAGCTTTGGCACTCACCCTCACCTTGACTCGTGCCGATGAGCCAAGTGGAGTGGGCAGTGGATGATGCAGCCCGAAAGTGAGCATGAAGCGTGAAGCGTGAGTGTGAGCTTCATGGGAACTCGCAAACGTTTCCAGTGAACGGTCCCTCGCGCTCAGAGTATGAAGCTGGCACCGAATCTGATGGCTCCACATGCCACTCCCCCACAAGCAGCGGCGGAGAAATGCCACCGAGCATGCCAAGACGACTCCACCACGACGCCGCCGCCATCTGCACCACGGTGAACAACCGAACAACGGCCACCACGACGTCACCTGCAAGTCGAGCACATCTAGTTCTTGCAACATACGCGTAGAGCACATCGCAGCGCACACGCACACTACGCGCTGCACCCACAATAAGCTACTTCCCCGGACGAACCGGGCCCAGCCTTTTAAGCGACGGGTTGCCCCCGAGCTCACGATGAGACCGAGGTGACTCACCATCGGGTGCCCCCGCGCGCCCGCGTCCGCCAACCGCCGAGGCGTCCTCCCCGCGCCGTCCCCCTCTCGCGATCCCGCCAATGACCAGGCCCACATTGTGCGCGTCAACTCACGTTGCATTCACGCATGTTGTAAATTTACAAATGCCCTCAGACACTGAGAGGAACAAACAATCAGCGACACACCTCGCTCGCCATCGTGACACCCCGGCAACACTCCGCCTGGCCCCGATCGGCTCGATACTGTCACTCGTCGTGTCACTCTGGACACGGGGACGCGGGGCGACTCGGCCATGTCTCCAGCCTACCTACGCCTACGACGGGCAGAAGTCGAGCTGGCTCAGAATGAGAGGCCACACTGAAAGTTAGCCAGTAGGTGCGCCGCTTAACTCACCCTCTTCAAAGCCGACGTGCTTGCCGCCGCGAATCTGCTTCCAGATGTTCTGCATCGTGTCCGACTTCTTGATCTCGCTCCAGTGCTGCAGGAAGAAAGCGACTTGCACCTGCACTTGTCAGTTTCGGGATTAAGCGTGAAACTCACCTTGCGGACATCGTCGAAGGTCGAACTGAAACGCGAGAAGACCTCGGCAGGGATGTTCAGCGACGTAAGCTGGGAGCATATGTGCTGGAATGCCCGCATCTTGAGCGCCGGCAGATCCAACTTGTCCGCGAGGCGGTACACGGACTTGGCGCTCACCGGGCGCGGCCCCGTCGCACCCTCGCCCTCGCGCATGCCCCTCTCCAAAAGCCACTGCGCGATCCACTCGCGCCGCGATCGCGGTTCCTGGTCGGGCGTCACCTCGTTGCCACTGTACACCACTGTGCGCCGCGTGCCGTCCCCGAACGACGACGACAGTGGCGCAAAGTAGATTGTGTCGGTGTAGAGCTGGCGTCAGCTTTCGGCCAGTGCGAAAAAAGCTTACCCAGTAGAGGATCGCCCACCACGTGCTCCACGCTGCATCCTTGATCACGACCCGCGTCTTCTTGGGTCCGATGATGGCGGCCTCGTCGCGCTCGCGCATGCGCTTGCGCGATATGCGGCGGACAGGCATGCGCGGTGCAGCTTCATGGCTCTCCTCAGCCATGTCGTCGTCGCCTTCGGCCATGCTCTGAGACCTCGTCTCCATGTCCTCGTCGCTAAACACGCTGTCGGCGCTGCCGAGCCCATGCTCGCTTCCAAGCTCGGCAGGGTTCACTGGCGGTTCGCCCTCCACGAAGTGATTATCCGGCTGGATCCTCTGACTCATGTCCGCCGGCGGCTCGTCCCGTGTCGTCGTCGAGGAGAACAGCGAGTTCACGTTGTTCATCGCCTCATCCTCAACGTCCGAGTCGGACAGTGTGTCGAGCAAGTCATCCAGGTCATCCTGTGGTCAGTTCCGACCGTAATGGAAGAACTCACGGTCAACTCCATGCCGTCCCCTCCTTCCCCGAAACCCCCGTGAAACATGGCGTCAAAGTACTCGCAGCGGTTCAGGAGCTTCTTGTTCGCGTAAATGCGGCGGGGTGGGGCGCGCTCTAGCCCTGAAGGTGAGGGCCTCGATGGAATCACAAACTCGATGTCAGAGTACACTGCTGTCAGCTTTGACCCGCAGTGACAAGCTTACTTGGGTCATCAAACATGTCGCCGACGGCGGAGACGAGGTCGCGGGGCACGATGCGCTTCGGCCCCCCCGACGCCCCTGTGTCAATCGCAGCTTCGGACGATGTACTGCCGCTTTGGCGCGGCGGCGCCATGCCGAGGCGGTACCCGAGGGGCGGGAGGGACTGGCCTGAGATGGTGCACACGATGGTGAAGGTGTCGTTCGCGACCACGCTAGGGTGCAGGAACAGGTGGTCGCGCTTCACGAACTGCTGCCAGCCCCAGTTGGCCGTCTTGACCGCGAACGTGTGGTCCGAGGCCTCCTTGTAGCATAGCGTCTGCATTTTGTTCGTTCGCTCGTCCATCACCTTTACATCGAAGCGGAACAGCCACAGACCCTTGCGCGTCCACCTGCCGTTGATGCCCTGCTCACGCTCCTGCTGCGACGGCTGGGTGTCAGTTGATGCTAGCGGCCGAGGCAACTCACGACACACGACAGATACAGGCTGGCGAACTCGCCGCCCTGCACGCCCGAGTTCGGGTACCACAGCACCTCCCAGAGGTTCTCCGTGTCGCCGAACACGACAGACTTGATGCATTTGCTGGTAGTCGTTAGCACGCGGTGATCTAAAACAAAGGAAGGTGCGGGGATGGTGCGCCGATCGGGCTATCGGCGCGCAGCGATCGAGGTGCCAGCGCGACAGCGACGCAGCAGGCAGTCGTAGGGTCTCGGTGCACTCACCTCTTTGCACTACCCTTGCTCGTCTCGTACATCTGCCGCAAACCCGTCAGGCGCCATTCGAGAGACACGGTCGACGTCTCGGAGAACTCGGTCGACGACGCCGATGCACCTGACGCGAGGAGTCCCGGCGGGACTGGAATCAGCTTACGGCCAGCTCTGACAGCTTACCAGTGATGTCGCGCTGTGTATTGGACGAGCCGCTCGTCGCCATAGTGACTTGCCGATAAGGAGGGCCCCTAGCCGTAGTCGAAGTGGAGGAAGATGAGGACGGTGCGGCGGGATAAGCGGTAGGCTGTCGCAAGTGGAAGCAGTCGGCACGGAAGACGTCGTATGCCGTGTTCGAAGGAGGACCAGAGAAACGGAAGCTCAGACAAATACAACAGAGCTCTGGACTGTGGATGAGTGAGAGGAATGTGGATGGTAGATGGGGTGGCGACGACGAAGTTGGAACGTGAACACGGAGCTCTGGCGAAAACGTCATTGCCATTTCGATCGATCTGCGCCTGCGCGCCTGGTTCGGGTTCTGATCCTGGCCCGAGCTCTTACTCTCTTCACTTTGCACCTGCCTGACACATCCTGTGCTCTTCGTAATCCCTCCTTCTGTGTGTTCGACGACCGCTTTGCATCCCAACTCTACTGATGCATAACTGACTACAGAGCTGACATCACTACGCTCTCCATCGCTGTGGAACGGGGGGCACGACTGTGGGGTGTGGGGTCCCCGCCGCTTCCCACATTACCCACCGCCTATTCGCTACGAGCGATGGATTCCTCAGTCTCAATCTCCGGCTTCACTGCACCAACGTCATGCAACTACGTATACTTCTAACAGTGTATGGTTTGACTGTCAAAGATGGAAGTCGCCTGCTCCTCAGCATTAGATGGTGGAGCTTGGAGGGGCGAATACCAACGGCCTAAGCCAGGCCCTCCAGCTTCTGCGCCTCCTCGCCATACCCGTCGGCGCGCCAGTGACGCTCGGGCGGGTCCTCACGCCTGTTCTTGCCCATGGGCGGGTCGGCGTGCTCGCCGTGGCTTTTGTCGAGCCGCTTCTCGGAGCCGACAAGCCAGTTCTTCCACTTCGGCGTCATGTTGAACGTGTCGTAGGCAACCGGCTGGCCTGCGTCGGCGCCCTTGGTCGACACGAGCTGGATGTACGCGCGGCCTGGGTGTCAACTGTCGGGGCTCTTTCCACTCCGAGTTGAGGGAAGGGGCGCGGTGGCTTCAGGCAACCTACCGGTCGCCCCTCCCCTCGAGCTCTCTGAGCTCCCGTCCTCACCACTCATCGTCTCGCCGAACACTTGCAGACTCTTGTCGTACAGTCTCTCGCAGAGACGGTCTAGCGCCTCGGCACGCGCATAGTCTTCCTTGCTGGCCAGCGTGCGGAACCAGCTGCTTCCGGGTGTAGCGTTGTCGGGCCCTTGAGTAAGCCGGGTCATGATATCTGGACGTCAAGTAGAAAGAGCAAGAAAGAGCAGATGAGAAAGTCGCTCAGTCATGGAGCAGCAAGTCTACCTGTCAGCTGGGCGCTTCATACTCCTTTCGTTAGCTCCGTGGAAGAAGCTGCGGACTCATCTCCGTCTTGCCAACGCGTTTCAGACGACTCTCCCTCACGACGGCGTCGCGACCACCTAACCTAACGTGCCTAGAAACGCGTCCCGCTCTCCTCTCATCAACGTTCAAGAAGATGGAACCTTGAACTTAAAGACCACGCGACGCCTCCTTCGCTAATTTGATCTCATCAATGTTGATTGCATGCATTACACTGAGAGCGCAGAAAGCGTGATGAAATGGGTGGGTCATGAAACAGCATCACGTGACTAGTTCATTTTATCGCTCGGCTTCTTTCTTTGGCGCGCTTTTGGCGGGGGCGATAACGTCGTGGACACGAAGCTCAACCTCCACTTTCGACGTGCCAAGAAGCATCCAAGTCCCAACTTGTTCCATCTGCCTTTCCGCCTCTCAGACTCTTCCCACCCTCGATCTGCTCGCCCCGCGCCGCCTCCCTCTGCATCTCTACTCCCTGCGCTCCTCCTTGACCCCGGGACGATCAAAGCGAAAGGGTGCGCTCCATGGCGGCGCTCGAGGCAGCACTCGACCGGGCGATACACTGGACGACAGAGCGGCCATTCGGTCCGCTGAACGGTCTGCACTCCTTCATCCTCCGGCAGGCTGTCCATCCCGATAGGACATGCGCCGCTCTGGTCCTGGGGGCGTTCACGGTGCTGCTCTACCTGTCCTTTCTGGCTCTGCAACGCCGTCCCAACCGAGAGATCCGACAGCCCACTGCGGCCGCCATAGCTGCTGTGTTCAGCTATGTCTGGCTAAACTATAGGTTTCTTCGTGAGTCGCGAGGCGGGTGGGAGCGTGACCAGTGTCGCGCGGCACGGGCGTACTCAGGGGAGATGCAGCGGAGATGCCAAGCTGGTGCGATGCTGAGAACGAGCTGACGACAGAAACGCCGTTGCAGCCTCTAAACTGTGTCCTGACCGTGGCCTTCTTCCACCTCCTCCTGAAGTGCTACGAGTTAGGAACCTGTTCCCAGATCCGGGACAGTCGCGCGTTCTCCTTCCCCCGGCGCGTGCTGTGCGCTTTCGACTTACTCATAAACCTGCGCTTATTCGGTCTGGGAGCGCAGCTCGAGACACCCATCGAGGCGCGTGGCTCTCGCTCGAGTCGTGCCCGGCCTGAGAGGCATCTGAGCCATCTCTACCGTCTCGTGCCCCCGAGTAGATTAGATGCTGTGATCGGACACGCCTTCGACGCCTGGCTCGCGTACGCCGTCGCGTCGCTCGTGATCTCAGCGATTCGATTCGCATGCGGAGCCGTCCAGTCCTCTGGCGCTTACGACGTGTGGTCCCTCCAAGGCGGCGCCGGCGCGCTGGGGCACGAAGGCGTGTTCATGCCGAGTGGTGAGGCGATGCGCGCGCACAATGGGTGGGGACCTCTGATGGTCTTTTGTGCGCGCAGCTTTCTCGTCCCGTTCTTAGCGGTTCAGCTCCTGACGGCAATCTACCACGTGTGCGCGACGTTCTTTGTCGCGACAAGGCTGTGGAGCGTGGAGGGCTGGGCGATCGATCTCTTCTCCAACCCCGGGGCGGCTGACTCGTTACTCAACTTTTGGAGCAGGAGGTGGCACCAAGTTTTGAGGTGAGTACGAGTATGAGTCTCCTATGAGGGAATATGGGTGGGATGAGCGAAGCCAAGCCAGGCCATACGCCTCGCGCCTCGCGCCTCACCACTCGCAACCCGCAACTCGCAACTCGCTGCGCTCGTTGCTCGTGCTTCGCCGCTGACCCCAGACACGACTTCCTCCTCCTCGCCAGCCTGTTCGAGCCCCTCGTACCCTCCCTCTTCCGCGTCTGTCTCCCCTTCGGCGCCTCAGCCCTAATGCACGCGTGCATGGGCCTGAACAGCACCTCTCCCCCGGACCCGGCGAAACAACTCACCTTTTTCGCAATCCACGGCTTGGGCTGTCTCATCGAGCTGAGCTACAATCGCCTCAAGGGGAAGAGGGTTCACGGGTTTTGGGGCCGGGTGTGGTTTTTGACCATCATGGGGCTGACGGCCAACGTGAGTGGTGGAGCGTGGACGGACGCTGGCTGGGGTGTCATTGTAGATTGGATCTTCCCCGCGGGAGGTACCGGGGACAAGGTCGTCCTGAGGGGAGTGGAGTACGTGAGGCGGTACATCCACAACTGGAGGATGGAGGTGTAATAGATCATAGAATAGATATATCGGATCCAAAATGCATAGTTTGTACACATATCTGCTAGTTCTGATGCTTCTTCTCGTGCTGTATGGGTTTAGAGTTGGGACTTGACCGGAGGTCAGGAGGCTACGCCCGCATGAATGCGCGGCTCCGCCTACGACGACGGGCCAAAGGACACGCCCTGGGCCAGCGGCAGCTTGTCGCCGTAGTTGACCGTCGCAGCGCTCCAGCGGACGTACTGCTTCCACGCGTCGCCGCCGCTCTCGCGTCCCCATCCCGTGCTCTTGTTTCCACCGAATGCGGCTCCGATCTCGGCTCCGCTCGTGCCGACGTTGACATTGACGATGCCGCAGTCGCTTCCGTTCGGGCCGAGCCACTGGCCCATGGCCCTCAGGCCCGACGTGAACAGGGACGAGGAGAGACCCTGCGGCACGGCATTGTTGAGCTTGATCGCGTCCTCGAGCGTCTCAAACTCGGCGACGTAGAGGATCGGCGCGAACACCTCCTCGCGCCAGCAGGGGTCGTCGAGTTTCGGCTTGACGACGGTAGGGTACACCCACGATCCGCCGGACAGGTCGCCGTTCTTCGGCGTGTAGCGGCCCGAGTACTTGGTCAGGATCTCGCCACCACGCGAGGTGACGCCCTCAAGCGCGCGCTCGTAGTTCTGCACAGCGGCTTCGTTGTGCAAGGGGCCAATCAGGGTCGAGGGGTCGAGCGGGTCGCCCGTCGGGAGCGTCTGCGAGTCGTAGATCGGGAGCAGCTTGGCGAGGAACTCCTTGGCGATGTCCTTGTGCAGCAGCAGGCGACGGGTCGAGGTGCAGCGCTGGCCGGCCGTTCCAACCGCCGCGAACAGGACTCCTTGGAGGGCGAGAGAGAGGTCGGCGTCCTTGTCGACGATGACGGCGTTGTTGCCGCCGAGCTCGAGGATCGTCTTCCCGAACCGGTCCATGACGGCCTTGCCGACCTCCTTGCCAACCTTCTCGGAGCCGGTGAAGGAGACGAGGGGGATGTCCTCGCTTCCAACAACAGTCTTGCCGACATCGACGTCGCCGCACACCAGCGCCGCGGCGGCTCCAGGGAGCCCGTTCGCCTCGAGCACCGGCGTGATCAGCTTGGTTACGGCGATGGCGCAGAGAGGCGTCGTGGGCGAGGGCTTCCAGATCGTCGCGTTACCCGCAGCGAGGGCGACGGAGAAGTTCCAACCGTACACGGCGACGGGGAAGTTGAACGCGGACAGAATGCCGACAACACCGAGCGGGTTCGGGATCTCGTAGATGACGTGGTCGGCGCGCTCGGAGGGCAGGACGCGGCCCTGGATCGAACGCGACAGACCGACGGCGTGATCACACTGGGGTCAGCGCGAGCTCCGAGCGAGCCCCGAAGGCGGGGAGTCGGGGCAGCAAGATGGCTTACTCCGGATAACGAGAAAGCTGAGAATCCGGTGTAGCTGCCTCTCCTGGCTGTCGTCTGTCTGCGGCAGACTCCATGAGTTACTCACAATATCGATGAACTCCTGCACCTCTCCCTTGCCCTCCGACTTGATCTTGCCCATCTCGAGCGAGATCAGGTCGCCGAGCGCGCCGACCTTGTCGTTGAGCGCCTCGCGGATTTGGCGGATGACCTCACCGCGCTTAGGTCCGGGCATGTTGCGGACTGCGCGAGCGGCCTCGGCGCTCTTTGCGATGGCCATGCGGGTCTCCTCGGGAGTTGCCTGGGTATTAGCTGGACGTCACACCACATTCACTTCTGCAGCTGAGATCCCTGCCGCTTCCAACGCGGCTCCACGAGCAAAGGAGTCTGAAGCGTGGCAGAAGCGAAAGGAGCTGGAGTCTACTCACAGTCTGGACGCGGGCGATGATCTCGCCGGTCGTGGGACAGTGGCTCTCGACGAGCGGGCCGGAGCCACCCCACTTGCCGTCGAAGACGCCGGGGATGGGCTGGTCGGTAGACAGACCAAGGGCAGAGAGCACGCCTGATGCGCGGCTCGAGAGGGCGCGGGATCCAATGGCAATGGGCATTCTCGTTCGGAGAGCAGTACGGGGGAGGAGTCGAATCATGGCTGGTTGTCTACCTCGCAGGTGTGGTTTATATACCGAGATAAGCTGTATTTGTTTCCTTCGCTGAGTCTACGTCGTCGCCACTGGTGCTGTGAGTGCAAGATGGTGAGATGGGGTGGTTGTTCCGTTTGAGTCGCTCCGAGGCGTTGTGAGAGCGAATGAGAGACAGTCCGAGAAAGAGAAGACCCGCGAGCGGGGTGCATCTCTTAAGTTCGCGGGAGTGTGTCTTGCTCGGCGTGCAAGTCCACGGAACTTGCCCCGTGGTCATCTGCTCTCGGCTTTCCCCGCAGTGCCAACGTCATATCGACCGGGTTTCCACCACGTGCGGCGTTCATCCGGGGTTAGTCCGAGGAATTGAAACCCGCTCCACTCACGTGCCTCGCAGCCCTAGCCCTTCCCCTTCCAAACCTCCAACGCCTGGACGCGTCGCGTCCGGCATGATCATGACTGGCTGTTGTCAACATTGGCCGCTGTGGTGAGGTGACCACCCGTGCGGAACACAAAATAAACAACATGGCGGCTACCGAGGGAATCCAACCTCTTCCAGTCGTGTTCGATCTCAGCTGCCCCATCGCCCTCCCCGAGCGTCCGGGGATCATCGCCTGGCCGTGGCCGATAGCGTGCGTTTCATCTTTGGTAGCGCTAACATCAGCGGCCCCTCTTCCCATTCCGAGGTGCCAGCCTCCTTTATGCGCCGCCGGTATCTCGAGACGCTCTACGTCGGCGAGCCCGTGTTTCCCCTCTCTGGCCTCGCGGCAGACCTAGCGCGCATCGACGTGACCGTCCTCAGCCCTTTGCTCGGCAAGCATGCCCTCGACCTCTCCGCCATCGAGGCGCGGCATCGAACCCGCCTGCTACCCGTGCTCAAGGCGGCCGTCGCGGGCGGGGATGCGATGAGCGAGCTGGCGGAAGCAGGAGTCGAGACGGACGAGGTACAGACGCTGCTCGCTGGCATCGAGCTACGGACGAAGAGCGGAGCCGCCGTCGAGGGGAGTCGCATCGTGACCGCCAAGTCACTGGCTGAGGAGTACGAGCAGAGCGAGTGAGTCTTCCTAGCTTTGTTGCTGCGTTTGGTTAGCTAATCCCAGGGTCCTTATCCAGCTTCTGTTACTGCTCTTCCGACGCCGCGCCGAACGGCAAACCGACCTCCCCGCCGAGAAGGACACGGACACGCCGCTCGAGCTCCTCACGGACCGGATAGGTGTCTGGCACGCGGTCGCCGAGCTCGGCATCGGGCTCGACGACCCGGCTCCCTCGACCTTGACGGGGGGAAAGGAGGAAGAGAGCGAGCGCGGGGTGCCAGGCCGCCTGAAAGCATTCTGGAAAGAATGTCTCGTGCCCCACTTCCTCTCCTCCGAGGCAAAGTACCTCGCCACCTGGCATCACAAGGTCTTTGGCATCCCTATGCCCGCTGAGCTCATGCCGGTGAAGAAACCGCGCAAGCCAAAGGTCACGCGCCGCCTCAGTGTTGAGTCTCAGCCTGTGCCCATGTCTCGTGGTGACTCGTCCAATTCCCGGAAACGCGCGAGAGAAAGTGGAGGGCGTGAGACTCTGGGAGGGACCGGGGGACACTCGAGGAGGAGCAGTCTCGACCGTCGCGAGAGCTTAGGGGGTAGCCTAGCCGCGCTGGACAGAGGGAGGGAGGCCGAGGGCCGACGCGACTTCCGGCGCAGCACCAGCGTGCTCTCCACCGCCTCGCAGGACTCCTCGCGGCGAATTGTCCGCGCCCCGAGCGGCAGGGATATATTCAAAGGCCGCGAGATCGGCGTGTTGAAGCGCACCTCGTCCCAGAAGATCCAGCGCACCAACTCTCTGTCAACAACGGGTCTGCTCGGGCGTCGCGTGGACCCCGACTCCGCCTCCCAGTCCCAATCCCAATCCCAATCCCAGTCTCAGTCCCAGTCCCAATCTCAGATTAGGGCAGGGAGGGAGTACAGAAGGTCTCAGAGCCAGAGAGAAGTCAGGGAAAAGGACAGCGAGACGCTCGTGTACGCGACACCCTCGAAACCAAGGGGCAAGGGACTGTTTGCGTTCGAGCACCCCACGCCTATCCGCGAGGAACCGTCCAGCGGATCGCGGTACGAGGTCACCAGTTTCGTGGCCGAGACGCCCACGGCCAACAGGATCGCTGAGACGCCCATGGCCTCCCGCGTTGCTGAAACGCCCTTCAGTGCTCGGTTGCACGCAGCAGCGGCAAGCGGGGTGAAGGGCACGCCGACGCCGCGCCGTGTTGTGCTGCATTCCGTTGCCGAGACGCCAGATGTCGCCGGAGCGGCTGAAACGCCAGTGGGAAGGAAGAGGGGATGGGTCGACGAGACGCCGAGCCGGAGTCGAGGGCGATACGTCCAGGAGACACCGAGTCGCAGCACGGGAAGGAGGAGTTACTACGATTCCGGGTCGCCGCTGAGGGAGAGCGATGACGAGTTGGCCGGGTTGATGGTGCCCACAGATGATGAGGAGTCGCCCCTCAAGCGGCACTAGACTCCCTCCTACCTCCCTCCCCCTGCTCACGCCTCATGGCTCCTTGCTCCATGCTCCATGACCCTTGCTTCGACGCGCAAGATGCGCAAGGTTGCGCTAGATTGCGCAAGCTCACTTAGATGCCCGTTGTACACTACTGTATGCATTCAGTCTACTCCAGCCGCAGTCCCAGCGCGTCACTCGTCTTCCGCGGTGGCTCCTCTTCGTCATCATCACCTAGCGCGAACGCGGCCGTGTCTCCACTCAGCCTGAGCTCGTTCTCGCTGACTGTGTCGTCCCAAACTCCCCCTCGGCCGCCTACCCCTCCGACGGCGGCCTCCTCGTCGCTCACCTCGCCGGCTTCCACGTCCCGATCGAACAAGTGGACACGGCCCTGCGCGTCCCGGTACGAGGAGGACTGGAGGGGCTGATACAGTTCCCGGATCTCTGAGCGACGACGGGCGCGGACGGACATGAGGTGTGCGATGTACGTGAAGAGCGTTGCGCCGAGGAGATTGGCCGCGATGTCGCCCCATTGGAAGGTCTTGTACTGTGGGTCAGCTAAGCCACTCACGTCCAGCTGCCGTTCATGGCCGCTCTATCCCCTCGACATGCAGGTGGACAGGTGGAAGAGAGCAAAAGCCAAATCTGAGACTCACCGGAAGCAAGCCCTGGACGATTTCCGAGATCACGCCGCCAACAAAGAACGCCATGAACAGCGTCAGCAGCAAAGGCGCGCGGCGAATGTACCAGACGCGCTTGTGTGGTCCCCTGGAAGTCAGCTTGTTCTCCACTGAGTCCGGCTAGAACAGCGCACGAGTGCTCAGACTAGTCGCCGCTCGCTTCGCTTGCACCGGCCCAAACTGGGTGACTCACTCTGGCACCTCGAGCACGAAATACGTCAGGAAGCTCGCAAAGCCCATCTGCTTGTCAGCTTAGCCGGGGCTTACCAGCTTACGCCGAAGAAGTGCAACGCCTTGTCGTTCAGCGGGAGTTCTGGCAGCGGCGCGAGACCCAGCACGCCGAGCATCAGGATCCAGATGCCGAGAGCGACGACGATTGCCTGGGGTGTTAGCCAACACTCAAGGAGAGGACCGAAGCTCAGCGGTGGGGAAAGGAACGCAGGGGTGGTGATTGGTGTGGAAAGGTCAAGAAGAGAAGAAGAAAGAACAGCGGGAAGAATGAGCGGCTACGCTCGCTGCGCTCGCCGCACTCTCCACAGGATCGGGGGCTGGTCCCGACTGCGCGCACTCACCGGCCTCAACTTCAACGGCACGTCGTGAATCTTGTAGCTCTGCAGAATAAAGTCCTCCGCACGCTCGGCCAGCGCCAGCACCATCGCATGCGGGCGGGGGTATGATGGCATCGTGGGTTGCTTCTGTCCTTACTCCTATTCCGGTATCGTTCCACTCGCTGTCGTCCCGTCTTCTTCAGCTCCGAGGCCGTCGGTCGTCGGTCGTTAAAGTCGCGCAGTCGGATGTCTCTGTCCGCCTAAGTCCTGTCCGGGAGGAAGGAGACTGATAAAGGCGGAAATGCGCGACGACAGCAAGGATGAGTGCAGTGCTCGAAGTATCGGCCAAGTTCGAGTGGAGGAGCTCGCTGATACCCGACTCGCCGAGCCTCGACGAATGGTGACGTCTGCGAGGCGACGTACGACTGTTCTCCTAATGAATGCCACGTGTCATTAGTACTCCGTAATGCTTACTTTGTAATTGCCCGTTTACAGTAAGGTTCGCTGCTACGACGGCCGCCAGCCGTCTCCACTCTCCCACGGCGGCGGGGGAAAGTGGAGGTGGAGGTGGTCCACCGCTCTTGGTGGCGAAACACACACATCGATGGCGCTGTCTGCCACTGATGAGGACGCGTTCGTACGCGTTGGACGCTGTCCATCAGTCCTACAAATGCGTCCAGCGGCATGCATGAAGGTGATTTTATGCATCGCTATTCATCAGGAGCCATGCATCAGATTATCAAAAGTGAGTTGCCGTACTGTCGTTGCCTTCTCCATCGCACACCACTCATTCGAGCCATTGGCACCGCCGCCGCATCACCACGCAGCCGCGTTCGCTGCCAGCACCGTCGGCTATCTTTGACTCTCCTCAACAGCAGATCCTCTTCCCAGAGCCTGACGTATCTCTGAAACGGCGCAAGTCTGGTGCGACAGTCGACGGCGTCAAGACGACGCCAGAACATAAAGTCATCAGCCCTCGACGTGTGGCAATCATGTGCAGCAAGATCTGACCATCGAGTCGTAGTCTCTCAGCGCAAAACCCACCATGAGTCCTCTGTACGTTACTCAACTCCCTGTATCCAGCGCCAGGTAAAGTCGTACGGTGTCCGACGGTATCGGACGAGTCGATGGCTGGCGGAATGTTGTGTGCCCGTCGCCCCGGGTGCAGCAATGTGCTCGCCAGACTCACCGCTGCTCCACTACTGCAGTTCCTCAGTTAGACCTTCCAGTTGCGCACTCGCACCTCCCTGCGCCGTCGGTCCGCCACGCCTTGGATTGAGCACGCAACCCCGGGCTAAAGCTACCGCGTACTGCCTGCGCAGTCGGTCGTGTGTGACTTCACAAACTACTCAAACGGCGTCACCAGATCCCTCCGTGTGCACGCCGGCGGCCGTCGGCTGGTATCCTCAGCTCCCACGCCCTTCTTCAGACTGCACCTTTGCACCGCCGTTCCCAGCCTCTCACGAGTTTCGCACCCCCTTTGCACCCCGCATTGCACTCGCGACCCATCGGGCAGGACGACCGCGAGGTTCTCTGTGTGTCTTGTTGCGTAACGGTGCCTCACCGCACCAAGAATTCATACCGACGCTGTCAGTATCAGCTCTTGCGGACGGGTCGAAGACTCGACCATAAGATATATAAGACCACCATCTTGGCGTCTTCGTTTTCTATCGCTCCCCACCCCCCTTTGACTTACACCACCCTCCGCCCGAGTCGACACTCCGACACCCCTCCGACTGAGGGCCACTCCCACTTCCCCGTTCGAACCTGCAGTCTGTTCTCCCCCATCCAGCCGGCGGATGGCAACGTCAAACGGCTCATTGGCTACCACTTCTCATATTCCTCTTCACAGACGATCCCCCATCCCTTGGCCGGCGGGCGTGGCAGCGACCGGTACAATGGCTCCCGGCAGTCATTCGCGGCGACCATTACTTCACCATTACTCGACCGACGCTCGACTACGACTCGACCACTGACACTCCACCGACAGTCGAGCCTCAAGACCGACAGGGCGGATCACTGACGTGGCCGTTACCCTCTCACGGTGAGTACCTTCGGAGCGCGTGGGCCGGAACCTTTGGTTGTTGGCGGTTGAGGTCTATTCCCAGGCCTATGGCCTGCGTTCAGGCCGAGTCACACCCAAGTGCTCCGCCCTGGGAGGCTGGGGGCTCCGGTCCTCGGCCATGGCAGGGCGACTAGTGCTTGGGGCCGGACTAGGATGAGACTTCTGGTATGGTGGCCGAGTCTAGCCCGCTGGCTCCGCCGGACTCCAGGGTGCGGCGACAAGCGGCGGGTGAAAAGCACGTCTGTGTTCCACGGTGCGAGGCGATAGGTCCCTTGCCTGGAGGCGAGTCTCGGAACCCACTCGCTGTCCGGGGTACCAGCGTGTTGTGGCGGTGGTGGGTAAGGGGTGGGCTTTCACCCTCAACAGGTACTTCAAGGCTTCAACACTTCAATTACCAGTGGGTACTGTTGGCATTTAGGTCTTCGGCCTACGCTGACGCGGTACCCACAGACATTAGGATGGAGGGGGCTTATCACTTCAAGGCAGCAAGGTCTTTAGGAGTGAGTACTAATGGCAATTAGGCCCTTGCCACGCTGATGAGTACCCGCAGACATAGAAGGGAGGGCTCAACTCTATTATCCCAAGTAGTTCTCCGCCTGACGGGACTCCAAGTGGCCACGCTGATGGTGCTTGCACCGAACGCGCGGCCCCAAGTAGCCCCCGAAGGTGGGAAACCCAAGTGGTCGTCCCGATGCCCCAAGTGGTTCTGACTTGCTTGCAAGTCGGGACCTGAAGTGGCACCGGGCAGCGACACTTCAAGGCTTCAAGACTTCACCACATCAAGACCGCAAAACCTTAGGCCTCAAGACCTCAAGATCTCAAGGCTCGACACCACGAGTCGACACCGCAAGGTAGTGTCTCACGACATCGAGAGGCGGGATAGGGAGGGTCTCAACTTCAAGACTTCAAGTTCCGGCGGGAGGGTGGGTCTCAATTTCAAGGCATCAAGACTTCAAGTTCGTCCGCCCGGCGTATCACGTGTTCGGATGGCAGGTACGCTGCGGGGTTTCTCGCAGTTGTGTCCGGACACCGCTTGGGGTGGGGGGGCATTTTGTCTCATCTCCGGGGACTGCTGGAGTCGGTGTCGAGCGGTGTTGCGGTCTCGGACTCAGGTCTGGGCGGTGGTACTTCGGACTGAAGTCCTCGGGCTCCTAAAGGAAGCCCGGGGATGGAAGTTTCGGGCCCGTTCACCATGACACGGTCCGCGGCATCGCCCTGTTTTATGGCAGGCGTCCCGAACTCCCGAGAGAGTTGTGGCCGGACAGCACTCGCTGGGAGGCAAGTCTCGGCCTCTTTTCCGGGGACTCGCGGGACGGGCGGAGCTGGGCCTCCAACGAGGCGGGAAAGGGTGGGCAAACACTGGTGGGTCCTTTAACACAGATCGAGGCCGAGGCCGACTCCGAGATCCCTTCCAACCTTCACTCCTCCTCCGGCGTCCATACACTCCTCTCCCCAACCGAAGCTTCACCTTCACATCCACGTACACATTCACGTTATCCCTCCTCCACTTCCACCTCTACCTTCCACAAGTCACGCGACTTCGTCTTCCACATGGACCTTAAGCAGGTGAGTAGGATGGATTGTTGGACTTGGTTTCGGGAATTGGTTCGTGCACCGACGGCTTCCGCCTGTGGTGCATAGGCTTGAATGATCTGGGCGCCCGCGGCCCGGTGACAGGCTCGGTTGGATATGGTTCGTGATTCGACTCGGTACTCCCATGCTTTGACCTGGTGGCAGCGCCTTGAGTCTTGAGTTTGTTGAATTTTCGGGGGTTTCCGGTTCCTGAATTTGAACGGATGTGCCACTCAGCCCAGCGCTGACGCCAACTCCTAATCACAGGTACTGTTCGGTATTCGACGGGGCTGCCCTGTCCCGCCTAGCTCGAGCTTAGCCCGTGGAGTACTGCCCGCCTTGCGCCTGCTCCTGTGACGGCGGCCGGGAGATATGGGCGGGCTCTGCAGCAATTCTCACTGGTGCTGCGGTCTGGTCTTCCGGGTTCGCCTGATGTGGCCAGTCCGGTCCGCCGACGGGAGGGCAATGTGTGGGTATAACGCCTCGGCGCGCCAATAGGGTTTGCAGGCCTCGCCCCGAAACCAACGAGGTGGGGTTTCAGTCTGGGCCCCGGAGGGCAAGTCGAGTTCGAGAGAACGGGCCGCTAGAGCCCCGGAGAAGCGGCTCGCACTTGTTCCTCCGGCTTTCAGGCGCCGACCATATCGGTAGGTCGGGGGACGTCTAGCGGCATGAGGCCCCCGGCCGGGAAAGTCTCCGTTGTGGGCGATAGCCTATTCGGAGCCACGCCTCCAACGAGGTGTGCCGACAATTGATTCTGTTCAGCGCGGTTCGACTTCGATCGGCACTCGGCGGATCGGCACTCAACCCTCAAGATCGACTTCGACCCCGCAGAGGGCTTGGTTGCGTATCCAAAGAGTCGGGTA
Organism: Trichosporon coremiiforme; assembly: GCA_039545355.1. Classification (NCBI taxonomy): domain Eukaryota; kingdom Fungi; phylum Basidiomycota; class Tremellomycetes; order Trichosporonales; family Trichosporonaceae; genus Trichosporon; species Trichosporon coremiiforme. The sequence goes on from BCJJ01000020.1 coordinate 202,945, forward strand.
TGGGTGGGCATTGACTCGTTATTGGACGTTTCACTGTGAGTTCTGTCCATATCTTCATCCGGACCAAACTCTGACGTCAGTGGTTTGTGCCCCCCCGGGGCGGGTTAGGGAGGGTACCGGCCGCGCCGCCCGTCTACGGAGGAGACCCGGGAGCCTCTCACGGTGAGTACGTTCTTGTTGCTGCGTCACCTCCTTTGGGGGTGGCGGGGCAGTCCTGCTTGCGGGGGCTGTTTGAGGACCTTCGGGCCGGGACGGGCGGGCGGGCCAGTGTGGCCTGTACGGTGTTTGTTTCGCGCCTTCAGCCTTGCTGGGTTGCCTAGCACATCAACGTCCGTCACCTGCGACGCCGTCTTAGCCCGTCCTTTGTGTGCCCTCGTCCCGGCACTGGAGCGTGCCCCGCTGATGCTCCGACGGAGGGAGCTCTAAGAGTCGGAGGAGCCGGACCGGCCGCTGGCAGAGGGACTTGGCGCCCGTAGACGCCATGCGCCGGACGTAGCGTCGCTGCCACCAGGCTGTAATGGCCGCCGTTTGTACTTACACTCCACTCCACGTTCACTCCACACTCCATTCTGTTCCCCGCACCTCTTCCTCGTTCCTCGTTCTCGTTCCCTCGCACTTCTTCCCTCGCTTCCTCCTCCTCCACCACCACACATTCCCTCCCTTCATCCATCTTCGCATACTGTAGCAGGATGTTTCATTGGCCATTAAGTTGGTGGGCGGGCGGGAGAGCTTCGGCTCGGGTTTCACTGCACAATTCATTTCACTCCTACTCCAATCCTCCGTTCCGCGTTTCTCCCTTTCTATACTCCATTCCACGTTGTATTACCCATTAAGTTGGGGGGTGGGTGGGTGAGCCTTTGGCTCGGGTCTTTATTTTTCCAATTTTTCCTTTCCTCAGATTAAACTGCACTGCCGCTTTTCCCTCGGTTCCCTGCACGTTCCATTACCCCTACACTCTCTTTCACTTCTCTCATAAGCCACCAAGCTGGCACCTCATCAATTCGCTATCAAGTTGGCGGGCGGGAGGGCGAGCTTCGGCTCACGAGCTCCGTGCTCGGGTTTTACTCTATTCCTATCAACTTTGCTTTCATGAGCAACACTGTTTGCCGCAAACTTGTAGCAATGTATCGCTTAGGCTTATGTTTGAATGGCAACTTCTCTGTGAGCGTTTGACTTAGGCACATAGTGCTGTCTGTGGGAACACACGCATCGACTTGTCCGGCGAAATACTTCCATGACTTGTAGGTGTTGTGCACGAGTGCAAGCGGCCACGACCCCCGGCGGCCTCATCATGTTACTGTCACAGATGCATGCATCAGTTGGACTGACATTAGCCTCATCACTTGTATTCAAACAGCATGTTCTCTGAAGAAGGCAAGAGCGATCTGCAGCCAGCTCGGACTACAAATCCGTAAAGCTGGCTACCCAATAACATTCGCTCCACTCTCTTCGCAGCCTCATTATCCGCCGCCGTTGTTTCCGGACATAGACAGCCAAAGCTCAGAACGACGTTTCGGCAAGCCCTACACCCGTGGCCCACAGCTCACATGCGAGCACTGATGCCACCACTGCCATCAGCTGCTAATGAGCTTCAGCTAGCTCTCCGTAACTGCCTCTGAACAAAACGTAGCTGGCTTCCTGAGAGACCCCAAGTCTTGAGGTCAGCTAACCGATGCAACCTTGAAGCTGCCCACCCTCCCTCACAAGACAGAGCCACGGAAGCTGCGAGGATACCCCGAGCTTACTAAGGCTCTTTGAGGGCACACTTGCAAGCGTCTGCAAGCTGACTGCGGGCTGGGTGCCTCGCGTTAGTTTGACTACGTGCGCTGGCCAACAAACCCTGCGGTTGACGGAACAAATGCTTCTTGGCGTAAGTATGGAGTGTATGCTTCCAGTCTGGTGCTGCTTGAAGTTGCTATAGGTGTTTGCGTCTGTGCTTGCTGCTGCTTCATGACCGACCTTGATGCTTGCTGCGGTAAGCCACGTCTAAGCTACTTTATGCATGTCTGCTCTCATCGGCGACGGTCCTCCCTGTCCCTGTCGTGGCGGTCGCGATCACGGCGGTCGTCGCGGTCACGGTCACGACGATCATAACTCCTCTCCCTGTCATCCCTGCTCCTCTCACGGTCCCGTCTGTCATCGCGATCTCGGTCGTCTCGCCGCCGCGGTGAACGATCGCGGTCTCTCCGAGGACTCCTCTCACGATCCCTGCTCTTGCTGTCGCGCTCCCTCTTCCTATCCTTTCCATCACGCCCATCCCTCTCCCTATCCCGGTGGCCATCCCGCTCCCTGTCGCGCCTCGGACTCGCGCTCCGGTGTCGCCTCGGGCTCGCTGAGCGCTCGCCCTTCCGGCGGTCTTCCCTCTCCCATTCCTTAATCTTCCTCTCCATCCTCTCCTCCTTCTTGGCACGGAGGGCTGCGCGCTCCTCCTTCCGCCGCTGCTTGTCGGCCTTGTACTTTGCCTTGGCCTCTGCGCGGGCCGTCTTGCGCTGCTCCTCGCGCAGGAAGGCGGTCATCGGATCTTCCTCGTCGAGGTCGTCTTCTTCCTTGGGCTTCTCCTCGTCGTCGGACTCGGGCTCGGAGTCTGATGTCAGCGGGGCTCAGGCGGGGCGTCGGATGGGTAGGGAAAAAGGGAGGATGGAAATGGGCGGTGAGAGATGGTGTCGCGACTTACCAGACACAAGCGGCGGCAGAGCGTTATACTGCGCCTCCTGCGGCTTCTCATAGTCTCCCTCCTCATTCCGCTTCCCGGGCTGCTTGTACCGGGCGTGATCGACCTTGAGTTTCCGTCCGAGCACTTCGGCCCCAGACATATTGTCTACTGCGAGCACAGTCGATCGCTGGTCCATGTACATCACGAATCCGAAGCCGCGCGACTCGCCCGTCTCCTTGTCCCGGGGCATGTTGATGTCGGCGATTTCGCCCCACTGGGAGAATATCGTGATCACGTCGCCTTCGGAGAGGTCGGGATGCAGGCCGCCGACGTAGATGTAGGCGGTGTCTGGGGTCAGCTTTTGACACGCGCAAAGCTGTCATGGCGTGATTGAGTGAAGGAACAACAAAAAAGGAAGGATGAGGGGGAGGAGGAAGGAGGAAGGAGGGAGGAGGAAGGAGGGATGGAGGGAAGGAAGTGATCGGCGCGTCGACGAACCTTTGAACTCATCGTGCCAGCTCCCCTTCACGCCCAACTCGAGCTCGCGCTGGTTGATCTTGTTGATTTCACGTATCGTGCTAGGGTCAGCTCAGATTCACTCTTTTAAGCTTACTTCATGGTGCTGCACGAGTATCCGAGCCGTTTTGTCACAACAACAGCGGTTGCGTCAGTCGATCGCGAACATTGCCTGGCCATGGGTGGCTTTCCCACGGTGTCACCTCCACCTTTGGTGTTACGTAAATGATCCAGCCTCCGTGGTGGTTGACGAGCTGATGGCATCGAGAGCGTCATTGATGGCCAGCATCTCGCTGCTCTCGCAAGTTGGGGCTAAAAATCACATAGAGATACCTGTGCTAAACTATATATGCGTCCGTATGTCGCTTTCACTACTCTATTCGCTGCTACCCTTCCCTCGGCGCATTTGTCACGCACTCACGACACCCTCGCTGCTCGCTTCGCTTGCAGCTCAGTCATCGGCGAAGATGTGGTCAACATCAGTCCAGCGCGCTTCCGGCGGCTTCTGGCCCTGCTCCTCGCGCTCAGCCCAGAACTTGACCTCTCCGTCCTCGGCGCGCTTGGGCTCCCAGAGTCGCTCAGCCGTGTCCGGCTCCGTGACGGCGGTGAACCACCTGGGCTCGTGGGGCGGCAGCTTGCCCTCGGCGCGGAGGCGGCGGGTCTCGCGTTGCTTCTCCTCGTTCGCGCTCTTCAGCCTGTTGGTTAGCTTTAACTGCGGCAAGACAGCTTACATTTGGGCCCTGTCGTACTCGGCATTCTCGAACGCGCGCTGGTCCGTGCGCAGGCGACAGTCCGTCGGGCACAGGTACTGCTCCAGTCCCTTCGGGATGTCGTTCAGAGTGATCGCGTACGGCGTCAGGTTGAACGGTGCCTTGGGCTTCTTCGTGTTCTTCCAGAGAAGCATGTACTCGTCCGCGTCGGCATCGACCTCCTGCGTCGCCGCGAGCGGCTTCGAGCCGATGCCCGCGCGGCGCGCGATCAGCTGCGAGTCCCAGCCTGATGTCAGTTATCGAATGAAATAGTTAACTTACGGCCCGCAATCTCCCACTGCTCCTGGCCCTTGGCGTCGTCGACACGGCCCTTGATCTGGAACGCGGTCGCGCCGCGGCGGCCACGCGGTTTGAACGTCAGAGTACACGTCTCGCCCGTGCGGTGGTTGGTCACGACGAGGTCGCCGTAGTGGTCGATGAGCGGGTTTCCCATAATAAAGTTGGACACGTTCGTGACGACCTTCTTCCATGAGTAGTGCTCGACAACGTAGCCCTCGGGGTACTCGGGCCCGGCGTCGGGGTAGTCGAGTCCTGGCTCGACAAATGACTTGGGGATGATGAGCTCGGCGTGCGCGACACCTGTCGGTCGGATCTCGAAGTACAGTCCTGCAAAGTTGTTCTTCGCATCGACCTCGCCGTAGTACTTCCACGTCGGCGCTTCGCAGTAGCACGCGCTGATGGGCGGGTGGTGCGACACCTGCTCCGACACGTAGCGGTAGCGGTTCGGGATGGCGTACTCGAACGTCTCGTTCAGCATCGGGTTGAACGGCTTGGCGATGCGCCCGATCGTGGACGAGTAGTTCGACATGGCAAACGCGGAGACGAACGCAATACGCTTCAGCGAGTCCTCCTCCTTGGACGCGACCGTCAGGCAGGTGTCAAACTCCATGTCCTCCTCCATGCGCTGCAGCATCGAGGTGCACTCGTTGAAGGAAACCGGGAACGAGATCTTCGTGAGGTCCTTGCCGATGGACGACTTGAGGATGGACCAGAGCGAGACGGACGGGCGCTTGTCGTCGTCGATGGGGAGCTTGCTGCGGACATGGTTGTACGGCTCGAGACTGGGGCGAGCGAGGTACTCGGTGATGGTGTGGGGCTTCTCCGAGACAACGCCATCGTTCTCGGGGGCGACGGCGGCAGAAGCCGATGGCGAGGGCTCAGGGGTCGAAACCTCGCGAGCGGCAGGGTCGACAATGGAGTCGTACGCGCGAAGGTTAGGGATGGTGCCACTCTCGATCGCGTCAAAGAACTCGTCATCATCATCGTCCGAGTCGTCGACCGAGGCGACAGCATCATGCAGCTCCTGGATCGACATCGAGCGGCGCGACTGGCGAGACATCGAGTTGCGCAAGCTGATGGACGAGGTGCGGTTGCCGGCGGCGGAGCGGACAGTGGCGGGGAGAACACCGAACTCGACGTTCGTAGGCGACTTTGTACCCTCGCCGAGAGGACTAGCGCCCTGCTCGAACATGGGTGAGTCGACGAAGCCAGCATCAGGCAGGGGCGAGCCAGGCTGGCTAGTCAGGTCCGCAAGCGCAGTACGAGCCTGCTTCAGCGCGCGACGCTTCTTCTCGTTATCCTTGGCGGCTTCCTGGAGCTGGCGATCCGTCTCGGCCTGCTGCTGCGCGACGGCGAGCAGGTTCTCCTCCCAGAGCTTGCGCGCCTGGACCTCGCGCTTGATGCGGTTGATGAGGTAGCGCTCACGATCGAGCGTCATGGTGTGACGGTTGCTGACGAGCTGGTCCACGATGTTGAGCGACTCACGCAGCGTCTGCTTGACCTGCGATTGGCGCGAAGCGGCAGCCGACGCGGTCACGTCCGGCGTGCTCGGAGGCGTTACGATGGAGTCGACCAGCTGCCCCGTAAGCTCAAGCTGGGCCTTGAGGTTGAGCATGCTAAGCTCAAACTCGGACTCGTGAGGGAGCGTGCCGTCGTCCTGCGCCTCGTCGTCGTCGCCACCCGTCGAAGACTCCGCGTCCAACACCTCGTCGCTACCGGTAGTGTTCCCGTCCGTCTCACGCGGCTGCTTCGTCCTTCTGAATTTGCTCTTGATGCGGCTCCGACGCGAGCCCTTCTCGCTCTTACCGCTGAGACGGCTCATGACGGTAGTCGAGCGGTTCAGGCTGGGGTGCAGGAACTGGTCGGTCGGAGGTAGGTCGCTGAGGGTCGAACCCAGGGCGCGGTCAGAAGTGGGAGCAGCCGAGGGCGCAACACTCGCGGCGTAGACGGAGCGGGCGTCCGAGCGGTCCGAAATAGCGGGCTTCAACTGCTTGCGGCCCTTCTGGTAGAACTCGATGTTGAGCCTGATTGCCTGGATCCAGCGGGCGATCTCGCCGCGGAGGCTGGACTTGACGAGGATCTTGGGCACCGAGCTGGTGACGGCGGAAGAAACTTCGAAGCGCGTGCCGTCCTGGGAGGGCGAGAGGTACGCGGTCGCAAGCGCGATCGAGCCACGACAGGCGATCTGCTCGTCCTCGCGGTTGCGGTAGTAGCTTAAGACACCGTTCTCGAGGACGAACCAGCGCGTCTTCCAGCCCTGGCGGTAGTTGACCCACTTGCTGAGGAAGCCCTTGAGGTCGGGTGGCCGTCCGTCACTCTTCAGCTGCACGATCGTCTCCTGGTTGCTAACTGTGGGTTCAGCTAACACTCCCGCGGTGGGTAGCTTACATTGCTTAAGGTACGCCCTAATGCGCTCGTCGGCGCCCTTGTCACCCTCGAGGGCCCTGCGACCACGACGATCACGGACGAACACATCGGCGCCGCGCTTGACCGCCATCTCGACGAGGCGTAAGTCGCGACGGCGCGCAGCCTCGTGCAAGAGCGAAGTGCCGGTACGGTCATCGAGGGCGTTCAGGTTGACATTCTCGGCGCGGGGCTGGTCGAGGAACTTGACAATGTTATTGGCCTCCTCGGCGGAGGACAGGGGGCTCGCGACGTACGCGGCCAGCAGCGACATGTAGCGAACCTGGAGGGCGGCGCGGGAGTCTGCCGTTAGCCGAACACGTTTGCAGTTGGCGTGTCTCAGAAATTTACCTTCGATCAGGCCAGCGACTTCCGAGTTGCCAGCACACTCGAGCGGCGAGCGGCCCCGGTCGTCCTTGATCGTGTCATCGATGCGAGGGTCGTTAAGAAGGAGCTCGACTGGGGCGTCAGCTTATGCGAAGAGCCCCGCCAGCTCACCAGCTTCCGGGCGGCCGATCTCGGCGGCGACGTGCAGCGCCGTCGCAGTCGTGTTGGGTCCGACAGGGAGGTTGGGGGAGGGCACGTTCGGCGAGGCAAGCACCTGCTGAATGATAGGCACTGCGTTGTCAGCTAATGTTCACCGCAAAGGGAGCTGCGGGAACCGAGTGAATCTCTGGGGAGACAGATCGAGACACTCCTCATGCCGTGCACACGCGTGACGCATGGCGTACGCGGCATGCGGCATGGGCAGCCGTGTGCTGATTCCGGCGCCTCGTCAGACTCACCGCTGGCGACGCGGACCGCCATGCCGAGCAGGCGACCGGGGCTGGCCTCGGGGTTGCTCGGGAGCTCATCAATATATGGCTGCACCTCCTGGGAGTTGCCGGAGCGCAAGGCAGACAAGAGGCGGAAGTTGTACAGCGCCGCGGTGGGTGCGGTCGAGGATAGCAGAGACGCCGCCGACGACGACGAGGAGGCTGGAAGTCAGTTACACGAAGGGGTACCGAAACTCACGGTCGGCGGCGGCCATGCTGTTGTCTGAACCGCGGTGGTTCTTGATCGAGGCGGCCATGGGCTACCGATGAAGTCGAACCGGATGAGGAAGTGTTAGGATTCACGTGTTGACAAGTCAAGAGGGAAGTGGGTATGAGTGTGGGAGTTGGAGTTGGAGGGGATGCCTCGCTGGCAAATCTTGTCGGAGCGACGGAGCGAGAGCGATGCGAGATTGCGAAGAGCAGAGAGAGTCGTGAGTGTCGTGGTGCGTGTGGTGCTGTGTCCTGTGTCCCGTGTCCTGTGACAGCACGTCGAGCTGTGAGGTACTGCCGTGCCTGCCGTGCCCGCCGCGTGCGTGCAGCAGCTGCGTTCCGGGCTGTACCTGACGTACAGGATCCCCTTTACGCGTATTAGCCTCCTGTGCACGGCTAGTAGCGCATTCATTACCGCCCCGACATCCTGATTACCTTTTAGGGAGGCAATCAACCTTGTCCGCTCCTGAGAATTACCTCCACGTGCCGACCACACGTGACAAGCCCGCAACCTCTTCCTTCATTCGGCCATGCCTCAATCTCCCTCCTGCGTTTCAGTCAGCTGTGCAGATCCGTCTTGGCGCAGAAGAATGCAGTGCGACAATTCCGTCATTATGTTCTGGAAACTATCTCTTATTATTCAGCGTAGGGCGAGGCCATTGCGCTTGCGCCTGTTTGGCCCGACCTGAGCCACTGTCGATCGCTGAAGGTGGAGGTACGACGCCCGTGGGAGAGTAATGACTAATTGCCCCCGTTCAGTGGAGATTTGGGTGGCGAACACCCTTGCAGCGAGTCATGGCCGGGCGATAACAATGCGGCTGGTCGTCTGCCGCTGCATGACTAACCCTGCTTGCTTTGGTCATCTCATTTCTTGAGCTCCTCTACAACGCAAAAAATTCCGCCCAAGATGACATTCTCGGGTGCCCTAGTGAGCTACTTGGTAGAAGTTGAGCTGACCCCAGACCTTAACCGACCTCGACGACTTCCTCACCCCGTCGCAGGCTTGTATCATCCCTGTGCGATCCTCGAAACCGGCTGCCCCCGCGGGATCGAGTAACGTAAGCTGGTGTTTTGTGTCCAAGCTGACGCCCAGACGGAGATCCAAATCGGCGACGACAACACCTACTACGAAGTCTCCACCGATGTCGCCGCCAGCCGGCAACAGCTCGCCAAGGCCGAGATCAACCTGAACGACTGTCTCGCGTGCTCGGGCTGTATCACGTCCACCGAGTCCCTGCTCATCACGATGCAGAGCCATGCCGAGGTCCTCGCTTTCATCAAGGACAAGGACCCGCGGCGGCCAGTGCTCAGCATTGCGCCGCAGACGCTCGCCTCACTTTCGGCAGCTTATGGCGGATCGGTTCCCCTCCTGACCCTGCTTCGGCGGATACGCTTCTTCCTCTCTGCTGAAGAGAGAGGCAGCTGGACAGTGCTGGACACGACGTTTGCGCGACATCTCGCTCTCCGCCAGTCTGTGTCTGAGTTCCGATCCCGCCAATCCACCTCGACGAATCTGCCCATGCTCGCGTCCGCGTGTCCGGGCTGGGTCTGCTACGCCGAGAAGGCGCAGGGCGACCTCCTTCCTCTGCTCTCCTCCACGAGGTCGCCACAAGCGATGCAAGGCGCGATCGTCAAGCGCCACCTGGGGCAGAAATGGGGCAAGAAGGCGAACGAAGTGTACCATGTCACGGCGATGCCGTGTTACGACAAGAAACTGGAGGCCTCAAGATCGGACTTCTACGACGATGTTGCCAAGACGAAGGATACGGACTGCGTGTTGACGACGGGGGAGCTGGACCTGCTCTTGTCCGAGCTCGGGTTCGACCCATCCGCCGCTGTGCCCGGTGAGGACGACCCCGTCCCGCCCGCCTCCGGCGATTACTCCCGATCCGACGCCGGATTCCCCGAGCTCCTGACGCATCTCGGCTCCTCCTCTGGCTCCTACCTGATGGCACTCATCGTGTCTCTGGCCCAGGAACACCCCGACGCAACCCTCCACATTAGGCGCCTGAGAAACAGCCCAGACAACGAGGAGTACTTCCTCGAAGCTGGCGGCCAGGTGCTCTTCAAAGGCGCGAGGTGCTATGGTTTCCGCAACCTGCAGAATCTGGTCCGGAAGGTGGGCAAGGAGTCTGGACTCTCAAAAACGCGAGCGGGCGGGAAGCTTGCCGCGGCGGTGGCGCGACGACGGAAGGCGAAGACTGGCGCCGGAGAGGTGAATACGCCCGCTACGCCGGCACCAGGCACGCCGGAGGCCTGTGACGTAGGAGATTTGGCGCAGGCGGCGCTCATTGCGCAAAGGGACGAGAAGAAACTGGACTTCGTCGAGGTCATGGCGTGTCCTGGTGGATGTGTCAATGGTGGAGGTCAAATGAAACCTACGACAGGCAAGGCGGAGAAGGATGCGGAGGGGTACGAGCGCCCGCTCCCTGACGACGGCGTGGCCTCGCAACAGGCGTCTGGGCTGGTTTCGTCGGGACTGGCGTCAGAGGACGGCATGCGGTGGAGCACGAAGGAGTGGGTCGCTGCCGTTGAGAGTCGATACTGGGCCGGCCTTCCTACCCCTCCTTCCTCACCCACGCTCTCCCCTTCAGATCCCTCGACCGCGAACGGCACGGCGCCAAAGGCAAATGCGAAGACCACCATCTCGTTCGACGAGTCACTTCCGACCATTCCCGCGCGGACACTCGCAGCGGACCAGCTCGCCGACGAGGTCGCGGAGACGCTGAGGAAGGGCGATGCCAAGGGAACAACGGCAAGCTATAAGAAGGTGGAGGGGGATGTGCTGTCCCAGGGCGGTCTGACGCATGAGCAGGCCCAGTGGTAGGCGTGCATGGTGGTAGGAGTGCATCTTGCATGTATCATCTAGATCTAGCTTGACAACCAGACAGGACAATTGGACGATCAGGACGGAGATAGGATTGCATGGGAAACTAACTACAGATACAAAGAGCCTCGGCTGGGAAAAGAGACGCGCGAGGGTTGAGCGGTATGAGGGAGCGAGGGAGCTTGAGTGATGTGAGAAGTTTGAGTGATGGTGGATGGTGAGTGATGGGCAGCGGCCAGGTGATGGGCGCGCTGGGTAATGATGGATGCCGAATGATGGACTTGGCGGACGATGGATTGAGCGCGCTGTGGCGAGAGCACCAGTGACACAGTGAGACGGAACCGAGACGAACGACCAGGTCTGACCAGGTCTGACCAGATCTTGATGACGACTGACGAAACGCAGCGACTAATCGCAGGACGTGTGGGGCGAGCGCAATGCGAGACGTTTGGGGTTCGAGACGTTTGAAGTGACCAGCTCTAGCTCCCGGGGTACGCGATCGGGCCGGGGTGCGTCTCGATGCGGTACTGCTCACCGCCAACCTTGGCCCATACTCCTCGCTGAGATACCTGATCTCCCCCATCCCCCTTCCCACGACGTACGCCTCGAAGAGCGCCTTGGTGGCACCCGTGAGGTCGGCCATGTTTTCGGGAATATGCGCGGGCCCGAAACAGTCGAAACCAAAGCCGACGACCGTCCTGCGAATGCCCCTCTCGTGGGCTGCCAGAATCAAATCACCCACGCGGCCGACGTGGCGACACATGGGCGAGAGGTTGGGGACGGTGTGCCCGTCGCGTGTCGCGCGACCTAAGCCAACGGCGCGCATCGAAGTGGATAACGGGCTCGCCCGCGAACTGCATAACGTCCCCCATGGCCATGTAACAGCTGGCATACCCGTTCTCGCCACACACGACGCGCCGCGCCGTCGTGCAGCGATACACGAGCTTGGCCGTGTCGACGTGGGCGACGACCGCGTTGTCGAACAGTACGACGCAGGGCGGCGCGGGGGTGGCAGGCTATGGCGCTGTTGAACGCCGGCGCGGCGTGGCAACGCAGCACGACCGACGCCCGCGTAAACACAAGCAGGAGCGAGGCCGAGGGTATGTAGTCGCTGATGAACAGTTCGAGCACGCGTGTATGGGCTACCAGGGCGAAGGCAGCAGGGGAACAGTGGGCGTTATGTCGTAGAACACGCCGAGCACCGTGCGGTCCCCTGCGCGAAGGCTGTAGACTGTGCGCTCACCCGAGTCGGACACTTCATTGCGCGACGTAATGCAGACGTCATAGGCTAGGCGCGGCTCTGCGACTTGCACCACTGCTTGCCCACCCGCAGCGCCAGGAGGGACGCAGGCGACGCACTCTCGAAGATACTGCCGACGATGTGCGGGAAATACGCCTGATCCATGAGCGTGTGCTGGTCGGACATGGCAGTTGGATGATGGAGTGTGTTGATTCAACGACTGCCTGGCCACGCATGAGAATGTCGTGAGTGACTGCATCGGCTGCCTGCTGTTCGCACCGTGTGTTCATCAGAGAAAGTATGGACAGGGACCTACGGACACACACTCTCGCCACCTCGACTGTCCTTGATCTTTGGAGTTCCTACTGTACTTCACGCAGAGGTCTTGCGGGGCCGGGACATGCGATCGCACCGTCGTTCGTGTCGATCTCGAACTGCGCATCACCGACCTCGGCGCGGTACTCCTCCAGCGTCAAGAAGCGCGGGCTGACTGGGTGAAGCGTGTTGATGTAGCCAAGCTTGCGGTAGTCGATGTGCTCCAGGACTCGGTCCTTGATGCTGCCGACGTCGGAGTGCTCCCGCTCGAACTCGGAAAAGTCAAAGTTGACGACAGTCGTGGGGACACCCTGCAGGTACCCAATGAGGATGAGGTCAATGAAGAGTCCCATTTGACGACACAGTGGCACTTCACGGGGATAGTCGATCTGTGGGCGCGAGGAGTACATATTCCATGGGTGGAGGACCAAAGTGAGGCTCACCACGTCACCAAGGCACAGCCAGTCGAGGGTCGACTCCATACCCATTCGCCTCAAGTGAAGAACGAGATTCTTCGGACCCAGCATCTGGTTCAGTCGGTACTCCGCGAAGTAGGACACGTCCTCATAGTCTTGAATGTCTTTCGAGAGGATAACCACACGGGAGCGGGCAGGAACTTCAAGCTTGCTCAGGTCGCATGTTCTGGGGCAGCGGTAGGCGGCATTGACCGGTACGTGCTGGAGAATACGCGCCACACTGGAGTTGAACGCCAGAATATCCATATCGACCACTACAGTCGAAGAGAGGAAGGACGGGAAAACAGTCCAGACACAATCTTCCAGAGCAGTGCTCGTATAGCGGTAGATAGGCTCGCAGCCTTGAGAGGTTATGAGATGATAGACGATCTTGGACGGAGATTCTTTCGACTGCGTGTCGACTACGCAGACATGATACGCCAACTGGCGTTCGGCACGGCGTTGCCACTCCCTGTTCACGCGGAGGGCGAAGAGTGCGGGCGGGGATGCGTGCGCGAAGACCAAGTCGACAATGTGGGGGAAGAAGTCGGCGTCGAGAACCTTGAAGGGCATGAAGGCGACTCGTGGGATGTGAAGAAGTGGGTGAAGGTAACAACGCAGCGATGTGCCCTTCACGTTAGTAATCGGTTTTGAAACGATCTGCGCCCGCCTCGACTTTAGCATCGGCAACACCTTCCTCGGCATGGTCTGTTGGCCTGAGATCTGCAAGACGCAGTGGATAAACAATACATGCGGTCAGGCTTATGTCTGATTGACTACTGATGCGGACCCCAGGGAGGCCAGAGCATGCCCTCGTTCGTGTCGATATGGTAGAGCTGCTCACCGACTTGGGCGCGATACTCGTCGAGCGTCAAGAAGCGGACCGGAATGTAGACCGAAGCGACTGGATGGGACGTGTAGTATTCCTTGGTTAGGTCGATTTTCGCTAGCAGCTCCTCCTTGGCATTCACATGTTGAGGACCAAACTCCAGCGTGAAGTCAAAGTTGACTATGGAAACGGGTATGTTCCTCACGTAGGCGAGGACGACGGGATCGCTGGGGATGCCCAGCTCTATTTGAACGAGCTCTTGGAGGCCGAAGAACCAGTCGGATGTGTGAAGCTGCCATGAAGACGATGTGTGCAATGTCAAGGAAGTTACGCCACTTAATGAAAGTGAATCTGCGTGCGCCCTTCCTCCACTTCCAACGCTCGCACGGCGACTCTCAGCTTGCGACACCGTTCTGTATAAATGAATGCATAGTGAAGGTCTCTATGTCTACATGCAATGCATACGCATTATCCCTCCCCCCTTACGGGTCTGACGGAGGAGAGAGCAGCCCGTCATTCATCTCGATCTCGAACTGCTCTTCTCCCACCTCGGACCGATACTGCTCCTCCGTTACGAAGCGCGGCCTCAACACCGGGCCACCAGGGGAAACTATTTGGACGCGACTGGCCAGAAACTGCTTTCGCTCAATGATGCGACCTCTTATGATGTTCAGCATCTCTTCAGTCCACGGCCGCTCAACCTCGTCCCCCAGTTCGCAGACGACGAAGGTTGTGGTCACTTTCGAGGCGAACGCCAGCACACCAAGATCGATGAGCAGTCCTAAGTTGTCGAGTGATGGTCTGCAAGGGCGTTTACCATAAAGCCATGGGTGCATGATGATAGTGATGCCCCTGAAATTTTGGAGTTGTGTCGATGCGCTGAGCGGCAGAGACTCGGCACCAGGGTGCCGAACATGCAGCACTAGCTTGTCGCACGCTGTGATTGCGCGCAGACCGTATCGAGTGTAACTGGTAACGGTGCAGCCTGGCTCCAAGTCTTTGGCGAACAGAACCAGACAGCCTGGCTTCCATGTTACCGTACTCCCGAGGTTGCAGTGTTCGTGAAGGCGGTATGTAACGCGTGATGAAGCGTAGCCGAGGAGTCGAGCGATGTCCATCTTGAATGAGGGGGTGTAGAGGTCGATGACTTTGGTTGCAGAGAGGTACTTGGGAGGCGCAGGTTCGCACTTGCGATACAGCGACGTCTTAAAGGCAGCTTTGTCGCTTCGGCCGCCTCCGTCCAGGCTGTAGGTCGTCGGCATGGGGAACTGGGTCTCGACATGGGTCTCAGCCAGCCTGAAGTGATACAACCTGGCGTCGACGTGGCGTTTCCAATCCTTGCACACCGAAGGCGCGGGAGGCAGTCGAGCGGCACCAGCTCGAAGACGAGGTCGACGATGTGTGGGAAGAAGGCTGCGTCGATGGTTGTAGGCATGGTGTAACGCCTTTGGACGGCGGAGGAGGGGTCGGACTAGGGAATGAGGAAGTGGATGGTGGCAACATGGGATGGTGGTGGCCCGTGCGCAATCAGGTTTGGCTGGTGTGATCGGAGAGATCTACGCCCGCCCAAGTTTGCTTGAAAGCGGTTTCTGCAGTCTAACAACTGGTCCCATGCATGCACAAGGGCAACATAGGTCGAACATACTAAGCATTTCACGGTTGTATGAACGGTCGAACTAGCGGCGAGGACGCAGGAGGAGACCATCATTCGTCTCGATCTCAAACTGCTCGTCGCCAATGTCCTTTCGATACCCGTCCGCTGTCCTGAAGTCTGGAAGAGGAGCAACAGCGCCTCGTAACAAGCCGCAGTCCACAGCCTTCTGATACCTCTCAAGGATGTCCTGCAGAATCTTCTCCTTGATGCTAGGTCCATCAAAGGCAATCGGTTCCTCGTAGCTGAAGCCCGTAGCTGACTAACGTGGTGGGAAGTCCGGAAGCGTACCCAGCCAAGCCAATCCCAATGAGCGTTCCGGAGATAAAGACCTCGGTGCGTCCATTGAGCCAGGCGTGAGGCTCCAAGGACGAGAGATCACCGCCGTGGACGGACCCAGGGTGCATGATGGTCGTGAGCTGCTGGAAGTTCATGAGGTACAAGTAGTCTCGGGATGAGGCGAGTTGAGCCCGCCGTGGCGCACGTGCAGTACTAGCTTGCCGTAACACTGGATGTTGGTGAGACCGGACTTGATGTGCTCCTCCGCGGGCCTGGGATCACCGTTTCTGTCGAACATTGCCACACACTTGTGGTTGACAGGCGCCGAATCCCACATGAAAGTGTGGTTCAGAAATCGGGAGTGGAGCGCCGCCGAAGATGGCCAGGATGGCGTCGTCCAGGTCGGCCACTTCGGTATCGATGACCAAAGTGTTGCAGAAGTACGTAGGTGGCCTGGAATGGAGCATCCCGAAATAATTCAGCCAGAAAGTGACCGGGTTGCCCGGCACACCTCCGTGGAATGAGAGAAGAGAGGAGGAAGTCGAGCTGATGAGGATGAGAGAGAGAGACGGGAACTTGGCGCTGTTCTATGCGGGAGATAACTTTTCTATGCGCATCGGAAGCTTCGATACTCGCACTGTCCATCATCGTGCACCATCAAGGGATCATTGGGCATGGCGCACAATGGGAAAATTCGCCACACTATTTTCATCTATTGAAGTAGCACTGCTGCTGTGGCGATGCGCTCACGACCTAATGCATGGAGCGTTGACAGTTCATCATAGTCACTGGATGCACTGATTCTCACGCCGAGCCTTTGTGAGAGCAAAGGTATGGCTGCATGCGTGTTTATGGAGTGGCATCGACTAGTGGAGGCTTGACTCCAGGGTCGAAAAGGACGCGAGCACCACCCAGCACACACACTCACTTACACACTCACCATGGTGGTAGAGCCAAGGCTGACTCTGTAATACACGTAAGCTCACCGATGATGCATATCTTCATGATCGTTGCTGCAAACGGTTTGGAATGCAGTTATGGAAACGAAAGAACGATACCCACTTGTAGCAGCCAGATTTCGAAGGGTTTCGATGAATTTCACGAATTATTCGAGGTGATGGCCATCCAATGCAGTATGCCACTCAGAATTCCCTGCTCACACTTTTGGTGTCCTTCTTCGAACCATAAGACCCCGATATATGACTGTAGCAGTCTTTTCTGGCAAAGGTGTTGGAAATCACGTGATTTCTTGCCCGTTACCCCGGTGCTCGGCAGCACCCCCGTTTTGACGTTCTATTGTTCTCGTTAGCATGCTTCTTACACACATGCTCGGCGTCCCTGCCGCCTTCCGACAGCCTGCAGTTAGCCTTATTGTTCTCTAGCTGTCTGTATATATATAAACGGCCGTCTGGCCACCCTATGCAACCCCAAACCAATCGATCAGTTCTGTCTAGTCGCGCTGCGAGTCACATCATTACTCAGGCATCCAGCGACTTGAGATTCCAACAAAAGCGCGGGCTGATGACCCTCTATCAGTCTCCGGACTCGTTTCTCTCGACCGAGTACGGCCACAACATCTATGGTGAAATGGTATCATGCATCGTTGCCAAGCGGATTCGATGCGGTGGGGGTTCGATTCCCCCTGGATGTACTCTTTTGTTTGCTTTTACGCCTCCAGAGAGCGCGGAAGGGTTGCTTTTGGACGGTGGAAAGACGGCGGTATGTGGTTGGTGGGTGGTGAGGTGGAATCGAGGACCCTCGCCCGCGACCGCTTTACGTCCGCTGCCTCTACCTGGCCTTGTTTTCGAGCTGTATGCGCTGTTTAGGTAACGACTGTCGTCTTTGGAGGGCTTAGAGTAAGCTCTAGCTGGTAGAATGAGTTAAATGAGTTCAGGACGGTAAGCAGAGTTCGCGAGGAGCCCTAGCGCCTTCGGAGGTCCAACTCTGCAAGTGGCGTAGCTCCTCTCCTCGCACCAAGGGGGCCGCAACCTCGTATCCTATCCATAGCGTTTGAACGAGTCTCCCCAGTTCTTCTCTCGGACCGAAGAGCTCGTACGAGCCGGTCAGGACGATTAAGCAGCTTGAACCGGCTTCCACCTCTCCACCTGGCTACCTGCTCCACATCCATCGCATCCCCCATCCGCTCTCTGCCTCCATCACCTCACGAACTCTTCCCAACACCTCGTCTCGCATGCACAGGGCCCCAGAGAGCCAAAACATGACCTCTGGCGGGGTCGAACCGCCGACCTTATGCGTGACAAGGCAGATGTTAAGCATACGCTCTAACCAACTGAGCTAAGTGGCCAGGATGTTACTGATGTCAGCAAGCTCCGCGGCGCGCCTCGGCGCCGGCGGAGCGGGTGCGAGTATGCGGCTTGCATGTTGTGAGTACTCTTTGTGATGAGACGACTCCGAGGTTCATGTTCGCCGCGGACGATGTGTAGACTCGGAGGAAGACACAATGTCGGCGGTAACGGTAGATAGCGACTCCGAACTCTGCGTGTACACATCGTCGGGAGAACGAACATGGACCTCGTCAATTCCTAGCCTCCATCTTCAAGAGAGAGAGACGCAAATGAGGACAGGCATTTCGTTTGCAAGAGCCTTCGTCGCTCCTTCTTCGCTGGACTGATAGGGAAAACTGCGACACTTGCAGCCGGCCCGCAACATAACCATGCACAGGATAGCTCCGACATCGAGACCGGTTTTGCGCCCGTAGATGCTTATCAATCTCAAATCTTGAGATGAGTCTAAAGCATTGGGAGCGATCCGGTGAACGTTGGACCGCGAGCTACGGCCCAAGCAAGCGGAGGCGCCGGCCATGTGTGCCTGTGGTCAGTGCGGAGCACCGTAACGCGGTCGGCGTGACAGTGCGGCGTCCTGTGTACGCGGTGTCCATTCCTCCACGCCATGTACGCGAATGAGCGGATCGGAGCCGTGGCTCGCTTTTACAGTTCTCGCGCTAGTCGGGCGACGCGTCGTTGTTGTCGTAATTGGAGCGGAGAGCAATGTTGACGCATTCATGGGGAGGTTGTCGATCCAGGGTGGAAGACGTGGGCCGTGCCTGGCTCGAGATTCGTCCGCGCACATCCGCACCTAGCGTTCTGTTGTTGCTGTCGCTCGCTTGCTGGAACTTGACGTTGCACCTCCTACCCACTCAATATCACAGCACGACGGAGCATATAACTGGTGACGGAAGACTGTGAAGAGAACCCCTCTCCAGCTTCCTTCAGCACTCCTCGCCATCCCTCGAGTCCGGCCGGTTCGTGTCACGACCTTCCCTCCCCGAGCTCGCGGCTGGACCCGACTCCCGATCCCGCCCCGCGACACCGAGCAGCCCTCCACCTCAGCGCCCGACCGTGTCCTCGAGCTCGAACCCGTTCGTCTAGCCCAACTTCTCCCAAGGCAAGATGACGACCGCCATCCCCCAGCCCTCGCTGCCCCCGACGCATCCTCTGTCGATCGAGATCCAATCGTTGAAGCAGCAGATCAACCAATACCGCCAGATCGCGCATCAGAGCTTCATCGAAATCCAGGGTGTCAGGCTCGAGCTCGAACTCAAGAAGGATGAAGTCACTGGCCTTGAGAGGAAGAACGAGGCGCTGAAGCAGGAGGTGGAGACACTCCGGTGAGTTGGTTCAGACACGTGAATAGTGCGTGCAGCACGCTGACTTCAGCACGACCCCGGAACCGCCTCAAACTCCGCCTCCTGCCAACGCCCTCGCCGAACTCTCCCTCGCTCACCGCCGTCTTTCTGCCAAGCTCGACTTCACGGAACAGCAGCTGCGATCAGTCACACTCGAGCTGGCGTCGTCAAAGCAGGAGCTTGGTCGAGTGCTCAAGGAGAAGGAACATGAGAAGGTTCTCCTTAACGAGCTTAGGGTTGGCGAGGAGGATAGGGAAGAGGAGGTGGCTTGGGAGAGGGGAGAGAGGAAACGCATGGAGGAGCAGAAGAAGCTCTGGTGAGTTGGAAGCGGCCGAGTCACAACTGACGTTTAGTGACCTTGCGATCGCCGAATATGCTGCCCTCGTCTCGAGGCTTGACCCCAGCGCCGTTCCCCCACCTTTGCCCCGGCGACTCAGTGACAACATTCTCCAGAAGACTCCTATCCTGACCGATACTGAGGACAAGGAGAAGACTGCTGAGCCTAAGGGAACCGCGAAACTTGAGCCCAAGGAGAACGGCAAGTCTGAAGAGGTCATCAATAAGGACGACGCCGAGAAGGACGGTAAGAGCGACAAGAGCGCCCCTGCGTCCCCGACCAAGTCGAATCACAGGTCATCTGCCTCGATCTCCTCGATCACCCAGTCTTCCGATGCTATCTCTAATCTCCTCATCGGTCAGCGTGGCGTCGCTCGTCTCTTCAAGGACTTCACGTCCGTCGTTTCCGGCAAGGATAAGGAAATTGCCCGTCTCCAGAACCGCGTCGACGAGCTGGAGGTTGCGCTCGGCGCCTTGCGCGAGCAGCTTGAGGCGGAGACCACTGCGCTGGTCGACGCCCAAGCTGAGCGCGACCGCGTCCTCCGCGACGATGCTTCCGCCGCCAAGGTCGTTGAGCGGTACATGACCTTCAGCCAGAAGGCTCACGAGACTGTCCACTCCCACCTTGGACACCTCCGATCACGCACCTCCGCCACTCAGGCCACCCTGAGGAACGAGGCTGCGGTGCTCAGGCGCCGCATTGAGGCTGAGGTTGAGAGGTCTAACCGTCTCCGCACCGCCACAGAGGAAATGGCTGACGAGCTTGGCAAGGAGTCTGCGGGCCGCAGGCGCGAGGTGGCGATGCGCCTCCAACTGATTGCTGCCGAGGAGACCCGTTCTCGCCGCGCTGAGAGCTGGCTCGACCGCGTGCGACGCTTCCGGTCCGAGGGAGCCGAGATAGACAGCAACTTGCTCGCTCCTCTACTCGACGAGGCCGTTGCCATTCTCTCTCCTGCTGCTCCGGTGGAGCCCAAGGCGGGCGGCAAGTGGAGAGGCATGTTCGGCAGGCGCAAGAGCGTCTCCGCTTCTGCCCCTGCTGTCGCTACTCCCGACGAGGAGAGTTTGGCCCGCATCTTCCTCGCAGAGGAGCTCGTCCAGCATCTCGTAAACGACCTCCAGATCGAAACGGAGCGCAGGATGGAGCTCGAGAAGCAGCGAGTCGCCTGGCTCGCCCGTGAGGCTGAGGAAGGTGTTCCCCCTGAAGTTGAGGAGAACGGGGACAAGGTGAACGACACTGGTATGCTTTTCTCTGTCGAGAATGAGGACGACAGTGAGGAGGAGTCTGCTTCCGAGGATGACACTGAACATCCAGAGGAGAACGATGACACACCTGAAGACGTCAAGTCTGAAGACAAGGAAGACAAGGAGGTCAAGGAGAACAGCCTGAAGAGCCCGAAGAAGAGCAAGAAAGTCCGCAAGACGTCTAACGCTGCGGAGTCGACTGCCGAAGGCGGAAGTATCAAGTTACCAGAGCTCAAAGTCACGACGACGATGGCAGAGAAGGAGCACCTGGACGAGCTGCAAGCCATCTTCGAGCCGCTCGAACAGCGCTACACCCCTCTCCAGAAGTCTCTCCACGACCAGTCCTTCGCCCTCCAGCACCTGAAGACCTCTGTGCCCGAGCTCGCCCCGAAGCGCCCCGGTTTACGCGCCGTCAGCCTCAACCTGAAGGGCCGCTCCGAGCACGACGACCTCATCTCGCTCCTCGACGGTCTGTACGAGGTGATTGAGGATGCGCGCGTCGACACAGAGATCGCGACGGCTGACGAGGACCGCGTGTTCCACGGCTTTGCCGCTCTGCTGGACGTCGGCGGCCGCGGCGTCGTGCAGGCCGCCTCAGTGCTGCGCGATGCCCGCTCCTATGCCGCCTCTCGCTCAGGCGACGGTACGACCTATGCGCGCCTCTCTGTGCGCGTGAGCGACATCGAGCACGACCTCATGACGATCAAGCGCGCGATGCACGAGCACGCGGGCGAGGTCGAGCCTGAGGAGGTCCAGCCGCAGGTGAGCGGCATGGCCGCCCTGGGGCGCCGAAAGCTGTCGCTTTGGCAGTCTCTCCCTCTTAAGACGGTGACCGCCAGCCGCGGGCCCGTCCTCCTGTCTCCTTTAACTGCACTTCGCAGTGGCAGCCCGGACCTCTCCGGTGACGATCTGATCCAGCGCCGCAGCGCGTCGAGTCCGATCGGTCTGCTCAGCAGCGTCGGGCGTTCTCTCAGCTCCGGCGTCGGTGCCATGGGCAATGGCATCACGGGCGGCGGGCGCAAAGTCTCCGATCTCGCCGCCGGCGCGCTATACCTCCCCACGCGCAGCCGGCGCAATACGGTTAACAGCCAGACCAACGATGCCAAGGACGAAAAGAAGTCCGAGGACGTCGCTGAGCTTGCTGCTAATGGCGAGAAGCCAACACCGCCGCCCAAGGACGAGAAGAAGGAGGAGCCGGACCGCAAGGGAGAAGTCGACGATGTGGAGTAGCCTGATGTCCTACTGTCCTGTATATAATACCACGCACCCATAGACACAACATTATTACACTGTTTCCATCTGCATGTTGTGAACCCGTCGTCGACTTAGTCCAGGCTGATACAGACAGTCAGGCCGAGCCAGTCGCAGTCAGTCTCGTCAGTCCTACCGTCGCCCGCCTGTGTCTAGCCCAATCAGTACAGTTATCCAGGCTACGTCCAATGCTAAAGAGGTGCATGCGATGCGGCCGAGAAAGAGGAGAGTGATGTTTTAACTGCTAGAATGAAATTACCAGAACGTCCTGCGCTTCTCGCGGAGATCGCGGAAGAGCTGCTTGCGCTCTCCCCAGGTGTTCTTCTGGAGCGCGAGCGCGGCGTCCTTCTTGGCGCGGGCTGATCGGGACAGGGGCGCGACGCGCGAGATGAGCGGCGTCTGGGCCTTGGGGATGTTGAGCCTGGACGTTAGCGGTGCGAGAGAAGCGAGCAGCGCGGGGCTGCTGCTGGCCATTCCACTGAGACCAGCTTGGTCGGCGGGTGGCTGCCAGCTGATGACCAGCGAACGGCAGCCAGTGTGGCCTAACGGCCACAGCTCCAGTGTGTACTCACTCCTGCGCAATCTCTCCCTTAGAGTATCCCTTCTCCCTCAATCCTCGGATCTTCTCAACCATGCCCGCGTCCCAGTTCGGGTTGATCTTCCTCTCGCTCTGTCTAGCGTGAAGCAGGGGCGCGCCCTCCTCGCCAGTGAGCTCAACCTGCTGCCCCTGCACCCACTGCGTGAATTGCGTAGGCAGGCCGAGGGTGTAGCTCGGCGCAGAGGGGGGCGGGGCGTAATGCAGCGTGAGGCCGCTGTCGAGCTCGGCCTTGGACGAGGTCGGCTCGGAGGGGCCGACGAGAGCCTGAGGACGAGGGACGGAGGCACCCTCAGTCGCACGAGGGGGGCGCGGCTCGAAGGGCGACCGCGGGATCGGCAGGCGCGTAGGGCGCGCACGGTGAAGAACGCTTGCTGGGGCGGTTGGTCGGAACATTTTGGTTGTGGTTGGTGTAGGCGAGTCGGACGAGCTCGAAGTCCACAGGGGTTGTAGGAGGGCGGAGGACTGACTTTTCGTTAGGACCCGTTCAGTGGACAAACTGCCGGCGTGGGAGAGTTAGCCACGTGCAGATGTGCCTGGACGTGCCTCGATGTGCTCACCCACCTACGATCGATCACATCTTGAAGGTGACAGCTGAGGCAACAAAGACGGGTGACAATGCAAGCTCGTCACAATGCAGAGCGTGATGACAACAAAAGTGCGCAGTGCACTATTGTTTGTAGCGAGATAAATCGGTGCGCTGATTCCCATGGCTGGCTGGCTGGCAGCCACCACTGCATCACTGCCAACCGAATGGCCCACATTGCGAAGTCAGACGCTGAACACGCCTACCGTGGGAAAGTGAGTATTCGCTCTACGCGTCTCACTCGAAAGATGCCCAAGCACGAAGCAAGGAGCTCCGAGGTCACGTGCCGATGTAGATCGGAGGTGGCATCCACTCGGCAAAGATAAGAAAAAGCAGTGGAGCATGTGGTTGCAGGTATGCGATGGTGCTGACGCATGCAGCCGTGTTCTGGAGGTGCAGCATTGGATTGGCAAAAAGCAGTGCATTGGGGAAGAGGTCGCAAGGGCCGTGAGAGACGCTGAGGCTGGGGCTGAAAGAATGACGCTGGCGATTTGGATGGGCTTTGGCCGAACGACCGACGACGACTGACGCGCCATGCAGACCTACAGACCTGAATCTGGATGGTTGTTCCAGCTTTGGGCTTGGATCGAGATCGGAGACTAAAACCTGCCTGCAGCCTGCCCCGGTTGCGCCGGCTCCTTGAAAGTGACGTGGCCCTTGGACCTGAGTGTAATCCGTGATTAGAGCGTGGCGCGATTGCATTAAGCGAGGTGGATTAGCGGGAGCAGATTTAACGTTGGGATAGGATCGATGGACTATGGACTGTTGGTTCTGAATTCCAGGTGCGGTGGTGTGGGCTGATGCTCCTGACGATTGATGCCTTCGGCCTCAGCCTCGACTCCTCCAACCACGAAAAGAGTACAGCCCAGCCAGCATCCACCAACTAGCCCCGCTGCCCCGCTGCCCCCGGCTTCCCCTCCAATCTCCATGCCCCTTCCCCGGCCCGGCACGAAAACCTGTTCTCGGAAAACAAGATGCTGCACCGTCAGACCACCCCCATGCATTGCATCTGACCCCCTGCCGAGGCCATCATCGCGCCCCCGCTCGCCGTCATAGATAACTGACTGCCGACTGTCAGTCACCCCGGTGGAGGTACACCGCGCTTGCTCAGCTCACGCTTTGCTCACGCTCCGCCCTCCGCGTCCCCACCCAAAACCCATCATCCATTTAAGACTCGGTACCACTCTTGGCTAAGGGCACGCCTGCACGCCTGGCCACCTGGCTCCGGGCTCCCCTCAACTCGCATCCCCCGCGACTCCCCCCCTCTCTTTCCCAAATCCCGCGCACCTCATTCTTTCTCATCATCCCATCCCAACAACGCCAACGCACCAAAGCATCAAGAAAATCCTGTCACAACACCCATCCATCCTCCCTACCCCTACATTAACCGTGTAACACCTCGTCCAATAAACGAGCCCCATCAGCCCAACAGCACAGCAAGCCTCGGAATACCCACAGGACCCGCAGGATCGCACCGCACGCCGACTGCTTACTGCCTGTCTTGGGTTCTCGCTTCCACCAGCCTACTAGGCGGGGCAGTCGCCAGAACACACTCCACCACTTACATCCCAACGTAACCGCAAGTCAAGCAAAAGCAACAAACGCGACACCGGCAGGCAGCACCGAGCAGCCATCGAGCCATCAACGCCATCATGGCAGAGTACGATTATGATCGCGAAGGCGACCGGGACCTCGACCTCATCGACGAGCCCCGGGCCAGTCGTGCGCATCGTACAAGGCATCACTCAAACAGCAGGAGCCCAGTGATTACCAACGGAGGCATGGATTTGGACAGGGCGGTAAGTACCTAGGCACCTGGTGTGCCCGGGAGCGTGGTGTTGGTTGGGCCGCGGACTACTATGGGCGGGGCGCGACGGTGGATTCGGGTGTGCCGCACGCAGCATGGTGCAAACACAATCTTTTCCCGCGAGGCCCCTCGCCTCTCGTATCCCATCGTGTCCCTTCCGTGTCCTTTGACACACGTTATGCGCCAGAGCTGTAACTAACATTGACGCAGCCGTCCCCGCCACGTCCGTCGGTTTCCTCTCGCATGTCGCTGTCAGCTCTTGTGAATTCTCCTCCCCCGCCTGCGTCTGCCTCACCCCCTCCCGTCACTCGCAGCTCGCGCCAGCCAGCCCTCTCGCCGCCGGCACGTTCGTCGTCTCGCTACACCGACTACCCATCCAGCTCGCGCTACGAGCCCGGGTACATGTCGCGTTCGAACCGCTCGCTCCAGTCTTCCTCTGATTATTACGGCGTCCCCCGCGATGTAGGACGCTCCTACCTCCACCGCGGCGACCACAGCAGGGCAGACATGTCCTACGACAGCCCAGAGACGAGCCGGTACGATCGTGCCCCGTCCTACGACACCACGCACGAGTACAGTACCGCGGCCGATCCGTACGAGTCGAGGCGCCTGCGATCATCCGGTCGCCGCTCTGGTGGTGGGCCGGGTCCCTCGTCATACGCGTCGTACCGCTCGCCTTCTCCTCCCCATGCACCGCCCGCGTTCCAGCCGTACCAGCCGTCCGGGTGGCGCAACGGTGGTGGCCACGAGCGCGATCACGAGCACGAACGGGAGGAGTCGCCTCTTCCCCCGGCTGCATCGAGCCCTGTCTCTGATCGTCGCCGCTCGCCAGAGCCCGCGTCCGCACCCACAGCAGCTGAAACAATGCCGTCCACTGTGGGAAGGAAGGTGCTTCGCCATGACGACAGTCTAGAGGAGAACCAGGACGTGTGGCAAGAGCATCTTCGCACGTTTCAGCAACGACGCGAGCACGAGGCCAACGAGATCCTCTACTGGACACCTGACGTGGGCGACGGCAAAAACGTCACCGTCAAGGTCCCGACCAAGCGCAAGGGCTGGCCTGCCGATCACCCCACGCGCATTGCGCAGCGCCAGGCGAAGGAAGCCGCACTCGCCGCCGGCCAGGAGCTTCCCAAGAAGAAGTACAAGCGCAAACCCAAGGTGTCCTCGGCCGCGATCGACGACGAGCTTCTCGGCCTTGCCGAGGGCGACATGGTTGCAGCTAGCAGCCCCATGCCTGCCTCTTCGGTGCACGATGGCGACGACGACATGATCCCCGACATTGACCCGAACGCCCTTGTCTGGCCCTCGGGTCTCACTCGCGCCGAGGTCATCGCCAAGATCGAAGCGAACGACATGAAGGGCCTCACCGAGGATGACGTCAAGCAAGTCCAGGACGAGATGTGGCTCAAGAAGAACGGCCCCGCCGCACGTAGAAAGGACGGCACCATGCGCAAGAAGCCCGGTCCCGCCAAGGGTTGGAAGCGCATGAGGCGTCTCGCGGAGAAGGCTGCCCGCGGCGAGAACGGCGAGAGCGAGGGCGATGAGTCGACGCTGAACGGGGAAGCGGATGCCGACATTGCCGCCCTGCTGGACGACGGTTCCGAGGCTCCTCCCAAAAAGCGCCGCCAGTCGAAGAAGAAGAAGAGCCTGGCTGCCGACGTCACCGTTGACGATATCATCAACTCGGAGATCGACGAGATCAAGGCCGACGACGACGGGACGGCCAACGGCGACGTGCCGCCACCGCCACCTCCCAAGAAGCGCTCGGGGAAGGCCAAGGAGCCCGGAGTCGGCAAAGGTCGCTGGACTCGTCCTCCCAAGGAGAAGAAGATCAAGGCGAAGGAGGAGGAAGCCGCGCGCGAGGAAGCGGAGAGCGTCCCCCCGCCACCGCCGCCGCCTCCGCGTCACCAGCCGAACACGTACGACCCGCGCGGCGTGTCCGAGCGCGAGGCCGAGGTCCGTCTTTCGCTCGTCGAGGAGATCCAGCGCCAGGTCTGGTCGTCGATCATCCGCGATGTGCCCCGTGTCTACCGTGTCAACCAGGCGTTCGACAACGCGATCAAGCAGGACGCCGCTCGTACCGCCCAGGCGTGCCAGCGCAACCTGCTCAACTCGCGTAACCTCCGCCCGTCCCACCGTTCGGCCAAGTCCAACAAGGACGCCAACGCCAAGGCCAAGCGTGTCATGCGTGAAATGATGGTCTACTGGCGCAAGAACGAGAAGGACGAGGTAGCCGCGCGCAAGCGTGCCGAGAAGGAAGCGCTGGAGAAGGCCAAGGCCGAGGAAGAGGCGCGTGAATCCAAGCGTCAGGCCCGTAAGCTCAACTTCCTGCTCACGCAGACCGAGCTGTACTCGCACTTCATCGGCAAAAAGATCAAGACGAACGAGGCCGAGGAGATGGACGGTGGCCAGTCGACGCCTATCCCCGACGCGCCCAAAGGTGTCTCCGGTAACCTCGAGGAGCTCGCTGCCGGCGAGGAGAAGGAGCTCGACTTTGATGACGATGATGAGGAGAACCTCCGCCGTCACGCCGCCAAGGGTGCGCTCGCCACCATGCAGGCGTCCCGCGACAAGGCGCGCGAGTTCGACAAGAGGGCCGACGATCCCATGGACGCCGACGAGCTCGACTTCCAGAACCCGAACCTCGGAGAGAACCAGGTCACCATCACGCAGCCCAAGCGTCTCATGGCGCAGCTCAAGGAGTACCAGCTCAAGGGTCTCACCTGGCTCGGAAACCTGTACGAGCAGGGCATCAACGGTATTCTCGCCGACGAGATGGGTCTCGGAAAGACGATCCAGTCGATCTCGCTCCTGGCGTACCTCGCCGAGGTCCACAATCTCTGGGGTCCCTTCCTCGTCATCGCGCCTTCCTCGACACTGCACAACTGGCAGCAGGAGCTGACGCGCTTCGTCCCCCACCTCAAGGCGCTCCCGTACTGGGGTTCGCCCAAGGATCGTGAGACGCTGCGTCGTATCTGGAACCGCAAGAACCAGACCTTCACCGAGGACTCGCCGTTCCACATTCTCGTGACCAGCTATCAACTTGTGAGTTAACGATTAGGGTGAAGGAACTGACAAAATAGGCTGTTCAGGACGAAAAGTACTTCCAGATGATGCGCTGGCAGTACATGATTCTCGACGAGGCGCAGGCCATCAAGAGCTCTTCCTCGGCGCGTTGGAAGTCGCTGCTGTCTTTCAACTGCCGTAACCGTCTCCTCCTGACCGGTACCCCCATCCAGAACTCCATGCACGGTAAGCTCGACTGACCAGCCGTTTAGCTGACATCAGAACTGTGGGCTTTGCTCCACTTCATCATGCCTTCCTTGTTCGACTCGCACGAGGAATTCAGCGAGTGGTTCTCCAAGGACATCGAGAATGCCGGCAGCGGTAACGGCCAGCTCAAGCCCGAGCAGCTGAAGCGTCTGCACACGATCCTGAAGCCGTTCATGCTCCGTCGTGTCAAGAAGCACGTCCAGAAGGAGCTTGGTGACAAGATCGAGATCGACGTCCTCGTCGACCTCAGCCAGCGCCAGCGCGACATCTACAAGCGTCTCCGATCACGCATCTCGATCGCCGACCTCATCAAGGCGGATACGAACGACTCGGCGGCGACGAAGAACCTGATGAACCTCGTCATGCAGTTCCGCAAGGTCTGCAACCACCCCGACTTGTTCGAGCGTGCCGACGTGCGGTCACCGTTCCTCTTCGGTTCGTTCAGCCAGAGCGGCAACCTCGCGCGTCAGGGCGACAACTTGTACTGCCCCGACTCGGCCAAAAACGCGATCGAGGTGACAGTGCCCAGGATTCTCTGGGAGGAGGGTGGTGTTCTGAAGCGCCCGAGCGAGGAGAGCCTCGCTGGCTCAGACACCTACGTCATGAACAACCTCATGAACATCTGGAGCACCGAGTGGATCAACAGCTCCCTGAAGGAGAAGCAGTCGCAGTTTGCGTTCCTCAAGGTCATGGACCTTTCCCCCGGAGAAGCCAACCGTCGCGCCAAGTCGCACCCGCTCGTGCAGCTGCTCGACAAGTCGGAGAACAAGCGCGACAACGCCATCAACGGATCATACAAGGCTGACCACGACTTTGCTGCTTCTTCGTCCAAGAAGTTCACACCGATCGAGCCTCGTGTGCCTAACGCTGCAACCGAGGGCACAGACCTTCCTCCTCTGCGCGACATCACCCGCCAGTTCTGGAACCAGTCTTACATGTCAAGGCGCTCCGCCCGCTTCGCGCAGGAGAGCGCAATCGCGCCGCCGATCCGCCCGATCGCCTCCAGCCAATCGTACGTCAACACCCAGGACCGTCTTGCGAACGACCCTCTCGTCCGTTCGGCGCTGTACGGAACCGCACCCAGCGAGCGCGACGACCCGGACGCAGCCAAGCAGCTCGTCCGCCTGGCGCCTGGCGTCTCGTCTACCGGTCTGCTTGAGACGTCCGCCGAGAACCAGGTGCCGCGCTCCAGCATTGCGATCCCGCCGCCGCAGCGTCTCATCGTCGACTCGGCCAAGCTCGCGCGTCTCGACGACCTCCTCCGCGAGCTCAAGGCCGGTGGACACCGTGTGCTGCTGTACTTCCAGATGACCAAGATGATGGACCTCATCGAGGAGTACCTCATCTACAGGCAGTACAAGTACCTGCGCCTTGACGGTTCGTCGGCGATCGGTGACCGTCGTGACATGGTCACGTCGTGGCAGACGAACCCGGACATCTTCGTGTTCTGCCTGAGTACGCGTGCCGGTGGTCTCGGTATCAACCTGACGGCTGCCGACACGGTCATCTTCTACGACCACGACTGGAACCCGTCGAACGACGCGCAGGCGATGGACCGTGCGCACCGTGTAGGCCAGACGAAGCAGGTGACGGTGTACCGCCTGATTGCGCGCGGCACGATCGAGGAGCGCATCGTCAAGCTCGCGCGTGCGAAGAAGGACGTGCAGGACATTGTCGTCGGAGCCAAGAGCGTCAACGATGTCGCCAAGCCGACCGAGATCGCGAGCCTGTTCATGGACGACGAGGACGTCGCCGAGTCGATGGCGAAGCGCAAGCAAGCCGAGGCGCACGGTTACGTCGCTCCCGCGTTCGGGCAGGCGAAGAAGTCTGCGTTCGGCGACGGGCTCGACATTGGCGACGACGAGGGCGATGATTTCTTCACGGCGGCCAACAAGAACCAGCAGCAGCAGGACGACGACGATGATGATCAGACGCCATCTGGGTCGGGCGCGCGGACGCCGCAGCCGAAGAAGGGCCGCGCAAAGAAGAGCGAGGGCGCAAAGCCAAAGGGGCGCAG
Source organism: Trichosporon coremiiforme (assembly GCA_039545355.1). Lineage (NCBI taxonomy): Eukaryota > Fungi > Basidiomycota > Tremellomycetes > Trichosporonales > Trichosporonaceae > Trichosporon > Trichosporon coremiiforme. The sequence continues at coordinate 232,943 of BCJJ01000020.1, forward strand.
CAAGAAGGTTAAGATTGCCCTCGGACCGGACGGGCTGCCCCTCTAATATCACAGCAATAGATACCATTTTCATTCAGCCGATACGGCGATGTAGAGCATGCATGTGACAGTAGCGACGGACCCGAGCAGCGAGCGCGAGCTGTGATAGAGATTTACGAGCAGTGAGCAATGAGGGAGCCGAGGGTGAGCTGGGAGAGATATCGCGCACTGAGCGGTGAGTCTGATTTTGCAAGGTCAAGTCCATCGCAGCGAGACGAGTCTTCCATTTCGAGTCAGGCTGTCTGTGCTGCCCACGGTCAGTCATCAGTTAATCAAGCGCGGCGCGGCCCCGCACGAGCCCCCAATCGAGCCAGAGCACATGGAGCCTGATCGATCCTTGTGATCGCGCTTGGCCCGTGTTTGTCCAGAGCGTCTAACTAACGGGTGCCCATCAGTTGGAGACCTGGGGTATGCGTTAGCTATGGGCGACTACGCCCCACCCGTACTACCGCCCAAACAAGCATAGCCTGTGCTAACAGCTTGGCATGGCTTGTACAGAGAACACTCCAAAATCTGAGAGAAGCTGCACGAAGCTGAATGCTGTGCAAGCCGTGCAAGCCGTGGCTCAGTTTTCGCTCAGTGTGCGGCCGAGTAGGTGCAGACTAGCTCTGCAGTGGCTCCAAACGGTCGAAGCTACGCGCTACGGCGACATTGCGTGCGTAGTCTGCGCCAGTCTGCACTATTCTTTTCTTAGTGCAGGGGAGGAAAGTAGCGGTTTGATCATCCATTCAGAGCCCCACTGCCCCACTGCCCCGCTGTCCCACGCACGCCATGCATACTTGCATATCTGCAGAGGGTAGAGATCCGGCTCTCCAAGACGAAGGGGAGATCGCAGATCCGGCTACGCATGGCCACGAGTGTCGTCGGACCCGGCACAACCGGCACCGGCAACCGACAGGGACCCGGCAAAGGCATATGGGGTCGAGCGGGGTTGAGTGGGGTTGAGCGGGTAACGTGCCCGCCCTGTCTGCCTCCTTTCTGCGAACCTCCTGCCCTGTCTACGATTCGTTGAACAATGTGGTATCACAGAGGACGAGCATGTGCGATGGACAGGAATAGCAGACCTGCCAGGCCTGCCAGACGTTCCGAATGTCAAACCCACTGTAGCGGCGTGACGCCGAGCGCACGTCCCTTCGATCCCTTCCTCGGTCAGGTTGTCCTCAATTGAATCGCGCATGGACGCGCCCACCGGCCACCACCAACGATCTGATACATGATACCTGATACCTGAGCCGATTGACGGACTGAGCACGAGCACACCCGAGCACCTGAGCGGGGAAGAGGACATCTGATACCTGAGGTGGGCTATCTGTTGCGCCAGAGCGCTCAGACGAGCAGCGCGATCAAAGGAGCACGCGATATGCTAGAGAGGAAGTCTCCCAGAACTCTGAATCGTGCAGATCGCGAAGACGCCTCCTCGGCCAGAGGCAGATACGGCTGTGATCCGCCACGGATAGTCAGGCTGAGGCACGCCATTGCCAGCTTAGCCAGCCGACCCAGCCTCAGACGGACCGAGCCTACCGATCCTGCTTAACAGCGCTCTGAGACAGATTGGCGCGAGCGATCTCTCGAGGCTAGCCGGCCAGCAGGAGTGCGATCCGCGACTCACCCCCCGCCCGCTCGCCCGGCTCGCCAGCTCGCAGCATGCCTCTCTCAAACAAGCCCAGATCGCTTGGCTTCAGCCACGCTTCTTGTCTCTGATGCTCGTCTACAGCCGCTAGTCCCTTCAAGTGGCTAAGACAGATGTGAGGCATTTTGGCACCCAGCGAGGCATTTCTGCCACCTGGAGAGTGGTCTGGACACTGGTACTGCCGACGTTAGTGTTGCCCATGGCTATACTGGGTATCAGTGCAGACTGCGAGCTTGATGCCGGGGAGGACATGGAATGTTCTCGTTGCCAGTGGTTGAAACACGCCTCCCACATGCCACACGTTGAGCAGACGAAACCAGGCGGCAGGCAGGCAGAAGATGATGGCGGGCAGAGATGGACGCTTCCGCTTCTGGCTGCCCGCGACATGGCTTCCGCTTGGATACTGGAACCGTTTTTTCAGCTTCAAGCAGCTGAGATTACTGGAACAGGTAGCGGGAATGGCTTCTGGGGCCCTCTGCGGATCCTATATCTCGGCATCTCTTCACTCACATTGAGATTTACAGGCGGACGTCGTTCGGCGGATGGACGCAACCCCGCCCGCCAACCTAGTTATCATCTCGTGTGCTGCATCTCATCGTCGCAGTGAAGCTCGTCGTGAGAAAGCTCGCGGGCATCGAAACATCAAACCCGAAACTCTCTTGTTCACTGCTCGCAGTAGTCTCGTCGTTCCTGTAAGCTCAGTTCAGTTCCCATCAGATGAATTCAAAACAGAGCTGGCGAAGCTTGGGATCTGATTCAGCTCAAGCGAGAAGCGCGAGAAACATTGATTGACTCTCCCCGTTGCAAGCAAGCGTTTGGCTCGAGTTCAAACGGCGGAGACTCAAAGCACGGTGACGACGACCATCGCCATCGAATCGCAACCGAAACGTACTGGCCAGTCAGAGAGCAGAAATTAAGGCAATGGACCGTTACGTCACCCCGCACCCAGTTCACCCTCATTTCAGCCGGACCATTCGCCCTCTGCCCTGGAGGAGTGCTGCGGTTCCGCCGTTTTCACCTGGCCGCAGACAGGCGGGCGACTGGCGACTGCGGCTCGTTCACTTCGCAGTTTAGGATCCGAAACTTACGTACTTACGTAGGCTTCGAGTTGTTTCCATTCTGAACAGGGTTTCGGCTGTTGAGGACCTGGGCCGTGCCTGCGCGGGCACTACAGACTCTGCGCTGCACGCCGGTGCAACCAAGAATATCCACAAGCAAGCATAGAAAACTGCGGTGCATTCTTTTTCTGGCTGAGCGAGCATGCGTCCACCTGACTGGAAGACTGCACAGCCTTCTGCCTATCAGCAGTCGAAAGGGGGATGCTGAAACGGCTCTGCAATTGGGACTGCGTCCCCTCGTTCACATGCAGCGGACCACACCGCTCTCTGTAGTTCGCATCGCTCTTCGCGCTTCGCATCTCGCTCGCAGCACCCAGGGAGAAGACTGAATACGTCACGGCGCGGTCGCCGATGCATTACAGGTTGTCCAGGCTCGGGACAAGTGGACGGGATGGGAAGGTCGAGCCTGAACGCAGGGGACAGGGTCGAGATGCGACGATCATTCACGAGCAGACCCTCGAGCATGGGCGAGAAAACAGTGGGCCAAGCAGCGCAAGCCGCGCTTGGCACAACGGCGCGGAGTGTGGGATTTTGATTCCAGCCAGTCACATTGCAGTGTGCTCGTCGCGATCGCGATCGCACGCGTGCATCCAGACCAACCAGGGCGTGTTCTTCTAGATTGTTCCCGCGTGCTCTTGCCGCACCTGTTGCAACTTCTGCCAAGGTCCGAGCTGCCCGGCGTCCTGCCCTACGCCCTGGCATGCCTGGCACAGTCGCGGTCGCAATAAGGTTGCGTGGGACAATGGGCCCCTGACGCCCGTCAGGCCCGTCAGGTCAGGTTAATCAGGTTGCTGCGCCCTCCGCGCCTTGTGCGCCGCACCCCGCGACTGCGCGACGACTCGCGACATCGCGCGCATTGCGAAACATGGAACAGACCGGGGGCACCGGGGAAAAGGAGACAAGGGTGGCCCCCCGTACCGACGTACCGACCACACCGGCGGGAATGCATCGCCCGATGTGGCCTCCTATGAAGACTTGAGACGTAGACCGAATCCAGATGCAGCGCATGCAGCAGCGGAGGAAGAGGGGGGGCGCAGCAAGCTCGTGCGAATGCGAATGCGAATTGCAGAGCGCTGAATGCTCGCACGCAAGCGCAACCTCGCGAAGTAGCTTGTCTCCAATTCAAGAAGGAGAAAAGGAACGCTTGGGCATACCCCGCAATCGTGCCCGCCGGATGCGCCGTAGTAGCGCGTGTAGTGGGCGCGGGGTGCGGCTTATCGCGCAGTCTCTCGTCGAAAGGCGTCGTGAGGCGTGCATACGCGCGGACTGTGCGCTCGTTCCGTCGCATGCCGCTGCGCCCTCCGCCCCTCCGCCCCTCCGCCCCTGCGTGCCCTCCGGTGGTTGTTCCGGTGGTTGTCTGATTGTCTGCTCCTTTTCCTGCCAGCCAATGTGGCGCGCACCGTCCTTTCGCCTTTAGGAGGATAGATGACACTAAAAGATTAGCGCATGGGCAGCCAGGCGGTGGATCAGTTAGCGCGTCGCATCTGGCGCAAACGAGCGCAAATCAGGTGCAAATCAGGCGCATCAGGCGCATCTGGCGCATCAGGCGGAATGGCGGTAATCGCACAGAAGTGCCTAGAGCCGAGTGGGGGACCCGGCGAACGTGCATTCATGTGCCGTGTGCCGAGTGCCAGAGGAGATGCGTCTCAGACATGAATCAGCCCATGATACGCGCCGACGCCCACGCCCACGCCCGCGCACAATGAGCAATGAGCGAGCAATGAGCCGGCTGCGCCCCTACACCCTAATCGCACGTTGTAATCGGACGGTGCCATGGTACAATGGTACCACTGAATGCAATCGCTGGCTGCGATCCAATCGCATGGCAGCATGGCATGCACGGATAGGAAGAGTACCCCTTCCCTGCAGATTGTTACCTCAAGATTTCGATGCGGTTCCGTCCTGCGCCCGTCGCTCCATCGTCGCACCGTCGCGTCATAGCCCGTGTAGTTGTCGTCAGTCCCGTCAGTCACCACCGCAGGGCAGACACTATCCCTATGCATACAGTCTAACATCCTACCACGTCGAATGCACATCAACGTCTCTATCAACTTAGTCCACTCCAGGCTCCACGTCATGCTCAGTGTGATCCGTTTGCTGCGCTCGCAGCTCAAGCCTCGACGAAAGCGCGGAAGATCTCCACATCCTGCAGTGCCTGGATCTTGACCTCCTGTCCAGCCCCAAGGAAGAGGACATCACCCTTGGTGGCCTGAACGTCTCCATCGACTTCCCCGGGTGTCCAGGAGAGCTGTGCACCACCATTCGTGACAACTGCGATACTTGGCCCGGCAACAGCAGAGTGCGTCGTGACTTCGTCCTTGGCGAGATGCGTGCGCAGGACGGAGAACTCAGCAATCGGTGGGTCGTACAGCAGCGTGCTGGGGTCGTGGTGCCACTCTTCCGGCTTCAGGAGCTGGGCCGTAGAGGGACCAGCCGCATATGTCAGCATCGAGATCAGAGTGTCGACATCGCGAAGCTTCGGCGTCAGACCGGCGCGCACGACATTGTCACTCGTAGCCATGCACTCAATGATGTCTGGGGTCAGCTCGGAGATTGGCCCATTGCAGAGCTCGACTCACTTCCGCTGATGTACGCGTGGGGCATGTTCGCGCCAAGGAAAGCTGCCTCTCCAGGCTTCAGGTCGACGACGTTGAGGATGAAGACACAGAACACGCCAATGTCACCCGGGTATTGTCCCTCAAGCTCGATGACGAGATCCGCGATCTCCTTGCTCTCTCCGTCTTTCAGGTCGCCTGCCTTGTATCGCTTGACAAGCTTCTCGAGCTGGGGCTTGAAAACGTCCTCCTTCGCGCTCATCAGGGCACTGAACACCTCCTTCAGCGCCTTCTTTTCGTCCTCACCCGCCGTCTTCTCCTCCAGCTTCTCCGCGTCAGAGAGCGATAGTGAATCAGAGAGGCCGGCGGCCTTGGCGAGAGAGGAGACAGCGGAGGAGGGAACGATGGCGGCAAGTTCTGGAACGACGAGCAGGTTGCGCACGAGCACAGCCGGGGGAACAAAGTTGAGGAAGGCGCGGAACGGCGTAAGGGCAATCGCCATCTCGGGCTTGTGGTTGCTGTCTGGATGTCAGTTACAGTGTCCCCAAATACAGCTGTCCTACTCGCTATGAGACCAGCAAGACGAAACATACCCTTGTAAATGTCGCTCTTCGACTTGTGCAGCTGCTCGGCGAGCTTCTTATCCGGGTGGGCCTGGATCGAGAGCGCAGTTGCGATGGAAAGCACCTTGAACAGAAAGGGGAGGTTGCCATTGCGCGCGTCCGGGAAGCGCTTAAGCACGGCGTCGCCGATGAGCTGCGGGTGTGCAGCGAGGTACTCGCTCAGCAGACCCGAGCCAGTGCGCGACGGGCAGTTCGGGTGCGTCCCCATCCAGAGCTGATGTCAGCTACATCCTCTGTTCGAAGCTGGGTGACAGGCCATGATGGTGCCTCATACCTCATCCCCTTAGGGTGAGCGGAGGAAGCGGGCCGTAGCAGCGCCTGGCGTGCTGCAGGGGTTACACAGAGACACATGACACAAGTTGCTGGACGCAACGTGGAAAGCAGCACGTCCTCTCATTAAGGAGCCGTACGGAGGGCACAGCACAGAGCTGTCACCGAAGGGAGAGTAAGCGGACGACGTACCTCAGCGTAGGGCTTGTTCTCGTCGACCTGGAAGTCGGGGACGCTCTCCTCAGCAAGCTGGGCGGCGAGGGAGGAGCTGCCCTTCTTGCCCCAGTCATAAGACTGGATGCCAGGAGCGATCTTGAACACGGGGGACACGGGGGCACTCATGGTGGGTGGTGTTGTGGGTGTGGACGTCGGGGGTATGAGATGTGGACGCGATGAGGAGAAGTGGGGACGCAGAGGGTACCAGTCGGCCTCGAGAAGCGAGATTCGGCGTCGAGGTGTGTGTAAAGAGGGTCGATGAGAGAGGGCCAGATGTCAAAAGAAGTCGAGCTGGATGGGAAAGCGGATGGATGTCGTGCCAGACCACTCTGACAGAAAGAAGCGACAACATGTCATGCGGTTGTGTCCCTGAGGGTCTTGTACTCCCGGCGGCAACGGGGAGGTGCATTCCTTGCCTCAGACCCTGGCTGTAAATGACCACTCTACACTCTTGTCGTCCTTGTGATGCATGCATGTCCAGTCTCCCGGCGAGTTTCACGTCTGGACTTTTGACAGGTGCAAGCACCCCAAAGCATGAAGTCTGACGCTGAACTTACGACCGCCGAAGCTTCCATTGATACGGGACGCGCCATGAATCATCTCAGTCAGCCCAGAACAGCAAGCAGGTAGTTGACACCAATTGCCCGATCTCTTAGTCTCCCGATTCCCGCGACTCCTCCCTGCAGACCGGCCGCTGCAGGTGCCGAACACGTTCGTGCCAAACTGTTCTCACTATTGCATGCATATTCCCCGCCGTCGTCGCCGCTGACCCAAAACAAGTTCGGTCCGCCCAAAAAAAGTTCGGCCCGCGAAAAGGTCGAGGTGGGCTCGGTGTCGATCACCGGCACCGGCGTCGCGCGTCCACCCAGCAGCCTGGCGAGCCCGATGGCCTGCGGATGAGCATTCCCTTCATTTTCGCTCGCATTGCGATTCAGCGCCCACTTTGCAACTCGCCGGTCTGGCCGGCCAGTCAGGCGACCGTCAGCTCGGGCTGCTCAGGCTGCTCAGGCTGCTCAGGCTCCCCATATCCCATGGCACGGCATACAACTGGCCTACGGGCAGTCGCGGGCGGGGCGTATCGCCCATTCACATGACCATTGACTGGCACACCTTGCTTGGACCGTTCACGAGCCGCACCGTGCCCATGCATGCCGATGAAAGGACCTTTTTTCGCGCGTGCCGTGCCCAGTCGTCGCCCAGTCTCTAGGCAGCCCAGCTCCGAGCAGCGAGCAGCCCCACCCCTGAAACCCCCTGCCTCTGGGCTTTTTCGCTCTGGCCCAGCTGTGACACTGCCCCCCTCCTACTCAGGGTCCGCGCCCTGGCTCCGCGCTCAGACGCTCCCCGATCTCTCCCACAGCCCGCACGTCGCATCCCCTTGGAATCCTTGGCCCTCGTGCCCGTCGCATCCACTGCTGTGCACTGCGACCGCATCCATCCTCCTCGCCACGTCAACGCCTTATAAGCACACCCATAAGCGTCTCCCCCGACTTTCCCACCACCACCAAACACTGCATACGACCACTCTCAAAGACACTTGACTCACTCGACTTGATACCTGACACGACCTCATACCCCCATTTTCTTTTCCTTCTTCTCTCTTCTTCTATAGCATACAACCAAACCCCGGCCAATCAACTCGCCGGCTCACCTCCATCAAAGACACCGGCCCAGTAACGACATCGCCCCTCCACTACACAACACCAAACGCTACCCGACCTTAGCCCTCCCCTAATCACCGTTGACGACCACCATGACCAACGCCGTCGCCTCCTCTTCCTCCACCTCGAAACGCCCGGCAGGCGCCTCCCCCGCTGGCACCCCAGCTGCTAAGCGGGCAAACACCGCCAAGAAGCCAGAGACGGACGAGGCCTCGACCCCCGCCCCCGAGGGAGAGCACGACGACAACGACGGAGAGGCTAAGCAGCCGGAGGAGGAGATGGACGAGGAGGCCCGAGCAAAGGCGGCCCGTCGCGAGGCTAGGGTGAGTCGCCGCTGCACCGTTTAAAGACTACTCTTACTGACCGACACCAGACGATCCGGAATCGCGAGTCCGCCCAGCGTTCCCGAAACCAGCGCAAGGCTCACCTCGCCTGGCTCGAAGCCCGTGTCGTCGAGCTCGAGGCTGAGAACCGCGCCCTGCGCTCCGGATCCGCGCCCTCGTCACCGGCAAAGACGCGCGAGTCCAGCCCCGCCAACAGCGTCCTTTCGCTGGCGTCTGACTTGGGCATCCCGCCCGAGATCGTCACCGCTGGCGGTGGCGTGAACCTCGCCACCGTTGCACCGCCCCCGGCCCATGTCCTCGAGGACATCCAGTCTTCCATCGACCCCACCGCCCCTCCCGCCATGCCCGAGTTCCCGACGCCCGACCTCGCTGCTCAGTCCACCCCTATCCCCGGCCACGAGCAGGACGTTCGCGCCGAGAACGCTCACCTCCGCTGGCGCGTGGGCATGCTTGAGAACATTGTCAAGCAGGCCGCCACCTTCTTCTCGTCGTACAACCAGCTGGCTGGCCAGTCTGCCCCCGTCGCGCCCAACGGCATGGTCGGCACTCCCATCTCGTCGCCTGCCCCGGGCATGGACGCCACCCTCTCGCCTCCTCTCTTCCCCGCGCACCCCCGCGAGGCCGTCAAGTCGCCCCTTCGTCTCCAGACTCAGCTCGTGAACGCGGCCAACCACAATGTCCTTCCTAACCCTACTTCGTCTGACCCGTCCTTCATTGACCTTTCAAACCCTGTCGCTCGCCATCCAGCAGTGATGGCGACCTTGCCGGCAGTCTCTTCCAAGAGGCGCGGCCAGGCCCTGCAGCGGGCGACGGGCTCTTTGACCGGAATCAACTGGGACTTGCCAGCGAACAGGCAGCGGCTGGACGTGGTAGCCAAGGTGATCGTGCAACTGGCTCGACTTCGGGGATGGGCCTCGGCATCTCCGCGCCCGTCTCGAACCAGGGCGCCTCAGGCCAGGTTCAGAATGGCGCTCAACAGGCGCAGGACCGCTGGTTCCCTGAGGGCACTCAGGCGACTCAATGGGACGAGGAAATGAACGACCTCCTGGAGACGCTCGAGAGCTCTAGGCCCGAGGGCGTCGCCCCTGTCGTTCCCGGTGGTGGTGCTGTCGGTGTTGCGCCTGTGACTGGCGAGGAGTGGGCCTGGGAGGCGACGATGGTCGAGCTTTAGAAGGACGATCTCGACTCCGGAGAGAGAAGAAGAACGAAGTGTATGAGGGACATCAGAAGAAACATTAAAATATATCACTAGTCCAACCCGACCTAATCGACGCTCGCAAGAGCTGATTGTGTTTTGCTATCCTCGACTTGGTAGCATCCTCGGCGCTCATCAGGCTGTTCTCTTTCTTGATCCTCTGTAAGTGTGACGTAAAAGATCTATGTTGTTCAGAGAGGTACGGAGTGCGGCAAGGCTGCTTCTCGCTCCTTCACCCCTTTGTTCACGAACCCCCTCCACTGCGCTTGCCTCTTGGCAGCGCGTGGGCACTTGTGGTGTCGCACCACTGTGGCTTTTGCCATCGGCCGAATCAATGGAACCTCGAGCCAAGCAGGACCGCTGTTACCGTAGCCGACCTCCAGTCTCCGCAGCACACCCGCTCGCCTTCGAGGCTTGAGCCGTGAGCGCGTGAGCGGGGTTGAGAGCTTACAGCGCTTCGAGCTAGCTCGACGTCTTCAGCGATTCACGTCGTGACGGAAGACACGGTGAGCGCCCCGAGAGCACACGCCTCCAGGGACGGCCAGCCGAGTTGGCCAGTGGACGAAGGCGGCGAGGGACAAAGAGTCACCTACCGCGACGTCGTCCGATCTAGCAACTGTGATCAGTCGCACGAATACAGCCGAACACGCCTGCATAAGTCGACGTTTATCCAACATCGCCAGGGTTGGACAGCCCCTCCCACAGCGGGAGCCGCTGCAGTGACTATTTCCATAGACAAACCCAGTATAGATAGACCAAAAACGGCCCACTTGTAGCTAGTTATACATGCAAATTCGGCAGTACGCCCCGAGACAGACTACCTTGCTGCATTCTGTCTGCTTCACTAACTTGCGAGCTTCGTGAGAAGAGGAGTTTCGGCCCACATCCCCGGCGCCTCGGCGTTACGGTACGTCAATCTGATAAGATTACTGTGTTAACACCGTCTCAACCCGGCCGAAGCGTCTCGAAGGAGCGAGCCGGGCGCGTGGCTGCGCACTACGCAAGAGGCGTGCATGGGGGCGAGGCGGGGGGGCAGTGCTTGGCGTTGAGTCGGGCCTGGTCGCGTCATGACTGCGAAGGTCGCCATCATGCAGTGCGCAAGGGTTTGGCGTAGGGAGCGCAGGGAGGGAGGGTCGGCGTCAGGGCCGATCAACTGTGGCTCAAGAAAAGAGGAGGTGGGGGAGCGACAGTAAAGGAGGGTCAGGAAGGTCCATGACCCCTACATGCGATTGCGATCCATGCGATGCATGCGCAGCCGGCGACCTCGGCGACATTGCATGCGCGTGGGCACGCTGAACGTGGGTGATAGTTCTGCCGTATAGTTGGCCGGTTGTTCAACGGCCCGGTCGTCGATCATGACTTAGTTTCTGCAACCCAACCGTGCCCAGAGCTGTACTTCCACAGTCAATTCCTGGTAAAGCTGCATTGTGTGGACATGTGAAGTCGACCGCGTACAGCTGCACACTGCACCGCCCTAACCACTCGAGAACCTCTCCACGCGCAGGTAGCGAAGGCCATTTGCATCATATGCACTGTCAACGCGGAGAGCACAACCTGGCTCTGGCCAGTCCTGGTTCGGTGAGGTCCGGATGCGGTTACGTAAAAATACTCCGACAGCAGGATTAACCTGCCACCCCAACCGTTCAGTTTGAGGCACCCGCCAGAGCCACATTGCGGACATACTGCACCGAACTCTCGAATCAACTTCAGACTTTGTCTGGACAGTTGACATAGCCTGTAGCCTGTCTAGCACGAAAGTCGCTCGAACAAACATGGCATGGTAGTAGTGGAGCATTGCATCTGCGTGCATGGCTTCGTGTCATAGACGACGCGCACACAGAACGCCGCACTGTCACACCGAAGCGCATTACGGCGCTCTACATTGACCGCACCCACAAGAGCGCAGGCGTCGGCGTGCCAGGACCATTGCTCCGAAATCGCTCTCAAGGCTCTGGGGGTCTTGTCTGCTGCAAACTATTGATCACCTGCGAGCGTTGACGCCGCAAAAGACAACCACATCGAGATCGACGCGACTCGGGTGACCGTGTCAGCGAACGGCTGTTCTTCACGTCGGAACTCCATTGGTATCCGGAACTCCTGGAGAGCGTTAGCAAGTCCTCGACGCGGTCAATGTGGCGCTCAAAGCGCTCACCTGGGCTGGAGCAGGGCCGCGGCCTCCGCCGCCGCCCAATTGGCCCTCCGGTACCGCTGGTACTAGATTCTGGGACCGCGTAACGAGCGTAACGACAAAGAAACCCGCGGGCGTCAAGTTCCATGGCTTGGACGACAAGGAGATCACGAAGTGGCTGGCCGCCCCAGTCCAGCTATCCAGGTCCATCCAGCTCCAGGCCCACCACCACGGAAGCGAAGCTCAGCGCAGCTTTCGGCGCCGCGCCTGGTGCAAAATCTCGACGTTGCTCCGCAACGCCTACCGCTCGCTCCCCCCAGCGGCCAGTGAGGTAACTTCATCAGGGGCTCCGTCGACATCATCTCCTTCCACCTCAGGCTCTGCGGTCACCCCGGGGCCGCGGGAGCACCAACTTCCAACGTCAAGCCAGGAGCGCGGCCGTCGGCGCTGCTTGGCGCCGCTCGCGCCTCGGCAACGCGCTCCAACGCCAACGCGCGCTCCGGAGTTTCGGAGTCCGCAACCCTCGGCGCTACCCGTAACTCCGCGTCACACAAACCAACCAAAGCGCTCCGACGCAAGCAAAGCGGACAAGTCGGAGGCTCACTTTAACGCGGTTGACGATAAGAAATTGGACGACACGCCGCTATTAAACCGTACCGTAGGAATCTGTACATGTCAGAGAGTCCGATACAAGACAACCCCGCTTGTCATGTGTTGCTTCGCCTCAGCAGTGACTTGTAAGTGTGGGCATCCGCGCCAAAAGCTGGGCTCGATTGCGTCAGAAAGCGAGATGCATGAGTTGCACCAGGCGTTGGCGAGAAGCGGGTATAACTGTGACCTGATCACGGGGCCGCCGTTGGTCCGGAGTCGTGGGTGACTGGAGAAACTGCCTGCGGTGGCGCGGCCGAAGAGAAATAACGCGGCGCTGCCAGTGATGTGTGACGCGTAGGACGACATAGTGCCAGCCAAATGGCAAGTGGCCCCGACCATAGCATTGGTGGTCAGGTGGTAATTACGTAATAGCCTCTGCACCACGATATAGCCAATGCCCACCCAAGGTGGCAACGCATCCCTGCTGTCTGGACGGTTTAGGGGTCTGGCCTGCTTAGCACAGTGGCAGTGCGTTCCTCTCGTACACACTCAGCGCTTACGTAATCATACGGTTACCTAAGCAAGTCTGGAAAGGAAAGGTCAACGGTTCAATCCCGTTAGTAGGCATCATTGGAAATTCCTTTTTTCGCTTTTTTCCGACAATGTTTGTGCTTTGATGTTTACTGGAGATTGCTTTTGCCAAACAATAGAGACGTGTGCAGGAAATCGCAAAAATGGCCAAGGTGTACAGGACGGTGGAATTGGCGGGTGCACAGTGGAGGTGTGGCGATCATGTTTCGGTGGCAGTTGCGCGCATTCTCTGGGCGCAGTGTTCCACCTGCAGATGCAAAGTCCATCACACGAGTCACACTGAAGTCTCGAGTTTACATTACTCTCACCGTCCTCTTCTCAGTTCCGTTGCGTCGTTTGAAAGACTCATTGGCGTCTGACTTCCCGACTAGTAATTGTAAGTGTGGCGGGCAGCCTTGCTGAGGTAGTGTCGAGCGGGGCCGGCGTTGCCCCTCTCTGTAAGGCTGACGATGCGCCGCATCGGAAGCATGGGGCTTCAACACAGTGGGTTGCCTCGGCTGTCCTGGAACTGACGACAGGGCCGTTCTTGGGGAGCTGTAAACTGGGAGAAGGGAGCGCTGGTGAGCTCGCCGGGCACGACAAGAGCTGGCACCGGATACCGCGGTCTTGTCGGGGCTCACGTAACGGCTTTGCAGTCTGCTACGGGTAAGACGGATGGATCGCGCTTCATGGAAGGACGTCCGCATCCGCGTGGCAGATAGGCGCGCGGTGGCCCCAAACAACGAGTTCTCAAGGGCGGGTGACGGGGGTGAGATCACCTCTTCAGATTGTGAGCTGACTTCACGGTCGTGAAACGTCGAGTCCGTAGGCATCGCGACCGAGAAGGAAGCATTGCGTGAAATAGCACGGAAGCAAGACTACGCCGCGCGGTGTCGCCGGAACTACTGATTATCAGCCACGCTGACGAGCCTCTGTTTCGCATGGCACTCACCCGCGTCGAACGCCCCAAGAATCTTCAAAGCCCATGGCATCGCCAACCAAGACTGTGAGCAATGTAGTGTCGGCATCGGACAGAGTGACTGAACGGTTGGCAGTGATTCAGCAAGGGAGAAACGTGCCCGTGAAGGAACTGACGTACACGGTGGCCGCAGCGTCTCACGCAGTCCTCGTCCATCGGCCAAGTGCAGGTGGCTGACTTCATTCGATGCCTGTACACCTCGCTCAAGGTAATATTCGTTGTCACACACGCACCGCCTGTCAGTGGCACTGGGCACTGGCTCATGGCCACTCTGGGAATCGCAACTCGTGATAGCCCGCGAGGGCGGCGCAAGGGATCTCATCGGCCACAGTCTTCCCTCCACCGCAGCCAAGCTCTTACAGGCCGCACCGACAGCACGGAGGCGTCGTAGAGCGACAAGCAGTAACAACACCGCAAGTGTCGGGCGCCTCGCGGCACCACTCCTCAGTGTCTCCGGCTCAGCCTCACCTCGCAGGGAAAGGCCTGGCCACCCTTCCTTACCCCTCCAATCCTGGACGTCCATTCAGCCGCGTAAAAGTACTGAACACGGCTGCCCAGACGCCCGACACCACATCGTCACTCGAAATTACCGGTAACCCCTCATCAACAGGGTGCAACAACCAACCCCAGCAATCAGCTGGGGGCGTCTAGCTCAGTTGGTAGAGCGCGTCATTAGCATCTCGCTAGCATTGACGAGGTCTTTGGTTCGATTCCTAAGTCGTCCAGCATCCCTTTTTGCGGTCCCTGCGCATGTTTTACAGCTTTTTGGAGCGATGTGGAAGCGCGGGAGACGAAGAAATCGTCAAGAAACGACGTTGTCAGCCGGAGTGGCAATGGGTTGATGTTTTGTGTGATTGTTGGGGCGCAGTGCAACTAGCATCTCACCCGCGTTGTTGTGCTGGTGGCCTAGGCGCAGGCAGATGCTGACACCAGATTCGTGCCTTCTGCGCTGCCGAAACGCGGCAGGCTGCTGATTCCAGCACCTGACATTGCCGCATCGGCCGCACAATCACCTCACCGAACCGCTCGTCTGAAATTCGTTACTGATGCTTTTCCAACACCGTTCATCGCGTCCTGGGCGTTGCGTCGACACGAGGAGCGTCGTCGCGCTCGTCACGGGTGATGAGTGGCCAGGAAAGCTTGGCCAGAGCGCTTGGCCGGCTCGGGGCATCGGGGACTCCAGACCCGAAAGAGCTGCCCACCTGCGGATGAGGTCACATCTGTCCCCGAAATGTACACCCGCGATCCGGCTCTTGGCGACTTGAGTTGCGGAAACGAAGGAGCAATTGAGGAGGTTATCTGGATACTGCAACGCATACCGTAACCGAAAGGGCCGAGGTAGATTTCAACCTACAGTACTGGCTTGTTAACCCTTGACGGCCCTCTAACACCCGCCGAAGCCACCAGCAGCCTTGTCATCGTCATCCTAACATCAGTCATGCAGCTCAAAGTTGCGAGTTCATGCTGAAGTTGTAACGAGGACCTCAACGGTCATGCCCCGTAACGAGCGTTATCACCTCGTTACGGGCCATCTGTCGGCAGGACCCGTAACGTGGCCGACTTTCCCTGAATTTCACAGGGATGGAAGGTGGCATCTAGCCTAGACGCAGATGTTGGATGTAATAATCGCGGTAAGCGCGCGCAAGATCCGGATTTCCTCGCATCGAGCTGCTTCGCTACTTTCTCTGTCGTGCGGGATTCCGGGATGCCGGATCGGCGCCAGCTCGGGACGCCGAGCGGCTGGAACAGTTCATATACGCTGCCCTGGGGGAGTCATGTTCGGTCCTTGACTTTTCTTCCATCACACACATTCTCACGTTCCAAGAGTTCGACAAGCTAGAGACCATGGCCAACGTCGAAATCTCCGCACCGCGGAGCACGATCGCGCGTCGCCCGTCCCACTCGGCTGTTCCGCCGCCGCGTGAAGTACGCTCCGTCTACATCCCCTACCGGGGGGACAAGGATGTGGCGTCGCCGCTCCCCTCGCTCCCGCCCAGCGCTTACCCGAGCACGACAAACATGGCCGATCTGAAGGACGAGTACGCGCACGAGGAGGAGCGTGTAGGCACACCGCCATGCCCCTCCCCCGAGATCTCCCGCAACAGCTCCATGGCGCAGTTCGACCTCGATGAGGCAGGTGGACGCGAGTTGCCTTCCCTCCCTCCCGTTGACCGCGGAGCCAAGGCGTACTCCTTCCTGGCGGCCGCGACGCTGGTCGAGACGGTCGTCTGGGGCCTGCCCTTTTCCGCAGGTGTGCTGCACGAGTACTGGATGTCGCACATGTTTCCCGATAACGACTCGACGCTCACCATGGCCGCGACGCTGCAGACGTCGCTGATGTACATGAGCGCGGCATTCCTGGGCCCGTAAGTCACCCTGTCAGATCCCCGCTAACGTCACAGCATGTTTACAGCTATCCCCCAATGGTCAAAGCCGCTGCAGTGGGTCGGTCTCCTCGTTGCTACCGCATCTTTGATCGCGAGCGCCTTCGTCTCCCAGGCCTGGCACCTGATCGTGACCATCGGCATCTTCTACCCCTTCGCCGGCGCGCTGTACCTCCCCTGCGCGACCCTGGTATACGAGTGGTTCCAAGAACGCCGCGGCATGGCGACCGGAATCCAGATGAGCGGCACCGGCGTCGGCGGCGTCGTGTACCCTCTCGTCGTTTCTGCCCTGCTCTCTAGGTTCGGGTACAAGGCGACTATGATCTCGCTTGGTCTCGGTTTCTTTGCGCTGAACGCTGGCGCGCTCATGTTCATCCGCCGCCGCATTCCGCTCGGTAAGGGCGGCGCGAGGAGGAACAGGCCCAAGGTCGACTACTCGTTCCTCAAGCACCCCGCCGTCTGGATAGGCATGGCCGTCATTATGTGCACTTGCATGGGCAACTTTATCCCGTCGCTTTGGATCCCGACCTTTGCGGACGTCGTGCACTCCCGCAAACCGAATGGTACTGCGCTGGTGGCCATCATGAACGCGGCCTCCGTGCCCGGTAACGCCGTGATGGGATACATCTCGGACAGGTACCCGAGCCGCTATGTCGTTCCTGCGTCGTGCACAACGGCCGCCGTCGCCTGCCTGCTTCTCTGGGGCTTTAGCGCTGGTGTCTCCGCCGAGGGATGCCTCACAGCCTTCGCCGTCGTGTGGGGGTTCACGGCGCTCTCCTTCGTCGGCCTGTGGAGTAAGATGATCACCGTCATCTCCAAGGACGATCCAAACCTCCCCGGCCTCTTGTTCTCCCTCTTCACCATCTTGAAGGGCGTCGGCAACCTGACCTCGGGACCCATCTCGACCGCGCTCCTGAAAGGCGGCGAGTTTGCAGGTGCTGCCGGCGCATACGGCAAGACCAACTACGGCAGCCTGCTCATCTACACTGGCGTGACGACGTTTGGCGCGTCGCTCTTCGCCGCCTTCTTCCCCAAGAAGTAACCTCATTAGAAACTAGACTGCCCGGTAGAGATAGAGATCATAATCAGAGTCCATATGTATGGCAGTGTACAACAGTAGTCTACTCGTCCTCCTCGTCGCTCTCCACCACTCGCCGCCGGGGAGCGCCGCCCCGCGTTTGCCGCGCTGGCGGCGCAAACGCCGTCGATGTCTTCGGCTGCCGCTTCGCTGCCCGCCGCTGCGCCGCCTTCGTCTTCTTCATGACGTCCGCCTCGAGCGCGGCCTCCTCAAGTCCCTTCGCCTGGTGCTCGTTCAGGATGTTCTCAAACTCCTTGAGCTCCGTCTCCGGCTTGCCGGCGCCCTTGTTTGCACGCGCCTTGGCGAGGATCTCTGAGAAGCGCTTGAAGACTGTCTCCTCGTGTAGCTTGTCCTGGTAGAAGGGCAGGCCCTCGATGAGCTTCTTCATGCTGCGCTCCGATTTGAACGGCAGGAGCGACAGACAGAAGGCAATGTCGCGCCATTGCCGCTCGTCCGTAGCGAGGCGGAAACGCTGGCACAGCTTCTCGACGAGCGCCTCGGCCTGCTTCTCCTTCTCGATGAAGGTGAAGATGAAGCGCATCGTCCGCTCGAACGTCTCCTCGTCGACGGCGTGCGCGCCAATCGACAGGTGCGAAATGACGTCCTGCAGGTTGTTGTACAAAGCGTTGTCCTTCGTCGACAGCTCGGTGAAGAAGAGCTTGGCAAGGTCCGAGATACGCTGGTCGGGGTCCTCGAGGCACTTGGCCATCTCGCCGAGCTGGCCCTTGACCTTAATCATACCGTTCAAGATAAGATGCGTCAGGACCATGAGCGTATTCTTCTTGACGATGGGGTCAGGGTCCGTCAGACCCTGGTACAGCCTCTCGCTGTTGTCATCGATGAGACTGCCCCAGCAGACGGCGATGTCTCCGAGCGCGATGACAATGTTCGAGCGGACAACCGGGTCGCGGCTGGTCTCGAGGATCTTGAAGAGGAGCAGGAGGTGATTCTCACAGAACTGGGCGCTGACGCACATGAACTTGGTGAGGGCGAGGACGGCCGCCTGACGAAGGGTCGGCGACTTGTAGCGCTTCGGGCTCGCGCAGATCGCCGCGATGAGGGGACCATAGACAGCAAGGAGACTCTTCTCGCCGTAGAGCAGCTCGCGCTCGCGGATCGTCTGGATGAGGTCACCGATGTCGTCCTCAGCGTTGCCAGTGACGGCGTCGAGGTCGTTGTCGTCCTTGTCCTTCTTCTTCTGGTCGGCCTTCTCCTTTGCCTTTTCCTCCTTGCGGCGCTTGAACTCACGCTCGACGAGCTCAAGGTAGACAATGTGTTTCAGCGCCACGTGACCGACGGTGAAGACGAGCTTGGCCAGGTCGAAGGCTCCGACCTCGTCCGGCTTCGCATCCTGGGACGACTGCGACGGGTCGATGGTCGCCTGGGTCGCCTCGGCTGCGCCAGTGATGGTCTCGTCGGCCTCCTCAACGTCCATCGACGAAGTGCTCGACGCATCGTCGATCTGAGAAGCCGGCTTGGGAGCGTAGAAAACGCGGGCCGTGAGGTCCTTGATGATCGAGGCGCAGAGAGCGTCCGGCTGTTGGCCGAGCAGGTAGATCGTGTTCAGAGCCTGCTCAGCCATGCCGAACCACTGAGGAGAGCGTGTAGAGATCTTGATGATGTTCTCAAGCTTGGAGAAGACAGCGTTGTCCATGGGCAGACGCATAGTCTTGTCCTTGAGCGAGCCCTTGACCTTCTTGGCGCTTCCGCCGAGGCGCTGGAGAGCAACACAGGTGTAGCGAGCAAGCACCAGGTCGTTCTGGCCGTGGTGGCCAAGACCGACCTTCAGCAGCGAGTCCACGCGTTCAGTGACGACGTCACGCTTGGCGATGGCAAGCATGCCGAGGATGATAATGGCGCCCTGGCGCTGTGCCTTGGGGATCTCCTGCTCGGTGCTGTAGACCTGCCAGAGCTTGTTGATGACGTCCGGGTGCACGCCTCCCTCCACCATCATGGTACGGAGAAGCTCCTCGAGAGACGTGAGCTCGGCGAGCGTGGCTCCATAAGTCCGCTCGATCATGTTCTTGGCGATGCGGTTTACTTGCTGCTTGGGAGTGAGGTCTGGTACGACGTCAAAGTAGAGGGAGCGGTAGACGTCGAGGAGGTTGCCACGGACGGAGCGGCCGTCGACGCCTTCCTCGGTAGTCGTGTTGTGGTCTTTGGTCCAGATGAGGTGGAGCATGGTCTTGATGCCCTGCTCGGCACCGTTGATGTTGTACTCATAAGCGGTGCGGAAGAAGCGCATGCTCTCGAGCACCTCCGACTTGTTGGTGGAAACAAGCAGCTGGCAGAGCGTTGGGATCGCGGTCTCAATCTGGTTGATGAACTTGAGGGCGTCCGAGTAATACTTCTTGGTGAGACGGAGACGCATGATCGTCTGCGCGTCTAAAGAGAACTGCTCAGCCTCGATGGCAGCGACGTTGAGCTGCGACTTGCGAGGCTTCTTCTCCTTCTTCTCCTTCTTGGGAGTAGCCTCGCCGTCAATCGACATGTCGCCGTTGCTCTTGTCGGCGTCCTCATCGGACTCTTCGGCATCTTCCTCGTGCTCGTCCTCCTCCTCATCGCCGTCCTCCTTCTCCTTGTCACCCTCCTCGTCTCCGTCCATGCCGGCGTCGCGACGGGCCTGCTCCATTTCATGGGTGTCAACCTTCTCGAGCTCCTCGCAGACCTTCTCGTAGCGCTCCTCCCACTCGGGCAGATTGAGCGTTCCGCCGTGGAGAGCACCGAAGGGGTGCGTCTCAAGCAGCTTGCAGAGCAGCTGGATGGCGTAACGACGAGCGGACGAGGTCTTGTCCTCGAGGGTGCGGATCGTCAGGTCGGTCATCTTGGCACGCTGCTTCGGGAATTTGACGGGCAGGTCGCATAGCTTGATCAAGGTTGTCAGGACCTTGGAGCGGACGTACGAGTTCAGGTCGAGGAAGCGCTCAAAGAGAATCTCGAAGAAGCGTTTGACCTGCTTCTGCTTCTGCTCCTCGTCGCCGTCCTCGCTCATGGACAGCTCCTTGATGAGCAGACCAGTGATCTCGACCAGAGCCATACGCATGGGGTGTGCCTGATGTTAGTTGGTACAACGGCTGCAATACTTACCTCGCTGTCGAGATGCGCGAGCAGCAGCGGCATCTGCTTGTGGACGACCCGAGGGCAGAGCTCGCCGAGACGGACGAGGAAACGGGAGAAGGACCTCGGGCCCTTGGCGTCGTTGTGAGGGAACGTCTTGGCTGCGACCTCACGGAGGACCTCCTCAGCTAGCTGGGGGTAGTCGAACTCCTTCTCGAGAATGGCGAGGAGCTCAGCCATCGACTCGCTCAGGTGTTCGAAATAGGTGAGGTTCTGGATGACGGAGGTCTGGGCTCCGAACGCGTGGCCGTGGAACTTGACAGCGAGACAGATAACCTTGTAGATGCCGAGACGAATCTCGTTAACCTTGAGGTACGCCTCGATCTCGCATAACTGGTACGCGGGCTTGGTAAAGCACGAGACGAACACCTCACGCTCGCTCGATGTTCGCCAGATGCGCTGCGTCGGCACGCGGAGAGCGCGGTGCATCGTGAGCAGAACGAGGGGAAGGTGGTCTTCCCACTGGAAAGCGGTGCTGGCGCCGCGGTTAACGGGCTGCTTCTTGGCCTTCGTCTTCCTCGCTCCCAGAACGTCGTCTCCGGGCTGTCGGCCGGCGCCCTTCTCGGCCGCGTTCACGAACCACTGGAGGAGGAACGCCCAGCGCTCGAGCTGCGCACGATGCTGGAGGGGTGCATCGATGTCCGAGTCGTCCATTCCGGGGGCGACAAGCGCCATGACGGCGTTAGAGTGATGAGTCAAGCCAGAGGTGATCGCATCGAGGGTCTTCTGGAGCACAGCTCCGTTGACCGTGGGGGACGCAGCATGCTTGAGGACCGAGGCAAAGATGTCGAACGTCTGTTCGCCGAAGTGGATGATGGCGTCGGGGTCGTGGACAACAGCGTCGATGGCCGAGGAGAGGAAGGCGTCTATAGCGTTCGCGGACAGGTCGGGAACATCAAGCTCATTGTTGATCGGGTACAGGGATGGGTCGGAGGAGAGCGACAGGAGCTCCTCCTGCAGATTGAACTCCATCGCGGGCAGAGAGGAGGTCCTATGTGGATCTCTTCAGGATCTCTGTGTCGTGGGGCGATGGGTGTCGAGGTTATTGTCGAACGGAACGGGCGGAAGGTCGCTTTGTTATCGTCAAAACAAATCGCGAGTGGCCGAAGTCAGTCGCCCTGACCCTGGCCGTTGTTGACATCCACCATCAGGTCGGGTTTGCTCCCGTCGTCATGGATGATAACGCAGCTTCGTGGGAGTCACGTGGCAAAACACACGTCACCGTTCGTCGATTCCAGCCGCGCGTCGTGCTTGTCATAGACAGTCCTCACCTCATACACCAACGACTCCGTCACACCTCGTTCGGCCTCCAGCACTCGCCCCAACAGCATCAAGACCGACCCCGTTCACCCTCGACAGGAAGCTGGAACGAGAATACCACCTGATATCGTCCTAGAGCTGCCAAGAGTCCGAGCTCTTCGCGCAACCATGAACCATGTAAGTCTGACGTCGCTGACATCATGATGGTCACCGGTGCTCCGTTATCATGACGGTGTCCTCAGGTCGGAGTTGCTCGAAGCACAGCTGACAACAGCATCCTGCCGCTTGGGGACAGCCCCTCACCGCCCACCAGCAGTTCGACATGTACTCGACGATCCCCGTTGGCCGTGCTCCCCCCGTTGCTCACGCCGAGCCTGTGTCCCACACTCAGTAGGTATACGTCAACCGACTTTGCTAACCTACCAGGCAGCCGTTGGTTACTGGTACCTCGGTGATCGGTCTGAAATACAAGGATGGAGTGATGCTTGCCGCGGACAACCTTGGTGGGTCCAATTTGCGTCTGCTGTCTGCATCAACTAACGTCAGCGTCGTACGGATCTCTCGCTCGATTCCGTGACATCGAGCGTCTGAAGGCGCTCGGCACGCACACCGTGCTCGGAGCTGCGGGCGACATGTCGGACTTCCAGTGGCTCATGAAGGAGCTGAACGGCCTTTTGTAAGCTCGCCACTTAGGACCACCAGCTAACATCAGGCGGGAGGAGGAGACGCTGAAGCTGAGCGACAACCACCCGGCACTCGCGCCGCGCAACCTATACACTTTCCTTGCGAACCTGTTCTACGCGCGCCGATCCAAGATCAACCCCCTGTGGAATGCGTGCATCATCGGCGGCTGGGACTTTGAGAAGGACGAGCCCTTCCTCGGCTACGTCGACCTGCTGGGCACGACGTACACTGCTCCGACGCTCGCGACCGGCTTCGGCATGCACCTCGCCCAGCCGCTTTTGCGTGAGGCGTACGAAGCCAAGGCCGGAATCGACGGCAAGGGCGACCTCCTCACGGAGTCTGAGGCTGAGGACATCCTCAACGAGTGCATGAAGGTGCTCTACTACCGCGACGCCAGGAGTATGAACAAGGTAAGTTTACCGGCAGAGCTTGGAAATCGGAGGGTTTAGCTGACATTCTACAGTACCAGCTCGCAAAGGTCACGAAGGAGGGCGTCAAGATCTCCGACTCGAAGAGCGCGGAGACGTACTGGGGCTTCGCCGAGGGGCTCCGTGGTTACGGATCCCAGACGCAGTAGACGCAGCAGACGTAGATGTAGATAACCAGACATGGGATGTAGCAGTGAACATAGAAGAGCAGTTCCTAGGTCGTTGAAGAAGCAGAGGAACCACTTCGAGCATCGACATTGATGCTTCACCCGTCTCACCGCTTACCCCCGATCGATCAGTGGCACTCGCAGATCGCAGATGAGCGGCGGCGAGGGGGGACCTGACAGTCGATGCTAGGCGTCAGTTCGCACAGAAAGATGCAGATTGGACAGCGAAACTGACGGTCTGTCAACATCAGCGGCTACAGTGCTCTACGCTATATGCTGACCGAGCAGTGACCTCAACGGTAAAACGCTTCCGTCGATCCGCCAGCAACAATATTCGACATTACTTGGTCGGCATGCAACGCGCACGCGAGCATCAGGCACGTCCGATCGATCACTTCACGCAAGCGCCCTTGTACGAAACTTTGCAACGGGTATGGTACAGTCATAAAACCCACATACATCCCAGCAGCCTATGAAAGGCGTCTAGGCAGACGCGGAGACGCGCTTAGTAGACGTAGGCAAGG
Organism: Trichosporon coremiiforme; assembly: GCA_039545355.1. NCBI lineage: Eukaryota > Fungi > Basidiomycota > Tremellomycetes > Trichosporonales > Trichosporonaceae > Trichosporon > Trichosporon coremiiforme. The sequence goes on from BCJJ01000020.1 coordinate 256,501, forward strand.
ATCTTGCCTCCGACGTGGCGCCTACGGGCCTCCTCGTGGTCCATGATGCCGGCCGAAGTGGTAAGGATGATCTTACCGAACGAACGGGCGGGGAGGAGCAGGTTGACCCAGTTCTCGATGGCGTCAACGGCGATGTTGAAGCGGGGCGAGATGACGCCGCACTTGTTGAGACGACCGTTGAGCTGGATAACGACCTTGCCGCCACGGTGGTCGTCAACGAGCTCGAACTCGCCGATGTAGCCTGGTTGTCAGCTTTGACCTAGTACACCAGATAGCTTGAGAACATCCAATCGATAAAGTCGAGCATGCTCCAGCTGAGAAATCCTGCCATCCGTCGTGATCTGTTCTCTCCCAATCAGCCCATACTGCCGATGCCGCGGCCATGCGGCCTTCAGCTGGCAGCAGGGATATTTATGAAGAGTGTTGTTCTCCCGGAGATCTAAAACCCGTCCTCGGTAGACATGGCGTGGAAGGGTAGTTATACCCCGGGGTGGTGAGAATGATAGATGATCGTGTCGTGTGGTGCGATTGATTGGTGTCCAGATCGCTGACAGTTGGCAGTTTTCTTTGCTGATATCCGCAAGTCCATTTCTCCATCGATTGTATGTCCATCGCTTGCTTGCTGCTAGACTTACCGTGCTTCTGGAAGACGGAAAGGACCTTGATGACGACCTTCGACGAAGGGCGGATCAGGACCTGGCGCTTTCCACGGCGCTCGGCGTTGACTGCAAGTTAGCTAGATGGAACAACTGGTTGAAGCTGCAGGCAAGAAGCAATCCTGTCCAAATCGCCTGCGCCTGCACAATCCGTTCGTCCTGGTTCGCTTCTTGCTCCTGCCGCAATTGCTACTCACCCATCGAGTTGAGGGCGTCGTTGAGAACGGAAACACGGACCATTTTGACGAAGTGTTGTCGGTCTGGGGGGAGTCAGCAAACTTGTTCTTGATCTTGTCGAGCCACGACACCGAACCAACGCACAGCGGTTTTAAGACTGCGGGTTTGGAAGGTTTGAAAGCTCTTGCACTCGATGCGGGTGTGCGGTTTAAGGCAGCCGTAAGGAGTGGGGGTCAAAAGCACCTTTTGGGAGAGTTGAGTGAAGGCGAGAGTCGAGGTAGCGGACACGAGCACTTTGACACTTGCAACCGTACAGAAATCGTCGCCTGCCCCCCGCCCACCGTGCAGCGACCACCTGCAAGGGCAGCCGTGCCTGGCGAGCACATGCAACAGTTTTTCGCCGGTGAAACGCCGTCCAACATTGCGTGTGGCACTTTGTGGCAGCCCCCACGTGGTCGGGTTGTTGACATCACTGCGAAGTTCAGATTTCGGTGAGCCTGGTTGACTGTGTGCGTTGATCGACTGAACGATTAACCGACCGCGACGACATGAAGCAGGCGAAGCAGGCCAAGGTCGCGACAGGGCAGACCATCCGCGACAAGGCGAAGGAGCGCGCCGCGCTGAACCGCGATGTTGTCAAGCCCGTCTTCGCGAGTCCGTTCACCGTGCCATGGTGAGCTACTCGCCTCCCCTGCAACTAACCCCAGGCCGAACACGCCGGCGCACCTGCTGAAAGCGATCATGGCCGAGCTGCCGCAGATTATTCCTCAAGAAGTGGCCGACTACCACGTTTCACGAGCTCGGTGCTCGAAGGCAGCGAAGCGAGCGCGCAAGACTGCTGAGGGCAAGAAGGATGACAAGGCCACAGCCGCTGAGGGGAAGAAGGAGCTCGAATCGATACCAGCGGAAGCGACCCGGCCGGGGATTCTGGACCATCTCGTGCTCGGACTGAACGAGGTGATCAAGGCGCTGGAGCAAGCGACGGGACAGCTTGAGGCGCAGCTCATCGAGCTGGCTGATGCGATCGAGGCTGTGCCTTCCCTCCCGCGGTTCCTGCCCACTGAACCGGTCGCCGTCGGAAAGGCGACGCCGCCGTCTTCTCCTCTCTCGCACGTTCTCGTTCCGCATCTGTCCGTGTCGCCGATGGCGCTTGTCGACCCCATCCCGGCGCTGTGCGCGACGTACAACACGCACGTCCGGCAGCTCCGCGTGCTGGTCAAGTCGGCGCCGGCGGGCGTCACTGTCCCCGAGGTCGCCGAGATCCGTTTAGTCTCTCTGGGACGAGAGGAGGCGGAAATTGCTGCTCTGGCAGGTCTGCGACGCGTGGCGTGCTTCGCCGTGCGCCAATCGCATCCGAACGTCAGCGTGCTGGACGGATTGTGCAAGAACATCCCTCCGCCAAGGCACAGCATCACTCTGCCGTTCCCGACACGGTTGCGTGTAATTGACGACAAGGACTCCGGAGCGCAGGTTAAGAAGGACGGGAAGGAGAAGAAGGTCGTAAGCAAGCTGCCTGAGACGCCGGTCGAGTACGCCCCGCTGCACGTCAAGGCGCTGCACACTACGGCGCCGCTGGACAACAACGCACGCAAGGCGGTGCGCCTCGAGGAGGTGCGGAAGAAGCGGGCTGAGAACAAGGCAAACCGCCGCCAGGCCCGCGAGGCGCTCGAGCGGAAGGTGCGCCTCGACCTGGGACATGCGCGAGGGAAGGGCAGGAAAGCGCGGCTTGCCGAGAAAGCGGAGAAGACGGCAAAGGACGCTTGAAAGACCCAGATGACGAAGTAGACCCACCTAGCAACTCTTGTATCAATACCATTTTGCATTTGCATCAGCCAACGCGTTGCACTCTGAGAGGGACAGCGGTACTAGAAATGCCTTGCATTGGGACTACTTGTACACGGGTTACATTGCAATGAATTTGAGAGTGGGGACTACCAAAAAGGGGTATTACATGATATACTCTGGCCGCGGGCGGGCAGAGTGCAGCGAGAGGCGCGCGACCTCGTCCGCCGCCGCGTCCTCTTCTGTCGGATACCGTCCCCCAGGACCAACGAGAATGAAATCAACCTCGGGGATGCTCGGCGTCCGGGTCTCGGCGTGCTTCACGAGCGGGTGCGAGTTGAGAGGCAGGATGAGGCGGTACCTGGGATGTCAGCTTAAGCTTACACTGTGCGCAGTTGCCGTAGATCCGTCCCAGGCGGGCTGCAGCGCGAACGCTGGGACTCACGCATCCTTCCCGTTCGAGTAGAAGCGATGCAGCCTCTTCTCGCGCACGAAACCGAGCGCCTCGTATAGCGCCAGAGATGGGCGGTTGTCGTACTCAGTCTCGAGGACGATTTCGTGAGCTCCCCGCGCAGCCATCTCGCGCACTGCGAGCTCGACGAGCCGCCGGGCGATCCCACGCCGCCGCCACGCCGAGTGCACTGAGAGCATGCCGATGTACCCTCTGTTGGTGCGGTCGCGGTGCGGCTCCTGCTTGCAGATGATCGTCGCTATTGGCTCAGGATCGGTGGGCGACGGGTACACCTGGAGTCAGCTACTTGGAACACGCTTCAAGATGGCTATGGCGAGTGCGGGCTGAGCTCAGAGCTCATGACATGCTGTCAGGCAGCAGGTGAAGGATTATCGCACTTTCTCATCCCTTTCTCTCAGCCAAGGGGAAGATCGATACCCACGAAGAAGGTCAGATGCGGCCTGTCATCAGCTACATCAAGTACGGAACAGCTCACCAGTCAACCAGAAAGTAGCGGAACGTGTACACTGTGCGTCAGCTTGCAGAGACTCTTTGATAGCTACCATTGTACCTGTCTGTCAGCTCAACCTGCACGACCGGACAGCTCACGGTTCTGACAGTTCCTCCTGAATCAGCGCCGTGAGGCCGGGCAGATCCGTCCTCTCGTCATGGAAGCAGCGGTACGCGAGTGTGTCGCCGCGCCCGTCCGTGAAGGGCAGGGTCGGGATATCGGCAGTCGGTTTGGCGTCCTCGGCACGGGCATGGTCGGCGCTCATCTCCCCTCCGCTTTAGTTCTCAAGTTATGTGTAAGGAGTCAAACAAATGTCGAAAGACGTCGGAAATTACCTTAGCGCGACCTTGGCTGCTGTTACGCAATGTGCCGAGGAGGCCGGCCAGGCACGGCCGTCCACTGAAAGCCACGTGGGGTGTGCGGGGTAGACTCTCGAATCTCGGCGCGACAACAACGGCCACAGAGTGCATTGTCCAACCCATCACGCACCATGGACAGCGAGGAGAAGCCGCCGAGCGCATTCAAGGACGTGTCCCTGACTGTCGACGGATACGTCCTCGATGCGCGCAAGCTGCGCAGTATCGAGGCCGACGGCACGCTGGTGTACGAGGAGCCGTAAGTAGTCGTACCCTGCAATCCCACTCCTGACCTCGCCGACACCTGCGTGCTCAATGTCACCCATAGGGGCGCTGCGTTAGCTTCTAGGCTTCGGAGAGCTTAACTGACATCAGAAAACCACCACAGGCGAACGAGACTGAGATCCTCCAGCGAATCTGGGACGAAGTACCGGGCGGTTTCCTGGACTTGACGGAGGATGGTCTGCGCGCAGAGGGCGACAAGTTTCCAGAGCCAGAGGAGGAGGTCAAAGTAGAGGAGGGTGAGAAGGGTGGTCTCATGAGTGCAGAGGACATGGAGGCGCTGCGTACAGAGGTGTGCTCGAATCTGAAGTAAGTCTGGCGCATAAACGTGCGCAGCTTTAAGAACTGCAATGATGAGCTGACCCCAGCGATGCGCGCAACGAGCTGTGGTTTGTCTTCGAACTCGCCAAGACGCTCGCTGCCAGTGCTGGAATGTCTTCGCACCCGCCACCAGAACCGATCCCCTCCACTCCCCAGCCGAAGAAGAAGAAGGGAGCGGCCGCAGCGGCCGCCAGCGCAATGGCGTCCGCGGTATCCACACCACTCCCCTCGGGCCCGGAGTCCGAGCTCGTTCTCCCCGCGGGAACCTACAGCACGACACCAGGAATCGCGTCCGAGCCGCCCGTCCAGCTCCAGGCCGAGAAACTCGAAACCGCCCTCCGCGCCCGCTCTAGGGCGCTGGACGAATGCTCGAACCTCATCGACGCCGCCGTCAGCGAGCTCGAGCTCATGTCGAACGCTTCTGAGCGATTTGCAAGCGATCTCGGCCAGTTGCGGGGCAAAGAGCTCTGGGCCATCGTTCCGAAGCCGGATTTCGGACGAGCGTCTACAGCCCCGAACGCTCGCGCGCGCGACGTCGTGATCCCCTACGCGCTGGACGAGGCGCCTGCAGCGATGCATGCGCGGAGTCTGGCCGCGTTCGACCTGGACCCGTCCAAACCCGAGATGGCCTTTGGCGCGCGGTCGTTCATGCGCCTCCGCTTCCTCCTGCGTCGCGGTGCCGACGCCCCGACGTATTCTTCCGCAGTCTACGACGCGAGCAAGGAGGACGGGGCGGACGTGTGTGCGGTCCTACGCGCGGCGCAGGCCGAGACACTGGACGAGGACCTGTTCCACGAGCTGCGCTCTGAGGCTTTACGCGTTGACGGTGCGCGCGTCGAGGGAACGTCCTTCACGCTCAAAGTGGGCAAGGACAAACTCACCGCCGAACTGTACGACAGCCGCTCTCCGCCCACAACGCCCAGGGGCGAACTTGCCGAGATGCTCCTCGCCACGGCGCGTTTGAACATGCTGCACGGGTACAGACGGCGCAAGGCGCGCGTCGTGAACGGCACGGGGGCGCCGCACCCGCCTGCGCTTGTGACGCTGCTGTCTCTGGTACAGTTCATGGGCGCGCTGGACGCGGTGCGGCCAACGCTCGAGACAATCGTGCGCGCGCTGAAGCAGGCCGGTCTCTCTGCACACCTGGCAGAGCGGCACGCGTGCGCCGACCCGACCGTGTCTGAGTGTCTCATGACGGCGAGGGCGAAATATGACGTCCTCGGCGTCGTGTTCTCGCTCGACCTTGCTCCGGGAGCAAGCGAGGCGAGCCGGAACTGGGGCGGGGCTGTTGCCGCGCACAATGCGGCGATCAGCCAGCTCGGCGGCTATGGACCGAGTACGGGCGGCAGTGGAGGGCGCGGATTCCTCAGTGTCAACCTCACCGCGCCGGCGGCCATCACGGTCGTCGTCCCCGGCACGAGCTTCCCGGTGAAGGACCTGGAGGCTTTGGGCAGCATCGTAGCCGAGCATGCGGCGGGACAGATTGCCCCTCTGTTGTTTAGGGCGATCAAGGGACAGCCTGGCGCATTTTACGACGAGCTGGAACAGTGTGTCGTCCTTGGAGATCGGGGGCCTTTGACGTGAGTATGCGAGCGCCGCAGGCGCGAGCCAGACGGCGAATGAGTACCGAGGGCGCGAGCCAGACGGCGAATGAGTAAAGAGAGCGTGAGCGGGTCGTGGCGAGGGAGCGTGGACGAGTGGAGGCAGCGAAAGAGGGAAGGGACGCAAGGGACGCAAGGGACACAAGGGACGCTGACAGACAGACTCGAGATGCCCGCTCCGCACACTAGCCTCATTGCCACTGTGGACGGGGAGCGGTACGATTCTGCCACTGCCGGACAAGGGCTCGAGGACTGGCTCAAGGGCCTCGCGGGCGAGAACGGGTTCCGCGAGTAGAGTAGGTATGCATCTGTATCCAACTGCTTCCTGAGGACTTGAACCATGTAAAGTAGAGCGCAGAGTGCAGAGTGCAGAGTGCAGAGTTTCGGCCACAAGAGTGTCAATGCAGTGTGGTGTGTCTCGAGACCCCAGCCTCTGCTCTGACTACTCTTCCTTCTCGCAGTCCCAGCGTCCGTCCCACTTGGCGCAAAACTTAGTGCCCATGGCACAGCATCAGCAGTCCAGGGCAACGTGGCACTTCGGCGCCAGTGGCAGTGGCAAGGGGTGATACATTCGGCCCTCCCTCGGCCTGTCATCTCTCGGATTTCTTCTATTAAGGATGTGTTACAGCTCGCTCTTTCACGCTCAAAGTAAGGAAGACCTTAGAAGTTGATCGGCTTGTCGTGAGCGGCCATCGCGGCCTCCTTGAAGGCCTCGGAGAGCGTGGGGTGCTGCTTTGTCAGTTGGGTTTCCCGTGGAGAAAGGGTAGGAGTGGTGCCAGCCCTCTTGGCACTGCCACGTGACTGCGCAGCCTCTTGCACTAGCAGACTAGCGGCCCAACAGCGCAGTAGGCTGGCAGGCTAGAGAAGAGGCTGGACGCAGAACTGGGACGTGGCAGAAACGCAAAAGTGGCACCTCCCGGGTCAACATGTACTCACGGCGTGGCAAGTGTCGGCGACGTCCTGGGCCGAGGCGCCGTAGTTGAGCGCAAGACACGCCTCGGCGATCATCTCACCGGCGTCTGAGCCAATAATGTGCGTCTGCAAGTTAGCGTTTGTGCTCCGAAAGAATGTAGAATCGTTGTGGACGAGGTTGGAGGTCATGAAGAAGACGTTTGGTGGGTGGGTGGAGGTCCAGGTGGAGGTGGGTGGAAGCGCCTCCGCCTCAGGACGGATTACAGAAGCAGGGGGTGGTACTCACGCCAAGGATCTGCTCGGTGTCCTTCTCGACGAGGTGCTTGACGAAGCCGCTGAGGGGGTCAGTTCATCGTAACGAGATCGAAACTGGAAGCAGAGGCGACGCAGTAGGACACACCCATGAGAGGGGGGTACCGCTAGGTCTGCTCGCTTCGCCGCATTCCGCGGCTGCGCCGCGTCGCGTACTTCTCTCGTTACTCACTCAGTGTCCTGGTTCGTCTTGGCACGCGAGTTGGCGGCGAAGGGGTACTTTCCGACCTTGTACTTGACGCCGTCAGCCTTGAGCTGCTCCTCGGTCTTTCCGACCCAGGCGACCTCGGGGTGGGTGTAGACGACGGAAGGGATGACGTCGTAGTTGACGTGGCCGTGGCCGTGCTTGATGTAGTTGACGGCGGCGATGCCCTCCTCCTCGGCCTTGTGGGCGAGCATGGGGCCGAAGGTGGCGTCACCGATGCACTTGACGCCGGGGACGGAGGTGTTGAACTGGTCGTCGATGACAACGCGGCCCTTGGGGTCGAGCTCGATGCCGACCTTCTCAAGGTTCATGCCCTTGGTGACGGGGCGGCGGCCGATGGCGACGAGAACGACGTCGGCGTCGAGCTCCTCCTCCTTACCGCCCTTGGCCGACTCGACCTTGAGCTTGACGACGTCGCCCTGGCGCTCAGCCGAGACGACCTTGGTGTTGAGCTTGAACTTGAAGCCCTGCTTCTGCAGGATCTTCTGGAAGTTCTTGGCGACCTCGCCGTCCATGCCGGCACCGATGGCGCCCTGGAACTCGACGACGGTGACCTCGGCACCGAGACGCGACCAGACAGAGCCGAGCTCGAGGCCAATGACACCTCCGCCGATGACGATCATCTTCTTGGGGACCTCCTTGAGCGAGAGGGCACCAGTCGACGAGACAATGCGCTCCTCGTCAATCTCAATGCCGGGGAAGGGCATGACCTCGGAGCCAGAGGCAATGATGACGTTCTTGGCCTCGACCTGGGTCTCACCGCCGTCGTTAAGAGCAACGTTGAGCTTGTGGGGCGACTCGAACGAGCCAGTGCCCTTGATGTAGTCGACACCGTACTTCTTGAAGAGGTAGGTCTCGATACCGCCGGTGAGGGCGTTGACGGAGGCGTCCTTGGCAGCGAGCATGTTGGGGAGGTTGACCTTGACCTCGCCGACATCGATACCGCGGTTCTTGGTGTCGTGGGTGATGGTGTGGTAGATGTGCGAGTTGTTAAGCCTGCGATGTCAGCTAAGCTATGCGATCTTCATAACTCACATAGCCTTGGAGGGAATGCAGCCGACGTTCAGGCAGGTTCCTCCGAGCTTGCCGCGCTTCTCGATACAGACGGTCTGGTTTGTCAGCGATGTTGTCCGGTGGAGTGTCAGTCGATCGGAGAAAGGGGCGCCCCCCCCCCCCACTCTTGTCAACAACACGTACCTTGAGACCCTCCTGGGCGGCCTTGATGGCAGCGACATATCCACCGGGGCCACCACCGATGACGGCGACGTCGTAAGCACCAGCCTCGGAGGCGAGGTGACGGACGCGGATGAGGTGGCGGCCGGCGGTGTAGGACGAGCCGGGGTGGGAGAGGGGGCGGAGGAGGTTAGTGGACTGTGGGATTAGTCATGCGAAGCAGAAACGACGGCGGCGGAGTGACTGTGCATGCTGTGTGCTGTTCGGCGCAGCACACAGCAGACGCGCCGTTGTCAAGTTAGTACGTACGAGGGGTGCCCGGACGAACATGGTAGATGGGATGTGAAGGAGTGGGTGGTGAGGAGGGAGGTGTGGTAGACTGCAGTCGATAATATCTGCCTGGCTGGTGGATGGGCGGCTCAGCGGACGCATCACCCTATGACAGGCCGTATACGCCCCTGCTACGGTGCAGGTGACCTGGTGACGCCTGGCTGGGCCTCGCGCAGGAGCAGGCAGGGCTGGCTGGGAGACGGTCACTCCTGGGTGGGATGGGGAACTCCGTCTGCCATGTGCCGGCCGAGTACCGCCGGGCCGCCCCCGCCCCAACAAATGTGGCACCGTCTTTATTCCATCACAGCCTTGGAAATATGCACCCATCTCCTATCATGATATCCCGACTAAACGCTGTCGCCATCTCCGTTGTCGCTGTCGGAATGGTTTCTGTCGTTGGAACTTTTAAGAGCCATGTTGGATAACTTGCCCACTGCGCCATCCGCCGGCTTGTCAGTCATTAACCCATTCCACTACCCTGGTAGCCCTGTCGCTCAGTCTATCAGTCTGGACAGATGGGTTCTAGCCCGATCGACCACTGAGCGGAAATCTCATCCCCGCCCCTGCGAAATCTGTGACGCCGCGACACACGGACTTTCTCTGCACACTCTTGTTCTGTGGCAGCATACACAACCATCTGTGTGCATGCATGCATCAGTCCTAGTCAAGCCCACACAACAAACGCGCTCGGGTTGTTGTGGCGAAGCAATGGAGATGAGATTGCGCATAATGTCCAAATGACCTGGGTAGACGGAACGGAATAGGAGGATGCGAGCCGGCGGCAAGGGTTGGAAAACGGACGGCGACTAAGAAGACAATGACAGAGTGGTGGGCGGGCGGGCGGGTGAGACCCAAGTCCGATGGATTTTCCGGGGACCGGGGTTCCCCACTAACGGGGGTCGTCGGAGTGACTGAGCGCGGTGTGCCGCGTCTTGCCGTTTGGTGGCCCCGCGGCTTAGGCTACATCGAGTTGGTTGGACATGCACGTGACATTGGAAACTCGAGCTGAGCCACCCACCGTCCCACCGTGAAATCGTGAAACCATCCATCGATTGCTTTAAGAACGACCCGACCTCGCTAGCTCACTTCGACCGTGCGACCGTGTCGCAACTGGGCCAGCGCAGTCAGCCAGCCAGCAACGCACCCACGCGCAAGTGTCCCTCGTCCCTCGTCCCACTGGATGGCAGCATGGAACATTGTCATGCAATGACACTGTCAAGCTTTGGCCAGATCCTGCTGCGAGCGGGTTTTGCTCGCCTGCGCTCCACTGGTCCCCTGGGCACTTTGAGCACTCGAGTCAATGACGTCACATCATCGACATTCCGTCACAATCTCTAGCCCAAGCTCTCACCACCGTACACTGACTGACTCTCCCCCATAATGAGCACGAAAGCTGCTATGACGACGATGCAACCAAAGGGCCACAGCCACACACGCAAACGCATCACTCTCGCACCTGCGCTCTGTGGCCCTTATGATCGTTCGCCGCTCACTCCCAACCTAGCAGTCTAGCGGAGCGAAAAACAACTTGAACGTTCCTTTCTCTTCCTCCCCCATCATCATCCATCATGAGGACAACGCTGTTTATTGCGTTGCTCGCAGCTACCGCTAATGCGGGCATGTTTGAGCGCGACTCGGCCTCTGCCGCGTCGTCTCACGGCGCCGCCGCAACCCACCACATCAAGGTCGGCATCGAGGACCTGAAGGACGAGGCGCTCGAGAAGTGGTCCGAGTCTGACCTCCGCTTCTGGCTCGTCGAGCAGGGCATCCTGTCCCCCCAGAGCACGCGCGAGGAGCTCCTCGCCATGGCCAAGAACAAGGCGTCTCGCCTCTCGAGCGCCATGTTCGGCGGGCCGACCGATACGCTGAAAGCGGACGCGCGCCATGCCGCTTCCGAGGCGAGCGCTTCGGCCAGCTCGTTTGAGAAGTGGGCCAAGCCGACTGCTGAGTCCGTTGCCAGTGAAGCGCGCAAGGAGGCCAAGACGCTCGCGTCCGAGGCCGAGGCAAGCGCGAAGAGCTTCGAGAAGTGGGCCAAGCCCTCTGCCGAGTCGCTCGCTAGCGAGGCGTCGGCCTCGCTCTCGTCGTTTGACAACTGGGCGCGCCCCAGCGCCCAGAGCGTCGCGTCCAACGTTGCCGCCTCGGTTCACTCAGCCGGCAGCCAGGCGGCCTACTGGGCGCAGCGCAAGTACGACGACACCAAGGACTACGTGTTCAGCTCGTGGGACGACGAAGACCTCAAGTCGTGGCTTTCCGCTCACAACATCAACCCGACCCCGCCTCCCAAGGACCGCCACGGGCTCCTCGCCGCCGTCAAGGAGGCGTACACCAAGGCCGTTGGCCCGATCTACAACGCCTGGTCGGACAGCAACCTGCACGACTGGCTTGTTTCGCACGGCATCATCCACCCGCCGGAGACGAAGCGAGACCAGCTGCTCAAGTCGATGAAGACGTACTACTACGACGCCAAGGACAAGGTGTACTCTGACTGGACGGACTCTGACATGCGCAAGTGGCTGATCAACGAGGGTGTGCTGTCTCCCGAGTCGCCCGAGCTCAAGCGGGACAAGTACCTGAACCTGATGGACGAGCACTACAATGATGCGAAAAGCACGGTCTGGGGAGCCTGGAGCGACAGCGCGATGCGCGAGTGGCTCGTCGAAAACGGCTTCATCCAGGACAACTGGAAGCCGAAGAACCGCCAGGAGCTGCAGACAAAGATGCAGGACCACTACCGCTACAAGAAGCACGAGTATCTGTCCTGGCCGGACGCCCGTCTCCGCGCCACGCTCCGCTCGCACGGCGTCGACGACAGCAAGCTCCTCGGCCGCCCCGAGCTTCTTCAGGAGATGCGCGTCCGACGCCTCGAGCACAAGAACGCCCTCCAGAAGCTCTGGGGCAATATCGAGGCCGCGTTCCATCACGCCTACTCCATCGCCGACACGGCGACAGGCGGTATGCTCAGCGTGCTCTTCAGCTCCAAGCTCTCCCCCGAGCAGAAGTTTGAGCACGGCATGTCGTCTGTTTCGTCCGCCCTGAACAAGGCCGTGCAGTCTGGTTCCTCGGCCGCCTACTCCCTTTCTCGTTCCGCCGACAGCGCCTGGTCCCAGGCGTCTGCGTCTGCTTCTCGTTCGGCTGAGTCCGTCGCCGCCCACGCCCAGGCCAGCGCCCACTCCGTCTCCAAGTCCCTCGAGCATGAGTGGCACAAGGCCTCGGCCCGCGCCGAGGCGCACAGGGAAGAGGCGTCCCTCACCTCGGCCGCCAGTGCCGCCAGCAAGTCGTGGACCTCGCAGTGGTCGTCTGCCTCGCACGCCGCCTCCGTCTCGTCGCTGAGCGCCAAGCAGGCCGCGCACTCGGTCGCCTCCGAGGCGAGCTACAAGGCCCACTCGGCTTACACCATTGCCTCGCGCTCTGCTTCGTCCGCGGCTAGCGTTGCCTCGCACACCGCCTCGATCCAGCGCAAGTCGCTCAGCTCGATCTACTCGGTCGCCTCGAAGAGCGCGTCCTCGCTCGCCTCGGTTGCGTCCAAGTCTGCCTCCTCGCTCTCTAGGTCGCACGAGCACGCCAAGGCCACTGACAAGGTGAAGAGTGCGGCTGAGAAACTGAAGAATGAGCTTTAAGCGCACCGAGCTCGGGACCGAGGAGTGCGAGGAGAGTGACTCGATGGAGATTTTTCAAGAAGAGCAGTAGTCTGAGGAGATTGTTAGTTTTCATAGCCAAACCCACCGCAGTAGTGCAGTCTGATATCTGCCTGTGATCTGTGTTCATTCCGTAGTTTGCAGTTTTCCAGATGCGAAGATGATTGATTGAAGTGCATCACACGAACAGAGCAGCGAGCAGCGAGCAGTGAACCAATCGTCACGAGCAACCATCGTCGAGTAGCCAGGCCCGCCTGTCCCTCAGCGTCCCTCGTTGTTTCCTGTCGGACAGGCCCCAGTGAAGCTAGTGAGGACCTGAAGACCGAGCCAAACGCAAGCCGAACGAGCAACTGCTCCACGGACGATGACGTAGTGCAGTCCACTGACGGGTTGATGACGTCAGACACGCGCGCTCGTCATTTAGAATTGTTCGTTCAGCGTCTAGTCGTCTCGTCCTACGCTCGTCCTGCGGCCCAGGTTTGAGGTACGGGGCGTGCCGAGGTGCTCTTACGCAAGAGGCTGCCTGCGGCTGGGCCGACTGGGGGACCTGGATGGCCGAGGAAAAGTGGGAGCAGGGCAAGCGTGACGAAGGTGTGGTGGATGAGAATAGCCACGGGGGTCCACAACGGACGACGCTGTGCGACGACGGGGACTGGCAGTGAGAATCGACCATCTTTGCACACTGGAGCTCCACTGATCTTTGCCTTTGCAACTGTATCTTTCTATAATCTAGCTCTCGCTCAACTGTTCCGACTATTGAGCGACGGACGACCTCTATCCTTAACCCAACACAAGCTCCGAAACGAATCCAACCGAAGGCGATCCTAAGCCACACAACTAGTGCCCGTCTGGACCAAGTTCGAGCCGACCTGACACCATGGGGAAGGACAAGAAGGACCCCCCGGGGGGGCTGGACAAGACGCCCATGCCGCCCAGTGTCGGCGAGACGTACACGCTCAAGCTGACCTTCCACGGGGCGACGAACCTGCCGCCTGCCGACTGGGGTGACAGCGCGGACCCCTTCATTCTAGCGCAGGTCAACACACCCCTGCACACGCGCAACAAGCATGACCCGCCCGTCCGATTCCGCTCAGCCACCTCCTACAAGACCCTCGACCCGCGGTGGGAAGCCGTCTGGGTCGTGGCTGGGATTCCGACTCCTGGCGCCGAATTCAAGATTCGCGTGTACGACGAGGACAACGGAAGCCACGACGACGAGCTCGGCAAGGTGCACGTGCACACTGGCCGTTTGTCTGCCGACTACCAAGGCTTGGACAGGCAGACTTTTGACCTGTCCAGCAGGGGAGCGAGCGTGAAGGCGTGGGGCCGGAAGGCGTGCATGAAGCCCTTCAGTTCCGACGCTCGCAAAGATGCGACCATCACGATCTCGATCGAGAACCTCGGCAGGACCAAGCCCGAAGTCGGCAAGGTGTACACGGCCAATTCGTTCTATTGGGTGCACTTCTCGAGCATCCTGGGTCATATCACGGACACGGTGGCTCCTGACCCGGACGCGGGCGGCACCGAGGACCCGGACTTTCAGTCGAACGAGCTGCAACTGGCCGGGCCCGCGCCCAACGCGTTGTACCATCGCTACGTCGAGTTCCTCCCGTTCGTCAAGACCATGTTCCAGGCGAAACACCTGCGCGGCAAGCTGATGCACGAGCTCCTGCACCGCGAGCACGAGAAGGTGTACCACTTCGACCCGAAGACGCGATACGGCACGCTCCGCAATGGCCATGAACGCGCTCGGCGGTTCCTCGACATGGCACACTGGGGCGAGGGCGACCGCGTGTTCACGTATGTCGTGACGTTGGACGGATTGATGCGGTTCACGGAGACGGGGCCCGAATTCGGCATCTCCATGCTCTCCAAGCACACGATGCACTCCGACGTGGACGAGTGGATCTGTGTGAGCGGCGAATTCTTCATTCGCAAGTACAAGCCCGGCGACCCCGACGGGAACATGGTTAAGGGCGTCACGTCGTCCGTCGGCGACGACAAGGCGAAGGGCATCGAGCCCGCCGTCGAGAAGGATATCCAGCAGCTCAAGGTTAACACGCAGTATGATGGCGGCGACTCCGAGGGTGGGAATGGAGAGGAGGGCGAGCGCAGGGGCCCAATGGAGGTTAAGAGTCCCAGCGAGGTCGGCATGCCCAGCCGTCCTGGGCATAAGAGGCAGGACTCGAAGCAGTCGGGTTACTACACGCCTCCAGAGTATGATGAGAAGCCTGGTGTGGCCGCTGCTGCCATCGGAGGAGGGCACAGGAAGTCCAACAGCGGCGGGCCCGGCGGCCCCGAGTTCAGCAACGCGCCCCGCGACCAGTCCCGCGACGGCGACGGCTACCAGCGAGGTCACCAGCGCAGCGGCTCCAACTGGGGTGCCGGGACTCAGCGCACCATAACCCGGGATGGGCCGAATGGTTCCGCGCTCGGAAACACGGTGAACGACTTCCCGGCGCCGCCCAACATTGGCCGCTCCACGACCGCGACCTCCGGCCATGCGAACGGTACCCAGACGCCCGCCGCGTACCACGAGCAGCCCGGCAGGGGCGCCCTCGTCGGCCCCAACGTTCCTGCCTCTGCCACTGGTCCGGATGGGCTTCCGACCTCAACGGCGATGGGCGTCTTCGGCGGCGCGCCGCTGGACGGTAATGGTCTCAAGGGCCGCCGAGGGTACATTGCGACGCGGACTGTGGAGACGGAGCTGCCGACCGGACGCCGCATCGTCGAGACGTCCCGCGTCGAAGTCGTGCACAAGAAGGGCGAACCGCCCCAGGAACACCGCGAGTTTGAGCGTCACGAGATCTCCCCCCAGCCCCGCGCTCTGCCGCTGCCGCCGGACGGGAAGCCCAACGGCCCCCTGTCGCCGAGCAGCAGGAAGATGAGCCTGCCCTCTGCCGGTCCTGGGTCGCCGGGCACGACCCCGGGCGTCATGTCCCCTGGCTTGAGCGGTATGGGCTCACCAACGCTTTCAGCCGTCGCGGTCCCGATTGCGATCCAGAATGTCACCACACCTGGGGAAGGCGCGCGCATCGAGGAGATCAACGACGAAGACGGCAAGCCGAACGGAGGCGTGGCCAAGGGCGTGGACGACTTGCCCGAGGCGAGGATAAGGGACCCGAAGCAGAGCGCGCGGGTCAACCGCCCGCCATCGCATGCGAGCGTGCACGGATCAATGCACGAGAGCATGTACGCTGGTGTCGGCAACCGCACCAGTGGCGCGAGCTTCGACCAGCGGCCGTCGACCGACAACCGCCGCTCCACCGACGCAAGGAGGCAGAGTACTGACCGCCGCAAGTCGACGGACAAGCCCTCCTCGCCGATCATCGCGATGACTTCCGCCAACGCGGCCAACGGCGGCGGCTCGCGCCCCCGCTCTCTCGCCGGACCGGAGCATCACTACCACCACCCCGACAGCGACGGCAGCTCGGTCGAGGAAGACCAGCATCTGCACGACGCGCACCTGGACGTGAACGGTCATCCTCAGAGTGCTTTCCGTGAAGACGGCGAAGTGTTTTTGGCTCAGCAGAGGAAGAACAAGCCTGCCCTCCTCGGCATGAAGCTGGACAAGCACGCAGCCAGGCATCAGAGGAACCAGCCCTCGAAGGCGCCCCAACTACCCCCACAGCAGCAGTCCTCTGTCCGCGTCCCGCTCACGAGCGAGGCGCTGGATCACCACAACTCGATCAGTTCGAAGAAGGCGTCTTCGACTAAGAAGTCCCCGACCAAGCAGAGGAAGAGCCGTGATGCTCCGACGACGGACGCTGATGCGATCAAGGCGACCCTCATCCCTCAGGCGCCAGTCAAGAAGCGCGACTCGTCCAGGTACAAGATTGTGGATAACCCGCGCTACTCGACGAGCCAGGGGCAGCTGGCTTCGCCCGGCGCTTCGCCTGAGAAGCCGAGGGGACCGCAGCAGCAACCCCTGCTGGGAGCTGGGGGTCAGCCCATCGGCCGCGTGACGGAACATGCCCCGCAGCTCGATACGATGTCGCTCAACACGACGCCGGAGTTCGTCGAGCGCGACCCGCACGGCAAGACTGTCGGCGTGCTGACAGGCCCTGCCAAGCCCAGTGCTCTCGAGTTGAGCGACAGCGACGACGACGTGCCGCGCGGCGGGTTCCTCATGTACACGAACGAGCGGGACGGCAAGCCTGTCGAAGCGGATCCGTACGGCGAGAAGGCGCGCAAGCACGCCGAAGAGGCGAAGAGGCAGGCCGAGGAGGATGAGAGGCAGCGACAGGCGGACGAGAAGGCTGCAGCTGTGGCCGAGAAGGAGAGACAGAAACAGGAGAAGCGGGACGCGAAGCAGAGCAAGAAGGACAGGAAGGAGAGGGAGAAGCGGGAGAAGGAGGAGCGGAAGCAGCGCGAGCGCGAAGAGAAGGAGGAGCGCAAGCAGCAGGAACGAGAGCGGAAGGAGCAGGCCGACGCCGTCCAGAGGGAGAAGGACCAGAAACAGCGTCAGGACCAGGAGACGGCCCGCGCTGCTGCTGCGATGCAGAGCAACGCCGAGACGGGCGAGAGGGCGCGCGCCAACTCGATGGAGAAGGCGCCCATCCAGGGCGTGGGGGTCGGCGCTGGCGGTGCAGGTGCCGACGGCGGGGTCGGGGTCGGACACGGCCACACAGCCGCACCGCACGGCAAGGAGAGCCACGGTGCCGGCGCGCGGCACAACAGCGTGCGCAAGGAGAAGCACGTTCACCCGGTCGAGACGAACTGGATCTTCGGTCCTGAGCATGGAGGCTCGACTGATCCTTCCGACTACCAGCTCATCATCGACAACGACTCCGGCACCTACAGGCCAGACAAGCAGCTCATGCCCCTGTTCGAGGCGTGGCTGAAGCAGGAGTTCCCGGGCTTGCACGTCATGGCGATGAGCTGCGACGACGACAGGCTGCAGAACATGAAGAAGAAGAGGCAGGAGAAGAAGAAGGAGCACAACAAGGGCCGCGTCTGGGAACGCCGCGGAAGTCATGGCAGTATGTCCTCTATCAGCTCGAGTGACGAGGACGAGATCGAGCACGGCCACGCACCTATTGGTAAGAAGGAGAAGAGGTTCGACTTCCTCGAGCATCCTGGCCAGACGCTCCGCGAAAAGGTTAAGATGCATGGCGACACGAATCGCTGAGTTGGGTTGGGTGAGATACATTAGGTAGTACAATAATTAAATAAGAATGAATGCGGTAATGCTCTCTCTCTCTCTCTCTCTCTCTCTCTGTCCACGAGCTCATGGCTTCGGCTCAACAGTGACACTCCCGCCCAGAGCGATCGTGTCAAACTCGTCCGCGCTGAGGCCCATCTCCTCCCTCGCGCTCGCGAGCATGCGCGGCGGCTCGCTCAGCGGCTCATGGCTGAGGTCCCAGGTACCCCAGTGGATCGCGAACGCCTTGCGCGCCTTGATATCCTGGAAAATCCTGACCGCGTCGATCGGCGCCGTGTGCACGGTGCTCAGGAACTTGCGGGGCGCGTACGCTCCGATGGGCAAGAAAGCCAGATCGAACGGGCCGAGTTTCTCGCCGATCTTCTTGAACTCGGGGCAGAACGGGCGCTCCGGGTCAGCAGAGTAGTCGTCGTCCCTGTCCACGGCGCTGTACCCCGTGTCGCCGGAGAACCAGACGCGTGTTCCGTTCCCAGACCGGATGGCCCAGGAACACCACAGGCTGGCGGCCAGGTCGAAAGGCGTGCGTGCCGTCATGTGCTGCGCGGGCGTTGCTGTGAATTCGGCGCTGCCCTGGGGTGACTCGACGCGGACTGACTCCCACCAGTCCAGCTCGCGGATACGGTCCGAGGGCACAAAGTTGATGAGCCGCGCCGTGTTCAGCGGCATCAGCATGGTCGGCAGGTGTTCCGGCTGCTGCGCGTAGAGAGCTTGCAGTGTCGGCAGGTCCAGGTGGTCGTAGTGGTTGTGCGAGATTACGACGAGGTCGATTTCGGGAAGGCCCTGCACGCCGCCGCAGGGAACCTCTGTTCGTCAGCTTGAGGTCAAAGGCAGACGCATAGCTGGGCGAGGTGATCAGGAGGATTACACACAGGGCCCCTTCCTTCACCTCTTCACACGATCACCAGTCAAACTCACGGGTGTACCTCTTGGGCGCGCCAAAGTACTGGTTCGGGCCGCAGCGCTGGCCGAACACGGGGTCGAAGAGGATGTTCAGGCCGCGCTTTTCGTCTCCCTCCGGGGCGAGCTGGAGCAGGACGCACGCGTGCCCGAGCCATGTCGCCTTGGCGCCGCGCAGCGGAGGCGTAAAGTCGGGTGCTTGCTGCTGAACGAACGCGTTGATGTTTTGGAGGTCGGATTGCTTAACCCACAGGCCCTGTCGTCAGCTGATAGCACGCTTCAACCCAGGCCCAGCTTTTGCGATGCCAGGGGGATCTGCGCGCCGCTGCGCTTTCACGTGCATTGTACTCACAGCCCAGAGAAACTGATGTCAGCTAGAGCTCAAGGTAGTAGTAACAGCTGTGAGAGTCGTTGACTCACCTTTGCGACGTCCATGCGGGCGGGGGGACCATGCGCGGACGGCCACGGGTTTGTGAACTTTGTCGCGGAGTCGTTTGCCCAGTGCTCTGCCCTGGTGCGGGAGGCCGGGGCCGGGGCGGCAGAGACGGTGACGGGGGCGGGCATGGATGATGGCAGTGAGCGGGAGAATGGGCGAATGCAAGATGGACGCATGGGGGCGGCACGGATCTCTTGTCTAGGTGGTGTTTTATGTGGGGGATCGAGTGAGACCAGCGACGAAAACGCAGCGTCTGGTGCAGCCCAGCCCAGTGCAAGTGGCCGATACCCGACCCTCGCCCGCCCGTCGGGCTTCCCTGGCAATGTCATCTACCTGATCTACCTTTGACTGGCCGATGGTCATGGTGCTGCCCGTATCTGATAACAACCATGCCATGCACACCATTGTCGATAACAGTGTTGACAGTGCCATACTTGCGCTGCGGACGGGGCCGGAGACGGTAGCAGGGTCGAGTCAGCACATGACCCGCAGTCGCGGGGACCTTGGTTGGGTATGTGAGGTAGGTAGGTAGGTCGGTAGTCACGAGGGGTGCCTGTGTCGGCACTGTCTCGTCTTGGGGGACGTCACCTCTGCTCAAGTCTTTAGCGACCACCTCATCATCCACCATGCCTCCGCCATTACTACGAACGGGGATCACGCCGCCGCCGCCGCCGCCGCCGCCGCTCTTACGGCCTCAGACAGTCCTTCGGGCCGCACCCAGAGTGCCCGCCGCCGCCGCGCGGCTCGGTGTACTCACGACACCAACGTTATTTGCCACCCGCTCTCTCCATCTCGGCAGCGGCATCCCTCGAGGTCCCCACCTCCGCACCACCACCACCACCACCA
Source organism: Trichosporon coremiiforme (assembly GCA_039545355.1). Lineage (NCBI taxonomy): Eukaryota > Fungi > Basidiomycota > Tremellomycetes > Trichosporonales > Trichosporonaceae > Trichosporon > Trichosporon coremiiforme. The sequence continues at coordinate 276,548 of BCJJ01000020.1, forward strand.
CCGAGGTCCATCGCCTTCTCTCCCTCCAGTTACAAACCCGCTCCTTCCATCCGTCTCCAAGACGGCAGGACGTCTTCTTTCTCGCAGTGCCCGTCATCAAGAGCACACTCCTCAACATCACCAGGGTGTCCCTCCTCTTCCTCCCCTTCGTCTTCAGGTACAAGTGAGTCACCCAGTCACACACACACACAGTCAGGTGATCGCTGACAGCAGACTCTGGAAGAAATACAGGCGCACAAGCCTCTTCCTTATCCAAATACCCGTGAGCTGTAGTAGTCTCGTCTTCCCTCAGCTAACGCCCAGATCTTTGCGTTCTGCATCGTGCTCGCCTTAGGGCTGGACCAGTCCCCCCGGACAGGACGATGGAGGCTGCTGCTCATGTCGGAGAACGAGGAGCACGCATGGTCAAGCAGGAGGTGGGCTATCCTCTTACTCCTTAAAAGCTGACCGCAGACACAAGGACGTGGTGCACCATGACGGGCCTCTGATTCTGCCACCAAACGACCCGCGCTCCATCAAGGTCGGTCGCGTCACCGAGCGCATGATCACCGCCATCGAGGAGCAGGAGGGCACAGTCGTGCATGGTACAGCGTGGTCGGGCCATGAGGAGCCTGGATCTCCCGGAGCACCAGGGCAACCCATCGACTTCAGTGAACGATACCAGCCCAGCGCGACGGCGCATTCAGCGGCCATCTGCCACCAGCACGAATCGCGCAACCCGTTCAAGCGACGGAACGTCAAGAACACTGACTGGAATGTCTACGTCATCGAGTCGGTGCGTTAGATATCCTTCTTGTACTAACGCCTAGCCCCAGATAAACGCCTTCTGCCTCCCGAACAAAGAGGTGTTCGTGTACACCGGCCTACTCGACTTGCTGCCAGAGGATGACCACATCCTTGCTGCCGTGATCGGACACGAGGTCGCTCACGTGTTGCAGCGGCACGGCGTGGAGAACATGGGGGTGAGATTTTGCGTACACCTCGCCATAAGCTGACGATGGCAGTTCCTCAATGTCGCTTCGGTGGTGTTTGACGTGTTGCGTGGGTTCTCGTACGCCTTCACGATCAGCTTCCCCTTGTGAGCCTCGTGGCCGAGATTAATAGCTAAACATCAGCGTGACCGACATGGCCGGGACCTGCATCAACTGGATCAACGATGTGGTCGCGGAGCGTGCATACTCGCGCAAGCTGGAGGAGGAGGCCGACGCCGTCGGACTCGATCTGATGGCGTGGGCGGGTTATGACCCGCGCTGCATGCTGGATCTGTGGGAATTGATGAGCTGCGTCGAGGCCGATGCTGCCGCTTCCGGACGTCCAGTCTCAGTCGGGCACAAATACAACTTCCTCCGAACACATCCGGCCACTGTCGAGAGACAGAAGGTAGCTGTCGTGCTCACGATCATGTAGCTGACATCAGCGTATCACAGAGCTGCTTCCTAAAGCGATGCGAGTGTACGAGAAAACCCGACCGGAAGTTCTCAAGAGGCTGAGAGCCAAGCGCGCCGCCGCCGAGAAACTCGCAAGGGCCAAGGCGAAGGCGCGGACCGACGCCGAGTGGGAGGCCGAAACCCAAGCTTTCGCTGAGCCCGCTCCTTTGACCAGGGAAGTTGCCATCAATGTCCGAGAAGTGTGAAGTAGTACGAACATAATAGACGACGAGTCATAATCTCCACGATCTTGTAACGCGGCAACAATGCATCAGCAGACTGATAGCTGGGCTTGCACTGCGTGCCTTCGCCGATGCATGTATCAGCACCCAGGCTGCTCGCCGACGCCGTCCTGGGCAGGTTTGTTGACAATCTGGTGAATGCCGAAATTTGGTTCCGCTACTCCGCCTAGAACGTAAACATAGGGACGTCGGATGGAGGTCGGGCGCGCGTGATTTCATTTCTTCCCCCCTTGTTCATACCAACTATTGCGATACTGCACTGCATCCAGCAATGTTCGGGGACGACGGCCTCGAGCGCCTGAACAAGACGCTGAGGCAGCAACTGTCTGACCGAGGTGAGCTAGAGCCATGCGGAAAGGAGCGGACGGGAGCTGACAGCAGATGCGCGACTGTCCGTATTAGAAGGCGAGGTGCGGAAACAAGAGACGGCGCTGGAGGAGCTGCGGCGGCGTGCCGACGACGAACGGCAAGAGCGCGAACAGATAGAGGAGAAGTACACGCGTACAGAGGGAGAGCGCAACGAGTTGAAGCAAGTGAGCTAGCGTGCCGTGTAGAGCTGACAGGCAGCAACTGAGCCAAGCACGGTTGGAGGGCTCGAACCTCGCGGCGCAACTGAGTGCGGAGAAGGAGACGACGACACGGCTCGAGAAGGAGACACGAAGACTTGAGTACGAGCTCGAAAGCACCGCTCTCGCGGGCAACTGTGCAACGCAGAGCGGCGAGGCGAAGCTCACCGCACGGATCCACGCGCTCGAAGCCGAGGTCAAGAGCAAGGAGGCCGAGTGCGCGCGTGCCTGGGCTGAGGTCAAGGTAAGCTTCTACTCCGGTTCCAGCTGACATGCAGCAAACGAAGGCGTCCGCGCTTGCCGCGTCAACGGTATCCACTTCGACACCACCACGACCCACCCCGCCGCAGTCACGGCGGACATCGACGACGGCCGACGAGCTCGAGCTCGCGAACCTGCGCCAAGCGCTTGATGCCAAGTCGACCGAACTCGCGAAAGCCCAGGAACAGGTCGCGAAATTGCGGCGCGAGTGCGACAAGGCCGTCAATGAGAAGATGGCGCTCGAGAAGCGCTCGGCGCGCGAGATCGAGGAACTCAAGTCCCAGAACGAGGATATGGGGTACGAGATCCAGGCTCTTCGGGGCGACCAACCGAGCCCCGAGGTCGAGAAGCTCAAGACGAAACTTTCCGAGGCCACGGATAAAGTCAGCGCTCTCGAGGCCAGCATGGCCGAGAAGACCACCGAGGTCGACGCCAAGTCACGCGAGGTCGAGGAGAAGACGGCCGAACTCCAGAGCAAGTCGGAGGAGGTCGAGCGTCTCTCGGCTGCCGCAAACGACCAGGGACGGGTAGCCGAGCTCGAGGCCAGGATTATCACTCTCGAGAGCGAACTCGACGCCGCCCGGCAGAAACACAATGATGAGGACTCGCGACAGACCCAGCGCGAACTGAACGCTGCCGTCCGCAAGGTCGAGGCGAAGGAGCGCGAGATCGAGGACCTCAAGGTCGACCTGAAGGAGGCGAACGAGGAGAACTCGACCCTCCGCTCATCGCGCTCTGCCCCCGTTGGCGACGGCCGGATATCGGAGCTCGAGTCCCAGCTCGCCACTGCGCAGCAGGATCTCAAAGCTGAGCGGGAAAAGGCATCGCGACTGGTCGAGCTCGAGAAGACTCTGGAGCAGACGACGGCCGACCTCCAGACCGCCCGCGACGAGCTTAACGCCGCTCGAGTGGACCTCTCGGAGTTCCAGACACAGGTGGAGGTAAGTTTCGAGTGCCGCGGGGAAACTGACAAGCAAAAGAAGTCGAACGCGCCGTCACCGGAACTGCTCGAGTCGCAGGCCGCAACGACTGCCGCGCAGACGCGGATCGCGGAGTTGGAAGTCGAACTCCAGCTCACCCGCGGTAAGGTCGCCGAGTTTGAGGAGTCGGTCTCGGCGCAGCTCTCGACGCTGGCTGCCGTTTCGAACGAACGTGACGCGCTCAAGGCGTCCCTCGTTGAGACGCGGAGTGCAACCCCGAGCCCTGTCGCCGAAGCCTCCTCTGCACGACTGGAGGAGCTTGAGGCGCAGGTCAACGACCTCATGACCCAGCTCACCCTCGCTACTCAGGAACGCGACAGCGCGAAGGAGGAGCTGCAGACGCTCACGACCGAGATCGGCGACATGGAGTCGGCCCTTACGGAGGAGCTTGACTCTGTCCGCTCCGAACTGCAGGAGAAGGAGTCGCGCTTGACGACTGCCAGCTTCGACCTCGAGAAGGTCCGCTCGAGCAGCAAGTCCGCCCACCAGCGCGTCAAGAAGCTCGAGGCAGAGCTGGCCGCGATCCAGCAGGAGCTTGCTGGTGTGCGTGCCGAGCTCGAGGCTGAGCGCAAGAAGGCGGCCGAGCTGCAGGAGACTGTTGCCTCGAACGAGGCTGCGGCCGAGGCAAGCAAGGCGCGCATCGCTGAGCTGTCTCAGGAGGCCGCCGCCCATATCGAGCGCTTCAACCAGATGGCCATCACGATCCAGCGCCTCCGCAACGAGCGCGACGACTTCAAGGGCCAGGTCGGCTACGTCACCGCCGAGCGGAAGTGCGAGGTCGAGGCGTTCGAGCAAGCCGCCGCTGCTCAGCAGGCCGCGCAGGATGCTCTTTCCACCGCTCACAGCAACCTGAAAGAGCGTGTCGCCGGCCTCGAGGAGCGGTCGAACAAGCTCGACACGACTATCTCGGAGAACAACCGACTCTCAACGCGCATCGACGAGATCCGCGGCGACCGGGATGCTGCGCGCTCCAAGATCGCCAAGCTCGAGGGCAAGCTCGCCGAGATCAAGAAGGAGCTCACTTCGGCGGTGCACGAGCGCGAGATGGCCGCCAAGCAGGCCGCTGCCGAGTTATCCCAGGCGCAGTCGCGACAGCGTGACGCAGAAGAGCGGGCGGAGCGGTTACGAGGCGATGCGCCTGCCGACGCAAAGGCAAGAGACGCCGAGTTCAAGGCACTGTACGACCGCATCGAGCGCCGCGACGTCCGCCTTCAGAATCTCCAGGTCGAGCTCGACAAGCTCCGTATGAACTACGCCGTCGCGCAGGAGGACATTGGCGAGTTCACCGAGGACCTCGCTGCCGCCAAGGCGGAGAACGCCGAGCTCAAGCAGGAGCTCACACGCACTCGGGCCGAAGCTGCCGCTAAGACGACAGCGGTTGAGGAACTCACGGGCCAGCTCGAGAGCCGTGCCACCGAGATTGCCGCCTCACAGCAGAAGAACGCGGACCTCGAGACGAGCATAGCAACGCTGAAGAACGAGCACGAGGCTCTGACGCAGAAGCACGCCACCGTCACTGCCGACAGAGACAACTACGCCGCTACCGTCGACGCTGCCCGGGCGGAGCTGCAGGCGCGCAACGTCATTGTGTCGCAGCTCGAGTCTGCTCTCGCCTCAGCACGTGCTTCGTCCGAACACGCTTCGCTTTCCATCCGTGACCTCACGCTCACGATCGCCGTGCATCGCGGCGCGGTCGTTGCGGCCAAGCACCGTGCCGACTCGACCGACGCGCAACTCAAGACTGCCCTCGCCCGCATCTCGGCCATGGAGGAGGAGCAGACTGTGCTTCTGAACGCGGGCTCGCAGTCCGCCAAGCTGCGGGAGGAACTCGGCGAGGTCCGCGCCGCACTCGACACAGCCGAGGGTCGTGCCACGACCGCCGAAGCGACTATCGTTTTTGAGGCTGAGCGCGCGACGAACCTCCAGACCAAGGTCGAGGAACTCGAGACAGAGCTCGCCAACAGTGCTCGCCATCTCGAGACCGCCAAGAGCGAGGCTGAGGCCGCTGCCGCCGAACACGTGCGTGTCATCCAGGAGGCGTCTACCGCCAACGCGGAGCAGATCACGGAGGCTACCGCGCGCGCCGAGACCGCCGAGGCTGAGGTCGCCAAGCACTCTGAGACCATTACTCAGCTCAACGCGAGCCTCGAATCGCTGCGCGCCGAGCACGGCGACGCCACGAGCCGGATCAGCGCCCTCGAGGCCGAGGTAGAGGAGCTCCGTTCTGAGAAGAGCCGTCTCGAGGCTGCGCTCGCCGAGTCGACCAAGGCCGGCGAGGACCTCACGGCCAACATGGCGAGCTTAGAGTCGACGCTGGCGAGCACACGCTCCGAGATCGCCATTCTGCAGGCGCGTCTCGAGGAGTCGAACGCGAACCTTTCCGCTCTTACTGAGGCGCACGCCTCTACGACGACCGACCTGTCCACGACACGGGCAGAGCTGGAAGCGACGCTGGCTGATCTTGGCGGCGCGCGCTCTGAACTGGAGACCCTCCGCGCCAATCTCGACACGACTCAGCATGACCTGAACGAGGCGCGCGTTGCCCTGGCTACCGCTGAGGCCGACACTGCCGCTGCTCGTTCGGAAGCCGAGGCCGCCGACGCCGAGAGCAAGAAGGTCTCGAACCACTTCCGCTTCATGGAGAGCCAGAAGAAGGACCTGTCTGCCCGCCTAGCGTCTCTGAAGGAGGAGCTCGAAGCCGCCGCCGCCCAGAGTGGGGCAGAGAGCGCGCGCCTCTCCGTTAAGGACGGCGAGATTGCCGCGGCACGCCAGGCGGCCGAGGACCGCGCCCGCGAAGTGGAAGAGCTGAAGGAAGACCTGGAGCGGGCGCATCAGGCCCTGTCGGCGAAGACAAACGAGGTCGACGAGGCGGACGACCGCGCCCTCGAGCTCAACAAGGAGATCGGACGTCTCCGCCGCCGCGCAGAGAAGATGGAGAGGCAGAACCGTGCCCTCGTCAGCGAGTTGGACCAGTTACGCATGTCGCGGGCCAACGCTGCTCTCGCCTCCTCCTCCCAGCCTCTCTCCTCCGCCAACCCCTCTTCCACTACCTCAGCGACCCCACAGCCGCCATCAGCCTCCAAGCGCGCCTTCAGCGTCCTCTCCGAAGGAACCCCAGGCACGCCGGGCCGCAAACGCCCGCGCGACGAGGAGGACGAGCCCCGTACGCGTCCTGCGGAACCGCGCCGCTCACCATTCAAGAGTCGCGAGAACCTTGTGAAAAATGGCCTCCCGCCAAAGCGGAAAATGACAAGCGCGGAGAGAATGTTTGCGGAGAAGATGGCCCGGACCAAGTTAGCGCCGGAGGGCAAGCCGCAGCAGAACCCGTTCACGCCTAAATCTGCCCCGAAGGCGCGGGATGGGAACGTTGCATAGGGAAGAGGAGGAAAGGAAGCGGGGAGGAGGAAGATACCCGGATACTACTGAATATTGTTACACCTACGTACCCTTTGGTGTTCTGTGCTACTACTAGAACTATGCTTATGTATTACTATCTGCCTGTGATCTTGGACACTGTGGACACTCCGATGCGGAGTGCCACTGAGCCGATCTGCCCCATCGGCATGGTCGTGCTTGACATGCATACGACGTGCTGGCAAAGCGACGGGGAGGGTGATGGCCCACAGTGTGCGGACCTGCGTCACCCGAGGAGAGTTCCGAAGGTACTGGGAAGAAGGACAGCACGCCCGACCGTACAACACCAGTACATCCCGACCTGTCCACCAACTCGAAGCGACCGTCGGCCGCAGCACGGAGCTGCTCCGGTGTGATTCGGCTCGTTGACGGCAGTGTTCCGATGCTGAGCCGGTCCACAAACCTCCGAGTGAATTGCGGCAGCCGTTGGCGTCGAGTAATCCTCCGAGTGTGCTTCACAGACGGCCTCACAGATGGCAGCTGCTCTGGAGATCGAAGTTTGTGGCCGAAACGGGGCTCGTCATTGAATGGAACACCACAACTGCCCCAGATGCCACGCCCGAGCTGCACACTTCGCCTGGACCACCACCTGCAACTCAAAACAATACAGTCGATTCAAAGGGAACAAGGGTGCAACAGAGTCCGGGGAGCAGCGTAGAGCTACGATGCACTTGCGATTCATACCTCCTGTACTCCTCCTGTACGAAGACTGCCTGACGCCTGGACCATTCTCTACAGGGCGGCCGGCTCGCCGAGACCTCGACACTTCGAGACCTCAATACGCCAATACGCCAGATCTGCAGGGTCAACGACACCAACCTGGACTTCACCCGATGCTCGAGTTGAGGGCGACTATCGAAGCAGACGCCGTGGGCCTAGAGTGGTCCAGAAGCCGGAGGGTCGTCGAAACTCTAAAAGTCAGAGGAGTACGTCAAGCTGTTATCGCGTTTCAGCCCTGTGATTAGGGACGCGACCTGGGCATCTTCACCCTCTTTTGCTTTTGGGTGCGCCGGCCAGCGCCCTCTCCCAGCATTGTGGTCTGGACTGCAACTCCAGATGAGGGTGTTGGGACGGCATGCACCACACCCCCTGCTCCACGGCTCGGTTACGGCTCCTCTTATCCAGACATCTGGTACCCGTGCCTCGACCTCATCGTAAGCGATATTAAGGCCCTCGCTACAGCGACGCTTAACCTGTATCTTCCCGAGAGAGTGTCGTTATCGGCGATCCACATGACTCACATTGCCTCTCGACAATTAACTCGTAAGCATACTGCTTCCAGGGTGCCTTTGCTGTTGTTTCCATCTTGGGCTGGTGTCGCACGTCGCGGCCTGGGAGTGTGGGAGAGGGAGCACGCCGGTGTCGTCGAAAGCAGGACAAAGTTGCAAGATCGAGACGAGAGTGCAGATCGGAGTACGCATGCGGGCTGGAACAGCAACTGAGCAGTGCGAGCTTCACTTGGTGTCTAAAACTACCCATCTGGCGCTGGCCGTCGCACCTGTCGGTGCCAGTCAATTGTGCCAGGCAGATCCTGACAAGGCCGAAGCTTTCACCCGATATCTAGCGAGCCAGCCAGCAAGCAGCTGGGTCGCACAGAAGAGGAAACCGTAAACCTTCAGCCTGTGCAGAGAACTCGTCGGCACCGTTCTGGTTGAGCGAGGCCCTCATGAATACCCCAAAGTGCCTCGTGAGCTCCACACGTCAGTTGTCGCGATGAAGCGCCGTAACTGGGGTACTCGAGCGAGGATCGCCCTTCAAGCAAATGATGCGATAGCGACCCCTGGGTGCTATCATCCCCTGCCTGACGCGAGGCGCTGAGACAGCGACACCCTCAAAAAGCAACTTGGCCAGCCATTGCGCGCTCTGATACGTCGACGACCAGCTGACCGGTGTCCTGGAGCTTTCTGAGTTTGTTCTTCTCCTGAGCCAAAACGAGGGCCACAAAGGCGGGGCACTCGCCGATGCTGGCGCGGACCGGCAACTTGCCGTACCCTCGGATTCTTGTTTTCGTTTGACTGGCGTTGTGTTCATCGCCGGACCTCGGCGTGCATACCTGCGGCTGACTCGCGGCGTGCAGATCGCCCCGGATTTGGCACTCCGCGCAGTCTTCCGAGGGCGCCCCTCTGGATAGCATATAAGAAGCGCGAGACATGGACTCGAGACAGCCCAGCCTCGCGAGCCTGTGGCACACGAACACTAGCGCCACCCACCTTCGTTTCACCGACACTCTTTCACCATCACTATGATCTCGCGCCTCGCCCTGCTGTCACTTGCGCTGGCGGCTCCCGCGCTGCCCACGGAGTCGACCGAGAACCAGTTCATCCTCGGTGATAATGGCTTCCTCATGTACGGGCGGAATGATCCCATCATCTCGCCTGGCCACGTCGGGCAGCACGTGCACCAGTTCATCGGGGCGAGCAACATCCGCGACGTGCTGAACACGCCTGTCGAGCAGCGGAACGCCGTCTGCTCGTCGACCAAGGTTTCCGTCGACAAGAGCTCGTATTGGACCCCGACGCTGTACTACATGTGGAGCAACGGGACGTACTCGCCCCTGACGTCCAACACGCGCGTGTACTATACGGCCGACAAGAGTGAGAACGGCGTGACGCCGTCGCCCTTCCCCGAGGGTTTGCGCATGGTTAGCGGTCTGGCTACGTTCCGGGACGAGGGCGCCCAGCAGACTGTCGGCGTGCGTATCACGTACAACCGCGAGAAGGGCGAGAACGAGCGCTTCATGGCGCGCAAGCGTGCGACCCCGCCGAACCAGGTCATTGCCTCGATCACGTTCCCGCGGTGCGGGCGCGCAGACCAGGCGCTCGACTCGGACGACCACTTCTCCCACATGGCGCACCCGATCTACGGGCAGATCAACGAGTGGGCCGTGAACAGCCGCAGGTGCCCCGACACACATCCGGTGTGGTACCCTCAGATTCTGATCGAGACGCTCTTCGACCTGACCGACGCGATGAAGGCGGACTGGAACCCGAACGACTCCAACTTCATCATCTCCAACGGCGACGTGACGGGAGTGACGTGGCACGGCGACTTCGTGAACGGGTGGGACTCGCCGGTGCTCGCGGACACGATCAACCAGTGCGCCGGTGTCGGCGACAACCTCCAGGCGTGTGCGCCGCTGAGGCCGCATCTCCAGGGCGACGACAGGTACAACTGCCGCATCCAGGGCCAGATCCTCAACGAGGACATGGGATTCCTCCGCCCCCTCAGCGCTCTGCCGGGCTGCAATCCGAAGTGGGACTGGGACGGGCCCATGAGCAAGCCCAACGCGTGCCCCGCCGGCCACCGCGAGCCCGGCTGGGTCGACCCCCAGTTTGCTCTGATCAGCTTCTACAGCCAGGCGTTCCCCCTCGCCGTCCCCGGATTCAAGGGCAACCTGAGCGACGTCCACCTGCCCGACTACGAGACGGCCAGCCGGGGGTACGACGTGCGCACGACGCAGTGGGGGCGCACGATCAACCACCACAGCTACACTAGCGCCAACACCGAGGCGATCGAGTATGTCCGCCCGGCGAGCACCCAGAAGCAGATCGACTCGAACAATGGCGGAGCACACCCGATCGTGAACAAGCTCGGGGACTCGAGCGCGTTTTCGGCTGCAAGCAGCGGACAGCGCCTCAGCCTCATCTCCGACCAGAGCGCTTCGGTTGGCGGTCACTACGAGCGCGAGAACATGTGCTGGACTCGTCCCAAGCTCGCCTGGAACCCCGTCCCCTGCGGAGAGTTCAAGCGTGCCGACACCCCGTCCAAGCGCGCCCACGCCCGCGACTTCTGCGCGTAAACCTGTTATCAGCAAGCTACATCTAAGGTTGTACCATATCATTCACTTTCTTTTTGTTCCTCCTCTCATTTGTCAAGTCACCATCAGCCACACTCGTTGCAACCCGTCACTCTTTGCCACGGCATCGCCTCAGTCATTCATTTACGCCAACTATCACCACTTTCCTTCCGCCCCATGAGTCTGCGGGCCAGCCCCCCGTGCTCCTTTCAATCTCTGTCTCTCATCCAAGCCTCTGCAGGTCAGAGCCCCCACTGTCCTTACGACTTTCTCTGTTCATTAATACCTAGGTTAATAGTTCTGCTCCTTCCTGTGAAATAATGAAGTCATGTTAGTACGCTGGACGCTGGACACCGGACAAACTGATACAGGTACATGTGCGACGGTCGTCGACGCTCTCCGCCGCGCGTCTAACTCTATTTACCTCGTCACCTTGACACTCCACTCCGCTTCGTCGCCAGCCTACTCCTGGTTCGCGAGGTACCACACGACGCCGGTGGAGGTCTTCGTGCTCCATGCAAGGCTGCACTTGCCATCACGCAGCACCGGGTTCCACGCCAGCCCATTCACAACGCCGTGTACCGGGATCTTCTGCACCGTTTGCTTGTTCCACACGCCGATGAGGTAGATGACGGGGTCGTCGCCTCCCACAGCCAGGAGTTCTCCATCAGGCGAGAACGCGATGTGCCGAATCGCGCCGGAGGGCTGATGGTATGTGCGCTCGAGGAGCCAGTCCCGTGCCGAGTAGAGGGACACGCGCGCGTCCTGTCCTCCGACCGCGAGGTATTTGCCCTGCGGGTGCAGGGCCAGAGAGAGGAGGGAAGAGGGTGAAGACAGGAGTTGCCGGTAACACGGCGCGAGCTGCTTGTGTTTCCGCCTGGAGAGTTCGCGGGAGGCGGCGGCACGCGCGGCGGCGACGGCCGAAGGGCCGTCTTTCGGCTCGGCGGGCGAAGGGGCGGCGGGCGAGGGCTGGTCGGGTACTGGACTCGGAGCCGCTGTGGAGGCCGCCGCAGGTGTCGCGGCGCCGGGGGTGGCCATATCGACGTCATTTTTAGGCGTCGCAGCGGCGTCATCGGCGCCAGTGACTTCGATGGTCGGATTCTCCTCGCCCTCCTCACCCTGCTCACCTTCTGGCTTCTCCTCTGCTTCCCCCTCAGTTTCGCCCTCCTCCGCCGCCGGGGTGGCAGCAGCAGGCGTAGCAGCCTCGGGCTCATCCCTTGTTCGCTTGACCTCGTCCTCCTCACCCTCCCCTTCTCCCTCGGCCGCCGCCTCGGCCTCGACGGTCTCAGCTTCGGGCTCGGGCTTCGCAGTGGATCCCTCCTTCGATCCACTGTCGAGGCGCTGCTTCTTCGCCGGCGGCTCCTCGTCCTTGACCTCGACCTCGGCCTCAGGAGATGGCGAGAGAGGCGGCGGCGCACGTTCCTCGACCGGATACCACCAGGCATTCAGCGAGCCGTCGTTCGAGACGCAGAGGACTGCGTCGCCTCCCTTCCAGAAGCGGAGGGAGTTGATCTGTCATTAGCTCAGATCACCAAAATTTCGAGCTAGCACAGGCACATGACGCCTTCGCTCGCATGCTTACGAGCTCGCGGCGCTCGCTCGCCCGCACTCACCTCCTGGATCAGGTCAATCCCCGCTCCGCCCATCATGATGTCCTGCCTCTGCTCCCACTCCCCATTCTTCCTCTGGAAGAAGTACACCTCGTCCCTCGCCTGACGCGGGCAGACGGCCGCGAACTGCTCCCCATCCGGGTGCCAGGCGATGTGAAGCACCTCGCCGGGGACCTTGAACTTGGCCAATGGGGTTACACCACCCGCCACGTCCCAGACCGCGACGTAGCCGCCGTTACTCGAAGAGCCGGGCTTGCAGCCAGATGCCAAGACTGTCGGATCCGTCGGCGACCACGCGACGGCGATCGTGACGTTGCTGGCGGGATGGGGAGATTTCGGGCTAGTGCCAGTACCGTCGACACCCCCGCCAGGCCGCACGTCCCACACACGCAGGCCACCGCCCTCCGTTCCGGTCGCTATGCGCTTGCCGTCGCTGGACCACGCGAGCGAGCGGACAGGCTTCGTGTTGCCGCCGCGAACCTCCATCGGACGCCCGAAGCGGGGTACCTGGCGTCAGCTCCGAAGAAGCCATTCTAAGCTTACAGGCAAGCCGCGGGCGGAGAAAGATCGCGACGGAAAGGCGTCGTACCGCAGGAAGCCGTCAATTTTCTCGCTGTCTGTCGCCATGGCTTCCGATGCGGATGCGGTTGATGACGGGCGACATTGTTGTCGCGAGCGTAAAGCGAGGTCAGGTCAGGTCAGGTCCGCCGATCGAGGCGACCGTGGGAAACCGGCTAGGCGTCCCGTCCAACGACGACCTCCACCTCAGCGATCAGCGATCGCCAGTCTCTGCACGTTCGCAACCAACGACGAGAACGACCATGGGGGACTACAAGACGGAGAAGGAGGCGTTCCACGCCGACAACCCCGGGTCGAGCGTCCACCTTATCAACGCGATCAGCCTCGTGTCTCTCGTAAGCTGCCTTCGTCCTCTCCCAGCTGACCTCAGACGTCATACGTCCTGTATGCGGCCATGAGCCGGCGCGTGCGCTCGCCGCTCCTCGACTGGGCGACGATGGTGCTCCCCCTCCTGCTGGCCGTGACGCTGTTCTCGACGCTGGGGACCGCGTTCGCGCTGAACGTGTTCCTCGCCGGCGTTGGCGTACTCGGCGGTGCGCTGGGACGGCGCCGCGGCATCGTGCGCGAGAAGCCGAAGGGGCGCTGGCTGGACGAGAGCGACAGCGACGAGGATGGGCCAAGTGGCACGCCCGTCGTCGCGCACCGCGCCAAGCCGCCATCACTCGTGCTGGCTGAGGAGAAGCCGCTGCCGACACCTGTCTCACGCTCGTCGTCTTCCTTATCTTCGCCGATCTCGCGGCGGCGCACGAGCCCGTCCCCCGACGGCAGCTTTAGCGTCGACATGCCCGACTCGCCGACGGACTGGTCCTACCCGCCCACGATCAAGGAACCTGTCCCGCGCAACAAGCGCCGTCAAGAGACGGCCCCGGTACCGAAACCGAGCGGACACATCCCGTTCCTCTCTGTCTACCGCGCACACATGATGGTCATGACTGTGCTGTGCATTCTGGCAGTCGACTTCCCCGTCTTCCCCCGCATTCTGGGAAAGTGTGAGAGCTTCGGTACGTCGCTCATGGACGTCGGCGTCGGAAGCTTTGTCTTCTCCCTCGGCATCGTCAGCTCGCGTGCCTTCAACCGTGCCTCCGGCGTGGGTGCGGCGCTCAAGAGCCTTCGTGCCGCCGTACCCGTGCTCGCACTCGGACTCGTGCGCCTCATGATGGTCAAGGGGGCGGAGTATCCTGTGAGTTGTCCCTTCGCAGCAACGAGGATTCCGTTGTAAGCTGACATACAGGAACACGTCACGGAGTACGGTGTGCACTGGAACTTCTTCTTCACGCTCGGCCTCGTCCCTGCGATCTCGGCGTTTCTGCGCCCGCTGCGCCGGCTGAACGCCAAGTGGACGACTGTCGGCTTAATCATTGCAGGTCTGTACCAGCTGGTTCTGTCGCGAACGTCACTGCAGTCATTCCTGCTCTCGGATGCGCGGCCCGGTCTCTGGGGCGAGAACAAGGAGGGCCTGGCCAGTCTGCCAGGCTACATTGCGATCTTCTTGGTAGGCCTCTCGATTGGGGAACACGTCCTCCGGCTTAGTGACACCAAGGCGGACTCGCTCGAGGAGGCGTCCGAGAAGCTCGCCAAGCGCAAGACGGAGCTCATGCTCGAGCTGCTCGGGTACGCAGCCGCGTCGTGGCTCGCGATCTGGGGCCTGGGGATCCTCGGCGTGCCCGTCAGCCGGCGCTTCGCCAACCTGCCGTACGTGCTCTGGACGACGGCTTACAACACGAGCTACCTCGCCGGGTTCCTTGCGCTCGAGCTCGCGCTCTTCCCCAGCGGCAGTGCCGATGCGTGTCCGCCTCTCCTCGAGGCGGTGAACCGGAACGGACTCGCCGTGTTCCTCCTCGCGAACCTCATGACGGGACTCGTCAACGTCAGCATGAAGACAATGTACGCGAGCCACGGCACAGCCCTCGCTGTGCTCGCTGCGTACTCGGCTGGCATCTGCGCGATCACGTGGGCGATTAGAAGATATAGAATCAAGATTTAGGTCAAACATGCATGGCACTGTACTAGGGCAGACGCGGCAATCTTGGGTACTCGATTTGTGTAATCTTTGTGTGGTAAGAGGAGCACGAATCTCAGAGCTTCTCGCCCACGCAAGCCAACGGAAGCTCGTCCGCAGATAAGGATATCCGATCTCCTGACGCCTCCAAGACCTCGCCTCCAAGCCACAACCCTGAGACCCATGTGGAGCAGTTTCGCTGCAGCTGCAGACTGTATCCGGAATCGGCTGACTAACAGGACGCAACGCAAGCCCGATGTTGATTCAAGCTCGGTTGAAGCGAGATTACCCTAACATCTAGCAGATGACACTACAAGACTGTATGTATGACTATATTATATCTACTTAGGCTGGCCGGGGGCGCGGCACGAGAAGGCGGTGGTGTTCTTCTCCTTGTACGCGTCGATGGCGGACTCGATACCGGCGTAGCATCCGAGGCCACAGAGCGAGAGCGACGCGAGGAAGATGAGGAGCAGGAAGACCTTGACATACCAGTGCTTCCTGAATCCGCGCTTCCAGCGGGACAAGTCGCGCCACGAGTCGACACGGTTCGAGTACTCGGGGACTCCGGGCTGCCACGGCTCGTCGCCCTTGCACGCGTCGGTCTGCATCCAGTGGCCGAGGAGGAGGATGGGCGGGAACGTGTACGTGAACTGGAGGATACAGGCGGCACCGATGAGGGTCGAGAGCGAGGCAATGTTGGGAACGGCAGAGCCGAGAACCCAAGCAACGGCCCAGTAGCCAATGACGAGGAAGGTCCAGATGAAAGTGCCCTTGCGGGTGTGGAGCTCGGGGGCCTTGAAGTAGGTGCGGAACACGTTGTGGTAGATGACCTTGACACCGACGTTGGCGTAGAGGACAGTAGCGACGGCGGTCGAGATGAGGCCGATGATGTTGCACGCAAGCTGCATCGGGTAGTTGTCGAAGTTGAGCGAGGGCAGGATGGCCGTGTACTCGCCCTGGTACGAGTAGACGAACAGACCGAAGAACCTAGTCCGTCAGCAGTGGTCTTAAACAACCGCACGAAAGCGTCTTCTACTCACATGTACATGAACCAACAGAAGAACTGACCGCAGAAGGCCGACTTCCAGAAGTCGCGAGGACGGCGCATCTCAGCCATGAACTCGGTGAAGATCATGGCACCGCCGTAGGCGAAGACGACCTGCTGCACACCCTGGACCTGCATGTACCAGCCGGCGGTGTAGTTGGGGACCCATCCGGAGAGGTGAATGGGGCCGAGCTCGGTGTGGTTGGACTGCGAGGGGATCGGGTCGTAGCTACGACGTCAGCGAGAATGTTTCGAGGAAGGACTTTCACCACCCGATGCCACAATCACGCCACATGCCACCAACGACCCAACGACGTGCGATTGGGTAACTGGCCATGGCGAGGCGTTGATCGTGGCACAAGACACAGGCATTTTTGAGCACTCACATGGCAGAGCCGACCATCATGATGATCATCATGGCGATGTTGAGGAAGACGTTGATGTTGGTGAACCAGGCGAAGGAGCGGAAGCTCTTGATCTGGCCCGCGATCATGCCGAGGAGCGCCCAGAAGACGCAGAGCGCAATGTAGCAGAACTTGTACTTGATGATCGTGTCGAGCTTGGTACCGCATCCGATGATGAGAATGGCGACGTTGAAGATGAGCTGCAGCGACTGGAGAATGTTGAAAACGTGGCGCACGGCCTTGCCGAACGTACGCTCACCGAGGTCGGCGTAGCACGTAACGGGGTACTTCTCCGAGTCGAGGTTCATGTAGAGGCGCCAGAGGATCTGGCCACCGGCGAAGGCAAGCAGGAAGAAGAACGTGTAGACAAGGACACCGGGGCCGTAGCCGAGCTGCTGGAAGGCGTAGGGCGCAGACGAGAAACCGAGAATGTCAGTCGTGATCAGGTAGAACACGATCTGCCACGACGCAACACGCATCAGGCGGTACGCCGTCTCAGAGACACCGGGGTAGGGGCTGCCGCCCTCGGTGGGGGCGCCGACGGTCGTCTCGGCAGTCATCTTCTCGCGCTTGAATTGCTTCTCGGCGTCGGCGGGCGTGGGAGCCACCATGGTGTCGGATCCGGCGTCGCTGTCGTTGTGGTAGTTGGCCATCTTCTGGCTCGGGTGGTTGGGAGTCACGATCTTGCTGTGACGTCCCGTGATGCGCTTGAAGACGACGCTCCACGGCGAGTCCGGGATCGGGCGCGGGTCGTTGTCCTCGTGCTCACGCTCAATCGCGGCGTAGTACATGTACACCTCGACGGGGCGCTCGTTGATCGTGGCTGAGGATTAGCCGCCACTCTTAATCGCTACCGCTATCACAGCTATCACACGGCTCCGGGTTTTCACACGGCTCCGGTCTACTCACGATCGAAGAGATCCGGGTTCACGATGCGCTCCTCCTCAACTTCGGTGTGCTTGAGGCGGGGGTCGACAGAGTCGGGCCCCATCAGGTTGCCCTGCGAAACGAGATCGGACGCCATCGTCGGTTGCGGGGTACCAGTTGACGATCAGTTCTCTGATCGCGTCTAAGCTGGCTATGGGGAAAAGTTCGAACCGGGGCATCTATCCTTTTTGATCTATATAGGTGGGGTCGCGTTTGCGGGTTGCCGGTTTGCGCTCGCGCTGCAGCGCACACGACTATTTCCTTCCTGCCCGAAAGCCGTAAGGCCGCGGGGTCGGTGCCTTCGCCGCCTTGTCCGTTAGCGGCTTTCCCAGCTGGTCCGCCGGTCCCAGGATGACCCAGGATGTCCCAGGACCTCAGGATGAACCCAGGATGAACCCAGGATGAGTAAGGCTCTGGAGGGTAAAGCTAGGTGGACTGCGGTGGTCGCCGGTCTTAGCCGCCGAATGATGTCCCGTTATCGGGCGGCAGGGAGGGGATGCGAGGGCGAGCCCCAGAGGACCCACATGCTCCACCACATGCTCCACCGCGTACCTGGAGTCGCCGCCGCAACGCCGCCAATCCGCGATGAGATTAGGTATCAGCGCGGCACCTTTCGTTGTCTGTCGTTGTCTGTCGTTGTCTGTCGCTGTCTGTCCCTGCCGCCTCCTTCGGCACTGCCCCTGGAGACCCCAAGATGACTCGGTTTTGGCCGCCATAAAGCAGATAACGGGGGAGCACTCGCCGCATCTGTCCTGGTCGGCCGGCGCATGTCACTGGCTGGTTCACTCGGTGTCAGGGATCCTGCCCGGTGCCGGGCGATGGAGCGGGCAGGTGGCTCCAAAAATAGGCAGGCTGCCGATGAGAGCTCAGGGTTACGTCAGGGTCAGGCCCACTTTTACCGCTTCTACCGTCCTTGACCATAATTTTTTCGAGCGGCCATCTCCGGCCATAAAGAGCTTGTACTACTGTACACGCTCCTTTCTGCTCCTGCTCCTGCTCCTGCTCTTACTCCTCGGTACGCTCGGCTCATTGTGCGGATGCGGACGGCTCGTGTGTTTGTCATCCTCGGAATCAGCGTGGTGCATGGAATGAATGCTGTCAACTGTCTCCGAGCTCAGATCCGCACTACTGCGCTGCTCTGGGGCCTCTGGGGCACCCGTCGCAAGCGCTCCCAGCTTACATCAGCCGGCTTTTTCCCAGTAGTGCAGCAGTGCCACGGACGATCCTGCGATCGGGCGACCACCGAAAATGACCCGAGACTACGAGGTCGCTCGCCGCACGAATCTGTGGCTGCAACCAATCATGCGAGACAGGGTGGGGACCGATGGTGGCGACGGTTGGTCGCGACGCAGACCGGAAGAACTACCGGGTGCTCCTGACTCGCGTGACTTGCGACCCGATATCGCAAGCGACGCCCCCGGACGCCGACGGCGTCTTGCACGCCTGGCCTATCTGGGAGTGAACTAGATCTCCCCCAGTGCACTGTGGAGCCGTCGAATCGTCGAGCATCCATCCGCAGTTGAATACAGCGACACGTCTACGCGCCGTTAACGGGTTCCTTCTGGTTCCTTTGCGCGGCACCGAACGACATGCCGTCGGTGACGACCGGTGACGCTGCGATAGAGTTTCAGCGCGGCAGATCCCCCAGCCTGACATCATAACAACTTTAAACATGGCGGGGCACACCAAGATCCGAGCGATCGACAACGTTCCGCACTTGACAATGAACACACATGCACATGCACATACACATGCGGGGTCCAGCCCAGCTACTGGCCTGCTGGCGAACCGGTAGTCTGCGTCTCGTCCTGCATTGCATTCAGCGGAAACCCGAGTCACAAGGCGCGGCAGCTGCCCCAGATCCTGCAAGCATTCCCTGCCCGGACGAACTGGGGCCATACCGCTACTCTGTGGGCCACAGTGGGCCACATAGCGGGCCACGCCGCGGACTCCAGGAGCCCACTGGAGGGCCCCAGGTCGGCCTCGGACCCATAGCTCCCGTTCTAGGGCGAGCAGAACCTACTGACAAACCGGGCAAGCAGCGAGACTGACTCCGAATGGCCAGAAGAAGACCGCCGCCACTCGGCGGTCTCAGTCGTGCGTGGGGGACCGTCGGAAGTCGCGCCGCATCCGGATATCCTGAGCGTGCCAAAGCCGTAGCTGCTTTGGCTTGGCTGACACTTTTTCTGGCACTGTTCGGCCATTCCATAAGCGCATCAGATGTATTCTGAGCGCGCAGAACGGGGGAAGCCAGGAAACCGGCCCCTTGCTTACCAACAACTAACAAAGTTCCCGGTATCGGCGCACCTAGGTTAGCGGGTCCTGGGACGTACGCTGGTGGCCCCACCAGAAGGATCCCAGCCCAGACTTGCTCATATCCCAGGTCCTTCGCTTCTGTGCTCCATCGTCGCTCGCAAGAGGGCCGCTCGAACCTGGGGCCAACACTGTCAAAGGTATGCATATGCATTGAAACGCGTGGGGCTCTGTGGAGAAGGACGCGGCAGGTGACAGACGGAAAGGGGTGTCCGGGCGAGGGGGTGCCCCGAACAACAGGTGGTTGTTCCCCACAGTAACCCACAAGTGGCAGTCACTCACCATTCCTCGACGACTGCCCACGTTGACGCAAGACGCAACCCTACGGTTCCGGAAGCTTAACCCGCGTGCTTCCCTGCAGGACACCCGCTCGCTAATTGTGCAGGTAGAGCTGCAGGCGAGGCCCCTCCTTTCGCGCTTTCGCGATTCCGGCCAAGCTCCGGTGGAGCCCAGGTTGCACGTGGTGCCTTCCCCCCCGGAGCACCGGTTTCAACCCCACGATCTACCTGACGCTGACCAGGTCTCTGGATACCTCCTGTGAGCTGCGAGGCTATCAATGCAGCGTGGAGGTTGTTGACGCTCTTGATGCTCGCTTCCCATCGTGTTTCGATCTTGGTGGGACCCCTGCAACTTTCTCATCACAGATGGTCGTCCGCTTGTTCCGAACGCGCTTTTCAAGCGACAGTTCCGCCCACAGCGAAGACCAAGAAGACAGTCGACGCCGACTATCTGTGTGAATCGCTTCGGACCATCGCACTCCCGTGCTCTACTGATCTCAGTTTTCTGACATTTTCCCATGATTGTTGATTCATCACGCAGTCGCGGCCGATCCG
This sequence comes from Trichosporon coremiiforme, assembly GCA_039545355.1. NCBI lineage: Eukaryota > Fungi > Basidiomycota > Tremellomycetes > Trichosporonales > Trichosporonaceae > Trichosporon > Trichosporon coremiiforme. The sequence goes on from BCJJ01000020.1 coordinate 296,947, forward strand.
AGTTGTTCGCTAATCAATTGATCGCTTCGCACCCTTCGTGTCCTCGGTCCTGCTGACCTCAAAGCGACTTAAGCTAGCAACCGACGCAGATTCGGTGCTCCCTACGTGTGTTCCTTTGGGGCAGAGGGTTTCAGACAGCAGCAGCTGACTGCTGCAAGCTGCAGGCTGCGGACATGAGTCCTCGGACGTGTCTCTCGGGCAGTTTGCGAGCAAGAACTGCGCACCCCTGTGGCCCCCCTTTCCCAGTCTTATCGCCCAAGAGGCTTTGACGATACGCAGCGATGCTCTGTAGTGAACTTCGGCACGCCGAGTCTACCTGGCAGTGAGCGGCAGACGCAGAGGTCGAGCAGCTCGTAATCGGGCCGGGCAACGCCAATACCTCCAGCACCGCCACATCATCCGACGATATGGCATGATATCTCACTGGGCGTCCAACCCCGGACAGAGGTGCTAAACACGCAGGGGAAGCGCAGCACGGCAGACAAATGTAGACAAAAAGCGTAACTTGAGTGCTTCCTGGTCTCCCACTCCCTGACAGATCAGTGAGGGAGGGCCTTTCCCAAGTCTGGACGTGGCGGCCCGCATTCGCCCTCGTGCTCTTGCTGGCGATTGCCAATTAAAACATCGCCGGCTTCGGCGCAGACTGCTGTTTCATTTACCAGCCTGACTTCAACGGTCGTCTCATCGTGCTCTCCCAGGAAGAATGAGTCGAGGAGGGAAGTTAGGAAGGGCTAGATGTTTACCGGCCAGTGCCTTCACCGGATAAAATTACAGTAACGTGGCGCCGCAAGCTCCCGCAGCCAACAAGCTCGTGCTAATGCTAACACAGAGAGGTGCAAGAGGCGAGATCGTTTCCTATCGTGCCACAAAACTCCCCCAGAGGCGTTGCAGCACTGGAGAACCTGTGCTTTCCCAAGGTCACAATCGGGTAGCCGGACGATCACAACTGGGCCACGAACAAGAACGAACCAGAACTCGAAGTGCCCGCCGTCCGTTGTGTCTCACGACTATTTATCTGTGTATCGCCAACCGCGCGCTCGAGGGGAGGCCGTGAACCGGGTCCTGTGAGACGAAGCCAATGTGCTCAGCCTGGAGTGGAACGTTGGGTCAGAGGCAGAAGAGGCTGATGCGCAGATCGCAAAATAATACCATCATGCCTTTCGAAATGAGCGACCGCTTCCCTCCTGATCTGCAATCTGCAACTCCACGGAGAACTATCTGCAGCGCCTACGATTGCATCTGGGCGCCAAATGTAGCTTCAAAAGGTGTGGAAGCACGTCAGAGAGGTTGTGATGGGGCTGGCGTTGGAGATGGTGGAGATGGAAACGAAACACAAGACTAAAGAGCGCAGAGCCACCAGCAGGTGGGAGCAGCTCTGAGCCATGACCAACCACGCCGTCCAGCGGAGTACGTCGCTGGAAGCCACGACGGGGCGATTTGAAATGCCTGGGAAGACTTGCGTGAGAAGCGTGGCGCTCAGCATGCCACTGACGGACAGACTCTCGACCGTCGGGGGAAGTTGCAAGGTGTCCATTGCTTCATCATGAGCGTCCATGGTCTTCACGTTTGGTCCGTCACACAATGTTCCCGAAGCGGCATCAGGGTCTCCACACCCGTTACTAGGTGGTGGCGCAGCATGATTTCCCAGCGCCGGGGCTGTAAGGCTGCGGCCCCCGTCTGTCGGTGAAGATCGGCAGCGCAGTTTGGGGAGTGTCTGTATGGGTGCAGAACCGGGCCGAGGCAAGGTGAGTCCGCCGTGGCTGGCTCCGCGCTGCGCCTGGTCATGCCGATGTCGCTGCTACGGTCGGCATATGGCCTCTTACTTCCTTCACTTGTTTCTGGCCGCAACCACGTTACGCTGGCTGGCGATGAAGGGGAATGGGCTTGTAAAACGCGGGAATGGCTCGCTCCCAACAATTCCCCTCGTTACCACTACTCTGTTGCTGTGGGTGCGTTCACTTCGACTGCGAGCGAGCGGAAGATGTGTCCAACGCACAACTGCCCTCAACACAGGGCGAAGACGGGACTTCTCGTGAGCGCCTCAGGTCCCGCGTGCCTGCACGGTGGACGATCTGTGGCTTGGTGGCATGGCGCTGTCAGTGCGCCATTCACCGTTGGTGATGGTACACAGGCTTCGGAGTCACAGCGCACCCCTCAGTGCACGTCCTGCATATCGCTGACGGCATTGAACTCCTCGAAGCCGTGCCCTCCCACAGCAGCTAGCGATCAGACGTTGCGGACGTTTTCACTCATCGTCTCATCGTTGTTTGGTTCTCACGATATCCATTCGCCTCATTCAGGAAGAGGCTTCCCACGGTGGCCATCTACGCTGATTTGGTTCCGCTCTACATCTGGGCAGTCACCCACCGGCACAGCGCAAACAAGGGCTGCACAGTGATCGACCGTCGCTGCGGTAACGCCGCCGCCTCCGTCCTCGCCCTCAACGTCACGTCCCCACCCCCGAGCACCGATTAATCTTTAGTCCGGGGTGTTAAGCTTCATTCTCGCATGCAAATTCTCTCCTCACCTCAATTCATGGTCTTCACTGGCCAGTGTGGCCGGACACCGGCTCTGAATGGGCGTGGACCATGGGCCGACTCTGGACCCAGCCAGGGCTTCAGAGGGTGTGATGGCTGGTCGACATTTATTACTGGCGCTAGGCGCCGCATACCAGCTCGCCACTCCTTTCATTGCGTCCTCTTTGTCCTTGCGTGCATCTCGTACCCCGAGGACGGGGGCACTCAGAGGGAGGACGTAGGGAGGCTCTCAGAGCGTACTGGCTCCGAGAAGCTGCCGTGGAAGAACGGCAAGAGTCAGGAATAGATGCTGTGTATATGCAGGATGCGCAAGCGCCGCGGCAGCCAGCAGCGCTGCAGCACGAGCTGCACGAACGATCAGGCTGGCTCTGCACTAGCGCAGGAGCCATAGGAGGAGATCGAGCACGACATGCGGTCCACCTCTCGTAGCGTGCGCTTGTGCCCCTGCGCTGCACTCTATTCAGTCCCAAAGCTGCGAATAAGCGCTGAGCGAGAGTGCGTCGCCGCACTTACCATGCAGCCAACAATCCACATGCCGCTCTATGCCGGCGTGCACGGTCATACGCACAGCCGTCCGGCAGTGTCATCGGCGGTCTCACCAGTCTCACCAGCCCAAGACAAGTAATAGACAGCCGTAGTTCGATGCCAACGTGCTAGAACGGTGTACGTGTCCCCGTTCTTAACGCTTATTGCTTCTCTTTCAGCCCCGTGGAACTGGGATTTGTCTCAGCTGACCGTTACACACGCCTGCGCACGCTTGACCTCGTGTCGTGCCGTCTTTTCGGCTCCTCGGCGTTGACGTCGACGTCTCTCCTCTGCCGTGCGCAAACGCTGAAGATATCAGCGCGCACCGCATGTCGCGCGAAAAAAGAAATCACTCGCGCCTGGCTCCTGTCCCCTTCCAGCGCTTGCCGTCTGCGCTCCACGACCCCTTTCCAGGTGACCAATGAAAGCCCCTCCCCTTTGTACGCCTTGCCCAATGCATATTTGGAAGCGCAGCAAGCGGGGGTCGCGAGATCAACCGGTGGGCTGAGCCGGATGCATCGCTACCTGTCGGCATGGCATGATTGGACAACCGCCAGGGACTGCAAGGGAATGCATGCGCGGCTGACTTCTTTTTATCGACGACTCGTGGTCTGTCTGGTCTGTCTGTTCCGTCTGCCCTTGCGGTTGTTCCCGCGCGTTCCTCCCGAGCCCACTCTGGTTCGACCAAAATGCGCTTGTTCCCCTTCGCTCTTCAGAGAGCTCGCGCACCATCGCCTCAGGAGGACGCTAAGCTCACGCCAAAGTGAGAGAATGACGTTACGGGTCATGAACATGCACCCTTAAGCCGCCGCCGGACAGGAGGGCACGATGATGGCTGGTCGCGCGCGCTCATTTCGCGCCCTGGCCTGGCGACTACTTGGCACCAGGGCTGTCAAAGCATTGAAGCCGAGGAAGCATCGAGAAGCGCGAGAAGCTTAAGTGCTGGTGCATTATTGTCCGAGTGCAAGGGTCTGGCTGCATGCAGACGCCGCTTTCATGGCCAATGCAGGGCTGAATGTTCGAGAGCCGGGGAGTCGCGCCTGATTTTCTCCAGGCCGTGGCCCCCACTAAGGCCCGACGATACCAGGGAAGCTTAATGGCGTGTAGGCCTGATGAATGCTGTGGCCGCCCGGGTTGTCGCCCACGCCCGGCGCACAACATCGCTCCCCACCCAAGGCGAAGATGCATGCTTGACCAGGGTGGCCAACGAGCAACAGGGTCAGCTCATGAACGGCGCAGGGCCAGGGGGCTGACCGGTGGAGCTTGGCAGGTGTTCCCAAAGGCTAAGAGAAGCGAGCAAGGCCGTAAGAGCGATCGCTGGCTGACGTTGGGCGCAGGGGTACTGCACCGGCACGTCGCGATGGCTCACATAACACTACCAACCCCCTCCTTCTTCCTTTTTCCTTCTTCTCCATCTCTCACAAACTCCCGTCTGCTGTTTCCACCTCTTCTCTCTGTCCCCATCGCACTCGCTAGTCGAGCTCGCGCATCCTCATCTGCTTGAAGCAGTCTCTAGCCCTGGTGGCCGTTCACTTGCTGTGCAAGAGAACATTCAGCAACTCGCACCACTCTTGTTTACTCTGTTCCAACCCGGCAAAGCAAACTCGACATCATGCGCTTCCCCTCGGCTGGTCCGTCTCTTGTCGTGCTTCCTTTGCTCGCCGCTCAGGCAGCGGCAGCGCCCTCCTACCGTCGCACCCACCCTCGCTTTGGTAAGGTCATTCGCCCTCGTGCCGGTGCCCCCATCATCGAGCCTTCCTCGGCCGCCGCTGAGGTCTCTTCCGCCGAGGCCACGATTGTTTCCGCCTCTGCGTCGGCCAGCGACATCGCATCCGCCTCTGTCACCTCGATTGCGCCCGAGGTTTCGACTTCTGCCAACTCGACTTCGACTGTGGTGAATGCTCCCGAGGCGTCCAACGCCACCGTCTCTTCTGGTGCTGGCACCAGCAAGGACTCTGGCGTATGGCACGCCCCGCCCCCTCTTGTCATCAACGGTACTGGGCACGAGGCACCCGAGACCGCCGCCCCGGAGCCGTCCTCCAACGGCACCTCGTCTGCGGTTCCCGTAGTCTCTGCCAACGCCACCGCCTCTAGCCTCCCCCAGGAGACCAGCGACGCTACTGCCTCGGCTTCGGCTGAGGTCAGCGCCTCTGCCTCCCCGTCGGCTTCGGTTGAGGTCAGCGCCTCTGCCTCCCCGTCGGCTTCTGGCGAGGCTGCGCCTCAGGCTTCCTCGAAGGCTTCTTCCGCCGCTAGCGACTCTTCTGCCTCGACTTCTTCGTCTACCCAGTCGAAGACCCCAACCCCCTCTTCCTCGCGCGACGACGCTGGTGACGACACGATCCCCGTTGCGCCCAGCCACGATGCCGAGGCCGTCTCGTCTGTTCAGTCCAAGGCTGCCGTGTTCAACACGATCAACTACACGAACTACGTGCAGCAGACGCTGACGTCGACCTCGGCCGTGACGTCGACCTCGATCATGGCCGCCGCCGCCGAGTCTACGGGCGGGTCCGGCGACATCTACGCCGAAGCCCAGAAGCTCGCTGAGCAATACGTCCAGTCCATGATGGCTAACGAGTACGGCAAGTTCCTCCCCACTGTGACCCTCAACGTCGTCCTCGAGCCCACTCAGGAGGCCGATGGTCACTGGGACTACGCCGTCCACCTCGGAAACGACGGTACCCACACCGCCGTTCCCACCTTTGTCCCCTCTTCGATGCCCACCGCTTCTGCGCCCCCGCCCAAGATCACCTCTAGCAGCGCGACTCCGGCCGCCGCTTCTAGCAGCAGCAGCGCCTCGAAGAACAGTCCCCTCACGGCCACCGCCGACCTCGGTGGTCCCGCTCCCTCCTCGACTGGTTCGGGAGGCAAGAACGTTGTTCCTGAGAATGAGGCCAACCTGGTCCCGGCTCCGAGCGTCAACCCCATCGGCGGTATCTCGACCACGGCCAACTGGACCCCCAAGCCGACCGTGACTACCCGCCCGCCGATCACTTCCAGCAAGGCTCCGGCTCCTACCTCTTCGTCCACCCATCAGGCGGACAAGGAGGTCCCCACTGACGATAGCAACGACTACACACCTCCGGCTTCCACGGGCAATAACGACAACTCTGCTCCTTCGGCTGCCCCTACCCAGGACAACCAGGAGAAGCCTGCCCCCACTCAGGGCACCCAGAAGCCCGCTCCCGCCCCCTCCTCGACTCCCACCGACAACGGTGACGACAACTCTGGTGAGGAGGAGGAGAACGACAACAACAACGACAACGAGGACGGTGGCGACTGGGTCGCTCCCGCCCCCGCTCCCGCCACCTCTTCCGAGGCTTCGGCTGCTCCTGTCCCCACCTCGGAGGAGCCCGCCCCCGAGCCTTCGGCCACGCCCTCGAACAACGGACAGGAATATTCGGGTTCGTATGAGTCTTCGACCGAACAGTCTGTAGTTGCTACTGCTTCCGCTACTTCTTCCGACTCGGCTGAGCCCACGGCCTCTGAGTCTGCTTCGCCTTCGGTTTCCGCTGAGCCCAACGTTTCCGCTGAGCCCTCGGCTTCCGTTGAGCCTTCTGTTTCTGCTGAACTCTCCGCCTCTGCCGAGTACTCGACTTCCGCCGAGCCCTCGACTTCGGCTACTGCCGAGGCCTCGTCGAAGCCTTCCGCTTCCGCCGAGCCTTCCGCCGCCGAGTCGTCTGCCTCCGCTGAGGTCACCGTGTCCGCCAGCAGCTCTGTTGTTTCCGCTTCTGCTTCCGCCACTTCCAGTGCTGCCGACAGCGGCGAGTCTTGGACTCCGCCCGAAGTTGAGCAGCCTGCGGACCCTGAGGTCTCGAGCGAGCCCTCTGTCTCCGCGTCCGCGTCCGCTTCCGCTTCTGACGTTTCGGTTTCCGCCCAGCCCACCGTTTCTGCCTCATCTAACGCGACAGCTTCTCCTGAGCCTACCGCTTCGTCCACTGAGTCGTCCGCCGAGCCTTCGGCCACCGGATCCGCTTCCGCTGAGGCCTCCGCTTCCGCTTCGGAGGAGGTCCCTGAGCCTTCTGTTTCTGCTGAGCCGTCCGCCGAGCCTTCGGTTTCCGCTACCGAGTCCGCTCAGCCTTCGCCCTCCGCTACTGAGTCCGTTGAGCCTTCGTACTCTGCCGAGCCTTCCGCCACCCCCTCTGCCGAGACCCCTGACGACGCCCCCTCTTCTTCTGAGGCGTCCGCTACCCCCTCGGCTGAGGTTTCCGCCGAGCCTTCCGCTGAGCCCTCTGCCACCGAGTCCTCTGCTGAGGCTTCGGCCGAGCCCACCGCTGCCCCGTCTCCGAGTGTTGAGGAGAGCGAGGATGGCATTAGCACCACGTACACCACTTCGTGGACCACTGTTAACGTCACGATGACTCGCGACCCTCAGCCCACTGGCAACGCTTCGGCTTCGGACTCGTCTGTCGTCCCCTCCGCCACTTCCCTGCCCGAGACTGAACCTACTGTGTCTGGCAACTCGACTCAGCTTCCTAGCCCCACTGGGAACTCGACCGAGCTCCCTTCCGTCTCTGGCAACTCCACCGAGGTCCCCACCTCGACTGGCAACTGGGCCGAGCTTCCCATTGAGACCGGCAACTCTACCGAGCCTTCCCCCCCCGGCAATGCGACCGCCTCGGCTGAGCCCACTCCCTCAGCCAACGCTACCTCTGTCCTCCCCGAGCCTTCCGCTAACGTGACCTCGTCGGTTGAGCCTTCGCCTTCCGCGAATGCTACCTCTGCTCTCCCGTCGCCCTCTGCCAACGCTACCTCGTCGGCCGAGCCTTCGCCCTCTGCCAACGCGACTGCTTCGGCTGAGCCCTCGCCCACTGCCAACGTGACCGCGCCCATTGAGCCTTCCCCGTCGGCGTCCGCCTCTGCCAACGCTACTATCTCGGCTGAGCCTTCGCCTTCGCCCTCTGCCAACGCTTCCGCGTCGGTTGAGCCGTCTCCTTCGGCCAATGTCACCTCTGCCCTTCCGTCGCCGTCGGCTAACGCGACCTCGTCGGTTGAGCCCTCTCCCTCTGCCAACGCTACGATTACCCCGTCGCCTTCGGCGTCTGCCTCTGCCAACGTCACCTCGTCCGCTGAGCCCTCCCCCTCTGCCTCCGCGAACGTGACGTCGTCGGTTGAGCCTTCGCCTTCGGCCAACGCCACTGTCTCGGCTTCGGCGTCGGCTGAGCCCTCTCCTTCGGCCAACGCCACCTCGTCGGTCGAGCCTTCCCCATCGGCGAACGCGACCTCGTCTGTCGTGCCCTCGCCTTCGTCCAGCTCGTCCGCTGAGGCCTCTTCGTCGGCTTTGGCTTCTGCTACGTCGTCGGCTTCGGCTTCGGCTTCGCTGACTGAGTCTGCCTCGGCTTCGGCTTCGTCCTCTGCTGAGGCGTCGTCGACTGCCAGCGCCTCTGCCTCTGCCTCTGAGTCGGCTTCCGCCTCTTCGTCTGCTAGCGCCTCGGCGTCTGCCTCTACCAGCTCGTCTGCTGAGGCGACCGCTTCCGCTTCGGCTTCCGCCACGAGCTCTGGCGCTGAGCCCTCTGCCACTGACGGAGAGTTCTGCGAGCGCGACTACACTGATGAGGAGTACGAGGAGATCTGGGTCTACGAGGACGAGATCCAGGAGGGAGACATCATTCTCCAGTAAAACAACCACGGACAACGTGTACATTGCTTGCCCCCCACTTCATGATTGCCCACGACTTCATGAAACATATAACCAGACATTGACATAGGGATAATTTAGGTAGTAATCAGTAGATAACCCCTGCGCTGGCCGCGGGCTATATATACATATGTTATATGAATAATTGTGTGAGATCATCGAAAGATGGTGCAGCTGCAAAGTGAAGACTGACTAGCGAAGCACCTGCCACATGCGAAGCAAATGGGTGGAGAGAGCAAGAGATGGCGATATTGGCCGCACTCGCGTGTTCCTTCATGGGTAAAAGCGCTCGACACCCCCTCGATCCCTCGCTATCCGTGAAAAGTGCATGCAATATGTTATGAAATCTACTTGGACTCAGCCTTGCCCTCGACAGCCTCCTCGCCCTCCTTGGCCTCGACGGGAGGCGGGAACATCTTGTCGTGGTGGGGGTTGAACTCGGGGTACTTGGCAAGGTATCCGTGGTTCTTGGGGTTGGTGTAGTACTCTGTTCTGTCAGCTTGGCTACTTCCCTCATTTCAGCTAGAGACTCACCGATGTCTGTCCGCCTGATAGGGGCAGCGTTACGAATCTCGCGACCCGCAAACTTCTCGGGCCAGATCTCCTGCCTCAGTCCAAGGGGCGTGTGGTAAACAGCCGTGACATTGCCACCAGCCTCAATGACAGCCTTAGCGGCCGTTTTGGAGAAGCGGGAGAGCTCAATCTCAAGCGGAGGCAGGGGGACGTTCGGATCAGGCTTGCCGAGCAGCTTGACCCCGCTCCAGCCCTTGATGCCGTGCACCAGGTTGCTCCGAATGACCGTGCCGACCGTGATGGGGACGGCTGTGTCGATACGCCCCTGCGCGATCCAGGACTGCAGCTTTGCAATGTTCAGCGGAGCGTACTCGCGCCGCGTGAAGTTGAGGAATCCCTTCTTCGGCATCAGTTTGTACAGAGGCGTCTGGCCGCCTGCGAACTGAGGCGACGGCTTGCCGTTGCCACTGCGCGCGTTCTGGCCCTTGTGGCCGCGGCCGGAAGTGCCGCCCTTCGTTGAGCCTTGACCACGACCGAGACGGGTGTTCTGAGGTTAGCTAGAGTCGAGGCATCGGCGAAGAAGCTGGCAAATGAGATGGGGACCAAGATAGACCGGACATTGAAGAGACGGAGAGGGGACAGGACAGAGAATCCGGATTCACCTCGCTGTCGCTGCTGGCTGATGCAGCTTCCTGCTACGGCCGGCATACGAGGAGGTAGATGACAAAAACAGGAGTCCGTAGGCGACGGCGGAGGAGTGACAAGGGAATACTCTCAAGTATCCCAACACAGCCGCGCGACGGTCCGACACTGTTGGAACCGGCACCAGTGCCTTGTACGAAAGCACTCTCCCGGAAGTCCGAGGTTGCGTGCCAGGTCGAAGGCAAAGGAAGTCGCAGGCAAACCAGCACGCGATCATGTCACAAGTCCGAGGAAGACATGCAGTAACCGGCGTTGCTGCCGTCCGTTCGCTCATCCAAGGGCCGCTGATCCCCTCGGTGATCCCTTCCTCCACTCCGGTTTCCATTGTGTCGTCCCTTCCCAAGATCGAAGGTCCGTCCCGTCGGCGTCGAGTCGATATGCAAAGTCGGAGTCAATCAACTCACTGATCGGGTCGAGCCCTTGGCGGGGGCGATGTTGGCGAGGTCGGTCGCGTAGCATCGCTTCTGGCTGGCGACGGCGTCGGCGGCGGCTGTCCGCAGGCTGGCGAGAGCGTTGCGGAGCATGTTGGTGTCGGCGTCGTGAGTGCGATCGACGGAGTAGTAGCAGCCGGTCCGCTCGGGTTGACTTTTGCTGGCTGTGGCCAAGCTCGAGCAGAAAGTCCGGGACATTTCGTGATACGGTCCCACGAGATTTTACGTAACGTTGTGTATATACACGTCAGAAATTTTGGCAAAAGTCGATCATGAGTCGTCGCCAAGTCGAGAGCGAGAGAGTGCACGGCGAGCACGGTGCAGCCCGCGCAGGGGACGGTGCAGCACCTTGTGTTTGTCGAGTCGCATCTCACATCTCCAACCACTGCATGCTCCGGAGTAGTCGAGCATTCTTCAGACTAATTAACCAGAGGACCCCCTTCGCCCTTCCTCGTCTCCCCGCTCCCACCCCCACCCCCTCCTTTTCCGCCTACTCCCAGTTCAGAGCTTTCAAAATGTCCGCCCCCGCTGCCGAGCCTACCCTTTACAAGGATGAAGTCACCGGCGAGATGATCTCCAAGTCGTGAGTAATGCGACCGCTTGAAGCGGACAATGCGGTCAAAATTTCGTACCAACAAATGCGGACCGATATATCGAGCAACCGGTGCCCCAGCTACTCTCTGCCGTGGTGAATATCTAGCTGACATTGCCAGGGAGCTCAAGCGTCGCCAGAAGCAGCGCGAGAACGAGAAGAAGAAGGCGGAGAAGGCCGCCCAGCGTGCCGCCTCTGGCCAGCCCGCGCCCGGCCAGAAGTCCGGCGCCGCCGCCGAGGAGCAGCTTGACGCTGCTGCGTTCTTCGAGCTCCGCTCTAACCAGGTCAAGAAGTTCCGCGAGACCAAGCAGCCGGACCCGTACCCGCACAAGTTCCACGCCTCGTCTGGCATCCCCGCATTCGTGAAGGAGTACGGAGCTGAGGGCAAGGTCAAGGACGGCGAGACTGTTGAGACCAAGGAGCCCGTTACGCTCGCTGGCCGTGTCGTCTCGATGCGCGAGTCGTCCAAGAAGCTCCGCTTCTACGACATCCGCGCCGACGGCGCCAAGGTCCAGATCATGGCCAACCTCCAGAACTCTACGGACCAGGACGGCTTCCAGGCCACGCACGATATTATCCGCCGTGGAGACATCATCGGTGTGACCGGCCAGCCGTCGCGTACCAAGGCCGGAGAGCTCACCCTCATGGCCTCGGATGTCAAGCTCCTCTCGCCCTGTCTCCACCAGCTCCCCGGACGTGAGGGCATCACTGACGTCGAGACCCGCTACCGCAAGCGCTACCTTGACCTGATCGTCAACAACTCGACCCGCGACATCTTCATCGCCCGCTCCAAGATTGTCAACTACATCCGCAAGTACCTCGACTCGCTTGGTTTCCTCGAGGTYGAGACCCCGATGATGAGCATCCAGGCCGGTGGYGCCGTCGCCAAGCCGTTCATCACGCACCACAACGACCTCAAGCTCGACCTYTTYATGCGTATCGCCCCCGAGYTSTACCTCAAGGAGCTKGTYGTYGGTGGCCTCGACMGKGTCTTCGAGATTGGCCGTGTGTTCCGTAACGAGCAGATCGACATGACGCACAACCCCGAGTTCTCCATCTGCGAGTTCTACATGGCCTACGCCGACATGTACGACCTCATGGACATGACCGAGAGCATGATCAGCGGCCTCGTCAAGTACCTGACTGGCGGCACCAAGGTCAAGTACCACCCCAAGGGCAAGGGCGAGGGCATGCCCGAGTACGAGATTGACTTTGCTACGCCGTGGAAGCGTTTCGACATGATCGAGGAGCTCGAGAAGCAGCTCAACGTCAAGTTCCCGCCCGGAGACACGCTGCACACCGAGGAGGCGAACAAGTTCCTGCGCGAACTGTGCGCCAAGCACAACGTCGACTGCTCCGAGCCTAAGACCAACGCTCGTCTCCTCGACAAGCTCGTCGGCGAGTACATCGAGAACCAGTGTATCAACCCCTCCTTCATCGTCGGCCACCCCCAGGTCATGTCCCCGCTCGCCAAGTACCACCGCTCGCGCCCCGGACTCTGCGAGCGCTTCGAGTGCTTCGTCGCGACCAAGGAGATCTGCAACGCCTACACCGAGCTCAACGACCCCTTCGACCAGCGCGAGCGCTTCGAGGAGCAGGTCCGCCAGAAGGAGCAGGGAGACGACGAGGCCCAGGGTATTGACGAGACCTTCATCAACGCCCTTGAGTACGGCCTGCCCCCCACCGGTGGTTGGGGTCTCGGTATCGACCGTCTCGTCATGTTCCTCACCGACTCGGCCAACATCAAGGAGGTCCTCCTCTTCCCGGCCATGCGCCCCGTCGGCCAGCAGGAGCAGCAGCAGGCCGCCCACATCAAGGAGGAGCACGCCAAGGAGGAGCCTGCCAAGATCTAAGCGTCTGCGAGTGAACGAGCGAGTGCTGAAGTCTTCCAAAACGCAAACAATTGTCATTAGACCTTAATTCTTAGTACAATGGCATGGTCATATATCTCATTCTGTGGTGCAGATGCGGCGTCCGCCGAATACCGAGTGTTGGCCCACTGCTGTCAAGTCACTGGGATCACTCTTGTGAAGATGATGCCTATATGCATGTAAGCTAACGAAGCTAAGCTTCACTTAGCTCGCTGACGTGGTATGCATAGTCAGAGTGCGTCGGGCGCCGTCGCTCATCGCCATCAGTGTGGTTCCCCGACACCGGTCGGTCAGTCCAAGTTTGCCGAGTGCCGAGCCCACGCCGGCTATTAAGCCACCGTTGTGGTGCTGGGCATTGATTTCTGCCCACTAGTCTGTGTATTCCTCGTCTTCCACACCCACACTCACCACAATGTCGACGACACCTGCTTTGACCGGTCTGAAGGTGCTCGAGTTCGCTGGTCTTGCTCCTGGTACGCTTCAAGTTCACGCTCCATAGCTGACCTCAGGCCCGTTCGCAGGCATGCTGCTCGCGGACGCGGGGGCGACCGTGGTGCGTGTCGACCGCGCATCGCCTGCCGCCGCTGCAGTGCCAACGAAGGACATGCTTGCCCGGCACAAGCAATCTGTAGTCGTCGACCTGAAGACGCCCGCCGGCGTTGCGCTAGTTAGGAAGCTGGCGGAGCGTGCCGACGTGCTCATCGACCCTTTCCGCCCTGGTGTGCTCGAGAAGCTCGGGTTGGGCCCCAAGCCGCTGCTTGAGGCGAACCCCAAGCTGATCTACGCGCGCATGACTGGCTTCCGCCGTGATGGGAAATACTCCGCCATGGCGGGGCACGATATCAACTACCTCGCCGTCTCGGGCGTGCTCTCCATGCTCGGCCGCGCGGGCGACAAGCCACACCCGCCTACCAACATTCTGGGCGACTTTGCGGGCGGTGGCGCCGTGCTCTTCCAGGGCATTCTGCTCGCTCTCCTCTCGCGCGGGATTAGCGGGAAGGGCCAGGTCGTTGAGGCCAACATGGTCGATGGCGCTGGATATCTCTCCTCCATGCCTAGGATGGGTCAGAAGACGCCGCTCGGCGGGGGTCCCAGGGGAACGAACATGCTCGACGGCGGATGCCCGTTCTACGACACGTATGAGACCAAGGACGGCAAGTACGTCGCTGTCGGTTCGCTTGAGCCACAGTTCTTCCGCGAGATGATCAAGGGAACTGGCCTCGACCCGAGCTGGACGAAGCGGCAGCAGAACTTTGACGAGTGGGACACGCTCCGCCAGCAGATGACCGACGCGTTCAAGAGCAAGACGCGCGCCGAGTGGGAGAAGATCTTCGACGGCACTGACGCCTGCGTCACCCCCGTGCTTGAGTACGGGGAACTCGAGGGGCAGCCGGAGGGCGACCAGAGGCCCATCGTGACTCTCCGCGACACGCCCCTGCTCGCTGTCACGCCCGGAGCCAACGGAGACCCCGCAAAGGGACAGGGACCCGGTGTTAAGGGAGCCGGATACAAGGGCAACTCGCTCACGCCTGGCGAGGGCGGGCCGGAGGCAATCAAGTCCTGGCTTGGCTGGGACAAGGGAACGCAGTGGGAGGAGGTGAACGGCGGATACCAGGTGAAGCAGGGTGCCAAGTTGTAGTCAAAAGTTGAGTGAGTAGTAGTCTCTTTTTGCATGTATATGATCCTGCTAGGCTAAGCTGTGTGTGCATACTCAAAAATGGTGACTCGCTACCCTTCTCCCGATAGATCGTTCCGAACAACAACTACGTCTCGACTTGATGATCCCTACGATAAACATTGTGCTTAAAAGCCGGCAGCGCTGAGGCCGACGCCGGCCGTGGCCCGTCCGCCGGTCCATCCCTTCTCGGCGTCGCCAGTCTTCTTCTCGCGCCACCAGAGGCGGCCAACGCGAACCGCCTCGCGGGCGAAGATCTCGCCAAGACCGAGGAACACGCCGTTGATGAAGGGCAGGACGAGGTTGATGCCGAGCGCGGCCATGACGCGGCTGAACGTGAGCGAGCCGGGACGCGTGAAGATCGACAGTGTGAGCGAGGGCTGCGGCACGCTCGGGTTCGTGCTGGCCGCACCAGCGGAGGAGACGACAGGCATGCCCGTCGTCTCCTCGAAGGCCGTCTCGGTCGTGCGCTTGGAGGGGAGGTTGTCGCTGCTCGTGTCGCTTGACTGCGGGGCGGAGGGGGCGGAAACCTCCTCCCAGCTAGTGCTCGGGGGCGCTGAGGTCGTCGGCGCAGACGCGGCGCCACTAGCGAGGGGGCCGGGGGCTCCCCTCGGTGTCGAGACGTGCTCCCACGCCTCCTTCAGCTTCTTGTTCTCGCCCGCCGGCTGGATGATCCGCGATCCCGAGGCAGAAAACGGGGCAGAGTTGTCCTCGAGCGCAGCGGCGAGGCGGCGCGCGCGCTCCTCGGCCTCCTCCTTCTCCTTCTGCTGCTTCTTCTCCGCTGCCTCGGCGTCGGCGCCCGGCTTGGCCGCCGCCGCCCGCTCGGCGGCGATACGCTCCCGCGTCGCCTCGGCGTTGGCACGCGCGACGTCCGCCTCCGCCCGCCAGCGCGCAAGGTTCGCCTCGTACTCGGGCTTCCAGTCCGGTCCGTCGCCGGACTCGGCCTCGGCCTCAGCCTCAGCGACGGCCTCGGAGACGTCGAGCGGCGTCGGGTCGGCGGAAGCGGGGGCGGGGACGGACGCCTCCGCGGCCGGCATCGAGAACGAGCTAGAGAAAACGGCCTGCGCGTTAGCTAGGGGAAGCAACCATGCAGCTGGGGAGGGGACGTACACCGAGTTCGTCGGACATGGCGATTTGATCGATGGAAGTGTGATGGAGAGGAAAGGTGGATGAGTCGCGGTAATTTGGATCGACGTGAGTGCCCGCCAACGGCTACGCCTAATGACGGTTCGCTATTCCCTGGATCGTGGATTCAAACGCATCACGCAACCGATTGCCGCCCAGCCATAGAGCATACAGCTCCCCGCTCGCGACAAGCATGCAGGCATGCTGTTTCGCGTCACCTGGCTCTTGCATTCTTGCTTCTCCTTCTCGACGACGAGAATGCGCTCCAACGACGGGACGCATCAAGCGCGCCCACTACGAGATGGCATGCATAGCTGCTCTGACGGTGCAAGATGCAATCGACGTTCGCTGCCGCTTTTGGAATACAGCGAGGTGGAGGCGACGCTCGTGGGAGGGTCGACCACGTGCAGGCACAGAAGTCGATATGACGAAGGTTGTCGCTTGCACCTGCGATCGCCGCTCAGGCATCAAGCCCAACTTCTGTTGACATTTCGCGCTCTCCTCCACTCGACGCTTTCGACAGCAGAAGAATTACAGTTCGTCGCGCACCAAAGAATGCATCAAGTGGCCTTCCAGCAACTTCACTGAATCCAAAGGTACAGCCTCGAACAATAAAGGAGCAATGACTAAACCGATCAGCGTTCTCAGATCTATCATTCCTTCAGCACAGCAACAAGGCGATCGGCGGCGCCCTGCATAGTCCAGTCACCTGCGACCTTCCCTCCTCCTTCCCCTCGATCTTACTTTCTCTTATCTTCGCTCACCACCATGCCCATCTGCCCTGTGTGCGAGCAGAACATCGACGCCGACGACGTTGCCTTTGAGCACCACGTGAACGCCCACTTCGACGAACCCGAGACGTCTGCGGCCGGCGCCAGACGCCTAAGTAATGACGCGGACGGCTCAGATGACTCGATCGAGTACATCAGTAGCAAGTGAGCTAGACGCCACGATCCTCAGCTAACAGCAGCGCGCCAGCGAAGCCGCCGTGCTTTGTGTGCGGCAAGTCGCTCGACCGCCTCGACGATATCGCGACGAACGCCCACGTCGCAGCTTGTCTCGGTAGGTTCCGGGTCTTTGACAACCTAACCCGCAGATGGAGATGACCTCGATGCCCCGACAGTGCAGCGCGACGAGGGCGAGCGGGAACTGGGCAACTCGGACAACTACGAGTACAGCGAGGAGGAAGACTTCCCCGACTTCGGGCACGAGGGGCCGGGCCCAAACCAGACTGGCGCAAGGAAGCACCGCAAGAACGGAGTGTGGGATGCGGCCGCATTCGCGCACCGGTCAGGCAGGGCCAAGCAGCGGGATAAGTGGTGGGTTGAGTCTTCGTTGTGTCTAACTGTTCTGACAACAGGTGGGACCCGGTGACGGGCTTGCTTGACGCGGGCAGCGTGCCGCCGAACTTTTCGCCAGGCATCATGCCCGTTATGCACCAGCTTATAGCCCAGGACCGCAAGTGCAACGGCGTCACCGTCCGGCAGGCCGTGCACATCAAAGGTGCCTGGGGTTTCGACGGCAGTGAGCTTCCCTGATGACTTGGCTAGCTGACATCAGCGTGGGGATGCGGATATCGTAATGCGCTGATGGCGATTGCGGCGCTACGGCTTGCGGGCTGCGAGGGCGAGTGGGAGAAGACGGATCCCGGCGTACGCGCAATCCAACAATGGATTGAGGACGCATGGCGCGCCGGATTCGACCCGCATGGCAAGCAGCAACTCAAGGGCAAGCTCGTCAGGACCAGCAAGTGGATCGGCACGTCTGGTGAGCTCTCTTGAAGATGGGATAAAGAGCTGATGCCAGACCTCTACGCCATGTTCTCCTATCTGTGCATCGACACCAGGCTGGGTGAGTTCGGCGGTATCCTTTGAAACTGACAACAGTCGACTTCCGCAAACCAGAAGACCGCGACTACCCTAACCCGCAGCCGACGCACCAGGTGCTGGGGCTCTGGGTCAAGCGATACTTTGTAGGTTCTCCCACCCGTTGGTTGACCTAACGCCAGGACGAAGCTGCCGAGTATGACGGGTCTACGCCAGGTCTGCGCGTCACGTCATATCTACCTCTTATCCTCCAGGTGAGCTCTAATACGGTGCGACAGCTGACCTCAGCACGCCGGACACTCGCGCACGATCGTCGGGTACGAGGAGCGCAAGGGCGAGATAACGCTGCTGATACTGGACCCGGCCAAGTACGCTTTCCCAAGTCGCGTCAACTCAGCTGACATCAGGACTGTGCCCAAGGACGTCCGGGCGGCAGGCATCGAGGCTGCCCGGGACGCGCGATCTGCACGGCCCTCTGCGTCCAGCGCTGACTCTCCCGATGACATACTGGAGGGTGCGGCGGCCGCGGCGCCCAGCGATTCGGATGAGGTGACGGCGGACGGGTGGGTGCGGCGCAAGGTCGTGAGCAAAGTCGCCAAGGCAGGCCAGAAGGTGAGCGCGATGGGGAGCGGACTGAACGTGTTCCGTGTGAATCTCACACGTTGGAGCGGACACAACCAGTACCAGATCCTAGCGTTCAGTGGGGCCCGGATCGGAGCTGGGGAAAGTGCGAAGCGCAAGCACCCGACGTGCACTGCGGTGGACGCTGTGGACCTGGACTAGATAGGCACGGAGGGAGATAGGCAGTGCTAG
Organism: Trichosporon coremiiforme; assembly: GCA_039545355.1. NCBI lineage: Eukaryota > Fungi > Basidiomycota > Tremellomycetes > Trichosporonales > Trichosporonaceae > Trichosporon > Trichosporon coremiiforme. The sequence goes on from BCJJ01000020.1 coordinate 315,192, forward strand.
TGCGGCGGCGCGGAGCGGCGACAAGATCTTCACCATAGGTGGCATCGTCCAGCCGCGGTGATGATAACCCGCGCGCGTCCTTTCAACATATGACCAACAACGTTATACCTAATTAGCCCTGGTTGTGCATTCATACGTTCCGAATCAATTACAACACCTAAGCCCTTTGTTTCTTCTCTTTCCGCTCCCGGAACCATTGTACTGTGCCCGGCAATCCTAAAATGGTGGATGACATGACGAACTGGAGCCCATTCCAGACTCCGGCCCACTTGTACTGGCCACCACCGGCTTGTATGAGCTCTCCTGAGATGACCGGGCCGACGAGCATGGGGATGGCGAGCACGGTCCACAGCAGGCCAATTCTGAGCCCGATCTCGTGCGCCGGCGAGATACTCGCTGTGACAGCCGGAATCAACGTGATATGGCCTCCGCTCGCGAACCCGTACCCTGCCAATCCGACCACGATCGCCGCCGTGTCAAAGTGGCCGACAAAGAAGGCAAAGAGCCAGATCGCTGAGAGCGCCGCGAACCCGACGAAGACGCGCCACGTCCCAATCCAGTCGGCCATCGGTCCGCACACGAGACGTCCGACAAGGTTGCCCGCTTGCAAGATGGTGACGGCGTACCCCTCAATCCCCGTGCCTCGTGCATAAGCCGCGGCGTTGAAGTACGGCGAGAACACGGCCATGCTCGTCATGCTCTGCCCGACGATGAGGAAGCAGTAACGCTTGTCTTTCCACGGGCACTTCAGGGCGGACAGCGGCGCGGGCGGACGGTTCGGCAGGCGCTTGCGCATGAAGAGACACCCTGGCGCCATGAAGCCGGCCTGCACCGCGGCAAGGATCAGGATCGCGTTACGCCAGATGTAGTGGTCCGTCAGCGCCTTGATCAGAAGCGGGTAGATGACGCCTCCGGCACCGGCACCACTCATGATCACAGCGACCGCGGTGCCTCGCCGCCGAAGGAACCAGTGTGCCGCGATGCCCGTTGCAGGTGAGTAGACGATCGCTCCAGAGACGCCAAACGCAGCGTGCGACAGCATGATCTGGTAGTACTTGTTCGAGACTGGAGTCAGCTTTGATCGCGGGTGAAACTCACAGGCTAAGGCTACGAGCGAGCCGACCTGCCCGATCGTGCTTGCCATGACCAACGGGCGCGCAGAGTACGCATCGAAGAGGGCGCCGGATATCACCGCGCCGCCGAACGTAAGGGTGATCTGTGTCGAGGCGATCCACGCCACCGTCGATGTCGAATAGTCTTTGAGCTGGTGCTTGAGGTAATACGCCTGCAGCTGTCCCGCACCCGTAACTAGTCCGAGAACGCAGAGAATGCTGAACGCGCTGCCGATGACTGTGAGCCATGCCGTGAGACCGCCGTCAGGCGGAGGGTCGATATGCCTGGCATGCGGCTCGTGGACTGGCGGCGGGGCATCCTTGTCGTTTAGAGGTGCCGACTGGACCCGCTCCAGCTCTAACTCAAGTTCCGATCGCAGTGCAGAGTCCTCACTCGTACGCAGTCGCGGCGGCAGTGACGAGATGTACCGCAGATCGGATGCCGGGTCTTCTTCTGGTGGGTGGTTGTTCATGGTGGTGATGAACGAATGCTGTGAAGAATGGAGTCGAGAGGGAGGAAATGCTCACCCTCCATCATCTCGGCAAAATAAATAAACTTGGCCCGATATCGGAGAGTATCGTACAGTGAGTGGTACAGTGGGACAATGGCGTCGGAGTGACCCGAAACCGGCCAAGTCGGCCGGGCGGCCGGCCGGCCGACTTGGCCGGTATGAAAATCAAGAAAATCATGAAACGGGATGTTTATTCAGACCACATTTCTTGGTCAGCAACGCTCATCATATCCACATGATCCGCCCAGCAGATCTCGCTTGTCAGTCGGCTATCATTGTTCCGCGACTGTACAGCACGATCAGCACAGACACACTGCATATTCACGCTGCCAGTGCTGCTATGCTGGCGGGACAGTTGCGCGGGCGACACTTAACTGCCGTCAGCCACACCACAGCGGGGCCAAAGACGCCAGGGCAGCATGTCGGTGAGCATTTGAAGGCCGGTGGAGGCAGCATCGGGCAGGTGGAGGCATCTGTCACGCCTCGACTGGAAGGCGTAATTTCTCTGCCCTCCGCGATGCGACAGCTTCGCTGTGATCTGTCGTTGGGGACATCGATGTGCTTAACTCGTACTGCCCGAAATGCATCTCGTTAAATGATCTGCGCGGACAGCCCGCTGCATGAAAGTAACCACCGACTGGCGTTTCCAACCCCCATAAAGGGTTCAAATGGTGCAGGGACATCCTCGTTAGCCAGACGGCTGGTTATCCTGCTGGAAATCTCGAGAGCGAGATCCGAGGTCCAGTGGGTATCGGGTGCCAGTGCTATAAGGGAGAGCAAGGCAGTAGTCTCGCCGGTGTGAGTGGGGGAAGATCGTTTGCCCAGTCGTGTCTAACAATAGGGTCGATAATTCCACTGCGTTCACGCATTCAGACGCTGACGGCCGATAGAACAATCACGACGCCCCTCAACTCTGATGCCAATCACCGCAGGACTCAATACTGAGCGAGTTAACCACATAGTTCCGCTGCATAATTTGCTTGGGACGTCCTTCGTCAACTCTCATGCCCCTCTCGGCATTAGCCCCGCAAGATTGATAGAAGCAGAGATCCGTCTAGGTAGATGAAACGGACCAATTGCTGCCTGTGGCGGCAGTCTGCCGTAGCCCCACGCGTCCCCTACCGACATCCGCTCCTGATCTGCATGGTCTGCATACTGTGGCCTTCCTCTCTATGCACTCTGCACGACGTCTCCTCTGTGGGTCTGACGCGCGGGGTGAAGTGCAGGCCCCGGTGGAATTGATAAGATGTGATTGGCCCCGAGTGTGTCACGTGCCTGACGTCACGGGGCTTATCTGAGGGGCACCGAGCCGAGGGCGCACAACACACCCGAGAGGAGAGACGACCCAATGCAGAGGAAACGGTCAGCTGTTCCCGTGTGAGCGTGCGGACACGACATCATCTCTTCATAATCTCTGTCTCACACGACAACACCACACACGCATACACAATGTCCGGACGCTACTTTGCTGGCCTCACCGCCGTTGGCGCGGCCGCGATAGGCGTCTCAAGTAAGTCTGTCCACACACGCCCATCGCTGACGACCAGTCATGGGCATCTCGTCCACCCAATCCAACCTTCTCGATGCCCCGCAGTGCCTTGCGCAGCCGCTGGCGCGGCGCTACCCCATTGCAGACGGCCTGAACAACCTGCTGTGCAAGCTGAACACGACGTTCTCGTCCGCGCTCGCGGCCCCGGCCGGCGGTCCGTTCATGCAGTACTTCGGTGGTCTCTTTGTCGCGGCCGTGCTCGTGACGGTTTATGAGGGTTTCCGCCCGAGCTCGCGGCGCAGCGCAAGCAAGGACGCGCACGGCAACGTTGAGGGATTCGGTATGCGCCTCGGTGTTGCCCAGCTGTCGACTATCGCCCTCCTCGTTGGCCAGGTCATCACGGCCGGCATCGCGCTCCCGGCGTACTACGCATGCGTCTCATGGAGCACGCCGAAGCACTGGCGAAGGCACCACCACAAGGTCGACCTCGGCGACGAGGTCTTCTTCCTCCCCGAGAGCGCAAGGCGCAAAGTCCGCGCGACCTTCAAGCACTCGGTGCAGTACAACGCGAATGTCCCCCGTTCGTCCTTCCTGTACACGACGGCTGTCTCCACGATTGTCGGCTTCCTGATCCCGAGCCTGTGGATGGAGCTCGCCCCCCTCTCTCAGAAATATGACGCCCAGAGTCTCTGGCAGGTGTTCCCGCTCTACATGCTCGCGATCAATATCATCCTGCCCCCGCTCTTCCGCAAGGGCTTCACCGCCGTCCCGCCCCGCATGGGCATCTTCCTGATCGCCGCGCTCGGCATCCTTCCCTCGCTCAAGGCGCAGCTTACCCTGTGGGCCCAGGTGCAGGAGGGTCTCAGCCTCGCGGACGTCTTCTCGTTCAGCCCCCAGCAGCCCACCCTCGCTGCCGCATGCCACCGTCTCCTTGTGACCGACTTCTTCCTCATCACCCTCGCGGTTGGAAGCAAAGTGCTCCTCGCGCTCGCGCGCCGCCAGCGTGCTAGTACGGCCCGCAAGTGGCTGTACGGCGCTGTCCTCGTCGCCGGAGCGCTCCTCGTCGGCCCTGGTGCTTCCATCATGACCATGTGGACGTACAGCGAGCTCACCGCGCTCCGACACGCTCGCGAGTACGCCGAGGCGAAGGAGGCGAAGACGCTCACGGCCCAGGACGCCGCCGCGGCCGCCAGGGCAAAGTAGAAGTAAGAAGCATGCATGCATGAATCAAGATCTCCAAGAATCTAATTGGGACAGCTGATGGCTACACTTAATGTTACAGCACAGGTTACAGTTCACGGGCGCGGTTCCACATCGACTCCTTCTCGTGCGCGAACGCGCTCTGTGTCGTTGAGGACTACTCCAGCGCACTCAATGCTGGCCAGCTGGTCGTATAGGTCATGAAACTTGATGTTAGGATCACGCGCGTTGGGCGGGAGAGCAAGGTCACGGAACTTGCCGTGGCCGTTGGGGTTGCCGGTGTAGATGAGCAGGGGACCGGGGCGTGCAGGGCGTACAGCGGGGCAGTGAGGGGGACAAGGAGCGTCGGCTTCCCAGCCCCCGTTCATAGTGTTATCCGGCGGTCGGGCAACGGGCAGAGTGTTGTGATTGTCGAGAGAGGCCAATTGTTCGACATCCGAGGTCCATCACGGTTGACCGGATCGGTGGAGGCCGACATCACGTGGCACTGCCGAACTGTCGAACGAGCCCCACCCTCTTCTTATATGTCTCTGTCTCTGCTTCTGACGTTCAGACACAAGTAGCCGCAATGGTCAGTGCATCTCTTCGTCTCCCACACCGTCATGATGTTCGCAAACATTCGCTCTTTTCTCCGGGGATACGAACTCCCCGCCGTCCCGCCGCCATCAACTGACCGGCCCCGTACCGTCTCCGACATTTCATGGACCCTGTTGTTCTTGCAAGGGAGGCTCGGTCTGCCGCCCCCAGTAGCCCATTCGCCCTTCCTAAAACCGCGCCCCGGAACGGCAGAGTTCGTCCTCGACCGCGACGGCCCCGTATCGTTGTTCAGCGTGCTGGAGCGGCACCTGCGGGCACACCCCATCGCTGCTGAGGTCGGCCAGTTTACGGACGCCGCACGTCTCTTCACGACGATATTCAAGCGCTACCCGCCGCTCTCCGACGACGAGTACATTACCAGCCTTCTGCGTGATCTACTCCTCGTGCCAGCGCAGCTCATCGAGGGACTGTACTTTGACAAGCGCACCGTGGAGGACGAGACAGTGCGCGATGCGCGGTGGGAGGAAGTATCCGAGCCGACCGTGATATCCTTTGCGAGCAAGTATGCGGCGCTCGCCCCTCTGGTCGAACCGGTTAAAGCATCTCCAAGCAAGCGGAAGCGTAGCTCGACCACGTCGCGAGTTGTGCCCAGCGTGCTCAGCTTCGAGGTCCAGCCCGAGCGCAGCCCGCTCGTGCTCACCTTTAGCACGGTCGTCGGCACCAGCGAGCCGGCCCTCGCAATCGAAGTCATGTCCGGGTTTACACGTGAAGAGGCTCTCGCCCTGCACGTCGCCCTGCTCAGCAAGGACGGAAGCGGCCTGTGCCTCGAGGCTGCTGGGTATGCCGACCCCATCGTCCCTGATTGCCTGAAGGTTAAGCTGCAGGCACCGTCACGCGTCCCAGATGGAGTCGTCACGGTGCTTCTCGGGGTGTTTGGGCGCATGCTGCTCCACCGACGCACGCAGGTCGTGCTGACGAACTGGGATGTGTTCCTGACACTACGGCTCGCGCCCGACGGGCGCGTGCATGTATCACCACCATACCTGCGCGACCGGAGGGGTATTCCTCGGCACCTGCCGCCGCAAGGTCCGCTCGAGCTCCTCGTCGCGCTGCAGCTCGTTATGCGGCTGAACACGGAGCGGGAGCTGCGTAAGGCGCTCGACCTGAAGGGTGGGGAGGAGGTAGAGGTGTGGAACTACAACGGTGCACACTGGTTCGCCGTCCGCGACGGCAAGTTTGCGCTGAGCGTGGGGTAATGCAGACTTTCGCTTCTCACAATCCCATCTTATTTATCATATTCACTTCTACATTTTGGCTAAGGATTGAAACTACAGCGTTGCTTCTATTCCAGCTTGAGGATCTGATTGGCGACGTGGTCGTTGCTGTGGTCCCAGTGGCGGGCCGGGACCGTCTTGTCGCCGGCGAGCACGAGCGAGCTCCAGCGGTTCACGGCTCGATAGCCGCTGTTGGCGTCGGGGATGATCCACCACTGGCTCTTGGCGTCGGTGCCGGAGCTGAGGGTCGCGGGCGGGCCCCACTTGCGCTCAGTGACGCCGACGGCCTTGCCGCTCTTGCCGAGTGTGTACGCGCCGTCGCCAGTCGCCTTGAGAGTGTATCCGCCGAGCGTGCCAGTGAGGGGCTTGACGCTGTCGGCCGCGTCACGGGAGATGTTGATGTGGTCGCCGTTCTTGCCGTTGGTGCATTGTATGGAGCAGTAGCCTCGCCAGTGGCGGCTGGTGATCTGGCCGCCCGTCTTGGACACGGCGTCGACGAACCACCGGTACCAGCTAGAGGTCTTGTAGTTGTCGCCCGAGGTGCCGAGCAGGCTCCACTTGGGCACAGCGATGTCGTCGCAGACGTAGTATTCCTGCGGTGTAACCCCCTCCTCGGGGCTCTGGGGCTCTGCGATCCACTTGTTGATGAACGTGTTATACGTCACATCCATGACGAACAGACGCGAAGTTCCCAGCGCCGTGCCGGCCGTGACCTGGTCTTCGGCCTTGCCAGGCGTGTGCGGGTCAAAATACTCGACCCGGGTGTACCCGTTCGGGTTCACAGAGGTCAGGACGAGCACGCTCTCCTTGCCGCCGATGCCCGGTTGGTCCTAGCTCCCCTTGTAATACTTCTTGAAGTTGGTGAGCTTATCCGAGAGACGAGCACGCGCAGCATGCGGATGGAACATCTTCCAGCCGCCTTTCGGCCCCTTGTTGACACGGTGTCGGGGTCGACAGCCCCGACGCTCATGACGTGGGTGGGTCTCACCGTCGCGACGCTGCGACGTTGCTTGGCTATCGCCTACCGCGAGTCTTATATAGCCCGCCTATGCATCCAGTCGTCTTTGTCACTAGTCACTCGCGCATAACCCATCGCATCCACCAACTTGCTGTCACCTCGTGTAATCCGTATCGGACCGGCCAAATCGGTTTAGCGACGTGACGTCTGTCGTGATCGACCGTGACTGTTGCCACCCACCGCCTGCACCGGCAGAGGACCAGAGGACCTTGCTCGGTGTCCCGCGTTGCGTTTCGGACGTTACCGCAGAAACCCCCTTATCGACTCACTTGCTTCCCCCACACGCTGCACGCTTGCACACTGCACACTTGCACACTTGCATACTGCACACTTGCACACTTGCACACTGCACACTGCACGCTGCACGCTTCTCTCCTAAGCCTACTGCCAGCACTGCATCCTTCTTGCCACCGTACTTGTCTCGCCTGCAATCATTCCCAGACAACCCGGCCACACCTCGCCTCACCTAAACCTGCCTCACTCCTCATCGCCAGAAGTACAGCATGCCGCTTCCGCCCCGCTCCGTCCGCGTCTCGGGCTACCATGTCCGCCGCTCCTCCGCCTCCCCCTCGCTCGTGTACGTCGACGACGTGCGCGCCGAGATGGCCCTTCTTCCCCATTCCGCGCCCACGACAGCCTCCACCTCTGGCGTCCGACTGGCTCAGATCGTGCGCCGCGCATCGCCCGCGTCCTCACGGCCCGGAACGCCGCTTCGGGAACGCGAAGTCCCCCTCGCTACCCTCATCGAGGCGCACAGCGGCAAGGGCCGACCTCCCCGAGCGGGTACGGCGGCAGGGCTGGGATACGACGTAGTCCCCCGTCCAGAGGTTCTGGCGCTCGACGACAAGGATGCGAGCACGGATACGCCCCGCGTACCGGCCATGCCGACGCCGAGCGAGGCGAGGGGCGGGCGGAGGGCGTCGCCGCCCCGTTCGCCGAAGGCGCAGCGTTCTCCCCGCCTGGTTCCTACGACCGCAGGAAGTGTGAGCGCAGGGGCAGGAGGAGCAGGAGGAGCAGGAGGAGCAGGAGGAGCAGGAGGAGCAGGAGGCACGCCGCCACTCGATTCAGCGGGAACGAGTGTGACGTCCACGATCTCAGGCTCGCCTCGACGCTTCTGGTCCTGGGGCGAACCCGTCACGCCCAAGCTCGAAGCGACCGAGGACGAGGGGTGGGAGTACGTCGATGTCGAGGATGGCATGGTTGGCGAACTCGAGCTCGAGGTCGTCAAGGAGCCCGTCGCTAGTGGGCCGCCGGGCAACGGGCTGGCCTACGCCGAGGTCGTGAGGCACTAAGCTCGGCGAGCATCCCTCCTCTCCATCTGCTCCAGCCTTTGTTGCCCACCACGGCGGTTCTCGCGTGGAGGCAGTCGAGGTGACGCACCGACCTCTAGTCAAGACCCACGCGACTCGGCTCGACAGCAGTAACAATAGTAAAGCACGCCCTGTGCAGTAGATCCCCCGTACTTTGGCCCTTCAGATAAACGACGAACAGAGAAGAAAATAGTGAAAGAAGTCCTTTTGTACATGTATGCAAACCAATTTGGGTATCGTATGTCTATGTTGTTGCTGCGAGCCGAGCGGGCACAGCGAGCAGGCAACAGGGAGCGGCGAGCGGCGCGCACCGAGCACCGAGCGTCGAGAGTACAGCAAGCTCAGCATCGAGCAAGGAGCAGAGTCTGCGGACAATGCAGCCTTGCTCCATACGTCAGCGCGCCAGCCGTGATATGCGCCTCGCTTCGCCAGATCTGAGGCATGTCTCGGTGTCTGCCGGCCCCACACGCGCTTTCCACTGCCCACTGCCGGTCCCTCTGAAGCCCGCTGCTCGCCTATCCGAGCCTCCCGCCCTCGTCCACTCATACCAGCGGTGAGCCCTCATCCTCCTTGACTGCGCTACACCTGCTGCGCCTGCTGCACTTGCTACGCCCGCTACGCCTGCTCCGTGCATGGCTCCGCTGTCTCCGCTGTCTCCGCTGCCTCTGACGCCCGCCCGCTCTCCGTCTTCAGCAGCCGCTACCTCCGATACCTGGCGGCATCGCCGCCATCCTCGGCACTTACTTCGCAGTAAGCTTGTTAACAAGCCAGTCCATGCCCTCCATGAGTCCGTCCCCAGTCAGGGCCGAACAGCCCATAATCTGCCACTCGCGTTCGCGCAGGTCCGTCAGTCCCAGCCCTTCGCTCACTTGCGCCGGCGTCAGACGCCCGGCCTGTTCCGGCAGGTCTTGCTTGTTCGCTAGGACTAGGAGGAGGGCGGATTTGAGTTCCTGCAGATCAGCTTTTCCGCATATGGATCCCAGCTTCGTTCGCTGCTCTCGTACGGACCGAGCAAGCGGCCCATGCCTCGCTCAGCGAAACGGCCCACGCCTCGCCTCGCCCGCGCCTCGCTTCGCTCGGCGCCCGCTCAGCCGTAGCCGTCGCAACTCACCTCATTCTTGACCAACTTCTGCAGCTCAGCCTTGGCCAGTCCCAAGCGCGCGCTGTCGTTCGAGTCAATGACGAGAATGATCGCCGCCGTGTCGGCGAAATACTGGCTCCACGCCGACCGCAGCGAGCTCTGTCCTCCGAGGTCGACGAGACCAAACCGCACACCCTTGTAGTCGTAGATCTCCGAGTTGGAGCCAACTGTTGGCGCACTCGCGACGACGGCGCCCATCGTGATGCGGTACAAGATCGTGGACTGGGTGTTAGCTCATGTACGGGCGAGACTGTCTCCTGACTACTGTCCAACAGCTGTCTCTGAGAGCGCATAGGGCAGTTCTGAGAGCAGCTCATGAAGACAGTTTCGGCTGTTAGTCCAGCCTCGCTCGGGGCTCACCTTGCCCGCATTGTCGAGACCGAGGATCAACACTTTCGTCTCGCGCTTTGCGAAGAGGCGGGACCAGAGACTGGAGAAGGTGACTGGGGTTAGTTCTAGGAAGCGGAAGCCAACTCACGTCCCATGGCTGCTGGCGAAATGAGGGGGGTAGATTGTTGTTGTTGTTGTTGTTATCTTGCGATGACGGACCAGCGCGACGATGACGCGGGAGCTGACAGACACGCAATGCAGCCACGCGGGTGAGCGGACGCGGACAGCAAAGATGAGCCCGTCAGGGACGTGAGTCGCACCGTCTGGGCGGTGTCTGGGCGGTGTCTGGGCCTGGGAGCCTTGAAAACTTGGGTCCGCCCCGGCTGCTCCGGTGGTCGGTGCGAAGTCTAATCGACCCTTTAGGTGGCTTTCTAATCGCACCCGGGTTCTCCATACACTCCACGTGGGGCTGTCTAATACCCCGCTCTTACTGCCCGCGGAATCGGGCTCTAAACGTCTGCAACGCGGTGAAAAACACGGACGGTGGCGTAAGATTTGACTCGAAGTACAGTTACGTAACCTTGATTTTTCCCCGGAACCAAGGTACCATCCACTTCAGCCCTTTCCCAACATTTCTGGTCAAGAGAGCAGCCAGGACGAACGTTGGTTTGGCATATCCACCTCCCCACCCCCGGGACAACCGTCTCCCACTCACAACCTCCCCCCCCTCAACAGCTAAGAGAACAGCAATGTGAGCTTCGCCGAGACAACCTAGCTGACCCCCCCCCCAGCATGCTCGTTCTCACTGGTTCCTCGGCGATCACGCCCACGCGCCGCGCCGCGCTGCTCAAGGCGCTCCAGGGCGCCGACAGCGGTATCACCTCGGTCGACGCCGTGCACCTGCACCTCGTCAACGCGACGTCGCCGGAGGCCGAGGCGGACCTCGCGTCCGGTGCCGAGCGCCAGATCCTCGACCGCCTGCTCGCGTACGGCGACGACGAGCGCCTCGAGAGCACCGCTGCCTACCTCTCGGGCAACAAGGACGGTGTCACCGCCGTCTACGTCCTGCCCCGCGCCGGCACGATCTCGCCCTGGTCGTCCAAGGCGACCGACATCGCCAAGCTGTGCCGCCTCGGTCAGCACGTTAACCGCATCGAGCGCGGCGCGCTCTACCTCCTCGGCGGATCCAACGTCGACCTCGGCAAGCTCGAGAAGCAGCTGCATCTGATCCACGACCGCATGACGCAGGTCGTCAGCACCTCGCTGCCTGATGCTCAGGACGTTTTCCCTCCCGCTGCTCCCAAGCCCGACCCCCTCGTCACCGTCCCGATCCTCGGCGCCAAGGATCCCAAGGCCGTCCTCGAGGAAGCCAACGCCCGCCTCGGCCTCGCCCTCTCCGACACCGAGATCCCGTACCTCGTCGACTCGTTCCTTGCCGCGGGCCGCAACCCGACCGACGCCGAGCTCTTCATGTTCGCACAGGTCAACTCGGAGCACTGCCGTCACAAGATCTTCAACGCGGCCTGGAACATTGACGGCGCCGACAAGGAGAACTCGCTCTTCGGCATGATCCGCAACACCGAGAAGCAGTGCAACTCGAACGGCACTCTCTCGGCGTACCACGACAACGCGGCTATTCTGGAGGGCTTCACCGCCCCCCGCTTCGCCGTCGCGGACAACAAGGGCACGTACGCCGCCAAGGACGAGCCGATGCCGATCCTCATCAAGGTCGAGACGCACAACCACCCGACCGCCGTCTCGCCGTACCCTGGAGCGGCGACCGGTTCCGGCGGTGAGATCCGTGACGAGGGTGCCACCGGTCGTGGTTCGCGCCCCAAGGCTGGTCTCGCCGGTTTCACCGTGTCCGACCTCCTGATCCCCGGCTTCGAACAGGCTTGGGAGTCGGACATCGGCCGTCCCGGCCACATCGCGTCCGCACTCGACATTATGATCGAGGCACCCCTCGGTGCCGCCGCGTTCAACAACGAGTTCGGCCGCCCCGCCCTCGGTGGATACTTCCGTACCTTCCTCTTAGAGGTGCCCTCGGCTGACGGCACCCCCGAGTGGCGCGGATACCACAAGCCCATCATGATCGCCGGTGGTCTTGGTACCGTCCGCCCCGAGTACGCGCTCAAGGAGAAGATCACCCCGGGCGCCAAGGTCATCGTCCTCGGTGGCCCCGGTATGCTCATCGGTCTCGGTGGCGGTGCCGCCTCGTCCTTGGCTTCGGGTGCCTCGTCGGCCGACCTCGACTTTGCCAGTGTGCAGCGTGAGAACCCCGAGATGCAGCGCCGATGCCAGCAGGTCATTGACGCGTGTGTCAACCGAGCCCAGTCCGAGGGCGGCAACCCGATCCAGTCGATCCACGACGTCGGTGCCGGTGGTCTGTCGAACGCGCTCCCCGAGCTCGTGCACGACGCCGGGCTCGGTGCCGTCTTCGAGATTCGCGACGTGCTCGTCGACGACCACAAGATGTCTCCCATGGAGATCTGGTGCAACGAGTCGCAGGAGCGCTACGTCCTCGCCGTCGCGCCCAAGGACCTCCCTGTCTTCGAGGAGATGTGCCGCCGCGAGCGTTGCCCCTTCGCCGTCGTCGGCACGGCCACCGAGGAGCAGCGCCTCGTCGTGACTGACCGTCTCCTGGGCGAGAACGCGATCGACATTGACATGGGCGTCCTCTTCGGTAAGCCGCCGCGCATGCACCGCAAGGCCGAGACTGTGCACCCGAAGCGTGAGGCGTTCGACGCCACCCTCAAGCAGTACTCGCCCTCTGCCACGCTGACCGAGGCCGCTGACCGCGTCCTCCACCTGCCCTCTGTCGGCAGCAAGGGCTTCCTGATCACGATCGGCGACCGCTCCATCTCCGGCCTCGTCACCCGCGACCAGATGGTTGGCCCTTGGCAGGTTCCCGTCGCCGACGTCGCCGTCACGCGCTCCTCCTTCGGCTTCGACGTCGAGGTCGGTGAGGCCATGGCGATGGGCGAGCGCACTCCACTCGCTCTTCTGTCTGCCGGCGCGTCCGCGCGCATGGCCGTCGCCGAGGCGCTGACCAACCTCGTCGCCGCCTCCGTCCCTGACATGGGCAAGACCAAGCTGTCGGCCAACTGGATGTCGGCAGCGTCTGCGCCCGGCGAGGGCTCGCGCCTGTACGAGGCGGTCCAGGCTATTGGCCTCGAGCTCTGCCCCGCGCTCGGCGTCGGTATCCCCGTCGGCAAGGACAGCATGTCGATGAGCATGCGCTGGGGTGACAAGAGCGTCACCGCCCCCCTCTCGCTCATTGTCACCGCCTTCGCGCCGACCGACAACGTCAGCGCGACCTGGACCCCGCAGCTGCGTACCGACATTGGCGAGACGACGCTCGTCTTCGCCGACCTCGCGCAGGGCAAGCAGCGTCTTGGCGGCTCCGCCCTCGCGCAGGCTTACAAGGCGCTCGGCTCTGAGGCGCCGGACGTCGAGGACGCGGCCGAGCTCAAGGCGTTCTTCTCCGCGGTTTCCGAGCTGCACAAGGGCTCCACGGTCCTGGCGTACCACGACCGCTCCGACGGCGGTCTCTTCACCGCCGTCGCCGAGATGGCCTTCGCCGGCCGCTCGGGCGTCGAGCTCACCCTCGACGGCTACAGCACTGGCGACGCCGCCGCCGCGCTCTTCAACGAGGAGCTCGGCGCCGTCTTCCAGGTGCGCACGTCTGAGCTGCCCACCTTCACCGCTGCGTTCACGGCCGCCGGCTTCCCGACGCAGCGCCTGCACGCCCTCGGCCGTGTCCTGGGCCAGGAAGACCAGAAGCTCTCCATCATCCAGAACGGTGCCGAGATCTTCTCCTCCACCCGTGGCCAGCTGCAGCAGGCGTGGGCCGAGACCTCGTACCGCATGCAGTTGCTGCGTGACGCGCCCCTCGGGGCTAAGGAGGAGTTCGACGCGATTCTTAAAGATGGCGACAAGGGAATCCTGTACGACGTCAAGTTTGACTTCCTCACCTCGCCTCCGCTCGGTGACCGTGCCGGCGCGCCCAAGGTCGCCATTCTCCGCGAGCAGGGCGTGAACGGCCATATCGAGATGGCCTGGGCGTTCCACGCGGCCGGCTTCGAGGCGATCGACGTGCACATGTCCGACATTATCAGCGGCCGCGTCAGCCTGGGCCAGTTCGCTGGTCTCGCCGCGTGCGGAGGATTCAGTTACGGCGACGTGCTCGGCGCCGGACGTGGATGGGCCAACTCGGTCCTGCTCAACCCCAAGGCGAGGGAGGAGTTCGAGGCCTTCTTCAAGCGTCAGGACACGTTCGCGCTCGGAGTGTGCAACGGATGTCAGTTCTTCGCGCAGCTGCGCGACCTCATCCCTGGCGCTGGGTCTTGGCCCGAGTTCAAGACGAACCGGAGCGAGCGCTTCGAGGGCCGCGTGTGCACTGTGCGTATCACTGAGCAGGGCGGCAACAACATCCTGCTTAAGGGGATGGAGGGCTCTGCCATTCCCGTCGCCGTCGCGCACGGCGAGGGTCGTGCCAGCTTCGACCAGTTCGGCTCTCTCGACACGCTCGAGAAGGACGGCCTCGTCCCCGTGCGTTACGTCGACAGCAAGGGCGAGACGACGCAGGAGTACCCCCTCAACCCCAACGACTCGCCGCACGGCATCGCCGCCGTCCAGACCCCCGACGGACGCGTCCTCGCCATCATGCCCCACCCCGAGCGCGTCGTTGCCACCGAGTCCAACTCTTGGTTCCCGCCCCAGCTCGCTGAGGCATGGAAGGGCAAGGGACCGTGGTTCCGTCTGTTCCAGAACGCGTACGAGTTTGCCTCGAAGAAGTAAACGCCTGCGTCAGGGGGCGTTCACGTGGGCGTTTCACCAGGCGTTCAACCCTCGCATCCCCTCGCCGTGCCCTCAACGGGTCTGGCGTGGGTAACCAAACAAAAGATAGAGTCATCAAGAGTTTCCACGAGAAAATCAACAATCATTAGTGTTTTCTAGTTTCGTTCAATGCATAGGTTTTAGTTTCGGATAGTTTGGCGCCAGCTGTGAGATTCCTGCGTGTCGTTGATGGAAAGTGGAGAGTGGAGAGTGGAGAGTGGAGAGTGGAGAGTGGAGAGTGTGCTCAGCGACAGCGCCCAACCTATCTTGCTCATGCGACCGACTTTGCCATCTGCGTGCCTCGCTCTGAAGGTGCCAGCGCCTCGGTCGGCGATCGCTAAAGACTGTGGAGCTGCACTCAGCCTGACGCTGCGTCAGAGATCTAGGGCAGCCCACCACGTCCAGTTCATTGCGCCTTCGGCGCTCCGGTTCGGCACCGAGGACAAGATCTCTTAACGCCGCCACGCACATGTCGCCGCCCCGAGACAGTTAGATTTACGGTGGCGCGGCGACATGTGCGCGGCGCGTGTCTGACACGCTGAGAGCACAACGCCACATGCGGACATCCCCGCCCCCACGTCCGGAGTTCGGCGCAGCAGGACGGGGCCCACGATCTTGTTGGGCTGACTCCGAGACCGAATTGTGTCGGTCTCAGCTCGGTCTCATTCGTGGCACCAAGACTGTTCTTCGACTAGGAAGAGAACCAGAATCAGAGAACCAGAATCGTTGGGAGCAGCAACCATTGGCGATTGGCGATCTGAACGCATGGCTCCTGCCATCGTTGACACGAGCTGGGACCAAGCTGCCCCGTGGCCACTCAGTCCCGAGCACAGCGCTCAACGCAGTGATCGAGAGATGCGGCGTCATGACCACAGCAGACAGTTCTGAATGGAAACTTGCTCCCGCCGCAGGCCGTTACAGGCGCAAGCCTATCGGCCAGTTCGCAAGATCTCACACTCCGCGTCTGTACCATGTTGACCCTGCGGTTCCCAGCTGCCACTAACGAAACACGGCCAGAGCGTCGGGCGAGCACTGGGTTGTTCGGCTTCTGCCCCATCCATCGGACCTGGCATGTGGGTCACGGACCTCGGACGTCGTTCGTTATAACAGGTGGAGCTGTGCCTACCGAAAGCAAGCGTCATGGAAGAGCCAGCTTCCGCCTACTCCGTCGCCTTAGTTGGGTGGTATTCACGCTGTCAAACTCCCCCGTCGTCCCCGTCGTAACACAGTCTGTGTCGTTGCGGAGAGTGGGACCTGCCCTCATCGTGGAGTCCAGTGCGAGTCGGGGGTGGATCCATACTCATCGATCGAGGACCTGACTACCTGACTTGAACGGAGATACGGAGATCGGAGTATTCGTCTCAGAGCTCATTGTGGATTTCGGGCAGATCACACAGCTCCACAACTCCGGCGCCGATCGGCGGACTGATCTCCGCCGCCGCAGGAGTCCAGACAACTTTCGGACTGAACTCGACGTCGTACTTGGTCATGATTGGCAAAGTCTAGCCATCAGCCGGCCATCGGACGGCTGCGCCATGATCGTCCCTCGTCCCTCCCTCAGTTCCATCCCAGAGCGCCCAGCGTGTCAGCGTCGGACAAGATCGTACACACCAGTGCACAGCGCTCGAAAGACTGTTCAGTGTTAGAACGACTGCCCTCCTGCCCTCCTGCCCTCCAACCCTTCGGCACTGCGGTTCGCTGAGCTCACTGCGCCCACTAGCCGCTAGCCTCGTGCACCGCGTGCACACCGTGCTTCTGATAGAACGCGGCTTCGGTCTGACCGGCCAGACCTTCTAATCTGGTCCAAGCACCCCGAGCGTGTCCCGAGATTCGGATGCAGCATTGCTCCATGTTCCCTTCCCTCTTGGCAAGATTCCCATAGTCCCCGTCTGATCGCGTCTGACAGGCCCGTCTGGTTTCCATGGGACCATGTGTGCAAACACCGTGGGAGAGAAAGCTGGTCACCCTCCCTACCCTGCGGACATGTCAGCTGGTCATGAGACGTTTGTGTTGTGGGGCTGTCTCGGCGTGGCGCGTGCCCCGATGGCCAGACCAATGCTGCCATGCGCCCATGCGAGACAGCCATTCACTGTCGCCGATACTACCACACGTTATTCGAACCGCGTAAGTCGCGACGAACGCCGCGTTCCGCGGTCCACGTGCCTAGCGGTGTTAGGCTCGACGCTACCGGCACCGGTACCGACGGCGACGACGTTGCACAGGTGTGATTGAGCAGGATGACACAAATTCGTTTATACATACAGAGAACATGGTGTCTATGGGCCCCAAGGGCATGCGATACGGAGACAATAATGACGATGGAATCTATGTGACAAATTGTGAGGGAGGGTCCATGGTCTTTGATGACTGATGACTGAGACGAAGAGAGGCGGTCTATGCGACGCGTCACAGGTGTAACTGATAAATGCAAGAGTGATCACCGAGTGCGGACTCGAGGTGATGGGGAGCGAGAAGTCGGCTCACGACGAAGATCATGCTACGGCTGCCAGCAGCCTCCCTAAGGCGAACGGCTGCGCGCATGGGTTAATCCCCTGGAGGAGCCTCGCTCGTGGCCGGACTGGGACTTGGCGGGGTCGCGCTCGCGGCGCGGCTGCACCATCGAGTTGACCTCGACGATGCGCCAGTCCTCGTCGAAGCGGTAGAACACCATCTCGTCGACCTGGCACACGCGGGGGGAGCGGCCGCCAGTACCGGTACCGTTCGACGGCGGAGGTGTCGACGGGTTTGAGGCCGAGCAGTTGTCGCACAGGCTCTCGCCCGTCGCGGACGACAGCGAACCCATCTGCTGGTGCCCGTAGCTGTTCGCTAACGTCGAGCTGATCGAGGCGTTGACGGGGTACTCGACCGACAGGCGCGCAGCGATGGTGCGGCCCTGAATGTCGGCGACGATGTCCTCGGGCGTGTAGGTTGCGCCTTGGGGGATTAACGCGCAGTACTCGGTGTGCGACAGCGTGTAGCCGTTGTGGCGCGCGCGCTTGGCGACATAGCGTCCGACGAGGTCAAAGGTGCCAGTATTCAAGGCGCGCAGGTAGGCACGATAGTGGTTTGTCAGGTCAGCCTGCGTCTGGATGTTGGCGGTGATGGGAGAGTTGAGCATGATGTTGGGTGCGGAAGGGTAGGTCGAGCAGATGGAGGGCGAGCCGGAGCTGATTGATGACCGTCGGCGTTCGTTAACCGTTAGCGGCGGCGAGACTGTGCCCTTCCTCCTGACGGTTCGTCGTCCTGGACGAGGAGACGGGGGAAGGGTGAAGATGTTGTGTTGCCCTAAGGCTTGGGAGGGAAGCGCTGCGGCGTGTGAGCGACATGTTGGCGGGGCCACGGATAACATGAGTGGGGGAATGGGATCCGTATGTGGTTTATGGTGTGACACGTACAAGGTGACAACAGTTTGGCTGATATCGTGTGCTGGACGACACACACCGTAGGCTTTGTTGGTATGAGGGGAAGGCCGTGGTCACTCGTAGTTGAACTGGGTTATATCCAATTGGAGGAGGGGTTGAGAGTGAGCGTGTTCAGAGTAATGTTGGTCGGCGGTGTGGAGCGTTGAGAGGGAGCGATGGTTAGGCGTGAGAGGCGATGAGAGAGTGGGAGATTGCGAGGGCAGATTGACAAGTTAAGTAGGGTGGGCAAGTCGGGCTGATGATGAGCAGGAGGAGGAGGAGTGTGTGTACCGAGAAGACGGGTCAAGGGGATGATATTTGTGTCGGGCAGCTGGAGGAACGAACGTCGGCGAGATAGGAGGGGATGGTGCAGAGTGCAGATGGCGGCTAAATGCCTTGCTGCCTCGGCGGCAACCGGATCCTGAGAGGCTGCTCTGGATCTCGTTAGTGCGCCCCTCTGGATTCTCTGGTAACGCACTGGCGCACCTGCTAATCAGCCTCGGCGGGAGGCGGACGTGAGGGACGGAGATCCAGGGGACAGGAACGGTGAGGGACGGTAAGAGACGAGTACAGGCAAAGCATGCACACAGGGATAGTACGCACACACCAACAGCGATAAACGATCGCGGTCGGCGGCGGCGGCGAGGGTGAGGGCGTAGCAACAAAGGTTCATGCAGGGTGGTGAGGATGGGATGGATCGGCCGGCCGGCCGGAAAAGCCATCTAGTGCCGCTTTCCATTGTTCCTCCTTGCTGTCCCTCAGACTTGGTCCCCGGGCCAGGGGAAATGATCACTTGTGCTCGTCACATCACCTTGACCCCGACGCACCCGAACGTTTTGCGCGCCTGATGCCAGGCAAGGCGGCAACAGCCGTGCGCGCGGACAGGACAATAGAAAGAAGGTGGTTCGGGCGCGCGGGGTGCTGCGGGTCAGGGGGATAAGGCTGGCCTATCACTGGCGCAGGGCCGCCCTTGCTCCCTCGCCATCCCTCGCTCGCTCGGATCTGATTCCCTAAGCTCCTTAAAACAGCCGCCCGTTCGACTTCTCGGCAAATATATGTCGTCATAGCCTGCACTGCTCATCTGCTTCCGTCCAACCGGCACCTGCCTTGCCTGTGCTGACGCCAACACCTGTGCAAGCCCATGTTACCAGTGCACAAATGACCTACACCATGCAATATCGAACGTCGAGGCGGTGACAACGCTCGCACTCTCGCACTCGATCGCATTCGTAGAACAATGCATCTTGATGATACCGATTCGCGGGAACCGCCGGGAGACGGACGGCGGGCAGGATAGCAGCGACAGTGAGCGAAGCAAATCCTCAGCAAGCAGAGCCTTGACGTCATGGACACCCCGAGCGCCTCAGCCCTTGCTCCCTGTGCGCATGGTTTGCTCCGTGACCGGTTCTATTGTGCCTAGTCACCTCGAGTCACCTACCACCTTGGGTGCCCTGCCCTCCCCTGCTCTTCGGTTCATCACGTTCCAGCCAAAGGATCGCTGCAGATCGCCGTACCAGCCCTCACAGTGGCGTCGGGCGCCCATCATTCAGCAATCGTCGGCCGCTCACAATGCCAGCTGAGCATCACCGGCGTTAACGGCGTTCGGGCGACTCGGTCGGGCGCTGCAGATCTGGGCAGCGCCTTCGGTCCGGCGATACCGTGCAGAGCCTCGAATGTAGAAAAACTCCCCGATGACGCTGCCAAGCATTGGCCGCGTGGATCAGGCGAGATTTGACGGTGATCGGTGAAACTGTCTGCGAAGGGAAGGAAGGGGTGTGGACGGATCAGCCGCCATCGACATCGTCCAAAACATCAAACGTTGCATTCGATATTCTCTTCGCGAGCCCTTAGACGGAAGAGCACGGCCCTCCCCATCAAGAAGATGTTTGCAAGTCTAGTGTCACTGCCAAATTTGCCGACGATCCTGCAAGTGATGGTAGTTATGCCAGCTCGCCGCCCTGTCTCTAAACCCGAGGCGGGGCAGGTCCGCCTGTCCGCCTGTCCGCCTGTCCGCCTGACATTCTGACAGCATGGCCAGGCTCAGCTGACACGTCCTGCTCGCTGCTGATTGAACGCTGCGGCGTACCGGCAAGCTCAACCCTGCTGTTTGCCCTCGCTGTGAATTGTGTGGAGCGCGAGTGTGCAGTCCCTCCGAGGGACATGAGGGACGTGAGGGACAACACAACGCGTGAAGAGCGCGTTGCTCCCACGCGGTCCAGCACGCACCTCCCGGAAGCGAACAAGTCTAATTTCCGGTTTCAGAGCAACGGGCAATGAGAGAAGAAGAGGAAGCAAGTAGGGAGGGCCGAGACGCGAAACGTCATAGGAACCCCAGCGTCCTGCAATGGGCAATGGGTGCAGGGCAAGCAGTCACGGCCAAGCTCAAGCCCTCACGTAGACTCCCCACGTATCCACGTCCCACGCTGCCACGGCTTCACGCCCGAAGCACAGACACCCGACTCCGAAGCGACATCCAACCCGAACACCAAAAATCTTCCTCTCTCGACCTGGCAGGTCCTCTCTCCGGAGCGGCCAGCACCTCTTTACCTCTGCGCTCTCGGCCTTTTTCATCGAGCAAGACAGTGCACAAGTTCAGGCCTCCGCAGCAGGTCACCGCATTGGCTTCGCTATCGTATGATATCATGTCGCTATGTCGCTGTCTCTGAACGTGAAGGGCCTGCCCCGCTTCGCATTGCGCGAACGAATCACGCACTCCCATACGCTCGTTTGCTGCCCGCTGCGGCCACAGCCCGGCTGTCTGAACCCATCTCGTGCATTTCATTAAACTTTACGGCACCACACGCTCTCTTCAAAACACCTGGCGTCCTTTCGTCTGGCTGACAACGAACGGGGACCTCCTTCCGGGCACCTCGTACGCGCTGTTTTCGGTGCTTGGTCCGCCTGACGCGCATAGTCCAGCTAGCGGCAATGAGCCCTGACAAATGAGAACGTTGAGACAGACGTGAGTAACTTTGCTCCTCGAAACGATACCCGGCGAATAGGGGTCCTTTCGATCTCTCGGTGTACTGTGGAGCGAACGGAAGATGTTCCCGGCGTACCTGCTGGCAGATGCACGCGATGATCGTGACGACCTACCGTTTGCGGACTCTCAAAGTCACACCAGCCCTCTGTATCTTCCGACAAGCAACTTCCGACATGCGACTGTAAACATCGTCTCTTCCCTTTCGTCGACCCTGTGGAGCCTCGGTGAGGCGTGAGCCCTACTCCGACAGTTCCAGTCCTACCGTCGAGCCAACCATCGAGCTTAAGCCTGGGTCGCGCTGGTATCCGAGCGAGTATTTAGATGTGTTCAAAACGCTGTGCGGAGCTCGGTGGATACCTGATGAGCGAGGTATGAGCGAGTCATGTGCGAGGTATGAGCGGAGTGGGTCTCCCACTCCACCAAGATTTAGACCGAGGCCACCAGTGCAACCTTTGCGTACGTCGGTGAAAGCGACTTTCCGCACGTAACAGGCCGTTGCACACCGCGGACAATCCGAATCGGGCGCGGGCATGCGGGCAGCGTTCGGAGCGCTTGGCCGCAATTGCGCGCGGTCTTTCACGCTTAACTGAAGCGATCTCGCACGAGCGCGCCTCAACTTCGAGCGGCCTGACACCGGCAAGGCGATCGACACGAGACCCCAACAGACATTGAGACTGACAATGACTGATGTGCGGTGCCCAGTCCTGAACCCGGCATCGCTAACACGACACGCTTTCTGCGCCGAGTGCAAAGCAAGAGGTCCGATATCTCGGACGGTCAGCGGCATCGTTCCCCTCGACGCATCCCAGCTCTGCAGTGACACTGGTGACACTGGTGACACTGGTGACACTGGTGACCAGCCGGCGGTATCAGGCTGGCCGAAGCGAACCCTGAGCCTGAGCCGAAACTGCGGCGGGACTCCGCAAAAACACGAATCGGTCTTTAAGTAAGGCTTGTCAGGCTCACTTCACGAACCCTTCGTGCAGCGAGTGACGTTGACGTAGACGTGCGGGGCGGGAGACACACCGCCAAGGCATCCCGAGTCTCGGGATGTCGCTCATCGTACGACGTCGAGTGGTCACTGGTAGTCACCCGTCGCCGGAGGTCATCAGGGGTCACCGGAAGATATCAGGAGCCATCAGGAGTACGACCGAGGGGTCCGAGGGGCCGAGCAACCGAGGAGGCGTCGAGGATCCACAGTCACCAAGTTTGTCCGGCAGATCGGTGGGGATCTGGCGGATCTGCAGGGACACCGAGGTCGATCTCGGGCACCTTAGGTGCCATCGTGGCGGTCAGCATTTCGTTCGATGCAGCCTCTGATGAAAGCGGCATTTCACCAAACTTGTTCCCGCTCGCACATCTGGCTAGGTGGGTTCGGTCAACTAGCAGCTTGCCCGAACTCTAGCGGGGAGAATATTGCTGGTGCGGGCATCTGAACGTGTACGTCGCCTCGTTGGCCGCCGCAAACGAGGGCGGTGATAAGCTCACAACGTTCGCTTGGCGTGCATCGCTCCGAGTGACGGGCAGCTGTGCCTCGGATCTGTCTGGCGAGATGGACGGTGTACAAGTCGCGACTCCGAGTCAAGTGCGCGTCTGGAAATGGCAGTCTAACAACAATAGCTCGGGTTCGTTCACAACCACCGTGGACGGGTGATCAACATGCCCGCTCGTCAACTGGACTGACCTCGACGGACACTTGACACCAGGCCGCCGCTCACGGGCCCCCCTTTTCATTTCATCGAGAGATAAAGGTATTTTGCTTGCCCCGTCGCTTATCAGACTGACACGTCGTTGACCACATAGTGTCTGTTACCGCTCAGTTCCATCGAAACTCAGACAACCGCTATCGCCGGGAAACTTGTTAGGCAGGAGCTCAGGCGGCCGGGACAGACGAATGCCCGTGCCGTAGCGTGAACGCGACTGCTTTCACGTTCCTCCGGTGTCGTGTTCCGCGCCTGACATGCACAGATCAAGGATGTCACGCCGAATGAACGAGCGGAGAGATCGCTGTCAACGTGTTCAGCGTGCACGGCGGATATCAACTATGTGCCACCAGCCTCACCCAGCGGCTTCTCCGGGGCCTGTGGTTCTTGAGGATAGGAGGACGAATGCGACCTCTTCGAGGGTCGAAGCGATAGCGCCATGATCAGATACATGACGTCTACTACAAACAAACCTGGCAGAGAGGACTGACCCCATCGTCCGGCACTGTACTGACCAACAGTGAACGATAACGAGCAGAGCTCTGAAGTCAGAGTGAAATCGGACTGCTGCGATCGGTCATAGACCCACATCTGCGAACAGAGCAAGAGAGCCTCGATGCGCTCCACGCTCACTTGCGTTAGGAGGGTCATCGTAGCAAAGCATCCACAGTGTTGCGCGACTTCGCCTCGAAGGTTTGCCCCGCCGCGTCAGAACAGACCCGCTGCCCTGTCACACATCATCCATCACACCGAGCCTCCGCGGGCCTCACAGGACACCTGCCAGCCTACTTTGGACGTCACACAGCCTCCAAACATTCAAAAGGAGGACGTCGCCGTCCCTGTTCTCCGCCAGGGAGTCGAACCCTGCTCTATCGCGACCACCTTGAGGTGAGGAACTCTCATTTGAGAGGCGATTATACTAACCGATATACTAGCGAAGAGACGCTTCTTGCTGGCGAACACGGGCGCGGCGGCGCCGAGCGCGGCCCCCGGCGGGTGCGAGGCGATGCTGGCCTCCATGACGACCTGCTGTCGAGGAAAGAGATTCTGGGTGCAGTGGCGTTCGAACCGGGATTGGCGTGACAAGACCACACGAGATGATGCAACCCGAGCGATTCTAGATGCACGCCGTCCTGTCGTTGTTGCAAATCGCGGTGAAGTTATGCTTGAGCATTGCGCGACTCATCATGGCCCTCCGACGTTGTAACCCGGTGCATACCATTCGTTAATAAGCGTTCGTTGTACCTGCAGACCGCTTGGTTGGGACACCAACTCGGCCATTGCCATGGCCAGATTCAAAGTCTCCCACGGGTACGACGAAGTGGCAGTCGATGAGTCCATCGCCATTTGGAGGGACGGGCCGGGCTCTTGCAATTCGAAGCACGATGAATGCTTGGGTTTGGGTTGGTGAGCGACCGAGCTCCAAGGGCATTGTTGCTCGCCGCTTTGAGCGCGCACCCTCCTGCATTCTCCTTGTTGACCTTGTTGAGGGCCGAAACCTCGGCGGTGCTCCCGTAGTCTCTCGACGTTGAAACGTCTGAGCATGTTTATGGCTATCACCTCCCATGAGTAGGCCTCGCATGCTCGCTCATTCCCCTGCAAGTGACAGGCAATGCATTAGCGCGGTTCTCAGTATGCTTCTGGAGTGAGAAGAGAGCAAACCGAGTGACAGCCCTGCGTTCGACACAGTTCCGCCAAAATGCGCGACGCATGCACGGATGCATAGATGCACAGATGCACTCCTGCCCCCGCCCAATGCATTGGCAGCGTCTTCCGGACCCGGTGAGTCGATCACCCGAGGCTCCCCGACCCTCGGCTCCTCCGGGGACGGATTACGGAGGACAGCGTCAGCCCCGTCGTTCCGAAGCAGTGGTCCGCAAAGCACTTTGCTCCCCACGGTCTTGCCTCTCAGAGCTGACCCCCCTTCACCGCACTTTCTGTCATGGATAGCACAACAAGACAACGAGGTTAACAGAGAGCGCGGGGACTCTGGGGGACACGGGTGAGGCGTGGCAGTCGTGAGCAACGCAGGCGGCGGAACTCCGGGCTGAAGGAGAACGCCGCTGCTCCAACGCAGCGGATCATGACTTCGTGCAGGGTCGTTGTCCCAGCAAACAGGCCCTCAGAAGTCCATTCCCTTTCTACCCCTTCATCTGACAACCCCCTCAGTACTCTTGCATGCACAGTTTCACCTGCTGTTAGCTGAGAGCCCATGTTGGGAGCATCAGCAAGCTAGCCTCGCTTGTCGGGTAGATATCGCTCGTCAGCGCAAAAGTGACAATGACGACGCTGTCTGCCACGCTCAATGCCCTCTCGTCCTCCGACAGCCATCTTCAGCGCTTATCTGCCTGCCTTGGCGCAATGTGCATGCATCGAAGCCTGCTGAGAAGCTCGCCGTCGTCACCCGCCCTCTCGCTGCGTGCCTGCGCAGCACCCGCACCGCTCTGTTTACTGCGCGTGCCAGACATCGCTCGGAGGCAGCCGAGCGAGCAGCCACGGGCATCGGCAAGGGCAGGTCGAAGGCGCTGCGATAACCTCCGTTCGCGTGCGTCGACTTTTTTGTGGGTGACAGATCTTCTCCACGCGACATCCCGCGAAATCCTCTGCCCGGGGACGCCGAGGCACCCGGCGATGGTGTCATGCGACGAGGCGGTGCGCTGGAACTTTGACCGAAGCCGCAGCCAAAACCTTCGTCGGGCAGGCGGTGCGCTGGAAACGACTACCACGCGCGTATGCATGTTATCGTGTGGCGCTGCGAAGATGGAGGCACACACCGCCTCCATATGGCTGGAATCGTGCCGCCGTCGTGCCGTGTGGCCCGTCGGCGAGGGCTCAGCGTTCATGACCGCGATCCGGCTCGATCCGCCAACGCCCGCCGTTGCGTGTCTTGTCGCGTGCGACTTTCCTCGTTCTCCGACGCCGAACTAACTGTGTTTCGGCGATGAATCGCATCGTTTCTGTGGAGCATGAGAAGGTTCTTCTTCCATTGAATTCTCCTGCCCGACGAGGTCGCGCGTCTGCGTTTAGCTAGCGGTCAACGGGCAGGCGTCACCGTCGTTTCCCGGCGGCGCGGTTCACAAGACCAATCGTGGCGGCTGTAGTGAGGTGGCATGTGGGCAAAGAGAAGAATGAATTGCGGCGATCTCGCGATGGCCGCAACGCTAGCACTGACGTTGTCGGGCGTGATCCAGGCGCACACACTTGCAACCGCGCAGGACGGCGGGCGCACCTGTCGTACCTCACGTTAATGTCACCCGGCCAGGGGTTGAGCCCGGGTGAGCCGGGACAGGCAAGGGGGAGAGATTAAAGTTCAGTCAAAGTTGGCGCCAGACTTTTGATCGGGCGAGTTTGAACCCGCTGTCGAAACTGTCGGAAACTGGAGAAAGTCTGGAAGCCAAGCACGCAGAGTTAGGCCCGTGCGCTTAATCTGCGTTTCGGGCTCCGACGGAGTGTGTGGCATGCGGCGCAGGCGGCGCAGGCGACGCATACGGACGTGGCTCTGTGCTACCTACGGAAGGCGCACGCATGCTTGATCTGTCACTTACCCCGGGCAGAATGATCGTCGTAAGCCTACGCTTTGACCTTGTCGGACGCCTGAATATTCGTCAAACGTCAAAGGAGGCGCGCAGGTGACGAAGAGATGAAGGTACGCGCCATGTGCCTTGCTCATGAGGGCCTGAGGACCTGGCGGCACGGCACCGATTGAACTGTGCATCGGAACGAGCCAGCACATTGCGTGTGAGCAACCCAGGGCAAAGAAGTCAGTGGCCACAGACAGTTTCCGGTAAACACCACCCACCTCTTGTGCAGAGTTGGCTGAATTGCCCGGCACGGCACGGATGGCACGGAGGTTGTGCTCGCCTAGAGTTTTCGGGGCTGTCACGAGCGCGTACGCATGCTCTGCTGGTGACATCACGCCCGAGTTCTTAAATTCTGGGGCTGCTCGGAAGTCGTACGTACGCAGTTTCCTGCAATTAGCAAGAAAGCGCGGGTCGCTGCACGTTATCTCTGGCTCGATGACTAAGGAGATGTCGTTCAGGTAAGGGAGCACGGCCGTGCCACTCTCTGGGTTCCGTTCCGCACGAGGGCCGGCCGTGAGGAGAGAAACGTCAGGTGAGCCGCAGAACGACGAAAGAAGGTATTCCGGGATGTAGCTGGAAGTACGGGTCGCGCTAGCCAGAGCTAAACCCCTGGGTTTCGGGGCAGTCTACAGTCTGCGGGTGCAGTTGCTCTCTCCCTTCCCGAGGCCCGAGGCTCGATGCTCCGGCGCTAAACTCGATAACCAGTCCAGAATGTCCGTGTTTGATAGCAAGCACTAGGCACGGGCACTAATGATTTGCGTGCTATATCGATCCACACTGGGCTACCCCCTTCTTTCGGTCACTCGTGATGGTCACAGATTGCATATCGTGTCTGGGCTAGCTTGTGACCTCAATGCTTACAATACATACTGATGCTGGTGGCGATGGTGGGCGACAGAGACTGCGCAGGGGCACGTGTTCGCGTCATGGGGGTCGTTACATACAGGGTCGTGGTGTCGTGATTGCCTCCTCAGGAGGATGCTCATGGAGCTGCTGTGCTGCTCGCACTTTGTGCGCTTGAGTGCCCTGGCACTTAGCGGTGCCCGGGCTAGTGGAGAATGTTGCGCAGCGACGCCGGCTGCTCGGGCACGGCGCGCTCGTCGAAGCGGTTGTCGCGGACCTCCCTGGGGTCGCGCGTGTCTCGCGGGGGGAGCTCGCGGGGGTCGCGGGGGTCGCGGGGGTCGCGGTGCTCCCTCGCGCGACGGGGGTAGTACTCATCATCGTAGTAGCGCTCGTACCTCGCATCGCGCTCCCAGGGGTGCGAGGGAGGTGCGCGGGGCACCTGTTCATACCGCGACGATCCTGGCCTCGACTCGGCAGTGGTCGGGGGCGAACGGCGGTACGGGTGGTACCTGTCGTGATAACTGCTGCTGGAGTGGGAGCTGCTCGGGGGATGCTGGGGGTGTGCCGGTGGGGGCGGGTGGCGAGAGGCGTGCTGGTCATAGTACCTCTGCCCGTCGGCGACCTGGCGCTGCAGCTGCTTGTACCTTTCCAGCACGTCTACGCGGAAACCGAACAGCTCGTCCCGGTTCATGTGCGCGTCGTTCACCGAAAGGTCCGCCACCATGTCCGTCATTCTTAACAGGTGGCCGTGCAGCTCGAGAGAGTGGCGCGCGCTCTCGTGCCGTTCCGCCTGGAGGCGGGCTCCCATGTACTGCAGCTCGCGCTCGAGGGCCGCCACGTCGCTACCTGTCGAGGCTGGGGCCGGTTGATGGTTCCAGTACGTCGCCTGCGGCTCGCGCTCATATCGCTCGTACCTGGGGTACATCGTCTCCTGGGACAGGCCGGGTGCGCTTCCGTGCCTGCTGCTGCTGGGACGCTGGGGGCTGTTGAACATGTGGTTGGCGGTGCTGGGCCGCTCATCCGGACTACCGGCGGCATGCTGCTGCCTCCTGTCCGCGCTGCGGCCGCCAGCCTTACGCTGGATGAGGTGGATCTTCTCTGGCTCGTCGCGGCAGAAGAGCGGGTGGCGGAACTCCCACGCCGAGGGATCAGACTGTGACGCACTGCACAGGTCGGAGACCTTGTTGAACGAGTACATGTTGAGCTGGCGGACGAAGGACTGGAAGTTGTTCGTCTTGTAAAAGTTGGGGAGCACGTCGTGCGCAAGCTGGATCGGATTCGGGCAGATGAACGAACGCCCGTCCGGCGCCCAGTGGATCAAGTGCGCGTTTTCCTTGTCCTCCAGCATGGCGTAGAGCTTGGTGACGAAAGCCGGCTGGTTCCGATTCACCGCCAAGCCGGTCCCGGGCGTGACGGGGCGGGGGCTCTGCCCGTCGTCGGCGGACATGTTCGGGCTGCCGCTGTCGCCGCGAGCGGCGGAGGCCGACTGAGAGTGCGACTCGGTCTTCCAAGTTGGGCCGCGGGAGCCCTCGCCGTGGCTGCTTCCCGGGCTAACGGTGCCCGGAGGCGAAAGCTTGATGATGCCGTGCCTGCTCGTCGGCCTGCTCGAGGGGCGAGAACGCTGGTCGTGCGGGTGTAGCCTGTCAGGGCTGTCGGACGGCGCACGCTTGTGCCCGGAGCTCGGGCGCTCGCTCATGCTGCTCGACTCGTTGGAAACGTAGCAATAGAGGGTTTCGCGTGTATCGCGATCGGGGATGTCGCCGCGTCGCTGGGCCAGGAGACCGGAGCGATGCGAGGGCGGGTAGCACTCCTTGATGCGAATTATGGCGAAAGGATGGGTGCACGCGGGCGGGCACCGGAGAACCTAGACTGAGGGCTGCGCGTTAGCGAACGCTGGGTATGATAGCCTAATGGCGCTGGGGATGGTGGGAACAAGTGACGAGGAGTGACAGAAGGCGAAGGCCAGAAGACGAAGCCGGGCTAGATAAGTGATGGAGTGGGGATCGGAAGACTGCACGAGAACCGCCGCTGTGTTATCCCAGCGCTGCCTTCTTTTGTGTCGCAGAAGCTGAGGAAAGCAGGGGAACCACAGCTGGAATGGAGGAACGCAACAAGGGCAGCCTGAAACCCCAGCCGATAGAAGACAGAATGCCTGCGACTGGTACCGTTCAAAGACTGGTGCGGAATGCGGCCGCGCTACTCTCGCGGGACCCGCAATCAGGTGTTCAGCTGGCCCAGGTGCTGCACTATCAATGCTGGTCGCATTGGTGCAGCGGTCATCTGCGAGCCACCGCGACGCCGCATTGCGAGCCATCAGCAAGCGCGCGGGGCCAGCGCTAGCA
Source organism: Trichosporon coremiiforme (assembly GCA_039545355.1). NCBI lineage: Eukaryota > Fungi > Basidiomycota > Tremellomycetes > Trichosporonales > Trichosporonaceae > Trichosporon > Trichosporon coremiiforme. The sequence goes on from BCJJ01000020.1 coordinate 344,807, forward strand.
GTAGAGCAGGGTCCCGTTCGTGCGATTCGTGTGCGGGGTGCTCGGGGTAAAGAAAGAGTGGAATAGACTAGGCTGTTGGACCGGGTGCTGGGCCGTGTGCTGGCGCAGCGGACCGAAGGAGATAACCTGCGCTCGCCCGTTCGCGCGGCTGGCTCACTGGCTCGCTGAGCTATCTTGGCCCAACGCCAGCGACGCTAGCAGCATCAGTGCAGTCAAGTGACCGGCGTACCGGCGGCCCGGTCCGAGGCGCCATTGCACGCATGCGCGCATGCACGCACACGCTACTTGCGCTATCGCGCTAAGACATGATACCCACAGGTCACTGTTCACCTGGTCTGAATCGCTGGGCGAGCTGGACGGGGCGGTGATCTGTCCCGTTAGGTGCGTGGTTCGTCGGTGCGCAGATGCGGGAGGTGCGAGAGATGCGGGAGGTTACGAGAGCCGACAGCCGCGGATACACATGAAAGGGGCAGGGGAGAGGGGGGGATGATCGGTGTGACGCTCGGAGGGGGCGTGTGCACGGGGCCGGCTCGCAGGCGGCCGCGTGTGTATGTGTGTGTTTGCGTGTGTGAGAGGTGTGTGGTGTGAGAGCGAAAGAGACAGTAACAATGGCGAGAAAGAGAGAGAATGTGTGTGTGTAAGTGTGTTCCAAGACCGAGCACCGGGGGTGTGCCAAACACAATTGACGAGGCAAGGAGGAAGAAGAGAAGGTAGGAAGGGGAAAAAATGAATGAGAAGAGTGCTAAACGCGACTGATAAACTCTGGAGCGACAGTACGCACTACGCACGTCGGTCAGTCCCAGTCCTGCAGTGCAGTCGCATCGGTCCCATCGGGGACGCAAAGAGTCATGTACAGGACTGGACTGGACTGGACGGCTGGACACCTGGCATCCTGACGTGGTGGATCCCAAGAAACGGAGTGCAGGCAAAAGGGTACGGGACCCAAAGAGCCGTAGGGCGCATCCCCCGAGTGCGCCCTCGGGTCGCCCCCTTGACTCCCTGCGGTGGCTTTGGCTCAGGCTTGGGTTGAGTTTCTTTCACTTAGGCTCAGTTCAGGCTTAAGCGACAGGAACCGATGAGACGCACAGCCAGACCTATGGCGTACCCCGAGGCTAGATTGCGTGTATTGCCCATTGGGCCATTGGCGCGTATTGGCCATGTGCCGCCTGCGATGCGATGGGACGGAGACGGAGGCGGAGACGGGCGCGGTGGAACGGAGCTAAGGGAAAGAACAAAGAAGGGGGTAAGAAGGCCGAGAGTGAGGAAAGAAGCGCAGGCACGGTAAGAGGCGGTGCGGCAGTAGGGCTGACAGCCGAGGATGATGGATGATGGGACGGGCAGGGGGCGGGGGCGGCAGGAGGAGGCAGTACTAACCTTGGAGATGGTTGGATACACTTGGAAGGGTGATCGCCGGACAAGAGACAGGGACGGGTGGACGGGTGCGGGGCTGAGGGTGAGGGTAGAGAAGGGGCCGAGTTGGGATGGAGTGATGAGCGCCTGGTATGCGACGGTGCTGATTGGTATTTTACCCTTTGTGTTCTTTCGTTGGAGCCGGGCGGGGTCGGGTGCAGAACCGGCAGTCCAACGGTCGAAAGATCGGTCGGGGAGGATGCAGAAGTGCAGAAGACGAGTGGTGGGTATGAATAAGCGTAAGGAGGCGCAGGGGCACAGGGTCGAGCAGGGTCAAGCAGGGTCACGAGCAACTCAGGGCCAGACCGTCAGGATCAATCAGGAAAGAAAGTTGGGGAGAGCGTGTGAGGCCGGCCTTACGACACGCTTACGTAAATACGTAGTGTCTTTGGGTCCAGGAACAACAAGGAGCCCTGCGGATCCTATCACGAGCAAGTCCCTGAGTCTTCCAAAAGAGAGCGTACACGATGTCCAGTCTCACCGTGAGACTGAACACTGCTGCTGCTGCTGCTGCTGCAAGGGGAAGAGAGCAAGGGGGATGATGGTCGAGGGGGTCTAGTCACGCGCTTCAACACCACCACAGATGGCAGTGCACGAGCAACAGGTGCCGATAGCCGATCGCTGAGCCTCGACGACGTCTGGACTGGTAACTGGGAAAGGGGCGGTGATAGAGTTGTGAAGAGGTTGGGACTGCCTACTCGAGGCGGGTGGCGATGGGTCGGTGATGGGACGAAGGGGAAAGACGAACGGGCCCGCGGGCTCGGTTATATGTGTCGTGGCGCCGATCAGAACAGTACAGACACAGTTCACCGCGAGGGCAAACGTGAGGGAAGCTGGAGGCTGTTCGGTGTAAAGCTTCGGCGAGCTGGCCAACGAAAAAGCGAAAGCGATCAGAAGATGTGGGTTTCCGAGCAGACGGAGTCAGGTACCGGATTGCACAAGCAGGTGCGTACGCTGTTTTGTCCAGAGGCACGGTGTGCGGTGTGTGTCACGGTGCCAGGCAGAAAGACTGTCCAGGTTTCGGAACTAGTCGTTGGCGTTGCGTCGGGCGTGCCACTGGGGGTCACCCGGGGTCGGCTGGCGGTCACTGAGAGCTGAAAGAAGGAATAGCACCCAGCTGTTCGGGAATGTGGGGTACGCTGTCGGGTCGTTGGGGCACACTTGCTGTCGATGCTTCGTGTGACGCCTGTCTGCCGTGTATGGGAACGACGGATATGCGCAGCCGTACACTGGAGTGCGAACCCGGTGCGCGGGAATGTTCCGAGGAGGGCAGGCGGGCAGGTCAGCTGCTCGATCGATCGAGCAGGGAAATGGCGCGGACCTAGGAGACTTGCGAAGTCTTCAGGCCTTGCGAGAAGATGGGAGACGACTCTTCGGACGTCGTCGGCTAAGTGGAAAGAGGGAACAATGAGATGGACCACGAGTCAAGCCTTAGAGAGCAGGGGCGTGTGAGTGTGGGTCTGTCTGAAGCTGTCGGGGGGCGTAATGCGCGGGATATGCGTGGGCAGCCCGCCAATGATGAGGCTTGCGGGAGGATGTGAGGTGCTCCAGGTGCGAGGCGGTGGCGTAGGGAGGTGAAGGAGGAGTCGATTTCTGGTCGGCGTTGCGGCGCTGAAATGGCGCAATGAGATCCGAGAAATCGACAGAGGGTGGCGTCGATGGAAGCACGAGGTAAAGACAGAGCTGGCTCGCAGGTTCGCAATCGCCCGTTCTCGAATGCTTCTTCTGGGATCGGGAATGCTTCGGTGAATGAAGATCAACTTCTAGCGCTGTCGCCCGTCCGAAGCTCGTTCTGTCCACGTTACACGGTGGTAATGGTAGTTTCTCGAGTACGGCTTCTTCCTTCGCGTTCCTTCACACCGGTGGAGGAGAGAGACCTGTGCGGAACGGGCTTGAGAGACGAAAAAGAAGCTTGACGCTCGATACGCCTCAGTACGCTGGTGAACTAGTGTGCGGCTGTTTGCGGCAGCGTGCGGCGCGGATTCCTGGATTCCTTCAACGCCCCGGTACCGGGTTGTTTCCACTGAGGTTTGGACGCGGCGGCGCTGGCGCTCCGATGTTGTCGGCGCTCAAAGGGCTGCTCTGTGCAGGGCGTACAAGGCTTGGCTTGGCGCAGTGAGTCGTGGCCGGGCGCGTGGATGGACGGTGGTAATGTCGGGCGACGGTTTGTGCGGCGTCGAGACAGGTGTTCAGGTGGTTGTTGAGTGCACGGGCCGGAGATCGAATTCGGCCACTGGACAAGCTTGGACCGGGGAATCGCAAGCGGGTGATCGGTCAGGCGCACTGAAGCTTCAAGTCTCAACTGAGATGGTCGAACGTGGGGCAGAGTATCCACTGGAGCTTCGCCGTTGGGTATGCCTGGGAGTCGCAGATTCCCTTTGCCGAATGTGCTACGACGCTGTGTCTAAGGTATGGAAGGTCAAGGCAAGATCCGGTCTATCTAGACGGATAAGGTCTGGTCTGCTGAGGGCTGCGTAAGCACGAGGGCGACGGCGGTGCGTTGCGTGCTGCGACAGCGTCGCTGGCTTGTGTGCGACTCTGGGACAATGGCCGGTCGTCGTCACTGGGGTATCGGGAGGATCGGTCGGGTCAGCGACTGTGTGGACTTTGTGCCAAGGAGGCTATGGGGATGTCGGTGCGCAAGCGCGAGCGTTGGGCGTGGAGGCGTCGCTAGGCGTTGCTCGGAGTCACGCGATAGACCAAGCGCTGCAGGTGGCTTGACAGTGGGAGGGACAAGGGCAGCAGTGGGGCGTGTTTGAAGTGGTGGGCAGGCTTTCTAGAAGGGGAGTTTCAACGTCTGTTTATGTATGGGCAGCAGCACGAGTGCTCGTTCTGCGCAGGATCCCATGTGCGGCAGGCGGTCGGCAAACTCGTCTCATGCTCGTGACCTTCGTGAGCCTCCTATGCTCCAGTAGTAATGGCATTGGTAACCATCAGATACCGGTCCTCAACTGGACCGCTCGACAGTGGTGTCCAGACAGTGCCATCAGTGGAGCTGCTCCCCGCACACCGCCAACTGGGTTTGGGACGCCAAGCATGAATGTGCTTTGTGTCAGATTGCATCCTGACCTTACCGGGTTCGCCGGCTGGCTGGACCGCGGCTGCTCCTGCTCGCCTGACACCTAGCACGCAACCCCAGGCAACGCTGATAGAGACACAGGAGGCATGGTCATGGCCGGGCATGGCTTGGGTGGCCTTTGGCGGGCTTCGTCCGTACGATCTCACAAGTCCCGGCGGGAACACCGACACTCCGGGTCGGCTACATTGCGCCTGCTGTGTCCGGTCGGTCGCTAGAGCTCTGGCGCTGCCCACGGACAAGGACATAATGCAACCACACGGGGTCGTTGTCACGGAGTGGATGAGCGAGCCCCTTAAGGGACTTATCTCCAGTCCCAAGGACCCAAGGAGGCGGCCTAAGACATTGCGCTCCTGGCTCACCAGACGCCTGAGTTGTGTAGGGGAGTAGAGATTGCACGATAGCGCTGATAGCTCTCACACGTCCAAACACGGGCGGCGCAGGCGGCGCATGGTGTACGGCGCTTCCGGCCCGCCCCCTCGTGTTGTGCATATCGGTCCGCAGCTTCTGAGTCTGTGCGGGTCTTCCATCGGCCACGAGCCCACAGCCCATGAGCACGACACACCGAACGCCATAAGTACACAAGTGCGCCAAGGCGCCAGAGTGATATACGATCCTTGCTTCCAGGCTCATGGCTCGTGGCCGAGTTAACTGTGGCCTGGGCGCCCTTTGTACTGCGACTAATTACACTGATACCGGCGTCGATACGGGCCGCGGTGGGTGTATCCACTATTCCCGGCCCCGCTCGCCGTGTTCGATGCAGGTTCGCTAGCCAGCCATGCAGCGGTAGGCACCAACTCGCAAGCCGCCGACGTCGGCATTCCTGCGAGCACCAGACGAGTTGAAAGCGACGATGGTGTAGCCAATGCGCCGTACCTTGCAGCATGCTGCGCGAACGAAGCCAAGCCCTGCCCGTGACCCACTCCCACCGACCGACCGACGCCTGCGGTCCTTGGTGTCTCCCTGTGAACCCCTTTGGACCCATTGAGATGACACCCTTGCCTCAAGCCATCCCGATTCCAGCGTGATCTGCAGAATCCGCCAGTGTTCTTTTTTCGAATGCGCGTTTACTTCGGAGGGTAATTGCTGAACATGCCATGGGCATGCTGCCAATTGCTAGACACGACCAAGCGCACGGCGCGCGGATTGTAAGCCACACTGTCCCGGATGGCGCAGTAGTCCATTCTTATTTCAGTCCTGCTATTTAGCATAGCCTCACCCAGCTCTCCCGCTCAACACCGCGTCTACCTCGCGTATCCTTGAACAGCATGAAAAACAGCCGTGAATGCATCCGGCGATAGCAAGATCCAACGAAAGGATCCTGAGGCAGGGCGCTAGCTCGAGGGATCGGTGCAGGCACCAGCACTTGTCACGCTCTCACCGTTGCGAGTCACCTCCTCGAGTGCTCCACATCCGCCCACGTAGCGTGCTCGCTGCGGGCCAAGAACTGGGCGTAATTGCATGCAAAGGTAATTCGACCTGACACGTACGACACCAAAACGATCGATCCAAGAGTGACGATCCCGTGGACTGGACCTCGCGCACTCGAAGGCCAGGATGCGAGGTTCGCTAGCTTGGGCTACATCGTAGTGTTGTACGCAGTTGCATCGTTGCTGCGTTTGGCATGTGCCTCGCAAGTGCCTCCATGCCTCCCTCCGTTCCTTGGTCCCTTGCACTTATGACCTCGACGGCCCACGGCCCAAGGCCGGCAGATCGTATCTTTGTCTACCTTGAGATTTTCCAAGAGGGGGCCATTGAATGCGGAGTGAGCAGGAGGGTATCGTGGGTAGAAATGGGGCCAGGCCAACCAGGTACTAGATTCTTCTCTTCTCGTAATTAAAGCACATGCCACAATCGTTACAAGAACGTTCTGTCGAGTCTGCAACGGTTCCGAAATTTTACCCCATGTTACGTGGTGCATCCGGTGGGACGTAGGGCAACTCACGCTCGGTGCAGCCTAGCGCAGGTTAGCAGCTTCACGTCTCTGTCGTTTCCGTAACAGTTCGTAAGCGCGTGAGCACGCAAAGCGGTGAAGCGGAGCGCGGAGCGCATGCAGGATACGCGGTGTAGCCGTGCACTGTGCGCGCGTAAAAGGCCTACCACCGCAAGCGCTCGGCCCGATACCCGTTGTCCCTGCTTGTGTTCTCCCTGCGTTCACTGGCCAAGACATTGATTGAGAGCGCCCCCAGTGCCAAGTCGTCGGCGGTTACATCATGTGGATCATGGCATTGCGGGTCGCCGGAGGCGCGCAGAGCGGTAGAGGCGGTAGAGGCGGCGACTTTACGTTCTACGGACCAGCAGCCCTGCACACACCCTGCGGGGTCTCCGGGGTCTGCAACACAGAGGCTGCCGTACATCCGCTCACGACCCACATGGGTTCAGCGAGCGGACCAAGCAAACGCCAACTCACGCCAGCGACACTCCGGGTCACCCCCACACTCTAGTGCTGGATCCAGCCTCATGCGTCCTGAGCGGAGCCACCTTTCCTGAGCTCCACGACCCAGTGAATCCCGTCGCCTCAGGTTCGACGGGCGACAAGGGCCGATAGATTAGCATCAGGGCGAGGCTATTCAATGCAGTTCATCTTGGCAGCGTTATAGCAATTCTGGCGAGCACTCACGAGCTGCATGCAATCCAGAGACTGCCCAAGTGTGAATATGTGGGTCGGGTTCGGCACGGGCCATGGTTGCGGGTACGCGAGGAACTGGCAGGGATGCGATGTGAGGGAGGGGCCAGGATTCGGCACGCCTCAGGCTCGTTCAGGTCGGGACGCCGGCCCCTGAGGCCCTTAAGCGCTACCGCACCCAACCTCTTCGGCGGCTCTGTGCCCAGCGATGGGAGACGAGCTCTCCCCGCAACCTCGACATGCATAACAGCACCCCACTTCTGGTACTTGAGCTGCTACTCCGCACACTCCGAAATTCGAGATCTCCTCGGTGACCTGCCCTCGTCAGCACCTCGTCCCACAGGTCATGCAGGCCAGCGGATGTGTCGCTGTTTCCTAATCGCATGTGCCTCGCCTATCGATCTATCCATCGCACATGCAGCAGCGACCTGAGAGTGAATACGGCCTGATGTCATGAGCTCATCTATCTGTCCCGGCCGGGGCTGAGTTGTTCCTGGCCAGTGTACCACCGACGATCTCCCTGGCGGTGAGAATGCCATGGTGTCCAGTGTGGCCCTTGCGACTAACCTGACATGGGTCGACGAGCGAGAACACACAGCAGCGAAGCGACGCACGAACACCCACGGAAGGAGTTATCTCCGCGCAGTGTACCTCGTGCAATGTGATCGCAAGGAACAGCTGCAACGCAACTTTGCAGTGGAACAGCGGTGGAACGGTGGAGCCGGGGAACTGAAAAACAGGTCTCGGACCCTCGGGCCGCTCAGGTTCGCGGGCCGTCTGGCCGACTTCGCTGTTGGACATCGGAGCGGCTCAAGCACAGGGGCGTCCATCGCACGAAGTGACATCGTCACCACAGTAACAGTAGTGACAGCATGAACGGCCCGCTCGTTGACGAGGGACACGACGGGCCTGCAACACACAACAAGAGGAACAGGAAGCTCAGTCTCGGCGGCTTTTTGGAGCCCTCGGCCCTTTTGTTTACGATACGGCCGTGCCTTCTGTGACACTTTTAGAAGCGGTGGCACCCACGAGCCGGCCGATGGAAGGTACTGAGAACGCCCGGTGCATTAACGCCCTGTCTGGTGAGCTTACCCAGGCCCCACGACGCTCTGTGTGGCCGTCTGGCGTGCATCAGGATGCATCACACTTCCCCAATGGTCAACGTGTCAACGTCGCCCCCGTTGACAGCGCGACAGCGCCTGTCGAGATCGAGATCGAATGAGTTCCTGGGCATGATCTTGTAACGCGAGTACGGCAGCCTGTGATCAGAACACTGCAGGCACCGAAGGCACCAAACCGCACCACCGCAACTGTGTGAGCACGAGGGTGTTTGGCTCCCATGTGTGCCTGGCCTGGGGTTCTTGGAGTCAGGCTTAGCAGGCTCGGAGCCGTCGATGCCGTAGCTCTACTTTCTCGAGCTTGTCCGCGGACGTTTTGCACCTGTCCATCGCAGCAAGATGCGTGCTCGAAGCTCACATTTGCCGCCTTCGCTCGCACTAGGCTGTAATGTCGTGCCTGGAGTCCTGTCGCTTGTTCCTTCTTGTACCATCGGCCGCATTAGCAGTGTTCAACGTGTTGGTGTTCCTCGTGGTCGTTGAGAATGTTGCGTGCGCAGCGCTCGTTGCTGACTCAACTGACTCTGCTGCCTCCTCGCCGCCACTTGATGAGACAGACCTTGAAACATCAAACGTCTGCGGCTCATGATACGCGGCACCCAAGGGATACCCGACTCTGACAACGGCTGCGCGTATGCTTCCGGCCACGCAGTGGCGCGAGCGGGAGCCAGCCGAGGCACTTGGCCCTCTCGTCATGGGCGTGCGTGCCACAAAGGAAACCCAGAGAAAGCAGAAGCGGAGCACGCGGCGATTTGGGTTCTGATTAAACTTAGTTCAGGTGTTGAGCCGGGCAGCTCTTCTAGGCTGCGACAGGCAATACGACACCCGAATTTCGGCGCGCATGTTCTGCCGCGCAAGCTGCGACTTCCACAATCTGTTACTGGGTATGGACACGACTTACATTGCGTAGTACGAGCGATGACAAGCCCGACCCCAACGCCCGCAGTGCTCGGTGCCGCCGGTGCCGTTGCCGCAATGCCGCAATGCCGTCTCCGTTGCCCGGCCCACCTGCGTGGCGAAACTCGCGAAAACAACGAAACAGGCGGGGTCGAGCCGTATGCCGTACTGCCGCTGATCCGCGGCGGCACCTCAGTGTCTAGACTGTCTGATCGTCCGCCGGTCCCCAGTTCTCCAATCTTCTTTGCCCAGTTCGTCTGCCATACCCCAATGCCGAGAAAAGGATACTGCTGTTTCAGCAGCCGAAGCGAGACATGCGCAATGCAGGCGCTGGGCGCGCTTGTCGGGTCAACTGAGACGTCGTCGTAAAACGCCACACGGCAGGGGAAGGCTGTCGCCATGAGCCTGCTGCGGTTGCCCAGGTGTTGATTCTCGCCATGATAACCCGAGAGTGGCACTTGCATGCAAGCCGCGCAAGAACTGAGCCAGAACCGATGAAGGTGTGCGCGCCAGAAAACTCTGATGGCAACTGATGAGACACCGATGACACTTGGTATGACACGGCGCTGACCCGCCTGGCACACATGACGAGATATGCTTAGTTCCGTCACAGTTGCAAGCGCGCGGTTAGGCTCGTCTGGGTAACGTCTGCAAAACTCTCAGCGCTATGGATCCTGGCATCCTTTCAGGAACGTCGCTGGCGGATTACACAATCAGATCAGGCGAGGGAGTACGCACGTCCACGGCGTCACTCGTGTGCACGCATGCATACAAACAATAGGCAGAACTACCTTCCTGCCTATGCCTGGTGCCCGAATCGAGTACAATTACGGGGTCGGTCCCCGTGAGCTTATTACCATGTTTGCGCTTTGCAATGACGAAAAGAACAATAAGCTTAGATTTGCGTTCGAAATCTGTGTCGTCTGTCTGGCACAATTGCGTCTATATCACAGCCCGAGCTTCGAGCGCGCAGGTGCCAGTCCCAAACCCCATTTAGAGTTGGCTTCTGAACCTACCTCTATTTTACTGCGTCTTGCGTCTTCCTCTGGATTCTCGACCCACTCTTCCACCGGCATTCGGGCATCCACTCGAGGCTGCTGTACAGCCGTCTGCGAGCGGTGCGCGTGCATCGTGGCGCCTGTGCATTAGAGCTTGGAAGCTGTGGAGCGTAATGTCAGCCGCATCGACACGAACACGCAGATCTGGGGGTATCTGCGACTCTGGGCTCGTGAGAAGTGAACATGCCACTGCATTCATTCCCCACCTGCTTCTGCGCAGGTATGAGTAAATATCGGTCAATTGGGTTTCGAGTAATGAAAGGATTGATTGATGCGCAGGCTACGGCTAGCCAGTGCGAGCTCGTCAATCAAGCCCGCCCACGCCCGCCCACATGACACCACGCGGTGCACAGGCGACTGCGGCTCGTATCGCGTCCTCTGTCCGATACGTACTGCCAAAGCTGAGACGAAGCGCTCCTAGCGCAGTGCAAAAGCGCGGAGGAAGATTGCATCGGGCGGTGCCGAAGGGGCGACAGCCCCGTGACATCCGCGGCGTACGACGCTGATCTCGGAAGCACGGCTGTTCTGGCTGAGAGTGTTACGCCGTCATGCTGGCGACAGACTCCCGTATCCTTGGGTCCCTTATGCGGACGTCTCGTGCGCCCGGGGAGTCCTGAGCGAGGATCTGAGGTCAGGGGATGGATGAGGGCTGAGTTTCGCATGTTTCCTGGGATGCCCTATCGGTGCTCTGGTTGCGTCTCTGCTATTGTGCGTCGTGTACTGCGCAGGTTTGGGCCGAGGGAACCGGAAGAAGCAAGTCTGGGTCGGTGGTATGTCGGGGTGTGGATCTGCGAGTGAGACAGGGTTTCACCAAGAAAAGCTCAACCCCGCTAGCCCGGACGCATTGCCCGCCAACAGCGCGCCACGCTCGCGTGTGTGTGTCATGCCAGCGCTAAAGCTGCCGCGGTTCTGCGGTACCCCTTAGTCGACGTGCGATAGCCAGAAGACAAGTGAATCAGGGTCAGGGTTTCTGTTTGTTCTGGGTGCCTGGCTTTTTCTGGTGTTTCCTGCGGGTTCCCTGGCGTTTTTCGTTGTTGTCATCCCTGCATGTTCTCCAAGCCCTGGAAGACGATCCCTGGCCGCTTTACCCTGAGCCGGATGCGCTAACACCTGCAGCGTTGTACGGAAACATGCCTGGTCCCTGAGTGACCGCGCTGACCGATGCCTAAGGTTGGGATCAAGACCGACAGGCTGTCCAGACTCGCTGATTACGAACTTGTTACATGCTGTTCGCTTGCATCGCTGCCGGCGGCTGCTTGCATGTGTTCCGCCTGTCTCGGCACAACCATGCGCTCGCAGCAGATGGAGCCGTCAGCTGGTGTCTCGGGGCTCGCCACGCCGAGCAACACGGAGCCCCCGCGCACCACCAGCCGCCGAAGAGTGGGCTGCTCAGTGGGTCCGATGACGACCTATGACAGAACTCTGAACACCCCGCACCTGCCGGGCCGCACGGTCCGGTGCACGGTAGAACTTCTGCCTCGATCTGCCTAAAGCCCCCATCATGGAGAGAGTCTTCTTCAGTAGCGAACCCCTGGAGCCTCGTTCTGCATGTCTGCACAGTGGGTGCAGTGGGGCGCTCTTGGCGAATGATCTCGTGCTTAAATGCCATTAGATGCCGCAGAGACGAGGCATTCCTTTGAGCCGATTATCCGCGGCTCGCCGACGGCCCCGTCCCGCCGCAGTGGAATGCAGATCCCTGGTCACTCTATCGTGCCCATATGATGCGGATGCTCGAAACGAGGCGAACCGAGCAAAGGCTCGGTCCTGCGTTCCTCATTCTATTCTGTATGGGTTCGTTCCGAGGTGAGGGCCGATCGTCAATCCAAAGGGACTGAGGCGCCCACGTTCCCAGCGTGAAGCATTGAACAAGTGACAGATCGGGGCATGTGCCTCGACGAGACTCGCAGCACTCGCCTCCTCTCGCCAATGTCGGCTGCTTGGACACGATAAGATGGAGGCATGGCAGGAGACGAGCGTGTCCGACCCAGTCTGCCACCGTATCTGGGGAATCGGCAAACCAGAGAACGGGTAAGCAGAAAAGAAACGGGCATCTGAGACCGTCCCGCTCGCGAGATATGGCGATAGAGGTCGCCCGAGCACCAGCCTGCCCCCAGTCTGCCGTTGTTGCAATGTCGGGAAACCCATCCGACGGACCCCTACCAGGGGGATGAGCCCGACAACCCGCAACGAGATGAGGGGAGAACCCTAGTCCTTCTGGCCAGGTACGGAGGTGCGGGGCTGTCACTCTGCGACCTGCGCTACTGGGCTGCCTCCTGGCACTCTGGCACTGCCGCACACTGCCTATTCATGTCGCGTGCCGCACCGCCGGCAACGGCAAGGCACGCTGCGAGACACTCTCGCGAGCGCATGTCGCTTGTCTGCTTGTTCCAGACGGATCAGACGGGTTGCACCACCGATGTCAATGACGAGAGTCGCGGCACCAGCAACCGTTTCACGTCACCATCACTTGTTGTATTCATATAAGATGCAAAGCCCGGAGGAATGCTTCAGACTGTATCCAGATCTAGGGAGTCAGGGACAGCGGCGCCCACTCCGCGTCGGACTCCATAGTGGGTTGCGAACATGGAGGCATGGTCAAAGGACATACCATGCACACCGAGAGACTTAGTGCTGGAGTGTGGACCGACGTCTCCTACACCTGATTGATCACCTTTGCAGACCCTCAGATACAGCGTTACACGAGCTCCTGCCGTGCTGGTACCTCGCTGCAATCGGTAGAATATGAATGGCCTAGTTCATCCGTGCATTGCTGAAGATAGTTGCAGCTGTGCGCTAGTCTATTGACCTACTACCGGACTTTAGGAAACACAACGACAACGGTAAGAGCTGCATGGGTGGGAAGGCCTGGCTGGAGCGACCCCCGCACGTAGATCTTCGCAAGTGACACTCTGCCGGTTTCGATGCTGTAAGCCCAAGGATAATTTCAGGTAAGGCGGGGGTGCATGTGGGTGTCGCCAGCATCATCCCCTGCACCGTTCTCGTACGTTTCTTGCGGTGTCCGATGGTGACCACGTAAGTCAGTGTAAAAGTCAGGCGTCAGGCCCTGGAAAGTGTCAGCGTCGATGCACGTGGTCCATGATGCAGCCCTGCATTTAGACCCAATAAGCGAGGAGAGACATATTATCTCCACTGGTCTCCAGTGCTCCTCTCAGCTCAGTGTTGAACTTGGCTCGCTCCACAGTGTGGAGACCAAGTTCTCCAGGACACACTGACAAGGAACCAGTAATCGTTGCTAATAGCGTACGAGGCACAGCTGTAACGGTGTCTCGGGAACCAAATGCGGTTCCTCGAAAGACAAGGTTGTGGACCATACGGACCATTTGACCTCAGACTCTGGAACGTCAAACTAAAACAACAGTTCCCACGACCTAGCACCAGGATCTCAATGTTGTTTCACAGAGAATGTGTACTCTCGTCTTGCCTCTCTCCCATCATTCTGGCGACATCACTCACAGCTTTCGCGCGATCCTCGACGTTGAAGGGACCCTTGAGGTCTCCATGGAAATGAGATGACACCTCATCACGGAACTGCTGGACAGGGTTGAGCCCCTTCTTGGCACAGCTGGTCGGCGTCAGTTCCATTGCCGTACTCCGCATCTGGAAGGGACAGAGAAGAGGCGAGCGCTGCTACCTAGCAGTACCCCCTCCTCTTCCCTTTCCTCTCCAATGAATACTCACATCCAGGAGAACCATCGGTGACCGGTCGTGACGTCTGCAATCGAGCGTCAGCGATGGGGCGATCGAGGTATCATGGCGATGACGACAGCCTTATCAGTGGAACAAGGGCAGTGGCTGATAGGAATTGCCATTCAGGCGCTTGCCCAATGTCTCCGATCCACTGAAACGACGGAGCAGGCCTATGTCGATACGAGCGTCAATGGCGAGGAAGCCGCTCCAATCTGATCTGTCCGCCGGCATTCGTGACTCACGAGTGATCTCGTCCGCGTGAATGACCTCCAAGACAGCCGCCGACTCCTCGTCCTTCGCCAGCCTCAGCTTAGCTAGAGTTAACGGGTTCATGTCAACACCTCGAGCCTCAGCGACAAGATGGATAATTGCGATACGCGACAAAAGCGAGTCGGCGGTCTCCATCGCGGACTTCCAGAGACCGGCGTGAACTGAACTGCGTTAGCTGAGGGGACTCAAAAAATGCGCAATGCTGGACATACCAGTCTGCGATCCAAAGTAAGAACCCATCTCCTGCGACAATTAGTGTTCCACAACTTCCAACTGTTCTCACTCTTAACCGCTTGTTCAGCAGTGAGAAGTGCTTAGCCTCGTCTTCCGCGACCTTGGCCCAGTCGAGGAAGTACTCAACCGGCAAGCGCTCTCCCTCGATCTCAAACTCGGCAAAACGAGCTATGATGTCCCACGCAAGATCAATCGCGTACTGTTCAATGTTCGCGAGGGCATCTATTGGTTAAAGGTGGAGAAGACGAAGCAAATCGATGGCGATTTTTTCAAGCGGCCACGAACGGATATTTTGCGATGCACGAGCGTTAGAGCAAATCCGTGAGAGTCAGAAATATGGAGAGTAGGTGAGTGGAGAGAAATCACAGACGTTTCATGGTCGACAATTGAGGTGAAGCAGAGGAAGCGTCAGTAACTCGCTAACGACTATCAGTTTAGGTGACTCACGAAGCATCTTGATTCGCGATTTTTCTGTTCCACCTCGGCCACTGCGAAACGATCAGAATTGGCACCACCGGAAGGAAGTACTACTCACAGTTTTCCTCGCTTGTTGGGCGGGACGATGGTAGCGAAGCGCGGCGGCTCATCGAGGAGCCCGACCGTCTCGCGGATGCGCTTGATCTCCCCCTTGGTTGGCCGGATCGACTTCAACTTGCCCGCACGCATGCGCTGGACACCCTCCTTCGTGAGGATACACTTCAGGTCGGGATCAGCGGTGGCGAGAACGAGATGAGCGAAGCCGAGAAGAGAGGTCGGAAGCTCGGACGGCAGCTCGAGCTGCGGCTGGCCCGGCACGGTGGAGGGGATCGGACCATCGCCGAGGTTAAGGTCCTTGAGCGAAGGGATAGGCGGATCAGCGAACTCTGCGTTGTTAGCAATGCAGCGTCATGAACACGTGAAGAGTGACGAAGTGTGAGCAAGATGGCGCAAGGAAGCGAGGAAGAGGAGAAGACAAAGTCGAACGGTGGATGATGGCACACGCCGTCAGGGGAAACTGCAGCGGAGCCAACCAGCGGGCAAGGCTCGCCTTTGGCGTCACTCTGCACATGTTTTAGGAGTCAGGAAGCCTGAAGGGGGGGAGAAGAGACATCGAATGATCATGACAGGCGGTGGAGTTGACGTCAACCACGCCTTCCTCGCCAGGTCGTTGGCATGCAACCCACCCTCCTCGTCCTTCCTCGTCCTTCCTCGACCCACAGAGCGCAGTCCAGCTGTCCGTAGATATCCTAGATCATGCACGTACCTTCGCTGACCCCGCGGAACTCCACAACCTCCCATTCATGTCCTCCATCGTTGTGCGGGGCGTCGACCCACACCTCAGCATCGTCTCCCTTCCCGATCACCTCGACGTTGTACGTGCAAGTCTTCAGTCCAGTAGCTGAAAGTTAGTACTATGTAGCTTTTCAATAGTCGGTCGGTCTTATTCACAGCTGCTTCCGTCGCGCATGTCTGGGGCGTCAGCATTCGCCGGTGGCAACAGAAGCAGAGGACATACCGAAATCGTACTGGTGCCATGGGCAGACTGAAGCGTCAGCTCGATAGCAATGTGCCGGTAGCTCACCAACTGCGCGAGTGTCCTCAATGTCGTCAATCTCGATCTCGGCGTGGCTGAGAGGAGCGCCAAGGTGAGGACAGGTCTCTTCCATGCAGTACAGCTCGGGCTTGTCCGAACCAGGGTTCTGGACTGTGGCGAGCGTAGGACACGGTGCCTCCTTTTCGGTAGCCTCATTAGCATCCGCGGATTCAGCTCCCGGCTTGTTGGAATCGTAGACGTTGTTGACACGGAACAGTAGGAGGCGGTGGTAGGTCGAGGGCTGCGTCTTTGTGCGGAGGGCGAGATGGAAGCGGGTGTGCGAGTAGGTGTCCGCGAGGCGGCATGCTCTTTTGAATCAGTACAATGCAATTGATCAGGACGCACCTCACTCGGCCTCTGACAGCGGTCATGACGGCGTAGTGGCGGAGGATACGATGCAAGGGGAGAATGGTGGTAATGGAGGATTAAGGACGTCGAGTCGGGACGAATGACGGTACGGAGGGAGATTGGGAGATACAGGGTGGTTCAATATTTTGGAGACGGGGGAGATATCTTCCGATGATTAGCCGGAGGGGGGGGTGGAGGTCTGCCCAGGTACACGGTCTTTTCGCGGGCGGGCGTTGGGCACACTGGCCAGACAGACCAGACAGGAGCCGAGACAATCGACCGAGGGGAGCACGCCGAATTGACGGAATTCGGCCTTGAATTGCTACAGGCTAGGATGCATGCACGCACATCGGTCGCGTGGTCAGCTCAATTAGTCCGCGGTAGTCACCATGGAGATGACGAACGGACGTATGGCGGAACGAATGCTCGCGATAAGTGAACCTGCGACATGAGACGGGCGGCTAGTTATCAGGAAGGGCTGCTGGGATGCAGGCATGGTGAAGGGAGGCGGCGGCTCTGGGCGGGCGCCGTCACGCACGACTGTGGTCAGGGGAAGGCGCGTTTCGGCTTGACGCGAGAGGTCGGAAAAGGGTAAGGACGGAGATGGCTACCGACTGCCGAATGGAACGGGAAGGATGGAAAGGACACTCAATCGCGCGACGCCGTCACCCATTGCATTGCACCTAAAGGCACCCTTCTCCCGCCTGCGCCTGAGAGCATGCAAGACGACACTACGACAGCATGCATGCATCCGACTTCTGGAAGCATTCAGACGACCGAATCCATGCACTCAGACTTTCCACTCTCACGGCGCCTCGTCCATCCGCTCGCGTGCGTACGCAGTGAGGACGCGCGGCCGAACGCGTGAGACGCGATGCATGCAGTGGGTGCAGGTCCCCTAGCTCGAGTTCTGTGCCGAGTCCCGAGTTCCAACCGGCGACAGGCTATTCATTCTTAGGGTCGCATGGTATAGCACCCTTTCTCCCAGCTCTGACGCCAGCTCCGCTGGATCTACTTTCCATCCACCGCGACGTTCACGTTCAACGCATCTTACGTTTTCATCTCCCTCACACCACCCGATCTACTCTCCACGACTGGCAACCTATCGTTGCACATTGTCGACAACGGCCATCGAACCAGCGCCCGTCATACTTAGTCTGTGTGTGACGGACGTCATCCACCACTTTTCCATTCCACCCGCCGGCCGGCCTCCCTTCCCACCTCCACACAGGCAGGCACTCCGGCTCTCGATCTGGATCATTAAACCTTGCTTCGCCGGAGAGCCCATCCGACCGCACCCCGTCCATCAGTGCCGTGTAGCGCACGTACGCCTGCCTCACCAAGCACCCTGGCCCAGCTGCTCAGCCATACCCGCTTGGCGTCGGCGGAGAGTCGCGAGCACGGCACCTATTCTTAAGTTCGCCACCCCTCTACGTCCTGAGCGTCTGCCTGCCTTCGCTGGGGCCTGACGGTGACCATGTCTGCGCTCGGTTACAGCCTTGGACAAACGCCTGGCGCCGCTGTCGCGAGCCCTTCCTTGCAGTGCGTACCAGCATTCCAATCCGTCCCTCCAGCATCCGTCCCTTCCTCTCATTCATTATCTTTCGATATTGAACTTCGAAGTTAACTCTCATTGTCACATCCAACATTTTCTACCCACCATTCCGTTCCTTTAAGCGCTAATGCGTCGCAGTAGAAAGGGCGCCTGGGAGCCCCTCCCCTACATCTACTCCGGCCTCGTCGTTCACCCCTTCCACCCGTCGTCCTCCCAGCCAGCCTCCCCCAACAACGCTCTCAAGTCCCCGACGACATTTTCACGACCACGAGTCCCGTCCTTCTCGACAATAGCCGGTCGAGATGACACCTTCTACTCTTCCCGTACGAATCCTCACGAGGTAAACCTCGACGTAGGCGACGAGTTCTTCGCTTTCGAGGAGTATCGGAGCGCAGAGGAGGGAGACGATTCCATTTGGTACAGAGGGTCCGTGTGATCACTTTACGCTAGTCGCTCTGCTGACAGTACCAGATATGTTGTCCAAGGCGTTTCGCTGCCGATGCTCATGCCCGACGCCGAGTCGCCTGATCTCTATCCGAAAGCTGAGCCCTCCGTTCTCATCGGAATCTTCCCAGCCGCCGCAGTTCACGTTCGGCATAACGCCGTCACGGAAAGCGAAGTCCTCACGGCCGCTCATGAGCAGGCGCGAGAACTTGCAGAGGCCCGTTCGCGCGAGCTTCGAATGGCAGCGGTGCGAGAGGAGGACGAGTTCGACGAGGGCGAGAGAGAGCAAGATGGCGGGCTCGAGGAGGGAGAGCACGGCCGCGACGACCGACCAAACGGCAACAGTAACGTCATCCGAAGACCCCACCGACCTAAGTCTCTCGTTCTTGCGGCCGAGCCCAGAATAAAGGAGCAGCCGCCGCTTCCGACCCTCACCGCTGGTGACTCGACTGTTGCGGGTCAACAATGGCCTTTGGTTGACGAAATTGCCTGTGCAATCAGGGAGTGGTACGCTGTGAGTTGTGTGTATCGTGTGTGGTGGCTGACAGCAGCGCCTGCCAACGTATCTTGCTATGCGCGAGTACCGTCTCTTCAACGCAGTCGTCCAGCACATCGACGCGCTGTTCCTGGGCCGCCGACAACTGTTGTCACAGATGCTCAGCAGCGACGAGCTTGTCCGAATCCGCCGGGAATGCGTTTCACGTCTCGTCAAGTGCAACGTTGCCCAGGGTCTTGAGGTCATAGTACGAAGTCTCAAGGATGGCAGCGTTGTGGGGGTGGACAAGGACCGAGCATTGACGAGTTCTGGCTGGATGGGCGGAATCATCGCGTACATTTATCAAGTCCAGGTGAGTTTTGGCTGCTCCAGCCACTGACAACAGCTCGCGTACATCGATCTCGTTCCCCTGGACGCTCTCTTCGGCAAGCAGACGATCCCCCACCCTCTCGCCACCTCCATCCGCGGCCCATCTTCTCCCCTACAGAGCCCCACCGATGTCCCAGAAGGCATGGAGCTGTCCGCGAATACAGCTGCTGCAGCTGCAGCTAACGCTACCAGCGGGTACCACTGCCTATTCGACTTCCGTGCATTCGTCGCCAGTCCGTGCGCTCCCGGAGAGACGTGTGAACTGTTCTTCTCGCTCTACAGCAAGACGCAGAGCCGGTTCCTCACGGAAGAGTACTGTCTGGTCCTCAACCACAACGGCAGCCCTGCGAGAGACGCAGAGCGGAGGTTAGGAAAGTTAAGGACGCTGTTCGTCGACCTGAGGGCCGACGATGTCCAGAGCGGAACGTACCTCGTCTGTCGTATTGTCCGCAACGGCAATATGAAGATTGGCACGGAAGCTAGCTCAGTCGGGTCCCCCGATACTCGGCCGAAGAATAGGAGAGGCAGCACCATGTTCAGCGACGCACCTAGCAAGTGGCGAAGCTCGGTCTCGATCCCGGACAGTATAACGGACGACTCGGCCTCGACAACCTCCGGCTACGAGCCCCGACGAACTCGAACTATCGACACTCAGCAGTCGCGCGGATCTTTCTCGTCTTCAAAGTCTGGAGGCATCCGTCGTCCGTTTGGCTGTGCTGTGTTTGAACTGCCAACCATAAGCAGGCTGACGGGAGATGTCGGCGGAGAGGACCTGGCGATGCCGATCTACGTCGCCCGAGATGAGGCTAGCTTTGCCACTCTGCACGCTGACATTATCTTGCATAACGAGCGCGCCTACGACCGATCACCCCGAGCAGACGCTATTGCTTTTGGTCTGAGACTATTCCACGGCCCTCTTGATCAGATGATTAGAGAGCACCCGTCAATGCTGCTCGAGACGACACAGACTCTTCGTTTGGGATTCCCTGACGTTGTCCCGCCTGGTGCAGTTCGCAACGACCTGTACATCAAGCTTTGGACGGCATCCTTCTCGACCATGTTCCCGGCCGGCGGCACGTTGAGGGTACGGAAGACGGTGGCTCCCATTCCGGCCAGCACGCAAGTGACGTTGGAGGTGCGTCGCGCGGATGGTTCCATCGTTGCGGACTCTCTCTACGCCGGCGGATCGGGCGAGCCTCCCACTGGCCAGTACAACTCGATCGTGTACTACCACAACGACCGCCCCACTTTCGGAGAGCTCGTGAAGATCGCCCTGCCACAAGGCACCGGAGACTGTCACCTGTTCCTCTCCTTCCGGCACCGCGCCAGGGAGCGCGAGATCTCACACGAGACGCCGTTCGCCTTCGCTTACCTCCCCCTCTTTGCTCACAACGCCTCAATCAAGGACGGAAAGCACGAGCTGATCTTATACCACATGGAGAAGGCGGGAGTGCAACTGACGCCGAACTTATACTTCGAAGCTCCGTCGACCGGCGAACCGAAGCTTTCTGCCGACGCTAGCCGATACATGACTGTCCTGCGCGACAGGATCTCGCTGTGGACATTCCTGTGCTCGACCCTTCACACTCAGGACGACACCCTGCGCGCTCTTTTCGCATGGCAGAGCGCAGACGCTGCAGCGCTGTGCAACACGCTGCAGATGTTCCAGTTCGTCGGCGAAGACGAGATCGCCAAGTTCCTCCAACCCGTTCTCGACGCTCTGTTCGCCATCCTGGTTTCTCACTTAGGAGATCGCCGAGAAGAGGTCGATGAGCTGGTATTCAAGGGTCTGGTCAAGGTGCTGGCGATGCAGTCGGACCGACGATTCCCATCTTTCGGCCCGATCATCGCTGCCTACACCTCCAAGCACTTCGCCTTCGCTTCGTCCGCCTCGCATCTGTTGCGCGGCATGAAGACAGTGATGGGACGACCGGAGTCGCAAGAATACCGATCATTATTGAAGGTGTGGCACAGCATGTTCAAATTCATCATCCGATCTCGAGAGTTGGACCGCTCCCGCGGTTCTTCTCTGGGACCGACTGCTTCTCAGCTTGACGCAGACTTCAAACACCAGACACGCGAGATCCTCGGCGAGATCAACAACATCATGGTGTCATCGGACAAGAAGCTCATTGGCTCGCAAACTCTGGCTGTCCAGCACTACGCCGACATCCTGCCGGATCTGGCGCAGGTATTCGCCCCAAGCGAGATCTCTGAGATGGTCATTGAGTTCACGGACACGCTCACCCGAGCGCAGGGCAATCTGGCTGTTTATAAGCTGCTGCTTATCTTGCAGATCGTCAAGACCTTGCTCAGCTTTAACGACACACGGGCAGAGCTGATTCCGGCCATTATCCGATGGATCAAGCCTCATATCGGTCGCTATGAGGAGGACCTGTACTCTGCGCGCAACGAGACTCGGGCTCTGAAGGACAGCCGCCAGATCAAGTGGCTGGAGTGCAACCGCTTAGCCATCTCGATCATGGGTTGGACTGTTAACCAGCTACAGCTGCTCCTGGACTCACCGATCGTCAAGTCCAACCCTGTGCAGCTGTCGCAGGAGGAGGACAACATGGAGTATTGCCTATCTATCCTGCCCCATCTCCTCGAGTCTTATAAGGAACTCGCCAGCGACTCGACTATGGCTCTCCTGGAGCGTCACCGCTCGTCCGCTACTGTATGGAAGTCGAACCCCGATGTCTTCCCCAGCTCGCACCCGTTCGCGTTGGTCTCGCACCTTCCTCCGCCCGCCCTACTCGGTCAAGAGGAGGAGGGTCTGCCGCCAGCCGGAACGTTCAGGTGCGGTCTCGCTGAAGTATCAGTTGTGATCTTTACTCTCGTCATCGCGACACCTCGCGCCAACATAGTGCGGTGGTTCGAGGAAATCGTCGACATGCAGGGCGAGACGCAAGTCAAAGAGACTTTGATGACGGCTTTCTCAGTCTTCAACTCGATCATCAACTTTGAGGCTTTCCCTCGTCAGTGGTTGACCCTATCGGGACTCGCTTTCACGGCGGTCATCCGCTTCCTTGAGGCGGTTGTGCAGTTCCTCGCTCGGCCCGAGTTTGTGCCACCCATCGAGGAGATGGAGAGATTTGACGTCAAGCTCTGGACTCAGTGCCTGGAACTGCTCTGTGACCTGTGCGCCAGCGACGAGCTCGCCCTGGAGGAGCAAGGTCTCCAACGCCGCCGTGCTGCATGGATCATTGCCGGAGACCTCCGCGACGAAGGCGCTGCTTTGCTGCATCGACTCTGGAATGCCATCGGCTGGCAGTCGCGCGACCAGGCAACCTCTGGATCCCGCTATGGAGGCTACCAGGCAAGGTTTACGGGCCTTGCAGAGCGTATCCTTACCCTGTGCCTGTCGTCTCATGAACGCCTGTGCGATGCCGCAGTGGACGTGCTGTTCTCCATGATCTACGCCGAGTATGTCTTGGACGGCAAGTTCAACGCCATTCAGACGGAGATTTTCACGAAGCTCGAACTGCTTTTCACTCACCGTACTGTCTCGGCGACAGAGACCGCTTCGCGGGCGTACTTCGTGTCCCGCCTGCGCACCGTCTTCGAGCACCAGGCCGACTTGGACAACAACTTCTGCGAGCACGTCGGCACCTTCCTGGACCAGGTCGAGCTGTTCATCGACTTGCTCATGGCTGTCCGCGATCTTCCTCAGACGCCACGATGGAAGGAGGAGCGTGTGGCCGCTATCTTCCGCCTCATGGAGTTCTTCTCCAGGGTCGGTCGCGACGATCTTTACGTGCGGTTCGTTCACCACCTCGTGTCGATCAACGTCGCTGCGCGTGACTGGCTTGGTGCGGGTCTGGCCCTCAAGCTCCATGCCGACCTTTACGACTGGACAATGCAGGGAGAGCTCGTCGACGAGTTCCATGCAGATGATCTGCACCTGCCTGCGCAGACGCAGTTCCAGCGCAAGGAGGCGATCATGTACCACGTTCTCGACTACCTCGCCGAGGCGGAGGCGTACGAACAGGCGGCCGAGATCTGTCGCGACATGGCCGACCAACATCGCCGGATCACGTTCAACGTCGCTCGCATCTCGGAACTTCTCACGCACGAAGCGAAGCTTTGGGAGCGCATAGGATCGACGGCGCGCCCGAAGCCAGAGTACTTCCGTGTAGCTTACTTTGGCAACTTCACTCGGCTGGACCTCGACAAGGAGTTCGTCATCCGCGGAGTGCCGAAGCAGAAGTACAATGACTTCTGCGACCAGATGGCTGCAAAACACCCCGATGCGCTCATCCACAGGACGAAGGTTCCTCCAACTGAGTCCGTTCGTTACGGCACCGAGCCCGTCATCTGGATCACAACTGTCAGCCCGGTCCCGGACCTGAAGCAGCCTGTCTTCGCCAAGGGCGTGAACACGAACATCCAGAACTACTACAAGTACAACAGTATCAACACGTTCGAGACGACGCGCCCGTACTACATGCATCCCGACGAGCGAGAGCCGGTCCTGCAGTGGATTGAGAAGACGACGGTCACGACTGCGAATGACCTTCCGGCCCTCCAGAGCCGCGCCGAGATTATCCACATTCATCTCGACCACATCTCGCCGGTGCAGACGGCCATCTCCGCTGTTCGCAAGTCCGACCGTGACCTCCGCCAGCTGGTCAACTCGCGCAACCCCGACGCCAAATCGCTCGGAAGCGCTCTCAACGCTGCCGTCGACTCGAAGGTCAATGGAGGTGTGCCTCTCTACAAGAAGCACTTCCTCGACCCCGACTATGTCGAGCGACACCCCGTCGAGGCGCGAAACGTCGCCTTCCTCGGCGACGTTATCGTTGACTACGCTAGGACTATCCAAAAGGGCTTCGCGGCGTACCAGAAGCTCAGCCGAGACATCGCCTTCCAGGAGGCTCTGCGCGCGCGCTACAATAAGGTCTTCGCCGAGGAGAGCCTGCACCTGCCGCCAATCGAAGAGGCCGACCTGCCGCCCATGTCCCCCGCGCTCGCCACGCCCCTCGCTTCAACGCACACGACACCGCTCATGCCCGACATGGCCACCGTTCCTAACGTTCCCCGCCCTGCATCCCCAGCTCTTACCGAGGATGAAGCTAATAATTCGTCTGGACAGAGCAGCTATACCCTGCCTACTCTCCGACTCGGTCCGCAGACGCCCACGACTGAGACGCACTCCACGCTCACAAACCCGTCCATCAGCTCGCGCGGACCGAACTCGCACGGTCCCAGCAGTGTCAGCAATGGAGACACTCCTCCTGCTGCTCCCTGCCGCGGCACTGGCAATTTAGTCAACTCTGCTGGCGCCAGCCAGTCTTCCATCTCCGTCAGCCTCTCGCGAGGCGACTCTTTGAAACGCGCCAACGGGCACTCGCTATCGAAGAGCTCAAAGGACTTCATGGAATTCGGCGACGGCAGCGTCACGCCGCGCTCGAACCACATCCCGCGCTCGCTCTCAACGTCGACTTCGGCGACTATCCCGCGCGGCACAGTGGAGGAGGAGATCGACGACCTGCTGCCGCTTCCGGGTAACCGGGTCAACGGCCGCTTACACTCGACGAGCAGCCGCTCAAGCTTGCCTGCCATGCCCCCTGTTCCTCCTGTCCCCGAGGAGCCGAAGCGCAGCAACATGCCACCTGTCACCACCACTCCGTCCAAGGGCCTGCGACGGTTCGGGTCCCTTCTCCGACGTTGAAAAAGATGGTGTTCCAGTTTCTTCAACGCATACCACAGTATCTCAGGTTATAACCCATCCTTATATTTTGGCAACGACTCTTCACGATGTCTTTCACACTTGTAAAACTTGGACTACCGACCGCGATTGATGCGATCCCACTATGCATATAATGCTTCAACGCCATGTTCTCTTCGTGCACAAGAAAAGGTACATACAACAAATTCGGTTCAGATACTCTATGTCGCCAGCAGGCAGGAAGGCTACTACACTCGCCCGCTTTCTGCTCACTTCGAAGACTGCTTGTAGCCCTTCGTGTTTAGAACGATGTTGCCGCAGATGGCGCACAGTCCCTTCTTGTACGCGCACTTCTGGCATCTCGTCGCGTTGTTCTGAGCAACTTGACCCTGGCCGTCAGTCTTGGATTTGCCTCCCGCAGCTCGCCTCTGCCTGTGTTGCTGATTACTGTGCGGCACTCACCTTGCAATCAATGCACTTGTTGCTGTACGGGTTCACGTTCCTGCTACCTCCTGGCTTCGCGTACGGAGCAGCACGCGCACGCGCCGAAAGCAGCTTATTCTCGCCGATCTTGCGGCCCGACGCCGCTGAGGGCTTGAAGGGGTCCGTCGTCGCGACCTGGGACGTTTTCTGCATGTCAGCTGGCCCTTTCCAAGCGAGCAGCTTACCTTCTCGCACTTCTTGCACACCATAACGGAGAGGATGAGATGAGAGTAAGATGTCCAGAGGAAGTTCGTCACAACAAACAGGTGTCGCAGATCGGCATCCACGCCGGTGACAAGGACTGGGTGACCAGCCTAGTTGGATTACTAATCAAGGAGAACATCAGGAAAAGCCATTAGCATTTGCCACGTGGACAACGCAGCCTGACGTGTACTCGATATCACCGCTCCCAGGGCCAGCTCAGAGAGGTGACGACACCACCTGCAGCTCGGACTTCATCGAGCGCCAGACACTACACGTCGCTTCATCTATCGAGCTCGTCGACAGCGGGCACGCCGAAAACAGAAGACCGAATCAGCTCAACGCCTAGTTCGGTGCGACCAAGCCGCATCCACATTCCCGCTGGCGCCTTCCCTTCTCGAACCCATATCACACTCTCTCCACCGCTACCTTCCACCTTTGAACTGCACAGCATGGACCCTCACAGGGACGAGAATCTCCCGCTCGTCGTCGATAACGGTACTGGAGTGAGTTAGCTGCATATGATCTCCAGTTGACAAACAGTTCGTCAAGTGCGGTTGGGCGGGCAGCAACTTCCCGGAATATGGTTCGTCGCGCCGTGCGGCACGCTGCCGAAATGACAGCGATGACTAGCAGCTAACGGAGATTGGTCGGTAGCTGACACTCTCAGTGTTCCCGTCCGTTGTTGGTCGGCCGATTTTGCGTGCCGAGGAGCGCCTAGGCTCGTCGAAGCTCAGCGATCTGATGGTCGGAGACGAGGCGGCCGAGAACCGAAGCTTCCTGCAGATGTCACATCCCATGGAGCACGGCATCATCAAGAACTGGGAGGACATGGAGAACCTCTGGGACTACACGTTCAACAACAAGCTCCAGGTTGACACGCACGGTCGCAAGATCCTCCTGACCGAGCCGCCCATGAATCCGAAGGCGAATCGCGAGAAGATGGCCGAGGTCATGTTCGAGAAGTATGGTTTCGGAGGCGTCTATGTTGCCATTCAGGCCGTCCTGACCCTCTACGCCCAGGGTGAGTGTCGATCAGGTTCACCGGTGGCTGTATCGAAGCTGACATTCAGGTCTGCAGACTGGTGTCGTCGTTGACTCTGGAGACGGAGTCACTCACATCGTGCCAGTCTACGACGGATTCGCTCTTCCCCACCTCACCCGCCGTCTGGACGTTGCCGGCCGCGACGTCACCCGCTACCTCATCAAGCTCCTCCTCATGCGCGGGTACGCCTTCGAGCGTACCGCCGACTTCGAGACTGTCCGTGACATCAAGGAGAAGCTCTCGTTCGTGTCCTACGACCTCGACCTCGACAAGAAGCTCGCTGATGAGACCACCGTCCTCGTCGAGAACTACACGGTAAGCTCCCTTATCGGCGAGTCTTAGCTAACTTCAGCTCCCGGACGGCCGAGTCATCAAGGTCGGATCAGAACGCTACGAGGCGCCCGAGTGCATGTTCCAGCCGCATCTGATCGACGTCGAGCAGCCCGGTGTCGCCGAGCTGCTGTTCCAGACGATCCAGGCCGCTGCCGTCGACACGCGTGCGGAGTTGTACAAGCACATTGTCCTCTCGGGTGGTTCGTCGATGTATCCCGGCTTCCCGTCGCGTCTCGAGAAGGAGATGAAGCAGCTGTACCTCACGCGTGTCCTTAGCGGAGACGCCGAACGGCTCAAGAACTTCAAGATCCGCATCGAAGACCCGCCCCGCAGGAAACACATGGTCTTCCTTGGCGGCGCCGTCCTCGCCGACATCATGAAGGACAAAGACGCGTTCTGGGTTACGAAGGAGGAGTGGGACGAGCAGGGCGTGCGCGCCCTCGACAAGCTCGGACGCGGCGAGTAGGTCTATAGAAGTAACTGCATATGTTTTATGAAATGATATCTAGCAAGGTATGCTACCTGTAAGATGGTAGCGAGCTACAGTTGGCGGGGACCGACACCCTTTCGGCAACTGAGGAAGGGGGGTGGCCATCGCCGCTCGGCAACTTCTCAAACGAGTGTGAGATTAGAGCTTTGCCTCCTCGATGTAGAGCTTCTCGAGGCCCTTGCGCATCTCGTCGACCATGGCTGTCGGCCTGCGCTCTGTGGGGTGGACGAAGACGTGCGTGAAGCCTCCGACGGCCGAGACGGTGTCGGCACCTTCCTTGAAGAAGCCGACCTCGTAGGTGACAGAGCTCTTGCCGAGCTTGCTGACGCGGAGGCCGAGGTCGACGACGCCCGGGAACTCGAGGGACGAAAAGTAGTTGCAGTTGCTGGCAACGACGAGCCCGATCGGCTCGGACGGGCTCGGGTCTGTCGGCTTCAGGCCGCAGTGCTCGATCAGGTAAGTGTTCACGACAGAATCGATGCTGCTGTCAGCTTCATCTTCCATAGTCGCCACAACTGCCATTGCTTGTAGATGCCACGGGATCCTCCAGCGATCTGTGATTGGTATTGAGAGCGCATGGAGATGCAGGGACGAGGGCTCGGTGAATGGAACATGCAAAAGTTGCGAGGTAAGGAGGAGGAAGACACTCACAGGTAGTTGTACACTGAGTTGTTTACATGGCCGTACTGGTCGTTGTCGGCCCAGCGCAGCCTGAACGGCAGGACGTAACGGTACTGTGACCTGATGCGGGCCTTGAGGATGTTGACGGACATCGCTGATGGTGCTGAAGGTCGAAAGCCGATGATGACGCTTGAGGTGGATGGTCGGAACCGGCTACTACTCGGTGCCTTCCGGGCTGAGGCTAAGCGGCGATGTGCGCAGTGGAGGCGGTCCACCTTCTCTCCTCCGCCGAACTTTCTGCCTAAATATTGACAGCACGTCGGAGCACAGCGAGTAAGCGACAAACACCGTGCATAAATTGCCCATGCCAAAAACGCTTCAAGCGATGTGCACACCCCCGACGCCGGCGTACCGAGCATACGGACGGCCGTAGGCTCGGAGTGCTCGGTAAGCTCGGTAAGGCACCCACTGTTGCGCTAGCGCGCCAGCGCTGCCAGCCAACAGGCAGTCCGAGCCGGGATGACGTCGAAGTCCGAGCCGCGGATCCGCGATCGTGCACCGCATGATCTGCATAAGGCATTCCGCACCACAGTCAACACGCCAGGAGGAAGGTATATCATGCGGACATGTATCGAGATCTCGTCGCTTCTCACATTCCGGCATCGTCAACATCACTCGCAGCGACAACATATAAACACACACTCAGAGTCATACCACACCGATCACCTCCAACGCACCCCCTATCAGCTCTGCATATCGAGCCGTGGCTGACCTTGACGCACATTACAACACTCCACCATGGGCCTCTTTGGCAACAAGAAGGAAGAGGAGATAAAACCCATCCCGCTCCTCGACCCCGTGGAGCCGCCGATTTCTGTGTTTCCCAATATGACGCGCGATCGCCAGGTCTCTCTCGAGTACAGGCAGAAGCTGATGACGATGAAGACTGTGAGCTGTTAATGGTTTGGCGCGGCTGACGAGCAGGAAGACTTCACGGTGTTCGACTCAGACAACGACGAGCCCATTGTGACCGTCACGGGGCCGGCGATGTATGCGCGCAAGTTCAAGAGTGAGTGCCTTCCCCGAGTCCTCGTCCTCGGTCCGAAGCGACCTTCCCCAACGTCGGTGCTGCACCATCGGACCAGATGCTGTCTTCCTCGCATTCCTGTCAACTGCGATCAGTCACACATGTGGCTCTCCAAACCTCAACAGAGCTAATATGATGCGTGCCGGCGATAGCTAACGGCCAGCTGTGACACTCCCGACTGGCGAGCCCCTGTTCAAGATGCGCGTCAAGCTCGCGGCAGTCAATCTTCGCATCATCTGCGAGGACGCCGAGCGCGGGACAGAGTTCTTCCAGATCAATCGCGAATGGGCATGTGAGTACCTTATCTTCGGCCCGGCAGCCGTAGTAAGATGTGCCCCCGACAGATACGAAGGAAGCTTCCTCAACAAAGCCCGGAGTACCTCTGCTCCAGCTCTGTGGTCCCCGATCACGGAACATGTGCGCTGGGCACCGGCGAGACGTGCAGATTGAAGCACGTCTTGCAGCTGCTCGAGCGCATGTCGGCATGTAGAGGATGTGCGCGTTTTTGCGGGGGCATGCGTGTTCAAGCGTGCGCTCTCGTCCACCTGCACTGCACTGCCTTAATTGCGGACTGACCATGAGAGGCCGTGCTGACAGTCACAGGGAAGGTCAAGCTGAACCTTCGCCAAAATCTCACCGTTGGAGACTCGCCAACGTTGCACCTCGTCGGCAGCGCGGGCGGGTCGCAGGCCAGGGTGACGCTGAAGGACTCTGGCCAGCTCGTGGCGATGCTCGACCGTGTGCGCTGGGGCAAGGAGGGAATGCACAACAAGCTGACTGTAAGTTAACAACAAGGCACCTAAGTAACTAACAGACAGTATCGCATGGCAGTCGCGCCAGGCGTGGACCTCGCACTCATCACCGCACTTTGCCTGGCCTGGGACAAGGCAAAGGAGGACGACAAGAAGGTAGCAGCTGCCGCGTCTAGCGGTGGCGGCGGTTAGCCACTTCGCCTACGGCACATCCTTTCCAGCCGCTGTTGGCTGTGGTCCCTGGTTGCCCAGGTGGCGAAGCGTCACACGACGTTTGAGACTTTTTTCGGGATTCTATCGGACAAGACTGTCTGTATCTATATACAGCGCTGGCCGCGCTAGCCTAGCCGCCCTTGTAACTGTTAATATGCCATTCATGATTCGTTGCCGTTATTCGCTTGCCAGTGTTCAAACGTCCATGTGGATCGATCGACGCGGCGTAATCGTGCGTCCGTGACATGCTGCGGCGTTGCGGCGCCGCCTCTCTGCTCCGTCCCCTCACTTTTCGACCCTCACGAACCCCTCTTTCCGAGGCGTGATTAGCTAAAAGTCGATATGATTGAAAAAAGAACGTCTCGCCCGCTATTCAGCAGCACTCTGGTCCGCATCCAGGGCTGCAATCCGCAAGGCACGGTGAGGGGTCGAGGGGCTGAAGAGGACAACAAAACGCACGAAGAAAGGATATCAGGTGAAGTCAGGGCTGTATGTGTCCGCCTGAGCAACATATTGCCCATCCGAGTTCTTTGGCAACGAAAAAGACGTCGTTAGCGTTGCGCACGAGCACGAGCCTCGCAGGGAACACGTTTGGAAACACGTTTAGGAAACAGGTTTAGGAAACAGGTTATTGAACTCTTTTTACGATCGCAGCTGCCCATGTGCATCAAACAGCGCGCAGAGGGACAAGGACGGCCCAGGGAAACGGTAAGAGCTGCGCGGTGGGGGTTTGGGGGGGGGGGGGCCTTCTGGCGCGTCTGAGTTGCCTCACCTCACAGGCTGACGCAAACGTCCAGGTTAAGACGTCCGGCGTTGCCACCACCGCACGGACCGCACATACCTCTCGTCCAGGACACGCAGGATAGAGGTGAGGGTATCCTGCGCTCGATGAGCGCTGCCATTCTCAATCCCTGTCAGCATCCTGTCAGCATCCTGGCACCCTTGCCTGTCCACATGAACGGCACGACCTGACGGGCACTTTATCTCTGCGTATCCTGTCTTTGCACATCTTTCCCTTGTGCGACACCCTGCGGAGGGGGTCGGACGAGGGGGAAAGGATGGACATCTCCATGTCCCCCGTGGGGTGCAAGGGATGCGGGTGGGTGCGGGCCCACGCGCCGCCGGTGGCACTCGCACCGGGGCCAGGAGCGCCAGCGGTTAGACTATCGAGGGTGTTGAGGGGCTGGCGAGATTGACCAGTCAACATCGTCGACTCCAGACGCTGACGCATGCCGCTTTGCATCGTCGAGCGAGCAACGATGCGCCGATTGATCGAAAGCATGAAAAGCATCCGCAGCCAATCGCGAGCTACCATTGTTTGCCGGGGGGGAAACTTCGAGCGATCAAACTCTGATCGGGGCAAGATAATCCAAATAAACCAACCGGCAGCTTAGGGCCCATCGCTGGTCCGGCTCTATCTTTGCCCTGGGTAGATAATAGCCAGGCCTCGTATCTTTCGCTACCGTTACGTCAAAGGCAAGATTTAGCGTCGAGGAAACCTCTGGCTGGATCGGGCGGAACGCGGCCCGCAGAAGTGCAGCGTTGCAGAAGAACGCAGCGGGGGGACATCCGCACCCTCTCGGCAGGAGGTAAAGCAGGGGATAGATCGGAAGGTGTCCGGACATGAGGATTCCGGGGCCACCCAATTGAGTTTGTGTATCCCGGTATTGCGGTAGAACACTCGCAGTGGGTTCATCGAGACGTTGGAATGATGTTTGTCCTCGTGCACGCGAGTGAGTCATCGGCCGACCTTTGCCCAATGAGACAGCGGGGAGCGTGAGCTTGGCGGCCTATGCGAATCCTCTGGGCCTCGGGTGGCCCACAAAGAGTAAGAGGAATGCGAGACAAAAGGAGATCAGGCGAAATACCTTCGGCGGACCGGCCACCTGGATGCCAGCTGCTTGGCTGCCAGCTCCCCACGGGGGGTACCGCTCCGGCAAGCACGGCCCCACAACGGTCCGCCAGCCCACAACAGCCCACAGCCCACTTGCGTATGCAATTCGCCAAGACATCCCGCCTTCCACCACAGTGTCAGCCTGTTGCAGTTTTGAGATCAGGATCCTGAGCAGCCAAGCGATGCAGCCAGATGGCTCGGTGCAACGACGCTCTTCTCACGCCGCCTGCGCGCTCCTGTGTGCTCCAGCAGAAGAACTGCGAGATGGACAGCCGGCCTTGGTCAACTTCTGCCTGGGCCCCCTCAGCGCCTCGGCGCCTCTGCCCCATGCCCAGGCGTCGCGGGGATCAGGATACCCAGGGCTGGGTCAGGGCCAGACTCGATCACGACCCTGGACAGTAGGATCTCGTGAGCACCTCCACTTGCAGAGCTCGACCTCGACAGGCGCGGTAGGAGGACCAAGCGCACTCATCTACCTTCCGCTCTGAACGTGCTCGTGCTTTTCCTGCTCTGCTTTCTCAATTCCACATGGTCGTACTCACGTACTCAAGCGCAGCTCGTGCTCAGTAAAACCCAACAGGCACCGAAAGTAGCGAGTCGGAACCCTAGGCGCCTTACAGGACAGATCGTTATCCTAAGGTCCATTGGTACCTCTGCTCTCCGCCTGTGCTCGCTTCAGCAGTAATCCTCCTGGTCTCAGACGTGAATCACAAGACCACCCGTACCTCTCATCCCACCTCTTCGGCAACCAGCGCATCAGACCTGCGCCCCGTCGCCCACGCCACAACCGTACTCGTACGCCCCGCACATCTCGACGCCCAACCGGAATCTCAGCAAGCCCGTAAGCCCGAACACCAGACAACCCGGTCAACGGTAAGACGGCCAGGCGGCCCATCGCATTCTCGACTTCCGTACCTCGACCCCGCTCGGCTCCTTGGCTTCTACCTCTATTGCCCAGCTGCCGCACTCTAAACGTTAAAGGGGCCAGTCGCTCCGAAACCGTGATATCCGCTCCTCCAGCTTCCTTGCCCTCCCACTTTCCTAAGCTTCCAGGCCCTCCATCGCCGCCTGACTTGCATACTACTTAACCCCCACACATCACCTCACGCTCTTTCCTTTTTTGCTCGGCCAACCACCCACCCACACCAGTCCACCTTTTCTTCTTCACCACTTGCACTTGACTTGTCCTCGACCTCCTTTCTTCGACACATAGAAGCAGCACCGTCAAAGAACGCAGGACACTTGTGCCGCTCGCAGCTTGTTTCTTTCCCCTTCACCCTGCCCTCACCCTTGTTGACTTTACTCCCCTTCGCCAGCCGACACCATGGCAACCATCGTCAGGCATGGCCCGGGGTCCTCCCACAGCTTCGAGGACCGCCGGAGTCTCGAGAAGATCTCCCAGGACAACCAGTTCGACACCGCTCCCGATGCCCTCCCCGAGCCCGACCCCCGCGCGCTCAAGTGGGCCATCCTCAAGCTCGACATGATCTTCGTTCCCGCCGTCACCATGATCTACTTCCTGTCCTTCCTTGACGTAAGTGATGCCTCTGGAGACGCAACTGACAAGAACAGCGAAGTAACATCGGTAACGCGAAGCCAGCCGGTCTTATGGAGGACCTCAAACTCACCAACCACCAGTACTCGATCGCGCTCACTGTCACCTATGTCCCGTACATTGTCGCTGAGCTACCCCTTACGCTGCTCATCCGCAAGGTCGGCCCGAACATCCTGCTCCCCGTCCTCATGGTCTGTTGGGGTCTCATCACCACCTTCCAGGGTTTCGTCCACAACTATGCTGGTCTTCTTGCTGCTCGTTTCTTCCTCGGCGCCGCCGAGGGAGCCATTCTTCCTGTACGTCTCGCAGCCTCGTAAGCCGTTCGTCCAAGCTAACAAACAGTGCTGCATGACCTACCTGTCCACGTTCTACCGCCGCCAGGACCTCGCTAAGAGGACCGCGTTCCTGTTCTGTGCGACCTCGCTCGCCGGTGCTTTCTCCGGTCTGCTCGCTGCCGCCATCGTCCAGATGGAGGGCCTGGGAGGCAAGCGTGGCTGGGCTTGGATCTTCATCATGTGAGTTCGGCTCGACTGTTGGGACGTAGACGAAGGGCGGATGGGCGGCAGGGTGCGTGGAGGCTCGGATCGTGTGGCGTTGTGGCAGTGTGTCACAATTTTGCGAGGCATAACTGGGCTGGGCGTTTGGGCTCAGCTTAGTTCCAACTTTTAGCCCATACCCGATAGCCCCTGCCCTGTACCCTTTTCGGGCTCTGCCATTTACGTTGGGAACCCATGGCGAACTTTATTGTACACATACTGACCCCACAGCGAGGGCGCGTTCACCGTCGTCTACGGCGTCATCTCGTTCTTTCTCCTTCCCCGCGACCCGGGCAGCGTCTTCTACCTCCGCAGCGATCAGACTCAGGCGCTCCTTGCCGCGCTCGACCGTGATCGTCCCCCTGCCGAGAAGCATGAGGAGCTTAAGGCGTCCTCGGTCATCAGCGCTCTCACCGCTCCCCAGGTCTGGCTCGTCGGCGCCCAGCTCTTCGCCTCGGGTACTGCTCTCTTCTCGATGGCCTACTTCTCGCCTACCATCGTCCAGGGTCTCGGCTACAAGGGTACTGCGATCCAGCTCTACTCCGTGCCTCCATACGCTGTCTCGGCCGTGCTCTCGCTCTTCGTCTGCTTCTGGTCGGACAAGTTGCGCCACCGCGGCGGCTTCGTCATTTTCTCGGCCGTCCTTCAGCTGATCGGTTACGCGCTCTACCTCTCGTTCAAGGACAAGCACGTGCGCTACTGCTCGCTCTTCTTCCAGGTCATGGGAGCGTACGTCAGTGCGCCGCTGCTTTCAACGTGGATGCCGAACAACCTGGCCCCCTTCTACCGCCGTGTCACGGGCATTGTCTGGGGTTTCATCGTTACCAACTGTGGTGGTATCCTCTCCACCTGGCTGTTCCCAACAACCGAAGCGCCCGACTACCGCAAGGCGACCAGCATTCTGCTCGGCCTGACGTGCTCCATGATGGTCATGGCGTGTCTCAACATGGCCTACCTTGGCGTGGTCAACAAGCGCCGCAAGCAGCGCGGCGGCTTCGACCTCGCCAATGGCGCCATGGACGATGCGGCTATCCTCGGCGATCGCTCGGTCCACTACAAGTACATTCTTTAAGCCCACATCTTAAAACCGAGGGCTGGAGGCACGAGGCGCTCGAGCCGCACGGCCCGAGGTGAAGAGGCAGCAGATGTAGAGGAGAATTACGAAGAGAGAGAAAAGTCGGCGCCGGTTGTTTTTTTCCTGTTTCGCACGCACACCATCCACCTTTCCTAATCATATAAATATAACAAATCACGCAACAAATCTCAGCCAGTAAATCTCTAAGTCGTATCGTAAGTAGAAGAGAATAGGGAGGACTCCGAGGAGTAGCGGGAGTCGCGCAAGTCAAGGTGTTTTCTTGACGATGATGAGTGAGATTGTATATAATCACGACACGATAAAGTAATTCTCAATGTCTCCATGGGTTTTATTCTTGCCAGTTTTCGTCTCTGTAGAGGGGCAGTTAATGCAAGTGGTTCTCCCAGCGACGTTTGAGCGAAGCGAGGAGCTCAAGTGTGCAATGGACTCACGACTCGACGTAGTCAGTGAAGTTCACGGCGTGAATGCTATGAATTTCTCCCAAGTCGCATGTGTACATCTTCTTACAAGTCTTTAGCCTACCTCTCTTCTTCCCTGTCTGCTTCTTCCGTCAGTCTACACCGTTCTATCCACATTTTAGCCCCACACAAGGAGCGCGGCTCTACTTGAGGTGGGCGATCTTGTCGCCTCCGACAGGAACCTCCGCCGAGTCCTTGAGGTCATCCGCCTCCTCGCGGACGTGCTCCCTCTCCAGGCTACCCTGGGGCGGGTATCGCTCCTTGAGGCCAAACTCATCCACGAGCTCGCGGAGCAGCGGCCAGAGCTCATCGCTAGTGCTTCCGCTCAGGCTGTGGAGGGCCTCGGGATACTCGTGCGCGAAGTACTCGAGCAGCGGGGCTGTCGACTTGTAGAACGACGCGAGGCGCTTCGAGAACACCTCAGGCGTGTCGTCTGGCCGCTTGGACAGAGGCTCGCCAGTCTCGTCGTCCTTGCCCGGAACCTTTGGCGGGTTGAAGTCGTCGTTGTACACGCGGCCACTTGGGAGATGGACCCAGCGGGCTGTGGGTTAGCCATGTGCAACCGATACCAAGCTTATCGGGGCGCTTCCACCCTCTGCTACTTCCACAACTATCCTTTTTGTCCCAAGCAGTCGCGGGCAGATATCACGAGCGTAATGCTGCAAGGGCTGGCGGAGTCGAGGAGGAGAGTGAGAGAAAGGAGCTCGCCCCGCCCGCTCGTACTCACCAGCGATCCGGCTCATGATCACGCTGTCCGGGACATTCAGGTGCACGACCATGTTGAGCGGCCGACCGGCCTTGCCGAGCTCAGCGGAGAGAAGCTTGCCCTGCTCGAGCGTGCGCGGGAACCCGTCCAGGATCCACGACTTGCCCCGGTGTCGCTCCAGCTCCTTCTTCACGATCTCGAGCATGAGCTCGTCAGAAACGAGGCCTGGGGTCAGCTCATCAAGGGTGCATCACAGCTGCGCGCCATGGCGAGGACATGGGTGTGCGTGTGGAGGAAGGGGTCGAGGGAAGATGACAGTGAACGGCACAGAAGGTGCGCTAATCCGATGATCCGATCAGACCAACACACCATTGTTGTGTTGCACATAGGTGCGCTGGAAGGTCTTCCCTCCCTTGTCCTAGGGGTGGGGTAGGACGGTGACGGTCGAAGAGAGCGTGGAAGCTCGACCTGCGCGCGACTCACCTCCCGAAGCAACGACTTTCTCAGCCTCCTTGCCCACGTCTGACCCGGCAGCGATCTCGTGTCGGAGCACGTCGCCAGTGGAGATGAAGTCGATGTCATAGTTCTCGACGAGGCGGGAGGATAATGTGCCCTGGGGGGTTAGCTATCAATTGCCAGGTCCTCGTAGCTATCGCGCTGCTTTCCCTGCCCCGCGGCCACCTGCTGGGCACGACGCATAGCCGTTGAAGCCTCGTCGTGATCATCGAAAGTGGTCTGGTCGAGCAACCTGAAGGGCCGCGGGCAAAGGCACGCCGCCGCACGTTCAATACGCGCTCAATACATGGCGCCAAGTTGGCTTGAACCTGACGCGCACGGAGACTCACCTTGCCAGCACCAGGCTTGCCGAACATGAGCATCCGGAGCGTGTCGCCGCCAGCCTTGGGGCGGGGCTTACCGACGGCCTTCTCGCGGGCGAGGTCCATGACGCGCGCGATCTCGTCCTTGGGCGTGCGCCTGGCAGCGCTGCAGGTGAAGCCGCGGTGCGCGTGTGCGAAAGCGAGCCGGAATGTCGGAGCTTGGGGACGGAGGACGGAGAGCATGGCGTCGACAGGGATGAGAGAGTTGAGAAGGAAGGAACACACGCAAGCCAGCAAACTCAAAGTCACGTACGGTACGCCCCCAATGATGCTCGCGCGTTCGGACTGACGGTACGCCGGAGCGGACGCTGGGCCGCGCAGCCGGACCGTGACATCGCTGAAACCTCGGAAGGCGCTCCATATCTTAGCCGATTCGGATGACCTTCCCTCCGCCCCATCAGCGCCATACGCTGGCCACGTGCACATTTGTCACGTGATAGTATTCCCTCAACGGAGTTCAACCATCAGTCCACACCACGTGCACTTCTATTGCGATTTTTCGTTTGGGAGGAAATTACTGCAACCCCGCCGGAGGACGATCTCACGACCACTGGAGGCCACACCTGCTTCCACCCATATTCGCCCCCTTACAACTACGACTATCAACATGAGCGGACGCGGTGGATTCTCGCGAGGCGGCGGCGGCGGTCGTGGAGGCTTCCGCGGTAAGTCTGCTTCCGAGCTCCGGCGAAGGCTGGGCTGTCACCTTTCTCTGTGTCGCTCGAGGCACCGCGCGACATGCCGTGTCATGAACTCTGGCTGACGTACCAGGTGGCCGCGGCGGCGGTCGCGGCGGCTTCACGCAAGGCCCGCCCGACACTGTTCTCGAGGTCGGCTCGTTCCAGCACCCCGTCGAGAGTGAGATGCTTTGCTCCCTCACGATGCCGGAGAAGGTGCCCTACTTCAACGCGCCGATCTACCTGAGCAACAAGACGCAGATCGGCAAGGTCGACGAGATCCTGGGCCCCATCAACGAGGTTTTCTTCACCGTCAAGATGGAGGCGGGCATGAACGCCGACTCGTTCAAGAAGGACGACAAGGTCTACATCGGAGGCGACAAGCTCCTCCCCCTCGACCGCTTCCTCCCCAAGCCTAAGGTCGCCGGACCCAAGGTCAAGAAGCCCGCTGGCCGTGGTGGTGCCCGTGGCGGACGCGGCGGCGCCCGCGGTGGTGGCCGTGGTGGATTCGGAGGACGTGGCGGCGGCCGTGGCGGATCCAGCTTCGGTGGTCGCGGAGGCGGCCGCGGCGGTGGCTTCGGCGGCCGTGGTGGTGGTCGCGGAGGCGGCTTCTCGCGCGGCGGTGGCCGGGGCGGTTACTAGGCGCGGTGTAGATTATGTATTGTATACCCGACTGCGCTGACCAGGTCGTCAACGACACCGCGACAGTCCTCTGTTCACCACGTGATGGTGGGCGTGCTGACCGCCCGAACTTACTTGCCCTCAATCACTTCGATCACTTGCCCTCACAGACGCTTCACTATGGCACAATATACATTTGGTTTTGTCACAATGGAGGAGCGTAGACAGCGCGTCTATGGGTGTGGGTGCGGATGTGGGTGTGGTTTGGATATCGGTGTGGGTGAGGATGACGGATGGAGTTTTCTCATTTTGATTTTCCTCAGCGCGAGGCAGACATCCAGCTCCTGCTC
This sequence comes from Trichosporon coremiiforme, assembly GCA_039545355.1. NCBI lineage: Eukaryota > Fungi > Basidiomycota > Tremellomycetes > Trichosporonales > Trichosporonaceae > Trichosporon > Trichosporon coremiiforme. Next base: position 383,653 of record BCJJ01000020.1, read on the forward strand.
CTCGCGATTAGACTTACTTATCGCTTCACTTCTGAGTCGCCTTCGTCGCCTTCAGCCCCGAGATTATGGTACAGGTTGACACACGCCTGCCTTTTCTTCCTTCCCATTTACAGTTGGCTTGGACTTCGTCCTGCCTTTGCTTCGATCAAAGGCCCTCCTACAGGCCGACCTCCCACTTTTCGCGGTCCTGCTCGGCCATGCGAAGCGCAGTGTTGAGCTCCTCGACGCCCGCCGCGCCCATACCGCCGTCGTCCTGGCCGGCGCGGGGGAGGGAGAGGAGAGCGCGAGCGAGGCCCTCGTGGCTGAGACCGTCCTGGAAGGAGCCGAGGCCGTCGACCTCGACCTCGGAAAGCGAGAAGCCCTCCATGTCGTACTGCATGAGGTTGTCCTGGATGTCAACCTGGTCAACCTGGTCCATCTGCTGGACCGCAGCGCCCGGGGCCTTGTCGACGCCGATCGTGCTCTGCTGCAGCGGCTGAGGGCCGAACTGCTGCTGCTGGGCGTGAGCCTGCGTTGCCTGAGCTTGGGCTTGCGCCTGCGCCTGCTGCTGCTCGTTGCTGGGACCCGCGTCCGCGGATGAGGTCGCATCGCCAGACTTGGGCGTCGCGCTCTCCCCGCTCTCGGGCTCCTTGGACGAGTTGGCGCCACGCTTCCTGTTCCCGCGCGGATTCTTGGGCGGCTTGAAGTCCTTGATCGGGCCGCGCAGTTTGCGGAACCGGTTGTAGATGTCGGGGTACTTGACCTTGAGGGTGAGGGCGAGCGCGGGGGGCTTGTCGGGGTCGACGTTGTGCGGGTCCTGCGCAATCTGCGCGAGGTATGCGCTCTTCTCCTCCTCAGTCATCATGAGCGAACGACGGATCGCGTCCGTGTCCTTGCCCGCCTCGATCTGGGCCACCAGCCATTCGTCGATAACCTTTGGCAGGCGGCCGGACTCGAGCTCATCGTCGGCATACGCATCGTGGCCCTCGTGCTTCCAGAAGTAGGAGACCTTGCACTCCCCATCCTCCATCTCGGTCAGGACGATGCGTGCAGGGCAGTCACACTTGACGCTCTTCTTTGTGTTCAGGCGCAGCTTCTCGCGAGGCAGCGTCGTGCTGTGCTTTGCCTCGTAGCGCCCGGCATGGTGACACGTGAATGTGACCTTTTCCTTGATCGAAGACGTGCGGTTGCGCCGGCGGCGCTTCAGCGGGGGTGCCGTCGCAGCCTCGCTGGGGGGAAGGGACGCCAGCATCTTCTCGTGCGCCTTGACACGGGCGCGGAGACGCTCCTCGGCGCGCTTCTGCGGCGTCGTCGTGCGCCGCTGCACGAAGTGGCACCACGACGACTCGCCCTCGAACCAGACGTCAAACTCGGCGCGGTTGGTGAACGCGAGCATCTCAGGATGCGGGGTCTGGCCTTCGGTGCGGATCGGGCGTGAGAACGGCGCAAACTGCGCTTCGGCGGCGCGCACGTGCAAGTGTGACGGTTGAGAAGGACCAGCTAGCGCCTGCTGCTGCGGTTCCGGCTTGAGATCCAGCATTTCCCTAGGGCCAGGGGGGCCGACGTTGCCTTCCATCTGTGCGTTCATGCCGTCGTCCATGCCATGCACATTGCCATGAACGTCCATGACAGAGCCGTCCATGACAGAGCCGTCCATGACGTTGAGGTTCGTGTTGACGCCGTCGACGCCGCCGGGTTGCTGCTGGAGGTCGCCGACCTGGGGGACGGACTGAGACTGGACATTGTGGACACCCTGGACTAGCATCTCATGCTGTTGGGCTGCGGCCACGACGGCGGCGGCGGCGAGCTCGTCATCAAACTTGCCATCCTTGAAGAAGTCGGGGTGTAGCGCGGGGTCGATGAGCGAGTCATCGACCTGCACTTGGACCCCGGCGAGATTGAGCGGAGGGGGGCCGTGATGGCCCTGGTCGTCGGCGGAGGCCATGACGGAGCGGTCGCGGGGGTTACAGGGGGGGAGGAAAAAGGAATTGGTGAAGTGAGTCGCCAGTGGCGACAACAAACGGGAAGGGTTAAAAACACGATGCTAGCGGCGTCAGTTGTCAGCCTCACCCAGGGTCACCAGACTCGCTCCACCACGTGCATCCCTCTTGTCAGCCTCACACACCGGTGATTACGGTGCTTGCCACCAGATCGCCATGGCGATCTGTCCTCTGACGTTGTGCGCAAAGTGCGACACACACACACACCGCTCCGCGCCTCCGCTCCTCGCGCCCCTCCACGACGCCCATGGAATGCTTGTGAATCCACACTCAATGGAGCTCCGGGCTCTCAGACTTCCCCCTACCAGCTCAGTCATGACATGCCGACGCAAGTGGCGAACAACTCAACTCGCGGTCAGACGAGATCGTGTGAAACCTCTGTACACTCATATGGATGCCGTCATACTCAAGAACCGAGTTTGCTTCTGATGGAGCAATGCCAGCAGATGGGCGCCGTTTGCTTCCTTGCGCAGAGCTATGCAATCGACAGTGTGTTTAGCACAGATGCCTTCCCACGCTAGGCTACGATCTGAAAGAAGCATCAGCCGCCGATCTTCGCGCAGAGAGCATCGGCATCGGTCAGTCCCAGTCAGTAGGACACGCCTGAGCCACCGCTGGCTCCATTCAGTCAGATGCACCGCGGTAACAGTCGACTGACGTATGAGGTGTAATGCGCAGCAGCCGCCGAGTCAGCGACTGTGTGGACGGCGCTCGCCGTGGCCCGATAGATACACAACGTTCATTTTTAAGTTGGATGGAGTTCGGCTATGCTACAGGTCTTGAGGTTCATGAACCCCTACGTTACTCAAGTTCGTCGCCTTCGGCGTAGACGTCGGCCCATGTCTTGCCCTTCCCGCCCTTGACGAAGTGATGATAGTACGTGCTGAGGTGGTCAGTTGCGCGATCTGAAGCTCGTAAATTGTAAACTCACGACGTATCGCGGACGCCACTCATACCCGCAATGCTTGCCATGTTCATACTGCGGTCAGTTGCGAAGCAGCTGGAACACTCACTACCCGGACCGAGTGTGTGCGACTCCGCCCTTGAGCTGTGGCGCCGGCGCTGCCCAGGGTGCACGGCACCAGACGCAGGTGGACGCTGTGCTCCTGCTTTTCTGGCTATCAGTCGGAGACCTACGAGTGTACTCACTGCGGATGAAGACCACATCCTGAAGCACTCGCCGTGCAGGGCTGATTGCTGTCAGCACGAGGCATTGACGTAGCAACTTACGCTTTCCGCAACCGCCGACAGAAACATCGAACACCAGCCTTCCGGACTCGAAATCCTTCCTGGTCATCTCCTCGAAGCAGCTGTGATGTCAGCGTGCTGTGGTCATCCAGGGTCTTACATGGGACAATCATCCCCAATTGTTGCCAGACGTCTTCCTCCTGGGACGGTCTCGTCCACCAGCCCTCCTTCGACCACTTCCTTCCTCTCAGTCAACTCCACCGTCTGTTCTTCAGAGTCATCTGCGCCACCGGTAGCCTTGTGGAACATCTTCTGTACAGCTTCCGAAGCGAGTGCGTCGGTGGATGCAGGCGCGGAGGCGTAGATGGAGGCAAGCTCGTCAGGCTGGTGTCAGTATTGGAAGCGGTGAAGAACGCACGAGCAGGGCTCTCTGGAACCACAGGTCGGATGTTTGCGGCGCTTTCAGAACCTTTAAGCTTGACAGTCAGTTGACACCAACAGCAGGACCCACAAGATGAAGAGAATGTGCTTGCAGGGAGAATTGCCCTTCAGGTTGTCTGGGCAGTCGCATGACGGCTTGGTGCTCATGCTAACAGTCTGTAGGGAAGGTCAGAGGCTGTGTCTCATATCAACGCACATAGATGTTGCCGGTCGAGCCGAGCATGTTGAAGGTCTCGCGGATGCTGCCAGACGTAGAATTAACGCCGGAGCGGTTAACCATGAACTTCAGTTAGCTCAGCCTTTGTCGAAATCCCACCATGCGCTGCGAAAGGACCCTTTCCACTGTTTCGTCAGCCATGTTCGCCATGCAAGCCTACTCCTGTCCACGACCGTTTTGGGGCATCTGCAGGTTAGCGCAAGGCGACGAGGCGGCCACACACGATTTCCTGTACCGAGCCTCTCTCTTTGGAGCAGGAGGTTCCTTCGAGTCTTCCTCGCCTTTGCGTTTACGCTTACGAGACTTGGCTGGGGATGTTTCTGCCTTGACGACCACTTCGAGGTCGGTGAGCTCTTGCTTGACCGTGTTCGACGAGGTGGCCGCTATATCGGAGAGGGACGGGATGAGGGAAGCCTCCCTCTTCACGATTGAGGACTTGCGGGTGCTTCTTCTCGTCATGTTGCGAATGAGCTGCGAATAGTGCAACAGAGGAGGGAAGATGAGAGTCCGTAGCGCAGTTGTATGGCTGATCCCGGGTGATTGTACGCAGATAGCCGCTACCCCGTGGGGTAGATCGCCACTGGGTGGCAAAAGAGCCCTCACGCAGCAGCGCAGCAGGTGTTGCAGAAGGGGCGAAAGGTGCGCGCCTGCGGGTGCTGATCCTTGCGCCCCTTCGATCCCACTGCCAGCATGCGAAACAATGACACACACAGCTGAAGGTCGTGGAGAAAGAGAGAAGACTGTGATCGTCATCCAACTGTCAACTGCTCTGCGTCTTCCCCATCATCATCAGCAGCCATGGAAGACATCGATCTCTTCGACGCACCGGGTCATCACCCTCTGTTGCCTGTGCCCAGGGAGCTCAACGTCCGCCCTCCGGGCGCCAACGCTCACGCCGCCGAAATTCTGACGCAGATGATGGCAGATGCGCCCATTGCTGAGGATCAAGTTCTCGATATCTCAGCCGGAATCGAGAAGTCACCTAAGGAAGAGACTGTGCCTCTCCCCTCTTCGACTCCCGGCAGCCCGGCGAAGCAGTCTGCCTCCCTGCCTAGTACACCCTACAAGCCCGTCGAGAGCGCCGCCGAGCCGGAGAGCATCAAAGGCGTACTGCCTTCGGTATGTGTCGACCCTTTTCATCGCTGACACTAGCCCGCTGCGACACCCAAGGCGTCAGGTATCTCGACGCCGGTACAGACGGAGGGAGACACTCTCTCCAACGGATGCGACCTGCCCATTCCCAAGCCCGGAAAGGGCTACGTTCCGAAGGTGGACTTTAGCTCGGGAATCTCCTCTCTCTCGCCTCAGCATCCCACTCGCGTGTGGAATAGCCTTCTGCATGCCTGTTGCCCCGAGCATCAGCCGACGGTTAAGTGGCAGTACATTAACTACATTAACCGTCAGAGTGAGTCATCGCGAGACCGGGCCCGCTGATGCTTAGAGGGTTACTTGGCTGAGATGACTGTGACTCTGCCTCCTGAGCACCCAATCCTCAAGATGTTGTCGAAGGGACACACTCTTCTCAGCGACACCTGCTCCGCCGAGTACAAAGACGCGGTTCGTCGTCTGGGAGGCGAGAAGCGCTGGAAAGGACAAACGAAAAGGCTCAAGGTAAGCTCCCCGGTTCACACTGTGCTGAGATTCCAGGCAGAGGCTCAAAACGATGCAGTTCGCCAGTGCATCGCCGACAACGGCCTTCTTTGGGTCAACTACGAGGTCATGAGCGCTGTTGATCCTGGGACCTACCTTGGTGACCAGGCCGCTCGCATCCGCGGTGGAAGGCCCATGCTCAAGGTCCCCGTCCAGCCATCCGAGCACGCGCCCAAGCGTCCCATGGAGGATGGACACATGGGTGGGAGGAGCGTCCGGCCTAAACTTACCAGGACTACGGCCTCCGCCATCAAGGTCACCGAAGTCAGCGCAGTCCCCAGGAGCTGGCACTCCAGAGGTCCGTATTTGCCATGTCGTGGAGCTGACCTACAGGGATCAACCAAAGTCCGGCTGTTGCAACAGGTAGCTAGATGGGGCCGCCTTCTAGCTAACCACAGATACCGAGAAAGCCCAGACACCAAGCACTCAACCCGGGCAGACTGACTGGCAGCAGCAACTGTCCTGTGAGCTCATTGTATAAGAACATCGCTGACGCCAGCGTTTTGCCTTGAGGCAGGGATGCCAGTTCCGAAGTACTACCAGCGCATCGAACGACGGGAAGGTGCTTCCACCCTGTTCTTTGGCCAGGTCATGGTAGAGCATGACCACTTTGAGTCGGAGTAAGTGCCCGCGGCGCTAAAACAACCGTGTGTTACACGAGCTAACGCCGCCAGCAAGGGCTTCGTCAAGTTGCGCGAGGCCCGCCAGGAGGTCGCCCGCCTCGTTTTCTGCGAGCACTTCGGCCAGGAGCCTTCCCCTTAGCTACCGTTTTGGACTTGTACATCGCCTCCCATGCATGCAACCTGTGAATTTTAAGTGTAGAAAGCAGTGCGATGCTGCGAATTGGCATCGCCGCCACCATTGCCGGCAGAGTGGAGGTGCCTGATTGGTGACGCATGCGCACGGTGCTCTCACTACCACCTGATAGAAGTCGGCGGGGTGGACTTAAGACATCATCTCCACAATCACAACATCAACCACACCGACATGTCAGCCACGGATGTCCTCACCGAGGCGCCCACCCCAACAGAGATAGCGACAAGCGTAGCAAGTGCGCTCGAGGCGCTGGCGACTGCAGTGTTAGCAACGGCCACTGCTGTAGCCGATGAAGCTCAAAATGTGACCTTGCCCCTGGGGTTAGATGGCAGCGATGTGACGCAGAGCACTGGAAATTACGTCGTCGTGAGTGTCAGTACGTTCGAGAGGCTTGCAGACGCCTGCGTTGCTGATGTGAGCTCCATCGCCGGTAGCTCACACGGCTGGTGGGCGTCTCAGCAGTCTCGAGCCGGCTGGTCAATGCGGCGCTTACACGCAGAACACGATCATCGGACTGCTGATCGTCCTCGGGGCGTCAGTGCTGAACGCGTTCGGGCTGAACCTCACGAAGCTCGACCATTTGCAGAACTCGGCGATTCCGAAAGCCCAGCGGAAGAAGGAGTACCTGCGGCCACTGTGGCTGGGCGGCATGGGAATTTACATCTTGTCTCAGGTGCTGGGCTCGCCGCTGGCTCTCCGCTACCTGCGACCAGACTGGGTTGCGCCGTTGGGAGCGAGCTCGCTCATCTTTAACTTTGTGTTCGCGTACTTCCTCGTGGGAACGCGTGAGTAGCTAAGAATACGAGTGACTGCAGCTGACGCCGCAGCGGTAACCACATCGGACATCCGCGGCACAGCGCTGATCGTGCTGGGCGTGATCCTCATCCTCGTCTTCTCGAGCATCAACCACGGCCTGCGCGACTCGCTGTCAATAGACGAGTTGTCGACGCTCTGGCGGCGACCAAGCTGGCTGTCGTACTTCTTCTTCCTGACAGCCGCTACTTTCGGCGTGTACCTGATCTCAGACGTCCTAGCGAAGGTGTCCAAGAACCGGGCGAGCCTCGACTCGCTGCCCTCGCCCGAGCTCCCGACCACGCGATTCGGGCGCGCATCGCCCGGCGCCAACGGATCAGCCATCGCCGAGTACTGGGGCAAGGGCAAGTGGATCTTCAAGTACGCTCGCGGCACGTTCCAGCACTACGAGAACATCATCCTGCGACACATGGAGGCCATGCTCAGCCGCACGTCCGAAAGCCGCGTGCAGTGGTTCGAGGGTATTGGCTGGGCAGCCTGCGGGGGAAGTCTCGCAGGTCTTTGTATCATCTTCACCAAGGCCGTCGTCAAGATCACATGGCTCCCCGGCCACCCGGTACGTGCAAGCGGCCGACGTGTGACCTCAGGCTAACGACCAGCTGCTCCACTTCGTCTCCATAATCACGATCCTGTTTTTGATCATCACGGCCGTGTCGCAGATTGTGTGCCTGAACAGGGCCCTCAAGTGTGCCGACACGGTGACGGTCGTCCCGCACTTCTACGGCGGCTACACCGTGTTCGGTGCCATCAACGCCCTGATCTTCTACGACCAGACCAGCGCGTATGCGACCTGGACGCTGGTGTGCGTCTTCCTCTCCATCGGTGTACTGATCAGTGGAGTTGTGAGTTTTCCGACAGATTTCCTTGAACTGACAACCAGGTGCTCCTATCCACGAAGCGTGCGGATGAGGACCCCGCCACTCAAGGGCAACAAACGACGACGACGGTCGACGCAGACCCCACCGTCCGGCTGCACCCGCGCCAGCCGACCGATGGCGGCGAGAACGGTGGCGTGCTCTGGACTGTCGGCGAGGACGAGGACGAGAGCGACGACGAGAATAAGAAGGACGGCCCTGGTGTCGGCGGAACCAACACCGAGGGCGAGAGGGGCGGCCTGCTCCTTGTTCACGACGAGGACGAGCGACTGCGCAGCCCCGCCCGGCGAGGATCTAGGCGGTTGGAGGATGAGGAGGAGGCCGAGTTTGGGCCGTTCGCGTCTCCGATGCGTTCCCCCCGCTCTCTGCAGTGAACAGCTTTCCCAGCCCCCATTGAGCATCTTACACTACCACCATATAATACAAACCCATACGACCATACGACTCTTGTGACCCAGGACCGCACCGCACATAGCCATAGATAGAGTGCATTTTTGTCATGTTGTATGAAATGAGAGAATGGTGCAACACGATAATCGAGGATGCCAAGATGCTGCTAGAGAGGGGAGGGGGGTATGCTAGACGTTGAGGGTTAGATTAAGCCTGGGTAGGGGTGGTCTCGATGGCCTGGACCTCCTCCGGAGCCTCGAGGCCGTAGGCATCGTTGACGGCGTCGAACCATCCGGGGCCGGCGAGGTCCTCGACGGCGCCGCGCTCCATGATGACCCAGGAGTACTTGAGGATGTCGTAGACGACGAGGTCGTCGGTCGAGAGAACCTCGATGCCAGGGACGTTGCGGGTAACGCGCCAGAGGTTGGCGACGCCCTCGGCCTCGCGCATGGGTGAGTGGACGAAGAGAATGTTCAGGCCGTTCTTGGGTCCGAAGCGCTTCGTGGCTGATGTCAGTTGTAAGTCCTTGACGGTGTAACTCACTGGCATCGTCGGCGAGAGCCTTGACAGCCTCATAAGTTCCGGGCCACTGACCCTCGGCGACGTCCTCAACGACACGGAGGAAGCCATCGTTCAGCTTGGCGCTGAGCGCGGTGCGCAGGCCGAGCGTTCGGACTTTGCGGGGCAAGTCCTGGGCCCAGTCACGGGGCTTCAGCTCGAAGATCGGGGCTCCTCCACGACCTGTACGTTAGCTCATCCATGTCACGTTCAGCCAGCTAAGACTCACGGGTACCGCTGCTCGCGTCTCCAACACGGGCCTTTCCGGATCCCTTCTGCGGCCTGAGTTTCCGGCCAGAGTAGGCAACAGTCGAACGGTTCTTCGTGCTCTGGTTACCCTGACGGAGAGTCGAGAGGTACCAGACGACATTGCGGTGGAGGATGTCGCGGCGGAGGGGAAGGTTGAAGACGTGAGCGGGGAGGGGAAGGGTCTCGCCGTTACCTTCGGTCGGGTTCTTGGAGGTAAGAGACGAGACAGGGTGGTCGATAGGCGAATAGAAGTCGGTGGGGACCTCGTGGAGGCGGACTATGGTTAGCGATGGACATTGAAGTAGCCTCATTGACAACAAGTGCAGAGTGCGTTCCCGATCACAACAAGGTCAATCGCCTCGCCTTCCTCGACACTGGCTGCTACCTCTTCCATGTCATGCTATGCCCGGACTATGATACTCACCACCACGAGAGGCAACTACCTGCCTAGGGGTCGGCTTCGATCCGAGGTCGACGAACGAGACGTTCGGGGGAAGGTGAGCGGTGAGGTCGTTCGCGGCGGCAACATCCTCGGCGTGAGCGGCGGGCTGCTTCTCCGACGACTCGGAGGCCGGGGGTACCTCCGTCGCGAACGCGCGAGCGGCTACTCGTGATGATCCGACAAGCGGAGTAAGGATCGGGCGGCGGAGAGCCTGCGGAACATTAGCACTCGGACTTCGACATGAAGGCGTGTATCCCATCGACTCGGGAGCTTGAAAAGGCCAGCAGCATCTTCGGAGCTGTAGGAACCTTCATGAGAACGCGTTTACTAACCTGGAGACACCTGGCGGCCTGCATGACGGTTCGGCTTGCTGGTGAAAGGTCCTTAAACCGACTTCCGAAGTCAAAGAGACTGAACTTTCCACTCACTCACGGGGCGACGGAACCAAATCCGACCGTCTCCGGTGGAGGTCAGTCTGTATGGTGGAGGCGTCTGGACCTTCAGTGCAAGAGCCAGAGTTCATCGTCTTGACTTCATGCATAGACGCCTGTCATCGCATGACTGTGTGAAGGATGGCTGCTCAATACATATCGATGCTTCGAACTATTCCAAACCCCTGGTTGCTTGGTGGAAGGAGGACCCAGATCCTCTGTATCGCAGCTGTATCGCAGGACCGCTGTCCTCTGACTTCTGGCTGATCAGTTACGAGACGTTGAAAGTCCGTGTTCTGCCCGACTGTTGCGCCACTCAGCACACGTTAAGGCTGCGTCTCAAGGCTGCGTGTCACGTCTCAAGTTGCGTTCACAGTCAAGCAGTGCTGGTTGCCATCGTCATAGTAGCGTAATCATGCAGCTGTCCTCCGCAAAAGTGACCGCAATCGTCGCGTCCCATCTTCAATAGCTCGAGCAAGGAATGTGGATATGGACATGGTTATCAGGGCTGTCCTCCCCACTCTCCATACCCCTTGAGTCTACGACCTGATGACTGGCGGTTGACGGGGAGAGCGGGCGAAGTCAGGCTAGGAAGGGATGGTGAGCCATAGTGGATCGAACAAAGATCGCAACAGGGACTGCACCTCATGCACTTGCAGGGACACCAATGTCATGGGTTTTGATGGTTATGCGTATGACTGCGAAGAGGACGTAACATCGTACATGTCGTCGCATGCATGCACACACGCAAACAACAGCACCAAAGGGCGAAAAATGGAGGTGTGCGGCGGGAGTCCCGCGAGTGTCGGCGATATGCCACGCGGCAAGTGCCACGCACCCATCCGGTTTCTGAACCGTATCGCCGACAGGTCAGATTCTGCAGGTCGGCGGGTGTGGGTTGAACATGGCGAACGGGCAGCTGTTGGTCGTCTCTCCACCGCAAGATCGTGAGTAGCGAGCTGCTGAGCTGCCCGACCACTGTGCTGACCATCGCGCTCTCGACGTCGACACCGCTACGCCCGTTACGCTCTGTTTTACCCCGCTGTCCCCGACCGAATCGACTGGATCGTTGTCCTGCTCTCGAAACTTGCACGCTGAATTTCGGATCTTGTGCAACTTTTGCTGGAACCAATTGTGAACTTGAATCGGACGCTGGACCTACACTGCTCGCGAATCTTCACGGTCTCCGTTGCTTCATCGCTCTGTTTCTCGACTCGTGCGCTCTCAATTACAGAAAAATGTCGGCCGTCCAGACCTTCGGCAAGAAGAAGGTGCGTTGTTTTGGGAGCGAGCCCTCAGACGAAAGAACCGGTTGCTGACGCTGCGCCTTATCTCCGCCATCATCGACACTTGACGTCCTCATTCATTCTGCTTGCGATCTCTGTTACGCTGGATATCTGGAACTGCGACTTGCTTGGAATCATGGTCCCCTACTCTACTTCCGCAACTTTTTACGACACCACCGCTCATTCTTGAACATCGATTCTGCTCCCAACAGACTGCTACCGCAGTGGCCCACGTCACCCCCGGCCGCGGCCAGGTCCGCCTTAACGGCTCCCCCATCTCGCTCGTCGAGCCGTGAGTCTCCAGAAGGACGCAAAGGGAACAGGATTACCGATGATGGGATTGAGGATCAGTCGAGCGGTGCAAATGGCAGCGGGAAGTGCCAGAGGAGTTCTGTGTTCCGCATAATCCTGAAGAGCGACCGCTTGCCTACACCACTCGATTTCTGCAATCTCTCGGAAGTTTTCTGGATAACTTCGCGCATCGATCTCTGGGAATGAAAGCTGACAAGGACAGTTCCACCCTCCGTTACAAGGTCTACGAGCCCATCCTTGTCGTCGGTTCTGACAAGTTCGCCAACATCGACGTCCGTCTCCGCGTCAAGGGTGGTGGCCACGTCTCGCAGCTCTACGCCATCCGCCAGGCTATCGCCAAGGGACTCGTCGCCTTCTACGCCAAGAACGAGGACGCCGCTTCCGCTCTTGAGCTGAAGAAGACCTACATTGCTTACGACCGTACCCTCCTGGTCGCCGACCCCCGTCGCTGCGAGCCCAAGAAGTTCGGTGGTCGCGGTGCCCGTGCTCGTCGCCAGAAGTCTTACCGTTAAACACCTCGCTTGGTCTCGGTCGGTCGCCGAGACAATGGCTGCTTATTGGGCTTGGTTTGCAGAGGTCGCTGCCAAGTTCCGGTGGGCAGTTGGTGTTCGTTAGCATTGGGATATGTATATCATGACCTTGCCTCCGCAACAATCTATCGCAGCGTTATCAGTTAAACTCACATGACCGGCCTGTGGTTTCCTGCGCGCCGTCCTCCGCACTGACCGGGTCTTACTCAATAAGTGATCTACGAAGCGCGGGAGAGCTAGAGGACTTCCCGCTCCAGTCGCTATGGCGCAAGGCGTCGCTGGCATTATAATGTTCGAGCGATCTCGCGTTCGCGTCTATCGCGCCACCAGCCATTTCGCCTGACCCAGGAGAGCAGGACGCTAGAGGACATCCCTCAATTCTAATGTGGCTCACGAGCGCGCCCCCGACCCCTTGTTACTACTCATGGGCAATGTGTGACGATCAACCAACCCGACACGTTTGCTCGTGCTGTCTGTCGCAGTTGCCACTGCGGCTGTGCATGCATGCATACATGAACAGTGAACAGCTGCTACGCATTGTCCCCCATCTCCTCGGTGGATGGTTTTTATTCTTGGTTCGGAGGGTCACTGAATTGAGAGAGCCAGGAACTGCAGATGAGTACAGTAGACCATTGTCTGCATCCTGACCCTACGTTCATCCGCACCTGCACTGTCCCGCATGCACTTGTTCATCTCTGTCCATCATTGGTCTCGACATTGCACTCATTGTCTGTTCATCACCCTCCACGCTGGATACAAATATTCCAGAAGCAACTACAGCCGCCTTAATCGTCCAAACCGCACACAGACGTCGCATCAGTGGAACACGGAGATCGGCCGAGATCCCGTCGCTCGTTCCTGTCGAGCGACTGACCATACGACGAAACAAACAACGATCCAATCGATATCTCCCCACCATCCTTCACCAAAGCTATCTTCCGCATCCATCCTCGCATCCGCTTCGGCGTACTCGAGCACCATTCCTCCGCTCCGAGGCTTGAAGGTCACCCGATCTCCCCCCACCACACCGTATCCTCCGATCGAGGTCCCTGTCGACCGTTACCTTGGACCATTCGCTGGACACTTTACGTTCGCCCAGTGCTTTCGTGAAGGTACCGACATGCCGCCGAGGCGGTCTTCTGCGACTCCTCGCTCGAAGCGGGCAACGCAGCAAGAGTGAGTCAAGGCGGTGGACCCATTGACGAAGACACCGTCAGCGTGTCTCACGCACAATGGTCACGTCACAGAGGCATGAGATGAGAGCGATGCTGACACGGCGATGTTGTTTCACTTGCTCGCCTCAAACCTTCTTTTATTATCTATCCGGCTTTATCACTCGCCATTGCCGAACTATTAATGCAACAGCACCAGTATTCTCGGACTCAGCAACACGAGTGTCAAGTAAGTTCGGAACGCATTGGGCCATGTTTGTGGCTTGCACACGAGCCACCGACGTCGATGAGCCATTTGACGCACATACGCCAGACACATCCCCGGACGCTGCGACGCAAATCGTGCCCATTCTACAATGGCTAACCTCAGCAGCGTCGCCGCCGCCTTCACTGCCGCTCAGAACGGAAACGCAACTCCCAAAGCCATCTCCCACCGTGCTCTGTCGCCTATGCCCGAACCTAGCCGGGCACTGTCGCCTCCTGAGCGCATTCTCCACGACAACCGAGCATTATCGCCTGTGACCTACCACTTACATCCGCCCCCCGAGGACCTCGACCTCTTAAACGCCTCTGGTGACTACTCCTCCTTTTCATCCTTAGGCAACTCGTCAGGCGACTACAGTTACGCGAAGGAGGACATGATGGTCAACCAACAGCGCAGTGCGACCTCCCGACGACAGCCTAGGAGAAACAAGGCCCTCGAGGACGAAATGGCCTACCGACCGGCTGAGGACGAGGGCGTCGCCTCCGATTCGTCTGGCGCGGGCGGCGAAGGAGTCGTCCGTTCTGGGGCCCTGGACGGACGGTCTGCGACTCGGGGGAAGCGCAAGTCAAAAGGAGAAGGATACTTGGGTGATGGCTTAGGCATTCGACCGACTATGACCCGGCCAACTGTCCGAAGGGGGACTCGTCGTGAGCTTGACATCACCGAGGAGGACCCGTCAGTCAACATGTCTCACTCGCCGTCGGCTATCTCGCGACGTTCGCAACGCCTTTCTGTCTCTCCCGCGCCTATCAACCACCCCTTCACTTCTCCAGGAGTAGCTTATCAGGATCCTCAGATTGGCCGTGCTTCTCGGGGGCCCAGTGCCGGACGGACGATGGCGACCAATGTGACTGGAGGTGCAGCCGGGTTCCTCGCCTACCTTGTCAAGCTCGGCTCCTCCTTCATCCTCTTCATTGTCAACTTGCCTAGGAACCTCATGCGCAAAGCTCGCCGGGGAGGAAACGGCTCCCTCGCTGTCGCAGGTGTCGTCCTTTGTTTCGGTTTGCTGCTTGCCGCGCGAGAGCTTTCAGGCAGTCTATTCAAACCCACATATCGATCGCCGGTCGCGCCCCCTTCCAACATCGATGAGCTCATCGAACGTCTCACGTCACTAGAGACCGCCCTCGCCCGCGCGTCCTCCTCCGCCTCTGAGGACCTCACAGCTGCTCAGGAGGCGCAGCGTGTTCTCATGAAGCGCATCCATGAGCTCGAGAGTCGGCAACACTTGCAGGATGCGAGTGGAATGGAGACGAAGGCGGGAGTGGTGGATGTGCAGGACTCCGTGAAGCAACTCAAAGTCGAGGTTAACGAGCTCCAAACTCGAGTTAGCACGCATGACCAGAAGTTCGTCAATGTCGACTCTGAGATCGAGACAGTGAAGGGCAAGATCGCTTCTGTGGAGGAGGAAGTTCGCCGCCAGCTTTCCGAGGGGCACCTCCGCGACATCATGCTTCACATCATGCCCGCCAAGACTCCAATGGACGACGGAAACATTCCTCCGTCAGTCTGGACTGCCCTCAAGAAAGTCTTCGTCGGAGCCGACGCTGTGGACGAGAAGATCCGCAAGCACCTGGCCGGCATCCAGTCCCCGGGGTCGAGGTGGGCCCTCGAGCACCACCAGGAGGAGCTTAACAAGTGGCTGCTCAAGGCTGGTCACTCGCTTGGATACGACAAGGCTGCCATCATCAACGGCATCGAGGGTGAAGTGCACGCCTTGCAGAAGGAGCTCCAGGAGATTCGCCGAGACGCCCGCAATATCAAGTCGGGCAAGCCGGTTGTGCAGCCTGCCGTCACGTTCAAGTCGTCGAAGGGCGAGGACGTTACTCAGAGTCTGCACGCCATCGTCGACGCTGCTCTCCTCAAGTACTCCAAGGACATGCTGGCGATGGCCGACTACGCCCTTCTCAGCGCCGGTGCTCGTGTGATTCCAGCTGGAACTTCTGAGACTCTGGTCCTCAAACGGCCCTCCGTCGTTGGTAAGGTCCTTCGTGGCGACCGTGCAATTACTGGTCGACCTCCTACCACAGCGCTCGAGACGGATACGGCTGTTGGTTCGTGTTGGCCATTCGAAGGCGGCATGGGCACTCTTGGCATCAGCCTCGCCCGCCCTGTCAACGTCAAGGCGGTCACTGTCGAGCACGCTGCGAAGGAGCTTGCGCTCGATGTGAGCTCGGCCCCTCGAGACGTCGAAGTGGTGAGTTTTGCGAATGTTGGAAGCAAACTGATGTGCAGTGGGCTTCTGTCGAAGGCGAGGAGAACCAGGACAAAGTCAGGCAATGGTTTGAACAGCGAGAGGCTGATGGTTGGGTCGAAGAGTAAGTGTAGGCCCTCGCTGGTTGCATTGCGGAGGATTGCGGCTAACGAACAGTGATGGCGCTGCGTTCAAGGAGACACCAGACCGCATTCGCCTCAGCCGATTCACCTACGACCCCATGGGACCTTCGCCTGTCCAGACCTTCCCAGTGGTCCCGGAGATCATCAAAATGGGTATCCCCGTCTCTGATGTTGTGTTTGCCTTCAACTCGAACTGGGGCGGCAACCTGACGTGTATCTATAGGGTGAGTGTTCGTGTTATCTGGAGCCACAAAGCTTCAGCGGTCCCGCACGGTCAACGGGTGTCCGGGTCGCTCCTGCCGTATTCGGCGAGGTTTATCAGTTGGACCGAGCGGAGAGTCGTCCACGGAGGGCAACGTTTCTGTCCGGCTTGCGCTGTTGTCGTACGCTGCCACCATGAGCAAGCCGCTCGCAATCTCGCTGGCCGAGGCTGCCGGCAAGGCGATCTCTCTCTCACGATTCATGACCTTCCCAACTATGGCGATCAAAAGAGCATTAGTCACTGACGAACAGGTGCGAGTGCATGGTGAACCCGTGGCCTAAAGCAAGGAGAGCAAGGGGACGCGTCGCCTTTCAAGAGTGACGCGTCGCAGACGGATAGCATAGCCCGGAGAACGCGGCGTGTACCTTGTGGGCCTTTGAGAAGATAAAGGCATCCCACCATGTTGTTGGTTGTTGGCTCTTGTTTGGATCGATCATAATCATGTGCATTAGACGGCGCCCAGGTGTACGAGTTTCTACTCTTTCATTCACACACTCTTAGTTAGATTCTATATTCCTTCCTTTCTTCCTTCCATATCTGCTGTTCTGTCTGCCATGAACATATATGCAATAACGACTTGCGAGAGTGTCCCAATAACTATATTCTGGCGAGTTGAACGAGGTTCCGAACAGCTGCCTCAGTGGACGAGTTCAGTCACCCAAGCATCGTTCATCAGTTTTGGGTTCCGCGATGCTTACGTATAGTTGACGTTAACACACGTCTGAAGCGTGATATAGCATGAATAGTGCAAATTCCACGCATGACCGTTCTCGTGATAGCGTGATAAATTGAGGTTGGACTTTCGCGATCATTTCATTACCGGGATGTCCCTTGATCCTTACTGAGGATGAATGTGTTGCAGACTTAGGTCGTCGCCCGCCCCACCCAAAGAAGCTCGAAAGAGGTGGGTCCACGGGTCCAGCGGGTCGAGGGATTACTACCGAAAAGTATGTCCGAAACAAGCTCTGCACGCCCAGAGGGCAGAGAGGAAGGCAGCGCCGAGCGCCAGGATTGTTCTCGAGGACGGGAGCGCGGCCTTACGGACAGTATCCAAGACACTCGAGGGACGGTCAGACCCATTCAGACGCGACAAATTACGGCATGCCATTCCCCCCCACGCCCACCGTATGGGACAGGTGAACGTCATGCTTGTCAGAGCTCGGCCCGAGACGCCATTCGGCACCTCAGCACGCCGCAGAGTCCTGTCGCGCATGCGTTCGCACGGCCGCTCAGTGGTGGGTCAGAGGTGGACGGGGCGTTGTCGAACCAGCGCCTCCGCTGGTGAATTGGGGTGATCTTCAGTTTCAGCCGTTCTGCAGCGCAGAGTGGCGGATCTCTGAGCACTGAGGAGATTGTGATACAGATGAGAGCTGGGTTCTGCATTGTGTGAGACGGATTGCATTCAGTTCTTCTCGGAGGCAGACCGAGACGGAGCGGCTGGTTTGCTAACGCCGGAGTCGTTCGGTGAAGGACTGGACCCCAGTGGCAGCTGCGGAGATCTTAGGAGAATTTTGCGAATTATGCTGATCCGAGTAGCACTCTGGCACACTCGGGTCGTCCGGGGTATGTCTGTTAAGCATGCCAGACTTAACGTACGTTGAGGCGTGTGGTAGCTGCGCAGTCCCTCACGACGGCTTTCAGTCGATTCTTTGGGAATTCAGCACGAGTGTTCATTCTCCATTGACTGCTGGAGGTTGATGTCCATTCTCCCAGGACCAGTTATACAGGACGAGATAGCCCCTAGTGCGAATGCAGTGGATGATCTTGATGTGCGTATCGAATCGAAGTCAAACATGAACTAGCGATGCAGTCTGCGACGGCAGAGTTACAACGACGACGACGGCCAGCTGCACTGCCTCATGTCACCACGGCCTGTTCCAGTTATGCTTATGGCCGCAGCTCTCGCAGGATCGTCGCTCCCTTGTGTTGTCATGGTGAGTACCTGCCCGAGGAATGTGAAGTAGACATGCACGCTATGGGTACATGGATCCAGGTCGTTACGGAGGTTGCAGCCCGTAGCGAGGGGGCTTACGAGGCGTGCGATGCTGGAATCTCCGTACTGTTCGCAATTGCCGGTGGGGAACGAAGTCGCTCCAACGGCGCAGCAGGGGGGGGGGATTACGTCGCAGCGCCCAAGTGTGCACAGGTCAGACCGGGACAGTTTGGAGGGAGAACCAGGGGTAAACCGAGGTTTGAAGCTGATAATCCCGCTCTAGCGTGTCGACATAACGTTACGTTGACCAACTGAACCGCAGAGCACAGACGTTAACATGGTAATAAACCTTGTCGTTACACTCTGGAACAAGACTACGGCCCCCTTTCTTGGGTTCTTTCTGCCTGGTACCGTCCTGGGAATCTCTGGAGTCTCCAAATACATACCGGACCTCAAGGGACCTGCCGAGATCACCTGGTCACAAGACTTTAAACTTGATACCAGCAGAGATAACCCACGGACGGAAATGATGATCATCTCCAACTTCTTCTTCCCACATTGGGCATGGCAGTTGTCGGCCAGGGGCGCCCCGGGTGCGCCTGTTCGCCATCTCGTCTGTTCCTCATCACCACATGGTGCAAGGTGCTCGGACGGCTCTCGTCACACCTGCAGGACAAAAACTGCAACCATTCATCGTGCCCGAAGATTCTTCTGTTCCTTTGCCCCCCCCCCCCCCCGCCTTTCCATCCGTTCTCTCCTATCTACGCTCTCACGTGTCAGTTATCGGCAGCTCCCTACCCCCAAACGTTGCAACCTTAGTTCACTATGCTAGACGGAGCGTCGCTGAAGCCGACGATGAGTCAGATCAAAGAGGGCTTGACGCCTTCTGCGGAGCCCAGGGTGAGGTGCGCGCTGCACCGCCAGGGTGGGCAAGCGCCACCTGAGCGACCATTGCTCAGGCGGGATTCAGTAGCGCATTTTACGGTGCATGAAACAGCATGCGCACAGTCAGGTCTTGTCCTGTGGTGGCGCTCCAGGTGCACATGGCGGCGTATGGTTGAGCGCCGGCGTCGCTCCGAGGTCTAAGATGAGGTCTCGCCTGACGATGATCCGACACGGCCATTCAATCATCGCCTACCCTAACGGCGCCTTTCTATGTCTAAGGTGCTTGGAAAGCTTGACGAAGCTTAACCTTGCACTCAAGAAGACAGTGGTCTGGCGGTCCAAAGCCCGCAATACCCTAACGCTTGAAGCTTTCTGAGTGGTTTCCCGGATACTGGTATTTCCTCCAGCGAACCTGCATTTTGTGTGAGCCAATGCCAACGAAGAGAACGACTTTGGGGGTGCAGTGATTTGAAGCACCGCTCAGACAAGGGACGGGTTCCAGCGGGTGAGAACGATAAGGAGCAGCGTGTACGACGTGTGATGGGAGTACGACGGTTGCTTGTCCCTCCCGTCCTTTCTTCTGTCTGCGCACTAGGGGAAGAGTCAGACACTCAGACAGTGCACGGTCGTGCTTCCTGAAGGTCTGATCAGACTTCCTTTGCTAGAAGACATGTCCCTTAAGATCTCCAGAGACACGGCTTCGTTCAGGAGCCGCTGCAGAGCTGCTCAGGTGGCTTGTCTTCCCGTAAGCGAAAGGAAGCGAGAATGCATCTCGTGTTGCGTGCAGCACGCGGTGACAGAGTACGTAGCTGTCACAGCTGTGCATGGACATGCCCCATGTTCACGTTGGACAATGTGTTGGGGGAGGTCAGGAAAGCTGCGAGGCAGCAGGAATGTCGGTGATGGCATGACCGGAGGACCCCAGGGCGCGGATTATCTCTGACAGGCACGTCAAATAACAGCGGGCAGCCGGTGTCGACCACCGCCTGCACACCACAGACGTTGGCGGCCTGGGGAGAACGGCTCTTGCAATGACATAACATTTGGATCCGGACCTCGATGGAATGACGGAGCTCTCTCGGCACAGCGTGAGGAACGAGGCACTTTTGGTGACCTGTATG
The DNA here is from genome assembly GCA_039545355.1 of Trichosporon coremiiforme. Classification (NCBI taxonomy): domain Eukaryota; kingdom Fungi; phylum Basidiomycota; class Tremellomycetes; order Trichosporonales; family Trichosporonaceae; genus Trichosporon; species Trichosporon coremiiforme. The sequence goes on from BCJJ01000020.1 coordinate 403,802, forward strand.
CAAGTGCACATAGAGGATTTCACGCCAGGATGTGCTGTACGCAAGTCAGTTCCCAAGTCATGACAATTCATGTATGCTTTAGATTCTGCTCGGTTGCAATTATGCAGAATAGCCATCTAGGTTAACCACCGCTGAGGAATGAGAATATGCAGAGATATTCCAGATAATCCGAAACTATGACTTGCCGTCGTACCTATGGGAAGAATGGGTCAATGCGTCATGCTGAGTGAATGCTTAGGGCGGGAAAACCTAGAGTTGAACATCCACCTAGCGCTGTCTAGCGGCAGCCGGACGAATTTCAGGACCGCAGTGGCCCCGCCGAGGACAACATTGTAATTGCTGAATGGTGCTGGTCTTCTCGGCTCTCGACGCCTTCGTGTTGTCACGCATTCCATTACCTGTCCAGCTGGCCCAGACTACAGCAGGCTTTTCACCGGTCGCTAGACTCGCTACCTCTGATCACCAGTATCAAATAGGCAACATCATGCACTAGCAATCGCGATTACCAGCGTGCGCGGACAGAAGTCTCTGCGCCAAGCCGCACTTATCGCAATGTATAACGTACATATCACTCTGCGGTCGAGGTCGTTTACGCACTGATTCGCCGTATAGGCTCGACAGGCTGTGCTGCGCAGCACGATAGCTTTACCTCTAACACCACTAAGACAGCCCAAAGCATCCTATCTCGTGATGCCAACAGCACACAGACCGCCTCGGCTTGCAGCACCACTTGATGATCTGATAGTTGCATTCTGAATACAGCCGTAGAGCCGGATCATTGTTTAGTGGAGCCAGCCAATGCATACTTGCCGAGGTAAGTGGCGGAATGATCGCACCTTTTTTCCACTCTCTAGAATGGCACCTGATCCACGGTACACGAACGGATGCACCCATGACAGCCGTACCACTGTGGTTTTCCGCCAAGGAAGTGTTTGCGATTGGAATTGATCATATGGGCCAAAATGGACGGAGCTTGATGGATGGACTAGAGGTAATTCAGACAAACAACAGGACGTCAGGATGCAATGCAGGACCTCAGGAAGCTGAGGACGGAGGTCAGGACGCGCACAGCGCCATGGGCCTGAGCGGCCATGTCGGGCAGGTCCTGGCCGTCCTGCATGCATCCTGACCATCCTGACCGCTTCGGCTTGCCAACTTGAATGGCTATCGTAAGGCGGCCGGGCGCTCGCCATGGTTTGCCAGCAACAAACCTAGCGACTAACAGATGCGAAGTACGACGCCTCGGAGGATTCGCGTTGCAGCGGTGGTGCCAGTGGCGCTGGTTAGTCTCGGACCCTCCGACGTCTAAGCTACCGGTGGTGCCTCCCGTTGGCGCGCGTTGATGTGCTTGGTGCTTGGAGCGTTTGGTTTGGCGTATTGGCGCCGCTCACACAGTCTAGAGATCGCGAACTTCGATCATTTGGTTGACCCGACCCAAGCGTATGCACCATGCGTAGTAAGGTACGCTCAGACACTGCAATGTCCGTCCGTGTGTCACCATCATCTTCCATCACGTCTGACTCACACGTACATGCGGAGACCCACACTCACGCATCGGAGCGCGGCTTTCGCCTCACCGTGTCGCAGAGCCGCAGTACTGCTTGCATCTGCCACTCAGAGCGCCACGGCCAGGACTGGGCAGAACCGTACCCGCAACGTTTTAAGACCTAATGTGCACAACGCTAGTGTCAGATGGTCAAGAAACTCGACTGGATTCATTGGAAATCGCCCAGGCGCTGCTGAATGTGCCGCTTCACCAGTGTTTGTGTGACCTATGATTATAGATGCATGCCCTTTTATACTTGTATGCCCACAACTGCACAACTGCCAGTGTCCTATTGTTCTGATGCTAGACTTCGGAGAGAAAAGGAGAGGAAAAGAGATAAACACATATAATTGAAGCGGAGAGGTTGAGAAGGGTCCTATATTGGCTGGACGTTGATCGCCTTACTAATGTTCTTGAATGAACAAGATGATTGAAACTATATTCGATTGGCTAGTCTTGACAATCCAAGTCGCGTGATCGCGCACTTTTGCTGGGTATCAAATTGTCCTTTCGTGTTGTAAGAAATATCCATGAGGAAGGCGAGCGTTGCGTTACGCGCCTCCCTCAAGGTATCGATGACGATGCGAATGTGTGTAACGTGTTGTTGACCGGCGTCGGAAACGTAAGGAGGCGACCTACTTCAAGGGGAAGCAGTGCACTCGACTCACTTAGGCGGCGGCGCTGTACCACTGCTGTGTTTGCTGATGCTCCTCCGAGACGAGCTGCTGAGCATACACCGGTCCAGAGGAGGATTGCATGTTCAATGTCGGGGAGAAGTTAGCGGCGCCGGGCGAGATGGGAGTGTAAGGGTACTCGCCAGCGTTGGTGTCGGCCGACTCGGGAGTGTAGGTGTAGCCGGGGGATAGCTGAGGGTCGGAGAAGAGCTTAGCATCCCGCCTGGAGTACTGTCCCGGTACAGTAAGGTACTCAGCCGCGGGAGTGGGGAGACTAGGAACAGCGCTGTTGGGCATCGAGACGGTGCCGTTCACGTCGACAACATTCGTCTGGACGCTGAGCGTCTGGACGTCATTCGTCGAATACGTCTTTGACGGGGGAGGAGGGACCGAAGCAATGGGGCCGTTGTCCGGCATGCTATGACGGCGGACGACCTTGACGGGGTCCGTGGTGAGGAGCGGCTTGGGCCCGGTAGCGGCAGTTGCGCTGGCGGGCATCGCGGTGCCATTGGCAACAGCGGAGGCACTGACCACCCGAGGGCTGGCCTCGCCACGAGCGATGGCGGCAGCAATGAGCTGGGAGGCGGGCTTGTTGTTGGGGCCGCGCTGGCGGATCTGCTGCGAGAACTCGCAGACGAATCCCCTCTTCTGGCATCGGTTGCAAGGGTTACCACCGAAGCACTGAACGTTAGCCGAATATTCGATGGATTCAAAAGTGGGGACCTGGACGCCAAAGGCGGCGCTGTCTCAGCCACACACTCTGCGGGTTGTTGATCAGGATCGACCAAGGCCCCCACAACTGTGCACGACGCCACGGCGAGTATCACTCACCCTTGCCTTGCGAATGCGGCAGCGCTCACATGCCTGCGCAGTTCGGGACCGCTTCTTGATCTCCGGGGCGGGCTGTCCGTCGGCTCCGATGATAACGGGCTTGACGCCAAGGCCGATGTCCATGCCGAACTGGTCTCGGCGATAGAGACCGGGTGTTCCGATGTATCCATAGCCCATCTCCAATCCCGGCTGCGAGTGAGCAGGCAGAGGAGTGGCGAGGTACTCGGTGCCTCCGTAGTCGGAGGGCATCATCGGTGACGGGACGTAAGAGTAGCCACCGTCGGACGGGAGAGGGGATAATGAGAGAGCGTTCATGCTCCACGGCGTGTGAGGAGCGCTACCGGGCATGGGAGAGTAGTTGCCGTTGGCGATGAGGGGGGAGCCGAACTGAGCGGGAGTGGTGGTAGGAGGAGTAACCAGTCCGAACTGCATGTCCTGGTGCTGGAAGTGTCCGCTCTGGGGAGTGTTGTACGAGTAGGCATATCCGGCGCCAGCGTTGGCCTGGGCAGTGTTCAGGCGGTACATGTTGCGCGGGGGCTGCTGGTTGGGATTCGACAGCGGAGCAGCGTACTGGGAGGAGGGGTATGGTTGAGCCATGGTTGCTAATGTCGAGAGGGGGTGAGAATAGAGAGAAGTCGAGTTACAGAGAGTAGAGCGAGTCTCGCGGAAGGAGGTCGGGTGTCGAGAGAGGCGAGGTGAGGGAGGACAGACGAGGCGAGGAGTAACACTTAACAGGAGAAGAAGAATCGAAGTAGCAGTTGTGCGGTCGCCAGCTAGTTATGTTGTACAGTTGTTGGCCAAGTAAAGACAGGACGCAGGTGAGAACAACTCAACAGGTCGAAGATGTAGGATGGGGGTCCCAACACGCCTAGAATCGAGTGTCCTATATGTGTGCTTCACTACTCGCCTCGACGTCCCGGACGAGATACTGCTGCTCGATGGACCAGATAGACGGACAACGCATACGACCCGAGAACTGACTTTACGCTTCAGCATAACACTGGGATTTTAGCCTAATGGACATTTCCTGAGGCGACAGGTTAAGCACCTGAACCCGGGCACGGCTAGTGTTCCCCTAGTAGGACTGTCTCTGACAGGCGAGCGCTGCACCACCCCAGGCAAGGTCGCGCTGGCCACTTGCTTGGGCATACTGGGCCGCGAGTACCGTATCGGCAGTAGATACGTTTGATGAAAGCACTGGTCAGGTTGGTCAGGTCAAGTTCAGGTCCTTTGCTCTACATCCAGGACCCTGAGGTACACGATGCCGTCAGAGGCGGTCTCAATCAGCACTGTGCAAGAGGTTTGAGCTCAGGGGGTCGCCGTAAGGCACAACAGGTGCAGGCATGCAGGGAGTATCAGGCAACTGCCTTCTACGCCTTCTAAGGAAAAAGCAGTCCCGTGGTCGTGTCTTGAAGAATGTTTGCCAGAAAGCTGACCTGACTGAGAGTGACGCCACGGTACCCAGGAACAGAGGGTTCGAAGAGGAGTACGTGAGCCCAACCGGGGCTCGCGGCGAGCTCTCAGTCGCCATCCCTCAGCTCATCTTGCGTATGGGTGCTCTTGACCGCGCCTGGCCGCGATGGTTTGCGCAAGGTAGGTCCGTCCCATCCTGACCATGCTCCCCTCGAGTCTCAGGCGCGTGTTCGCGCCAATCGCATGGTTGCATTCCCCTCAGTCCACTAGCTCGTCAGAGTAGCCCACGTTGCTCTCATTCGCTTTTGGCTCCCGTCCCAGGACCTTTCGAGTTGTAGGGGGATCCATCTCGAGTCGACTGCCCAGCCTGACAACTGACTGCGGCATGGGTCCATATGAGCTTGAGACGATGACATCTTCTCGACAACTCATTGCCCCACAGTCCGACACAGTGCTATCGGCGCCACAATCACGCCACCCCGTCCTGACCTGATCGCTGTCACCATATGACTACTCCGCAGCCTTGGTATGGGTACGCGGGCTCACGGGCTCCTCAACAACGCAATGGTGACTCTTCCATTGCTTTACCCCTCCCAGGTCTTTGGACAATATCCCGATTCAGCAATAAGACAAAATTCTACGGGACCCCACTTGGAAGGTATGGACTGCTGGACGCAGAGGCCCCAGGGTCGCTGCAAGGGGTGAATTGTTCAAACACTTAGTCCCAGACCCTCAGCCCTGCTAGCCTTAGAGTATGCAGGATGCCAGGACGTACGCGTTGAGCCCGTCAAGCCCGTTGGGGCCGGCCGACCCGGTGAGGTGAGCGGTCCTGGCGACCCTGTGCTTTCTTTCATAGTATAAATCCAGTGGGCAACGATGCCGTAAAACGATTTGAATCTCGTTAATTCAGGCACTCCGTGTGTACGTCTATCCGGTCCGCTCAACCCGGCAAGCTCCCCCGTCGTTGGCCAGTATGACGCATTCTTTCATGGGCCCAACCAACACGGGCTACGGGCTACTTGGGTTACGGGAAGTTAAAGCGCGTCTTGAAGTGGTTTCATCATTAAACCCAGGCGAGCAAAGGGACACGCTGAATTTTATTGCGCTGCCACTCTGCTGCCAGAGGGCTTCCTGCAGGCTGGCCAGCAGGCGCGGCGCAGGATGCTCAATCAATCGAACGAACGTTCAAAAGGTGATTAGTAGAAGTCTGTCGCACCCACTTGAGTCACGTTAGTGGGACATTGCGGGAAGGTGTGCATTATCAATGTGCACCAGGCAAGTCGTGGGCTTGCGCCTGTGGCGTTTTGGGTCCGTCAAGACAGAAAGCAAGAAGCGAAAAGCACTTCGCAGTCACACGGTGCACGGCAAGCGCAAACACAAACGCCAACAGAAGTGTGGGTCGGAGAAATCAGACTTGACAGGCCAGTAAGCAAGGTTTGGTAGTCTCGGAACGGTCGAATACTCGCTCATCACCTTGAACCTCAGGTATCCGGAGAATCTCCCATTCACTCGTCAGGCTCGCGGTGGGGCGTTTTATCTCAGGAAGTCACAGCACTTTCTTACAGGAACCGGCCCCCAGCTCCTCACACGGCTAGGCCTGAAGAACAGTGATGCCACGGGTGCCTCCCGATGCAATTGTTATGCCTGCGCACAATGCGGTCAACTCGTCCATCACCCTCGGTTCCAATCACATAACGATACTATTGGTTCGGACGCAACTGGGAGGCAGTAAGGGCGTGACGAAGGAGAACATGCCTAAACCCTGTTTTGCTTCTACCTGAACTCTATACCTGCACGTAGCCAGCGCGTACGAAAACAAGGCTCAAGAGGCACAAAATGGGCATTACCTGCCGTTCTTCGCCGTTCCTTCGAACTGCCCTGACCCTGAACATCTCGTTATGCCTCGCCGTGCGTCGTACTTTCAACAGATCCTCAGGATAGGTAGTAACTCTGCTGTTTGGCCGCGCGCTCACCAAACGCCGCTCGGCAAGGAGTACGTTGTGACCCAGGAACAGTCAACGTTGCATGGATTTAGCAGCAGCCATAACGCTCGCGTTCGCTCGTGCACGTCCATTGATCCTTCAAGAGAATAACGACAAACCCAAGATGGATTACGAGGATTACTACACCGCCTCTATCGACGTTTGAGTGACCGGCCGACCGGAGTGAGGCGAGCCTGACTTATATCACCAACTATGCGCTTCGGCTGTCTCAGACCTGTTGCAGGCACTCTCGTCGTTACAACGTCGTCCGTGCATCATGGCACGGCATGGCACGGCGGCATCCCCGTGGAGAAGATCTGCACGAAGGTTGGTCAGCGGTGCAAGGTGGCACCACGCTGGTATCTTCCTGCGCAACCCAGCACCCTCAAACGAGTCGAGAGAGACAAATGCTTATTAGGGCGGATCCAAGGCGACTTCGCATGGCGGGAAGCCATGCTATCAATTACGTTGACTGGCACAGAGCAGGTCCCTAGAGACACTCTGAAAGCGAGCCAGGGGCGACCTAGAAACAGGGTGCCATGAGGGGCCCAAGTGGTGTCCCCACAGCCCGGAGCGAGCTTGTTCGAGCGCCTTCCGTCCTCTCCCCCCTGCACAGCAGTTACAGCGGTTTCTTCTGAAGATCAACCCCAATGTTAAAACTTTAAGCCTTGCGAGGAACTGCACGTCGATCTCCGCTCGGCGCCACCGATGTCTCTCGATAACAGAAACAGGCTTGTGCACACATCACGATGAATTGCTTGACCAAGAAATTAGGCTCGGGACCCTGACGACTTAAAACGTTGATAGAGAGTCTCCTTGTTCCAGACGGGAAGGTCAGCTAGGGCATGCACGTCTTCGCGAGCCGTAGTCCGTGCTGGGCCATGCGTTCGGGAACCGCGATTGGGTCTCACCTTCGGTGGAGAGCCGAATGGACGTGTCCATCGATGCTAAGAACATCATTGCAATTATTGCAATATGGGACTGCTAACGAGCAGGGATGGACCCGACGGAGTATACACGCGTCTGGCGTGATCCTGCGCACGCGCGTGCTCTGCTCTGCTCGCGTCGCCAGTTACAGCCGCGGGATTCAACATGAAACACGCTGATCTGTCGCGCATCAGTTGGCCCGAAAGAAAACAAACAGCAGGTCGTCATCCTGTGGGCGCACGGCCGTTCAAGGGTGCCCTCGCCCGAAGCTCCTCGGATCGAGAAACGGGGCGGTCTGTTGCTCACCTCCTCCAGACACGCGCAGCACACAACTTGGCACCGCGCCATACGAAGCGATTCCCACATTCGAGCTCACAGCTTCAGAGAAGCTTGGAGCAGCGACGAAGAACATGTCCCTCGAGTCGGAGCGCATTTAGAAACGGGTTGGGTTGTTGCTACGAGCACATCGAGGTCTAGAAAGGCTCCACGGAGGCACCTTTACGGGAGAGGTACGGGATCAAGCTCAGATTCGGTGAGATCAAGCACAGTCCCCTACGAACCATAAAACTGCGTTGGGCGAGGTTAAGGATGGAAATAAGCCTTTATCTGAAACTAGACTCACCCCAGACACACCACCAGGTCCACCGAGGGTCCAGCGAGGCCCCGGTGACGCCCCAGTGAGGTACAGCGAGCAGCGTGGTCCAGGCAGGTACTGGCAGGTCCAGCGAGGTCCGGAAGGACCTGGGGGACATGGCAGTTGGCGAAGCTTAAAAGGCTAAGGACGCTACCATCGCCATGCGAGCCACCCTCTCGAGCCTCCGACTGAGCGTCCTGCACGGCCAACAATCAGCGTGTTTGCCAATCCAGCGTTTGCGACGCTCACGACGCTGGCTTCCTAGTCCGTCTGGTCACCATCGAAACTCCTTTTCTGGACGTCTCAACCATACCGTGCGACCGCCGATCTCGTCGCAATCCTTTGTTCCCATGGCTCAGGATCACCAATGCACCGGTGCACTGCCTCTTCGATGCACCACATGCGCCGACGTGGAGCTATTTGCAACGCTGTCTCTTGCTCTTCAGGTGATCACCGCTGCCCACCACTGACAATCATCGCAGAAGGTCACTTCCACTGATGTCGATGTTTTCTCAACACCCTGGCGAACAAAGATGTGATCTCGTCAGAAGTTGTGCTACGGTTAAAACTTGAAGCTATCATATAGTTACGGTTATGCTTCTGCTAACTGGTCCCAAGGAACCTACAATGATGGAGAGCCAAGTGGCTCGGCATACTCAACAGAATCGGCATTCTGGCTTGAAGATGGTGCCTCACTCGGCAACCTCCAGCCTCCTCGACCTGCCCCTTCACATTAAGTGCGGGACACGCTGGAACGCTAACAGAGCCTGTAACATATGACTGGACAACGGGCTGCTTTTGGGGACTCATTATGTCCATTATGCTAGTCAAGATTAGGCTGAGTATCGAAAGCAGTTGAACAGCCTATGAGGGTCATCGTCGTGCAACGCTAAAACGTGGCAAGGAGTAGTTGTCGCGGACCTCGAGCATACTCCGCTCCAAGATTTGGACACAGAACCCCAGAAATTGCGAAGGCAGACAACGTAATGCCGACTGTCTGTGCAAACTCGTCATCCTTTCGGTTCAGCACGTTGTGGGTCAGAAGAGAGAAGATCCGGCTCCAGTGAATGGCAGGGAATCACATTCGACTGACGGATGGGACGGCAAGGGGCGGAAGTTGGTTCCAGCGATCTGGCAAACAGACACACGGATGAGGCTTCTTCCACGACTCCCCCATGGTCCAGCAGCACGATAACCTCATCAAACTGCTGACACAAGCATCTCCATGTGCCACAGAGCGTCGATCAATCACCCAGGAGAGCGCAGAAGTGGAGGTGGAGAGGTGAGTGGCAAATTTAGCGTGGTCGCCACGTGACCGCCTGAAATTACTTCATGCAACAGAAGTTGTTCAAGTTCGACGACAAAGACGAGACCAGCTGGTGTTTTCGAGCTCCATAACACCCTCTTCACGCTCGACAACATGGACAACATCGAACGACGAAGACTGAAAGTACCTCAGCTACCGATTCCGACTTTGACCGATGCTACCTCAGCTCCCGCCTGGCGACAAACGCTGGTCCAGACCTTCGTGCTCCTCGACTACCACAATACGCTGTACCAGCAGACGGCGCCTTCGGGATGGAAGTGGTCCAAGGCCGACTCGGAAGAAGTGACCTGGGAGCAGCAGCAGGCATGGGCTATTGACCTCTTCCTCTCGACGATCGCAAAGGAGCACCACAAGAACCTCGCGAGCCAGAAGGAGACAGTTGCTGCGGCATGGACGCGGTTGAACGACAAGTTCAAGGCGTCGCAGGGAGAGATCGCCGTGTATTACCGACTGCCGACACTGGAGCCTGGATTCCACTCTGATCAGGCCGAGGCTCACCTCTCGCTGTTCGATCAGCGCTTCATCCTGCTCGCGGCGTGCGGCATCAAGCTCACGGACGACATGAAGGTTGGCATGTTCGTCGGCAGCCTGCCGCCGGATTGGGACGCCGACTTCCTTAAGCAAAAGCGAACATGGCCGATGTACCGCAAGCGCTTCGAGTGGATGACGGCTCCGCACCGCCTGGGCAAGAAGAAGGGCGACAAGCCGAGTGACGCGCAGACGGACAAGCGAGCTGCAACAGAGTCGGATGTGAAGCCGGACGTCCCCGTTTCGGCTGCTGCGCCGACAGCGGGCAAGCAGGAGAAGCCAGCGCAGCAGCGACAGTCCTGGACCGAGAAGCGACAGCAGCAGGAGGCTCAGCAGGAGCATGCCCGCCCAATCCGCCAACCCCGCCCACCGCCGCAGCTCGAGGCCGACGGCTTGAGCTCGAAGACGCTCCGACCCCAGCCCTCGCACTCGAAGCTCCGCAAGCCTAGTCACAGCAACAACGACAACACGCATGGTGAGGGTTCTAGCTCGCTTAACCGCCGTGTGTCGACCTCCCGCTCTCTCCCTCGACCTCATCCCCCGCACAAGCCGAAGACGACGACCCAGTCGAAACCCGCTGCCCCGGCTGATCCTGCTGGACCGAAGTTCGGCCAGTCGAACCCCTTTGACGTTCTCGGCGACATGGACGGTGCCAGCAAGGCCGGCTTCAGCACGGCTGCTGCGTCATCGTCAGCCGCCGCCAGCCGTCCCCGACCGAGCAACCGCCCAGGATCGTCTGCGAGCTCGCACGCCGAAGCAGGACCTAGCCGACACCATCGGAAGATGTCTCACTCGGAGGGACGACCGAGCCGCGTGAGCGATGTCGACCAGCTCGCCGCGGGCGTGCAGGACCTGAACGTCGAGTACTGCACGCACTGCCATGTGTCGGGCCACGACGTGTCGCGGTGCTACAAGCGGACGTGGTGCTCGCACTGCCAGATTCCCGGTCACCACGTGAGCAAGTGCCGCCGGAAAGCGATGGGTGCGCCGAAGCGTCATCGGCGGAAGGGCGAGCAGCGCGAGGCGATAGTGGAGGAGGAGGAGCTCGAGGAGGACCCCGAGGTGCTCGTGGAGGCGGACCATCTGTCCCTCATCAACCCGACAACTCTCACCGAGGCGTGCGACAGCGAAGAGGGTCCATTCTGGATCGAGGCGATGGAGCTCGAGAAGGCGCGCCTCCTGCGCAACGGGACGATCGAGGAGAGCGCGCTCCCTGAGGGCCAACGCGCAGGCTTCACCGACTGGGCGTACTGCCGCCAGATCAAGCGCGATTACGCCAAGTACCGCTGCCGCGTGCAAGGGCTGGAGGAGGAGCGCGGCGACGTCGCGGGGAGCATTCCCGCGCTCCGCGTCATCCTATCCTACGGCGCTAGCCTGGGCATGCGCTTCCGGCACCTCAGCGTCGACATGGCCGTTCCGCTCGCTGAGCCAGCATACGTCAGTGCGCCGAACGGGGCCGGCGTGTGGAAGGTGAACAAGCTCCTGCGGGGCATGAAGGGGAGCGGGAAGGCGCTGGACCGCGCGCTGCGCGATTGCCTCCTCGCATGCGACTTCAAGAAGTGTAAGGAGGATGGCGTCTATGTCCTCCTATCTCCGCAGGGACGCCCGCGCGCGATTGTGTTCCAGCAGGGCGACGATGTGCTCGTCGCGTCGTGGACGGCGGGGCTCAAGACGATCGTGCCCGTGGTCAAGACGAAGATCAAGGAATCGGGCGGCACAGTCGACGACCTAGGCGATCCCGCGCTCTTCCTCAGCATCGGCGTCGAGTGCTTCCCGCACAACTGCGACGTGCTCCTGCAGCAGAACCACTACGTCGACCACATTCTGGCCGCCGTACCCGAGCTGTCTGACGTAGAGGACAGGATCGCGCCCCTGGCCCCGGGGACACTAGACGAGCTGGCCAGCGCGAAGCCCGAGACGGAACACCCGGTGGACAGGAAGTGGTGGCGCAAGATCCTGAACCAGCTCGGCTGGCTTGCTCGGTGCACACGTCCCGACATTGCGTTCGCCGTCGCGTACCTCTCCCGGTTCAGCAACAGTACGACGCTGGGCGCGGCCCACCGCGAGGCACTCCTCAACCTCCTCGCTTACCTCCGTGCCCGGCGCGAGTTCGAGTTCAAGCTCGGCAACGACGAGGACACGAGCGAGCCGCACTGCGCGCGCGCGTACAGCCACGGGTTTATGGCTTCGTCGCTGGACGTGAGCCACGTCGGGTGGGCATTGCTGCTCGATGGCTCCACCGTCGATTGGGCAAGCCACAAGAGCTCCGTCGCGGCCACGGGGCTCGAGGCCGACCTCGTCGCGCAGGGCGAGGCGGCACACAGACTCGTGTGGCTGCACGATCTGCTTTCCGAGCTCGGCATTGTGGTCTCCCCCCATGGCTTGCTGTTCGGGGACAACTGCGGCGTCGTCAACAATCAGGCCACCCTCGTCGAGGTCTTCAAGCGCAACAAGCACGTGCTTGCCGAGTACCAGTTCATGCTCGACCTCGAGGGCAAGGACAGGCTGCGGCTGCACGGGTGCGACGAAGACCAGCCTGCCAAAATGTGCTCCATGCCCGTGACTGGTGCCGAGTTCAACAGGTACAGACTCATGTACGGGCTCGAACGCCAGCTCGACATCAGCCAGGTCGAGATGATGAAGGGAAAGACGAATGAGGAGGCGCTGCACCATTTGCTGTGGGAGGAGGACTCGGACGACGACGTAAGGAATGAGAACAACGAGAGGTATCCCCACCGCATCGACGCCGCCAACGCGCCCACCGTCACGTACATCACGACCAAGGGTCAGTTTTAGAGTGGCCGCACACATTTGTAATACTATCGCAATCTCTATGCATACAACAGTAGATACTCATCTAGTCGTCTCTGCGCATACCGCACTCACGCCGTCACGGCCGCCGGTTGGGGCTCAGGCTTGTTCGCGAACCAGCACTTGTGGCACTCCCATCCGGCCGTCGACTCGTGCCAGCGGGGACTGACATCAACACCGCAGGCCGCACACACCTTGGCACTCGTCATGACAACGTCCTTGTCCTCGGACAGCTCGATCTTAACCTCGTCGACGGCGGGCTCGAACCGGTCGAGCCGCTTCGCCTTGCGGAGGAGGGGGAAGAGCTCATCAGAGGGAACCGCCTTGTACGTCTTGTTGTACACGTTGAGTGCGCACTCCCCTTGCTCGGGATCGAGCTCGAACATGTCCGTCGTCGCTGTCGTCGCTGGCGGCTCGTGGCCCTTGCACCACACGCCAGGGCTCATGATCCCCGCGTCGTCCTTGAATGTCGTTATCGTCGCGGTCACGTCGCGTTTGCCCGCCTTCACCGGCGAGAAGAAGAAACCCAGCTTGTACCCTGCCATGTACGCGCAGGAGACGTGGTACACCGCCCCGCATCCCGAGGTGCAGGGGATCTTGGCGCCATCGGCCTGTCCGCACAAGGTGCAGATCGCCTCCCAGCTCTCGTCGTGGATCGCGCTGATCCCCTCCACGTCCTTCAGCGTGGTGCCGTCGCTGAACTGCACCTCGGGCGTCCATGAGGCGCAAATGATGTGCGCCCACCGGCACCCCTCGGTCGGCTTGAGCGCCGAGAGAACGTCAAAGTCGGCAGGCGGCTTCTTGTCCTTCGGCGCGAGCTTGAGCGCGACACTGGCCTGGTCGCGCGGGCACAGCATGCACTTGATGTCGAGGTTGTTCTCCTCGTTCGTAACGTTGGCGCACAGCTCACACTCCCACTCCGTGCCCAGGTCCTCGGGCTTGATACCGTAGCAGCCCGCGTGCGCTGAGAATGTGCACGTCTTGCAGCGCGCCATGCTCGCCTTGGGCTCCATTCGGCGGCAGAGCGAGCACGGCGGCAGCTTCGGCGGGCCCTGCGGGACGGGCGTCGAGTTGCCGCTCGCCGAGTCGGCCTTGGCACCGCGCCGGCTCTTCGGCTCCTTCCGGTAGTCGCGCTTCGCGTCCTCGGCCTTTGGGGCAGAGAGCACGCCGTATTTTCTGTAGTTGGAACCACAGGTCTCGCACATCGCATTGCCGTTGACGGAGCGCGGGCACTTCCACCACACGTTGCTGATCCGCGTCCAGCAGACGGCGCACTGCAGCTTGTGGTCCCGCACGTAGTTGGCGTTGTACAGCGAGCTCGCGTCGTCGTCCGGCATCTCCGAGTCGGCGCGACGCACGTGCCCGAGCGGAATGGGGCCGAGCGTCGATGACGTCCGCCCGTGGATCGAGTGCACCTTGCGGTGCTGGCGGAGGAGCTCGTTCTCAGCCTTGTACTTCTTGTTCTTCCACATGTACGTGTACCGGACGACCTCGGCTGGCCGCTTACCGAGCACCTTGGACGCGGCCGACGCCTGCAGTCCGTTCCACTTTGCAAACTCGGCCTCGAGCAGTCGCGTCTCCTCGTCCGACCACACCATCGGGTTGAAGTCGGCCAGCTTCAGCGACTTCAGGTACCGGATCGCGTCCTCACGTCCGTAGGCTGTGTATGCCTCCACGGCAGCGTTCAGGCGGCGCACGTCGTAAGCAGGCACGGGCATCTTCATCCTGCCCACTTCCTCCATGTAGTCGGCCAGATCGTCGCTTGGCTCGCTCAGAACCATCAGTGTCGGGTCATGGTTCTGCTCTCCGGGGTCGTAGCCTCGCTCCAGGATCAGACGTGACGATCCAGTATCCAGTAGCGAGGACTGGCGCTTCTCCTCTGCACGCTGCTGCTCCTCCCACGACATCACGTTCGCCTGGAACTTGGTTCCCACGCGCGTCACTGCACGGGGATAGATTAGGTCCTCGGCGTCAAGTGTGTCCTCAGCACGGGTGTGCAGACTGTGGTGTCAGCTACGCACGAGCAGGTTCTAGCTTACCCAAAGTACCTCCACGGCCACCCACGGAACATGACGTCGGGCTTGTCGAAGATCTTCTCGTTCGCAGCAGCCGCGGCAGCCTTCTCTTTCCTGGACTGCGCCTTTGTACGAGGCGGTGCTGATCCTCCGTTGGAGACGAAGCGATACTTCTCCGACTCGACATCCTTGCGGCGCTGGATCGTGCACGCCAGGCATGCCCACGAGTAGCCCTTCGCGGGCTTGGCGAGCAGGGGTGGGTTGAGACAGCTCATGTGATAGAACTGCTTGCACACCTCACACCTGACCGTGTCCTGACTAGCTGCCCATTGTTCACACACGCAGCACGTGCGATACGCATCCAGCAGATCCGCAACCATCTCCTTCTCCGTGAGGAGGTACTCATACCGGGACAGCAGCACTTCCTTGACGTGGGGAGGGACTGGACGTTAGATAAGACAGCAATGGCTACCTACTGTTGTTGATGGTGATGGTGCGCACAACCTCGTACTCGCGCTTGGAGTAGGGATCGAAGAACTTGTGAAAGTAGAAGTGGTCGGGCGTATGCTTCCATGCAATCAGGTCCGAGATCTTGTCCTTGTGCCGGACATAGCAGCGGCCGCGGACGACCGAGATGGGCTCAATCACCGTGTGAATCGTGCCCAGGAGCAGGCGGTAGTCTGAGATGGCACGGCCAGAAATCTGTCCTCGTCAGCTACTCTGCTGCCGGCACGCCAATCGCCAATGACTGGCCACCGATGATTTGACGGGGGAAGCAACTCACATCGTTCGGGCGGTAGTACAGCGAGAGACGCACGTGCAGCTCGTTCGAGTGGTGTCGCGAGCCCTTCTTCTGCGCTATACTCGGCGGGAGGAACTCGAGGATGCGCGCGACGCTGTAGGGCGAACCTGGACGTTAGATCTGAATCATCTGGCGCGCGGTCAACTAACCATCACGGTCATTGAAGGGGGGAGAGACGTAAACATGGTCTGGCGTTAGCTGCAATGCTTGTACGACCAGCTTACCATTGATGTGGACAGTCTCTCCGTTCGTCGCCTTGGCCGAAGTGACAGTGAAGCCTTGCTGGGCAAGATCAGCGCGTGACGGCATGGTGGGTTGGAGATGATAGCCCTCCGGCGGTGGAGTGGATTGCGGCTCTGTCCTGCTTCCTTGCACTAGCTCTGCGAGCTAGAAGAGTGGACAGCGAGATGCCGAGTGTGTGCGGTACTGGCAGTCCAAGGACAGCAGCTGCCTGCAGGTGCCGATGGTGGAGTCGTGCGTTGGTGGACGATGTTGTGAAAGTAAGAAGGCGGCGAGTGAATACAGCTGACACCATTCGCTACCCCGTGATCTTCAATCTGACGGAGTCGATGGCCGCAGTAGTCTCCTTTGCGGAGGTCATGCATGCCCATGCAGTCTGCTATGGATATGTATTGCCTGCACCGCCATGCATCGTCTACATCAAGCCTGAGCAACAGTGTGCACGCCGACGCCATCGATAATGCCTTGAGGGCAACAGTGATGCCTCCGTCGGTGTGGTGGCAAGGTCTTCCCGCTTGGTGACAAGAGAAGGACCCAAGTGCGTGCCAGATTGGAGGGCGGTGTAGGTCGTATACCTAGCTTCGGGCTTAGAGAGCTGCTGCGTAGTAGACGTGTGCGGTCTGCACCGTCGCGATGACGGAGCAGTCTACGCCGCGTGCGGCGCTACAGCCGATATCCCACAGTCCTCAGCCAACGTGCACGGTCCATTCAACACGGCAGAGCGACCGCTCGCTCTGCATGCCTCCCTCGATGATCTCTTGCAGTGCTGCCGCAACATCTTGGTGGCACTGGTAGCACAGAAAGCACGAGATGCTCAGCTACGTCCGCTGCGTCCGTGAGGAGGAGCTGATGGGGAGTCGGAAGCACTCGAAGTTGGCAGCCTATCGAGCGCCTTTGCGGCCCTCCTGGGGAGCCCTACGGCAGATGTATAATAGCTATGGGATCATGGGCCCCTCCTCCATGCGATAGGCATGAGAAAGGAACGACAAGCGCGGGCCCAAGGTTGGCGTGTCGGGCAGAGAGCGACTCGACACCAACTGCCGCGTCTTCTATCTGACAGTCCTCCGCACTCTCGGTACCGCTCTCGGCGTACCAGCCTACACCACACGCGGTATGGACTTTCTTCATTACATTGGTCTGCCCAGACCGTGTTTTCACGGAACCAAATCAATCTTGCCCCGGTCGCGTCCTCTTTGCTCCCGCCGGCTCTGATCCTGATTCGAAGACGAGTGGGTCTCAACTGAGTTCGAAGCGCACAGCGTGGTATGACGGTGGTGACGCTTGCGTTAGATGCGTGCGCCTCAGCGAGTGTCTCGCTACTCCTCGATTCTCGTTCCGTCACTCGTAATGCATGATTAAAGTAAATGTACAGGGGATTGCTTGGATATTTCGGTTCTGATTCTGATTCTGCTGACGACCTATGGAAGGGCAATGTCCGGGGCTCGTTTGCTCTAGTTGCCACCGGCGGAGAGCTTGGAGAAGAAGTGGAAGAAGTCGACGTTGGACGCCTGGATCGAGTACTGGTAGATAAAGTTGGAGCTGAGCCACGCGCTCCAGGCGGCACGCTGGTAGTGCTCGGGGAGGCGGTTCATGAGCTCGTCGAGGCCGACCTTGGCCTGGAGCGACTTGGGGAAGGCGCGCTCGAAGACGGCGCGGCGCGCGGCCGCGTTGTCGTACAGGTCCGAGAACTCGAGCTCGTCCTGGAGCTTGTTCARCGTCGTCGASAGCTGGTCCGAGATGAGCGTGCGMGGCGTMGCGCCCTTCTGRCGGGCGTATTCCTTGGCRATGCAGTTGTACTCGTTGGCCGCGTTCTCGCAGATCTTCTGCTGGATGTCCTTGACGTAGTCCTGGTAGAACTGGGACGGCTTGCCGTCCTGGAAGATCATGTCCTTCTCGTACTCGTCGTCCTTGAGCGAGAGACCGGCAAGCACCTCGAGCGACGACGAGGTGACACCGCCCTTGTTGGTCGACGAGTCCTTGTAGAGGACAATGCCCTTCTTCTCGAGCCAGAGACGCGCCTGCTGCGTGATGAACAGGTTGGCACCCTCCACAATGTACTTGAAGTTGGCCTTGCCGTCGGCGTCGACGAGACGGTGCATGTTGGTGACGTCGATGGCGCCGGGGCGTCCACCGCAGGGGACCATGATGTCGGCCTTGACGCGGAGGTGGAACTCGTTACGGAAGATGGTGCCGTCGGGAATGACCTCGCCAGTAGGGAGCTTGACGTCCTTCTGGTCGACGAGGACCTTGTATCCGCCCTTGCCGAGCTTGGACTCGTCAAAGTGGACAATCATCTTGCGCGCCTTGGCGAGGCGGATGAGCTCGGTGCGGTCCAGTCCGTTGGGGTCGTAGATCGTGCCAGAGCCGTCGACAATACCGACGGTCTTGTCGCTCGACAGGAGGATCTCGTTGGAACCGAGGTCACCGTCGGGGCCACCGGTCTGGAACTTGGTGACCTCCTTCTCCTTGAGGCCGTGCGCCTTGTAGACACCGAGGATGTACTGGCGGACCGAGAGCGAGGTCATGCCGTACTTGTCGTGGGGAATACCACCGAGCTTTTCGGCCGACTTGCCGGTCGTGAACGACTTCCACCAGGGGGCGCCACGGGCGCGGGCGTGAAGCGCAGCCCAGTCCATGAGGTCGGCGGTGCCCTCGTCGGGACCGAAGAAGAGGATCTCGGGTTCCTCGCGGCCAGAGATGTCGACGATGCGGCCCTTGATGCCAGGCGACTGGCCTGGAATCAGGAGGTCGAGGATCGAGTCAACGTACTTCTCGAAGCAGCGCGAGTAGTCGGCGCCGAGCGAGGGGAGGACGGTTCCCTTGGATCCACCCTCGGGAATGTCCTTGTTCTTGAGCGTCTGAGTCGCGGACAGGTTGTAGTTCTCGTCGAACAGGGTGCGGATGTTCGAGTTGAAGTTCTCCTTGTCACGCGAGCGGACGATACGGATACCGCCACGGGCGACGTCGCGGAAGCGAACGTGGAAGCCGCGGAAGTCTGAGCCGACGATGAAGAACATGCCGAAGGGCTTCTTCGGGTACTCGACCTCGGGCAGGAAGCCGGGGTCAAGGCGGAACGAGAGCGCAACCTTGGTCGGCTGGTAGAAGTTGCACTTGATGATGTGCTTGTTGAAGACGAGGAGAGCCTCAAGGATCTGGGCCGCGAGGGGGCTCTGGGCACCCTTCCAGATGGCAGAGTAGAGGTCCTCGTCGGACAGGGGCTGCTCGGTCTTGATGCGCTGGAAGGAGAGCGTCGGGGTGAGCTGGGAAGCCTCGTCAGATGCAGGGTAGTGAACCATGGCGAAGTTGATGTAGAGCTGGCGGATGAGCTCGGGGTGGTTCAGGATGACGTCGCGGATGTTCTCGCGGGTGAAGGTCTCGTCACGGAGACGGGTCTTGATCTTGGCGAGGACGTCGGCCTGGTCAGGGTCATTCTCGTTAAGGATGGCCTTGAGGGAGGCGTAGGCGGGACCGAGACGGTTCAGGAAGTGCTGGGCGAAGAGCCAGCCGGCGTACGCGTAGGTAGCCTCCTGGACAGCGTGGGGGGTGTTGTCTGGGGCGACGGTGAAGAAGGGGTTATCCGGGAGACAGTAGAGGAGCGACGCCTCGCGAACGATCTGCTGGATCGAGTGCTCGATGGGGGGCGCCTTCGTGTTGGGGACGGGGTTCAGGTACATCGAGATGATTGTCACGCCGTTGGCAAACTGCTCGACATACTTGCGGGCCGAGTAGAGGCCGTAGAAGTGGTACAGGTCCGAGAGGGCCGAGAAGTAGCGATGGGTGCCGCCCATCTTGTAGCCGATGACGATGCGGTGCTCGCGCGAGTCCTCGAGCTCGTACATCTCGATGACGGGGCCGTCGCGGCGCTCGACCTCGGTCATGACCTTCTGGTAGATCTCGAGGGTGTTGGGGGTAGCCTTCTCAAGGAAACCCTTGTCCGAGACGGAGCGGATGTCGGTCGAGCTATCCTCGAGCTTCTTGGCGGGGGTGCCGGGGAACTCGCAGGGCGAGACGAAGTAGCAGCGGAGCTGCTGCGAGATGGTCGCCGAGACCGAGCCGGCGGAGCGGTAAGTCTCGAGGCGCCAGGCCTTCTCGGGGGTCGACTTGTCAATGAAGGCATCGTCGATACGCTTCTCGCAGTTGGCGCCAGGGCCGTCAGTGGCCGAGACACCCGCGGCCGACGAGTGGATGAAGACGGCGCCCTCCTTGGCGCCCTGCTTCGTGTCCTCCTCGGTCGTAATCTTCTCGAGGTCGATCACGAGCTTGCTGGGATCGTGCTTGGTGCACGCGAGGAGCTTGGCCGAGTACAGGGCAAGGACGTGGTCCGCGATGATCTGAGGGTTCTCAGCGAGGCTGTAGCGTCAATGACCTGTTCTCACACACAGAGCTGCTGCTCATAGCTGGGGCTCCAAGCACGAGCACAGAGCTGCTGCAGCATGATACTCACAAGTAGCCGTTGTCGATGCCGAGCGAGTTGTAGAACCAGTCGACCTCGCCGTGGACGAGCTCACGGGGCATGAAGCCGGACTGGACGAGGATGTCGGCGACGGACTCCTGCTGCTGGCCCTTGGCAGGGAAGGGCGAGGGCACATAACCACTGATCGACGTTGGCGCTATCCCATCCGATGTCTGTGCACCGAGGCATATCCGCAGGCGGTCGTGCGGCAATGGCAGAGCCAAAGCTGCGCATGGCACTGCGGCGCCGTCGGTCTGCAAAAACTCACGCCTTGTCAGAGGTAACCGACTTGGGGGTGCCGCTGATGTTGAGGTGCTGAGGAATCGGCAGCGCCAAGCCCTGCAATGTCAGCTGTTATCCTAGAGGCCTGGCTAGCGAACTTACCTGAGCGGCGGGGGTACTGGCAACGGGAGTAGCCATTGTGTACGATGAGGGGGAGGGGAGGAGGGGATGGGCGGATGGGAAAGACAAGGGCAACGAGAGACTGTGGGGGACGTCAGCTTATATGTTGGGAGGCCGTGTCGTGCGGGTGTGCGGGGTACGGGGAATGATGGCATATGGGCATGGGGAAACGGGGGCTACGCTGGCCATAGGCATCAGGTAGCCACAGCATGGTCAGCGCGAGCGGGCCAGCCGGGCGGGGGCTGAACTCGGCTGGGAGCCAGGCTGGCTGGCATTCGTTGCCTCGTTGCGAGCCGTAGAGGGGGGCGGAGTCGAATGAGTGTGTGGAGGTGGGAGCTCGAGGAACAGTGAGGAACGGGCGTTGCGGTGTTCCGTACGTCCGTATTGTGCGCAACGCACTGGGGCAATGCTGGGGGCAACTGGGACGTATGGGACGTGTGCTTGTGTGCTGTATGCGCACCGGGCACGCCCTCGCTGTACCCAATGCTGCTGCTGCGTTGCTATGTTCGTCCGCGCAGAGCTACCCAGTCGAGCCCGGTCACCCAGAGCTCCAGAGCTCAGTCAGCTCATAGGCAGTGCGCCCGCCATTGTCGGCGCCATGGGCGGACTGAGTAATTCTGTCCCAGCGCCAAGTGACGCCCGGCGCCCGCCCCGTCGCATTCACACGCGGCGCACAGTACGATCACCAGCACGTCAGGCAGCGCCCAGGACACCAGGTGTAGCCAGATTGTTTACCCAGATGACCCGATGTGCCTCTGCCTCTGCTCCACTGGGCGCACCCACAAGAGACACGAGATCTATCTGGGGATGGGAAAGATAGACTCACCAGATGTCTACCGCTGATTATACGACACTATCAGAGTAGTGCAGAGATAAGGTGGGAGATGTTGTACACGCTCTAAATACTAAGTATCCGGAGCTTGGGGGAGTCTGGGAACGAGGTCAGCGTGAGCGCTTGCATGGCTTGCATGGCTACAGTGGGTGTGCTGGGAGCTGGGAGCTGGGAGTGCTGGAGCACGCAGGCTGCGCGTTTCGAGCAGCCGCTGGCTGAGTTGCATGTATGATGCAACAAGCTGGAGTCGCGGGCCACGGGCCGGGCACCGGTAGCGCACGAGGGCACGGGGCCATGAAGGCACGGGGCCATGAAGGCACGGGGCCATGAAGGCACAAGGACAGAGCTAGGTCACCGGCCAGACTCGCGCAGGCCCGCAACTCAACTCGGATCTTCGGATCCAGCCGATCCAGACGGATCCAGCGCGGCCAGCCCGGTCATCCTAGACTCAACCCCAGGTGCCGCGTTTGCCGCTCCTTCGCCAGCGCAGCATTCGTTGCCGCCGCAACAAACAGCGATGAGAACAACAGCTCGCATCTGGGAGAACAAGGGGGTGTGTCACAGAACAACGGCGCGCCGCCCCGCCGAATTGCCAGAAGCGACAGAAGGCAGGAGCGGCAGGATGGCAGCCGTAGTGCGGTCGTGCGGGGGGAAACAATGTCCAGCCAGGCTGCCCAGCCTGCCAGGAAGGCGCCAGGCACGGACATGATTTACTCACCGATGTGTTACAATCGGCAACGACAGAGCGTCAACGATGAAAAGTCGTGGTGTGTACGAGTGTACGTGGGGGTGGGGATGGTACTGATCTCTTGCTTGGAACGGTACGTCTTATAAATCGCGCGACTTTTTCTGAAAGCATGCCTTGCCTCGCCTCGCCTCGGTCGTCGGTGTCTTGGGCTCGACGTGTCGAGCTGGACCGGCTGGGGTAGCAATCTGGCATGATCCGCCGTTCTTGGTGGTTGTTGTTGGCTAAGCGCTGACGTAGCTGGCCCAAGGAGGGAAGGTGCGGGCCCTGAGGGGAGAGGGAACAGAGGGTGATCTATTTCGATTCTTGCATCGGGGCAAGGGGCGCGCGGGCGGTTCCAGCCAGCCCAAGGCACCAGACCCGAGGACGCTGCTGTTGCCAGCCGTTGCCGCCATTCGAAAATCATCCCCGCCCCCACATACATTCACACATTCAGAACGAGCGACGCGAGCACCGCGAGCTCAGCGATGCCGAGTGCTGCATTGCTCGTGCAGATGGCCTGGGCCCAGACGCCAGAAACCACCAGACACGCCAGGCCAGCCCAGACATCCAGGCGCACAGGCGTCCGAGGCGAGTTAGACGCGAGTGTTCTTGCCTTTCGCTGACTGCCTGTTGTCTGTGCAAGAGGCTGAATTGTTCTCCCGGCCGGTGCACCGGTCAACCGCTCATACGTATTCCGCGATCCGAGGAATTACGGCTACGGCTGTCTCCCGTAATTCTTTTGGTCAGTCAGTCGCCATCATTACTGATTGTTGCATGCGGATTCGAGTTGCAGACCTCTGGCGGCGTATTCTGGACTTGCAGCGGGCGTGCAGGCGGTGCAACCTCATCTGTCCCTCATGGTCGTCAGATCTCGCCCTTGCTTGCCCTCGCTGCCCTCGAGGGCACGCCGAGATGCGGGGTCACAGCAGAGCTAGCAGACACAGCCTGGGTGTTCGTTCGGGGGCGTAGCCCGACCAGCGTAGCTGAGACAGCCACTCATGTGCAGTAGCTGGGGGCGAGTGCGGGGCGCAATCACACATGCGCCGCCGAGAACCGCTGGGTGCCTTCTCTCGGCCACTCAGAGGACGGAACGGGTTCAACGGGGGCGCCGGGGGAGCTCCGTTGCCGCAGCAGCCGCAACGTGACCTGCGCAGCGCGACAGTGTGTGCAGAGAGGGCAAGGGCGGGGCGGGCCCTGAAATGGCCAAAGAAGGGGACATATGGGACATGGAGGTCAAACGATCTCCCCCTGATGGGCAACGGCTCGAGATGATTTCGAACCTCCATCTGACCTTTTGGGTACTTTGGGTACATTGGCGCGCTGCATTCGAAAAGCGCCAGGGTCCGCTGGGATCCGCTGGATGCTGGGGTATGCAGGATGCGGGGAAGTACGGCTCACACGGAGACTGCAGGTCTGCGGGGTAGAATTTTGCAGACAAAGCAACAGGTTACCAGGCAGGACACACGGGAATCAGGGATCTGCGTCGCGCCCGCCAACGCAACGGCGACCAAAATGTCAAGGTGGGGAAGCCGAAGAGGGTACAAGCCACGGCTCACACCCAGCTACACTATTGCTCTGGTCTGCAAAATGCCTAGCGAGCTCGGTGCATGAGGTACATGACCCAAGACCGCGCAGCGCATGCAGCGCAGGCATAGCGGCGATCTTGGCACCCCGACGCGAACTGAGCCCCAACGATGCCAAAGTGGGCCCGCGTGCCCCCCGGGTGCCGCAGCCGCGTGTGCCCATATGTGCCGGCCGAGTGCTGATCCTCGTCTCTTGCAAGGTTACAAACCTTCCCCAGTCGCTGTGTCCCCGGACCCCGTCCATACCCCACGGTTCGCGGTACGCTGCACCGTGTAAGCTCGTAACGGATACCGCTTTGGGCGTCGCTAGGTCTGCCAAGCCCACGCTGTCCGGAAGACGGGGCCGGACAGGTACGTGTTCGAAATCACTGTCCGACCAACTCGTCTTTGAGGGGGACAGGACAAAAATTCAGATGCCCCCGCTCTTCTCTCATTATCTTATCTTCCCACCACACTCAGCCCCAACACAAACACAGAGGAAGAGTAATCGAAGTCATAGCATATGCATATCACTTTACTAGGGAGAGAGTCAACTACAATATCCGGAGACATACAAAATCAAAGACGGGCTTAAGGCACTCGCTCGTGTAACTTCTGAAACGAGAAACGAGAACAGAATAGAGGGACAGAGATGGGAGCTGGAGACGGAACGGCAGCGGCGGAGAGGAATGTTTTCGAACCCGGGTCGCCGCAACGAACAGCTAAGCGCCGACTGTCTGAATGTAGCCACGCGCTCATTACGACACATGTCGACACATACGACGCCCAGAGGGCGGCTGTACCTTTCCCACCGGCACCGATCTCGGTGCTCTGCGTACGGGCCATGCGCACGAAGCATGGCCCATATGCCTGGTACCAGACCTAGCTTGTACCGCTTACGCAGTCTGGGTCTGAGGCAAGGGCGTCGCCTCCCACAGGCGGTCCTTGGCACGGATGCGGATGTCGGCGAAGGGCTTCTTCTGCTCGAGCTTGACGCAGTCGCGGGTAGCGAGGACGAGGAGCTCGAAGAAACCGGTTGACGCCGCACGCTTCGAGGCGCCGCGCGAGAGCTCGTCGAAGCTGACCGCCTTGTCCTCAGCCTCGATCGCCTCGATCTCGGCACGCAGCAGGCCCATGGCCATACCGGTGCTCTTGCTGACACCGCCGGCGTCACGCTGGGTCTCCTCGCTTCCGCTCGTCATCTGGCTCGCACTGACGCGCGGATCGAAGATCATAAGCTTGCACTCGCCCTCTTCGCCAGCCAGACGCGCAGAGCGCACAGACTGGGCGATGCTCTGGGCAATTGACGGAGCGAGAGAGGGGGCACGGACCCTCTCGCCCTCAATTGGCGGAGGGGATGCGAGACCACCAAAGTCGAACGAAATGTCAAAGCCGCCACCGAATTCAGGCTCGAAGCCAGCCTCGCTAGGCAGGCGGCTCAGGCGACGCGCCTCCTCCATCGGTTCTTCCTCGAGCTCGGACAGCTCCGAAGTCAGCGAGCGCGCGCGCTTGCGCGGGCGCTCAGGCTCAGACTCGCGGCTCCGTCGCAGGACGTTCACCGGGAAGGTGAAGAGCTCAGCGAGCTCGGGCGCCAGGCCGTTCGGGCCTGCGAAGATGACAGTCTCGTCGTCGACCTTCATCGTCGGAAGGAAGTGCGCGGCGGGGTCGTCGATGATGTCGCGCAACCGCACAGCCTCGGGATCAGCAGGGATGAAACGCTCCACACCAAGGATCTCGCTGTCCTCGTCCTTGGGCGGCGCAAACTCGTCGTCCGCCAGCTCCAGCTCCTCGTCCGCGCGCACGACACGCACCCGCTTCGGGCGGTGCTGCTGCGCCTCGGCGATGCGCTTCGCCGTGCGGGGAGAAACGTCGATCGTCAGGTTCGCAGCGCGCGGCGACTCGGGCGGCGGCGTCGACAGCGTGCTCGCCTCGCGCACGTGCCGGGGCTCCTCCTCGGTGGCTCCAGCTTCGGGCGGCGCAGGGGCGTCAGACGTAAGCTCGGGAAGGTCCTCGAGCCCGAGGTCGAGGTCGACCGGGTTGAATTCCTCCTCGACACCAAAGTTGTCGGTGCCCATGGGCGCGTGGTCGTCGCGCATAACACTGGATCCGCGCACAGAAAGAGCGGTACTCTTGCTACGAGCGCGCTGGGCGTCACGACCAATTTCCATCGACACGTCCCACTCCTCGAGGTTCAGACCTAGGTCAACGCCCGTAAAGTCCTGTGAGTCGAGATGCGAGGTGGATGACCCGAACGGCGAGCCTTGGCGAGACGACCCGTCACCGTAGATGGACAGCACGGCGGGGCGTCCGAAGTTGAACGCACCGAACTCGCGCGAACGGAGGTTGGTCTGGTTCGGCGGGGCTGTGTTCTTGCTCGGCGCGTAGTCGGCCGTGGGAACCTGGAACGACCAGTCGAGAATGTCGATCATGTCAACGTTCGGAGCCAGCTCCGTGAACGTGATCGAATTCTTGGACGCACGGATCTGGTCCTGCGGTAGGTCGACCATTCCTGGTCGGAACGCCATCGTGATCCGCTCACGCATCTCCTTGCAGTCATCCATGAGGTACTGAACCTTGCGACCGTAGATGCGCACGACACCAAGCATGAGCTGCCCAGAGACACGGAGAGTGAGAGGCTCGACGTCCTGCGTCAGAATAGCATCTGTTTACGTCAGTTATCGAAGGCATGCACGGCTAGGAACTCACCACAACTCTCGTCAATGTCGACAGCAAGCGCCTGGCGCTTGCCCAGCTTGCGCTCATGGTGAGCGGAGAGCCAGACCTTGGCCAGCGGGCCCCGCTTGGAGAGGAGGAGCTCGTTAAGGAGCATTGTCCACACGCGTCCAGTGGCGCAGAATCGATGTTTACGGGCGGTGTTGAGTACGGGCGAAGCTTGAGGAGAGAATAGATATTCGGCTAGATGGTATGCGTTGCACAACTACCTCGTAGGCAGTGTTCTGAGGTGGATTAGGACGTGGATGGACAGGTAGTAGGCAAGATGGCGACTGAGAAAAGCAGGAAATGACTTCGAACGGGTTACCTCAATCATCCTTCGTCCTGTATATGGGTGGCTGGTTACGCGTGTGACTTCAAGCCCTGAATCTCCCAAGACCACTGGGTGGCGCGCCTATTGCTTCCGTCAACTTGGACCTGAACGAGCGTGCCTGCAACATGCTCCCCTTCGCTATTGTCGGCTCTGAGCGCACGGTTGTCGTCGACAGCAAGCCGGTCCGCAGCCGCAAGCACCGCTGGGATGCCGTCAATGGTGAGGACGAGACTCACTGCGAGTTTGTCTATCTCCGCAACTTCCTCATGTGTACCACCTGCAGGACCTGATCGAGACCACTAGCCAGATCCACTATGAGACCTTCCGTTCCAAGCAGCTCCTTGTGCTTAAGGAAAGCTCTGCCAAGCAGCAGCAGCAGCCTGCTCCTTCAGCTTAGAGCCCCTGAGCCGCTTGTGACCTGTTCTGATCCCCCCGGGCAGTGTGGACGGCGGACCTCACACCTGGTGATTGTTTAGTTCTTAAAGCCGGCGAACCGTTAATCTAATTCCTCTCCTTTTTGTTATAAGATACCACTATTGTGATGCACATGATGACATTGTGCACCGCACGCGCAGCCTGTCTCGGTCCCCGCATCCCCGGACTGAGGGCGGAGTCCGGACAATCTTACCCATTCATTCACTACTCAGATCTTCCGTAGGCGAGAAAGGCGACAACGAAGTCCGAGCGCTAAGCGGAGCGTTTGTTTATGTAAGAGAGTCGGCATACAAAAGTTCGCTGGTGTAAAGTCCAGTTCCCAGAGCTTCGGTACAGTGGACGAGCATTCCTCATCGGCACTCTCCTCCGCACCCCACTTCCACCATTCTACCCACTCGCATCGTCTGCAAGATGGCCCTTCCTGCTCTCTCTGGTGTTGAGGCCTCTAAGCGTCTGGCTGCTTACGCCGCCGTCGACCGTCACGTACTCAAGGGCTCTAAGGTTCGTCAAGGTGGAGGCACGTCATAGACAGCCCTGACAGACTTTGAGTGCTGCCCAGACTGTTTCTGAAACGCAGAGAACCGCATCTGTGCAGGAGGACTGGCTTGATGCTTGTGCCGAATTGAAGCAGTGTTGTACAGCTCCCATGAAGGACTCCCAGCTAACTCCCAGCTCGTTGGCATTGGCTCCGGCTCGACCGTTCCTTATGTTGTCGACCGCATCGTCCAGCAGGGTGTTGAGGCCAACAAGGACCGTCTCTTCTTCCCTACTGGTGAGATTTCGCTCGCATGTCCGAGGAGTGGACGGTGAACTACTGCGCCACTATTATCCTGGCTGATGTTATTGATGCTGGTGGTATCCTACACCTGAGCTGACATTCCAGGCTTCCAGTCGAAGCAGCTCATCATCGACGCCGGACTTCAGCTCGGTGACGTCGACCAGTACACCCGCCTCGATGTGTGCATCGACGGTGCCGACGAGTGAGCTCTCAGCTGGCTGTGCCGTTCACTATTGCTAACGGAAAGGGTCGACGCCCAGCTGAACTCGATCAAGGGCGGTGGTGCCTGCCAGCTTCGCGAGAAGGTTCTCGCTGACATGTCGGACGTCTGGGTCACTGTCGCCGACTTCCGCAAGAACTCTGAGATTCTTGGCCAGAACGTGAGTCCTGATTAGTGAAGAGTATCGCCAGTCCCTTTGCTATCAATCATCCACCTTTGAGGCCTCCCTACATCAGCTAACATCGCAGTGGAAGCAGGGTATCCCCATCGAGGTCGTCCCCTTCGCGTACGTCCAGGTCATCGACCGGTTACAGAAGGCTGGTGGTGCCCCCGTCCTGCGCATGGGCAAGGCCAAGGCCGGCCCCGTCGTTAGCGACAACGGCAACTTCATCGTCGACTGCCCCTTCCCCGAGGAGATGATGCGCGACCCCTTCAAGCTCCTCACCAACCTGAAGCTCATCACTGGTGTCGTCGAGGTTGGTCTCTTCTGTGGCCTCGCCAAGGCCGCCTACTTCGGCAACGAGGATGGCACCGTCACCATCCGCACGCTCACCGGCACCGAGCAGATGACGGAGTCCCCAACAGCCTAGCCAGTCCTGCCTTCTCCGACGTATGCCTGCGCATTCCCACGCTCTCGCCTGCCTACTACCCGCCCCTGGTGTAACTTTGCGTACCGACCTCTCAAGCCTTGCGCAAGTCCAGCTAGAATGACGCCTTATGCATCGATGCACACCTGTCTACTACCGACTTTTATGGATTTACTTCTGCTTCTCAACCTCCTTGACCATCTCAGGGACGGCGTCGAAGAGGTCAGCAACGAGACCAACGTCGGCGACCTGGAAGATGGGGGCGTCGGCGTCCTTGTTGATGGCGACGATCATCTTGGACTCCTTCATACCAGCAAGGTGCTGAATGGCACCCGAGATACCGATGGCAATGTAGAGCTCGGGGGCGACGACCTTACCGGTCTGGCCGACCTGGAGCGAGTTGTCGGCGTAGCCGGCGTCGACGGCGGCACGAGAGGCACCAATAGCTGAAAAACGAGTTAGCCGAGTTAACACGGACAATCTTGCAAATCGCTCGGAAACTTACCAGCACCAAGAGCGTCAGCGAGGGGCTCAAGAACGGAGTCGAACTGGTCCTTGCTCTTGAGGGCACGGCCACCGGAGACAACACGGGGAGCCGAGCCGAGGTCGGGGCGGGACGAAACGACGATCTCCTCGTTGACGAACTCAGTAGGGGCTAAACGTCAGCTATGTTCTTCAGTGGACCGCAAGCGGCTTCCACCCTTGCTCCTGCGCGTGAAAGCGACGCCGGCAAAGTCATCAGGACTCACTGGAAGCCTCGGTAGCGGAAACCTCCTCAACGGCGGCGGAGCCACCCTCGGCATTAGCCTTGTCGAAGGCAGTGGTACGGACGGTGACGACCTTGACGGAGTCCTTGGGACCAGACTTGAGCTTGAGGATGGCGTTACCGGCGTAGATAGGGCGAGTGAAGGTGTCCTCACCCTCGAGGGCGATGATGTCCGAGATCTAAAGGTGAGCATGGCGCACGGAGCGGACTTCGGCTTTTTGGTTCGGGAATCTCTGTGGGCTGCCGCCAAAGGTTCCAGATTACAACTTACCATGGAGACATCGAGAGTACCGGCGAGGCGGGGGAAGATGTTCTTGCCGGCAGCGGTGTGGGCACCAAGAAGGTGAGTAGCACCCTTGGACTTGACGACCTCGGCGAGAAGGGGAGCGACGTCTGAGTCGAGTCAGCTTTCGGAGTCGACGCCGATTGCATCATTAAGTACTTACTCTCAGCGATGCCGTGCGAGTAGGCGTCCGAGGCGACGGTGTAGACCTTGGACAGGCCGTCGATCCTGATCGTCAGCGAGAGCTGCGAGAGTCGATGTGGACCCCGGCTCCTGAGTTGGAGCTAGAGCTACATCCCTACGCACTTCTTAACCTCCTCAAGAACACCGTCGACGTCAGCCTTGGAGCCAACGACGATGCCAGACACCTGCACACTTGTCAGCATGTTTGATCCAGGGCTGCCCCGCTCGTGGGTGCGCCTTGCCTAGCGTTCTACTCACGTCTCCGCCGATAGACTTGGCGGCAGTGACTGCGCTGAGGGAACCAGCATTCAGCTTGCCTCCCTTCTGCTCGAGGAAGACGAGCGTCGAGGCGAGGCGGCGCTGAGTGACAGTCGAAAGACGAGCGGCGCGGAGGGCGGAGTGACGAGTGGCGGTGAGCATTTTGGTGGATTGGTGAGATGTCAAAACGACAGATCGGCGCGGTTCAAGGTTGAGTTCCACACAGTCTGGTACTTCGGCTAAGAGGCGAGCGAGGGCAAAAGCACGGAACGGGCCTTATCCATAGACCGGTCCAGCTGCCCGCCTCCGTGTATTCCCCCTCGGTTAAAGAGCGTCCGACCCTCCCCAATCGAATACTGATACGCAGAATAACACGTCAATTTTCGGAGCTTAATCCTTGCTGACTCGCTTATCATCTCTAATCGCCTGATATCATCATCGGATCGTGGAATGCTCAACGGAACTCTGCAGCAATAGTCTTCGGCCGTTTGAGCGTTGAGAGGGAGAGGAGGGCGCTCGGAAAAGACTTTCGCAACAGCCATAGTCTCCCCGTGTGAGCTCCTGGTAGTTTGGATCCATTACGGTGTGTTCAGCAGTAGACTATCATTACCGCTTTTTATCGGCCGAAAAGCGGCGAAGTAGGCTTTCGATTCTCGGTAATCTTCTGAACCGCGAACTGCACGAAATCTACCACATCTCAAGGACGGACAGCTCACACCTGTGGACTCACGGTTGCCACGTTGCCACAGTTGTTGCTAGATGTGAGACAGTGAGCACGCTAGTGCGATGATGCAACAGCTCGGAGCTCCGCTCGCTGGTCGTGGGCGGCGCTGGGCTAAGCGTGCTCGGCGGTCGCGCAGTCTTCACGGGCATGAATGGTATACTGGATGGACGACAGGTTGCGCCTCTCACCTCACGTTGTACTTGTGCCCAGTCGGCTGACCCTCTGTCTGCTACGCAATACCTTCGATATATGTGCATGCGGTGGGAGGGCGCTGAGGGGAAGGAATATGGCGGCTTGTCCGCTGTCTTCCTTCTGTTTAGCTTCCAAAGGCTGGCTAGGATTTGAATCGCTGCAGAGGTCTCCATTGTCTTTGCTATAGGGAACCTAAGCCTTGAGACGAAGAAGCCCGTGCCCAGGAGAACACGTTGGCCAGATACAGGTATTGGGACGGAACAGGGGCGTGTGTGATTTCTTTCTGGAACGCTCACAGTGTGTCAGGTACCGCTGTGCGGAACACTCGCTTGCGGACAACGAACGCCTTGGCCACATTGTATACCCCACGTGCAATCAAGGCTACAGTGCGCATGGGGGATGATGCGTGGCAAAGAGAGGGGAGCAACCGCGAAGGGTGGGACATTGCATTGGATCGATGAATCGCCAGCCCTGGTCATCCTCCTCTGTGTCTGCTTTCAGGCCATGGACCCTCGATGCCCTCTTCCATCACCCATCTTCATCGGGATCTCCCCCTTTGCCCCATGACCTAGTAGCCTCTCTCTCTAACTCATCCCGCCAGATCACGCCGAGCGCCTTGTCACTCGAGTAGCCCGACGCAAGCGCCTTCGATTCGTCCGAACGCCACCTTCTCGCGGCCATTGTCGACATGACCACTGAGAAGAAGGTGAGTGATATTACCAGAGCATGTCTTTGCCCGTGGCCTACCTTAGCTGGACACTTTGTTTCGCTCGTAGCTACTGTTATAGCTGACGCAGAGAGGAGGCGAGGAGAACTTAGCCGTTGCCAGTGATAGCCTCTCGAGCGTCGTCTAATGTGTGCGACAAACCGCAAACGATTTGCAAAGGCAAGATCCTTCTGGGGCAAAAAAAACGGCGCTGACCTTCTACCCCTTTCCTTGCACCGCCGCGTCGTCTCTCCCTCCTCCAACGCCGAGGGAAGCGTCAGCGACGGCAAGCCGCACTCCATCAGCTTCAGCGCACACTCCAGCCAACCCAGCCATACCCAATGAACGCTTCCC
Source organism: Trichosporon coremiiforme (assembly GCA_039545355.1). Lineage (NCBI taxonomy): Eukaryota > Fungi > Basidiomycota > Tremellomycetes > Trichosporonales > Trichosporonaceae > Trichosporon > Trichosporon coremiiforme. The sequence continues at coordinate 436,040 of BCJJ01000020.1, forward strand.
TGCCGCTGTTCGACGACTTGGAGAGCGGTCTTTCCCACCTCCCGAATACTACTTTCTTTTAAGATCCCTATAATCCGCGCCCCCACAGACCCAGACCTTTACCGACAGCGACGGCGAGCTGGCGGCCGGCGAGATTATCTGGCTAGGCCGAACCCCATACGCGCAGCACCAACAGCTGTGGCTCCCTGCAACTCATCGCTAACTGCCTCCTCAGCTTTAAGCTGTGGGTGGGCCAGACGGTGCCCACCAGCAGCAGAGGTGCACAGACACCATGACCGCACGGAACTGCTTGCGCATCCCAGTCTCTTCCGAGATGCTTTCTCGCAGGTTCTCAAGCCTCTCCAAGCCTCTCCCTCGGCCACCTTGTCCATGAAAAGCCCGGGCTTCCCCGGGAAATGGTCGGCGCACTGAGGCCCCTCCTTCCGCGCCAGACAAAGAGCGAGTCTGGTGAGCCTGTGCGGGCAAGTGACGCGGACATGTCTGGCACCCGACAGGAGCAAGGTTGACGGAGCTGAGAAGACGGCCGGTTCGCCCTGTTCAGACCCCTGCGGCGGCGTGTAACCATGCCGTCATGGAGAGACCATGGACGAAAGACAGTCGCGGACTGCAGTTCGTGGTCAGAGGGCAATCCCATAGCGACGAAGAGCGGAGGTCGACGAGCACAGACGTGCTCTAGGCTTGCATGTCAGGGTCGACACGAGCAGAGCAGGAAGCAGAAGGGGTAGCCTGTAGCCGGCGCCGAGACGCGGCCGATACCTTGGCCTGCTGTGCTCACGAAAGAGCCGATGAAGGCGTGTGCAGAAAAAGATCAGTCGCGAGCGCGCGCCTTTCTCTTATGTCCAAGCTCTGTCCGGGTTGGACAGAGTACCGGTCTGCGGTGGATTCTTAGCTGTATACGTGAGGCGCCAGCCATGTAAACTAGGGTCACAGGTTAAGTCGAACGAGTGGTGCCACAAACGAGGCCGTGAACTGTCGACCTCGCTGCAACCACGAATAACTCATGCATATGCATGTTTCTTGCTCTATAAACAGTTGTTCCACGTGCATGGGAGTCTTGGTAACCTATATACGAAGCATGGTGCACCTGGGATCAATACTTAATGTGTCCTCCATTAGCAGAGATGGTGTCCTTGATCCTGTTAGGCATGGACATGATAAGTCGGTCGATCTCATTCTGATCATAGGTGTTCCAGAGCTCCGTAGCGGCAGCGAATAGCCCCTCCTGGGTGGTGGGACGAGGGTTGAGACGGGCCAGGCGGCGCTTGAGGTTGCTCCAAAGGTTCTCAATGGGGTTGAGGCAAGGAGAGCAGGGAGGGTGAGGCAGGAAGCGCATGCCAAGTTGCTCTGCCTTGCCACGGGTGGCCTTGGCTGTGTGGACGACAGCGTTGTCCTCTACAACCCAGGGCAAGCCATAACCACGCCACTGAGTCTTGACACGCTTCCAGCAATCAAACAACTCCTTCTCAGTCACCTGGGTGCGATAGATGGCCGCATTGACTCCCTTGCGCTTGGAGGTCGACTGGGAGGTGTCAAACCACACCAGCTTCGACTTGCCGCCATACCAGATAGCCCCCCAGCACATAATCGACCCACAGCTCGATCTGAAGGTGTACTGGATGTACCTGAGTGTCAGCACTCTTCCACAGCATGTAGAACGTCAGGAAAGACACTCACCGCTCATTGGCACGGTCAGAACCGATGGGGCGCGTCACATATGCTCTGTGGAGCTGGTCAATGTAGAGAGGGACCTCGTCACAGAAGATCACCTTCCTCCACTCTTGGAAGAGTCGCTGCTGCTCAAGAGCATAAGCGAGACGCTTCTCCTTGTGAAGGGGGCTTAGATACGGCCGCACAAGAGCCACAAAGCGGCCATAACCAAGCTGGCGACGTGCACGGCGCAGAGTCATGAGAGAGAGGACAATGTCTCTGTCTGCAAGAGTGTCCAACACCTCACGATTGCTGGCGAAGGGCTGAGCCTCAAAGACCTCGTAGATCGCTCTGAGGTTGTCGGGAGTGAGCTTGGTGTGGCTGCGGGGGATGCGGATCCCCTGGACAGGGTTCAGAACAGCCAGAGCAGGTGGAATGAGAGCCTGGAGGCGAGCTAACATCACACAGTAACCCACAGTGCTCTTGGCGATGTTGTACTCCCAGGCGACAGAGGAATAGCTGCGGTAGCGAGCCAAGGACGCAATCTTGGCGCGGCGGCGAGGTGTGAGGCAAGGGCGAGGCATAGCTGCAAGTTCTGATGAGGTAGAGCTGTTGTGGAAGAGAAGTGGCACTCAAGGAGGCTTATATGCCACAAAGATGGACAGTCGGACGGACTCCGCTGCCGATATGCATGGTTTCGACTCAATTCTTGGATTTTCCAAAAGCCCAGCTTCGGAGCTTGATACATGAAAGATTTGGGGCAAGCACAGGCCTCGGTGGCTGAGATCTAGGGCGATAAGGAGGGTGGTGACATGCAGCTTTATTGTGGTGGTGTGGTGGCCAGTATGCACGGTGCGCTCTGCAGCTCCATTTGTCCGAGCTGCCAAGCATTCCTTTCGGCTCTACGCGGAGTTTCTAGGCATAAAGAGTACCGTTGCATGAGTTATGGATCAGAACATGAGCCACGGCGAGGTTGACGATGACGGGACCGTGCGCATCCGTTCGACTTAACCTGTGACCCTAGTTTAGCCACCCCGTCTCCGGGGTCGAGCAAGCTGGCCCGAGTGCGATTCCAATCCTGGAGCAAAAGTGGGAAAGAACTGTCCATGCATCAGATACCAGACATCAGTAACTTTCACATCAGTCTGTCCGAGGTCAGCAATGCAGTGCAATGTTTACACGGGTACGAGGACGCTTGCGCTCCTAGACTCAGTATGGGAGCAGGGACGTTCCGCGTTCCGAGTCTAACGAGCGCATGACGACCACCTGACGCACCTGACGCTTAATTAATGGGTTGCTTCCGGATCCAGAATCCATCATACCGGTGCGCCTTAGGACGTCCTCACACGTTGAAAGTCTGCGTGCATGCTGGGCCATCAGCTGCCTGCTACATACCAACGAACGCCTCCAGCAGCGTCTACCGTCCTGCATGGAGGAGAAGGTGCCAGCCTGACAGCGCGTTACGGAATTCCGTCTGCTCGGCATGACATCAGCCCATGCCCGCTGTCAGCTCCGTCAGGGCTGCGTTCGGAATTCGGGAACAAGCTGCACAGCAAGCAGCCCGTCCTCCTGCAGCCCATGCACGTTTAGACGCACTAGTATACGCCATGGCTTGCAGCTTCGCTTGCTTGTCGAATGGCAGTGCAGAAAATGAATCCGGCGGCAGGAAACCTGGATATGGGCAGGATGTTTGAGGCACGGCTCTGCCCTGCCACGCTCCGCCAGCGGCATCTGAGGAATGACCTCTGGTCTGGGGAGTTACATTGGTGGAGTGTTGCATGGAGAACAGAGTAAAGACAGAGCGAGTCCGCCGGCGCTGCGCCTCCGGTGCGCCTTCGCTTGGAGCTGTGCAGCGCTTACCCCTCCCGGGCGTAGTTTCCTCGTCTCCTTGCCTGACAGCCCTCCAGTTCAAGCTTGGGTATGCAGATGGAGTTCAACGGTCAATGATTAGGATGCAGCAGGGTCGAAGCTAGACGAAGCAGCATGTGTCCAGGACAGCGGGCGTTTGTCTCAAACAATTGTAGACCAAGGTCAGACCCCAGCCTCCTAGGCCCGCCTCTTAGCCCCGCATGGCTTCTTGGCAGCCCCGCTAGACGCCTCACTCGTTAGGCTGGCAGGCTCGTGACGCAGCGGCATAGTGCATCGCTGTGATCTCACTCTGCACACCAAACCATCAGTCTATCGTATCTCTTGACCCCACACTCCACGCTCCTTCACATCCTAGACCCAGAACCCCGGGTCCAGCTCTTGACACCGGCTCGAACCCCTTCTCCCCTCCCCCCTTCGCCTCTGCCCCCCACTCCCGCCTCCCCTGCCACCATGGCGCTCACGCGGCAGCACCGCCGCTTCGTCTTCCTCTTTCTCTTCGTCGTCGCCATCTCTGTCCTGACCTTCTGGTCACGGCTTGCCCTCGCCTGGCGCGACTTCGGCTACCTGATCCGACCGCTATGGGATCACCCGGAACGCCCCTTCACCGTCGTTCCCCATTATCCTCGCTCGACCCTCCCCGCCTCCGAGTGGTGCTCCCTCCACGGCTGGGAGCCCCGGCCGTCGACGCCAAAAGTCTTCGACGCCGTCATCTTCTCTGTTGAGATTGACCTGCTCCAGCTGCGCCTGCGGGAGCTGTACGACGTGGTCGACGGCTTCGTCATCCTCGAGAGCGACCGGACCTTCACGGGCCTGCCGAAGAACACGACCTTTGCGGACAACAAGCACCTCTTCGATTGGGCCGCCGACAAGATCCACTACGCGTTCCATGCCGGCCACGAGCTCAGGCCGGGCGAGCACCCGTTCGACCAGGAGGCGCAGATGCGTACGTCCATGAACGCCGCGCTCGAGAAGGCAGGCGTGCGGGAGGGCGACCTGGTGCTCATGAGCGACGTCGATGAGCTCCCGCGCGCGTCCACTCTCGAGCTCCTCAAGACCTGCGACTACGGCGACGTGATCCACCTCCAGCTTGCAAACTATGTGTACTCGTTCGAGTACCTGCTCGACCACGACAGCTGGCGTGCGTCTGTCCGTCGCCATCCCTCTTCGGGGTACTCCCACGGGCGCGTATCCGAGACCCTCCTCGGCGACGCGGGATGGCACTGTTCCTTCTGCTTCAAGCACATTTCCGACTTCCAGTTCAAGATGCAGGCGTACTCGCACGCAGACCGGAGTCGCGCCGAGCTCCTCGGCGAGGAACGTATTCAGAAGGTCATCTGCGAGGGGACGGATATCTTCGACATGCTCCCTGAGGCGTACTCGTGGAGCGAGCTCGCGCGCAAGATGGCACCGATGCAGAGGACTAACTCGGCCATGGATGTGCCGAGGCTGCTGAAGGAGAAGCCGGAGCAGTACCGGTATCTCCTGCCTGGAGGCTGTGTACGCGAGAAGCCGTAGGTTCTCAGAGGCAGACAGGGGTGAAGGTGACGTATCACGAACGCATCTAGAATGTACATAGGTTGTATAGCATATATGGGACCCAATGACTACGGCTCGGCCATGGCGGCCAGCTCCTCCCACCTCGCCAGCGTCGACTCGAGCAGCGCGACCTCGTCCGTGACGACCGTGAGCGCGAGCGCCGAGAGGCCCGTCGCGTCCTCCCTCAGATCGTACAGCTCGCCGACGCCGAGCTCCGGCTTGCGCATGCCGACCAACCGGCGCGCGAGGAGCTTGCCCATCACCTTGGCCCCGCGCGCGTTGGCAGCAGAGAGCGTACCTTCCTGCTTCTCCCACACCTCCTCGAGCTGCTTTACGTCTTGCAGCAGCAGCTCCACATCGTTCGGCGCCTCGCCCGTCGCCTCATCGAGGGAGACGGAGGCAGTCTTGCTACGTGCCTTCTTTTTCCGCCGCTTGCGCACCTCGCGCAACGCGTCGAGCCATACCGGGCCCCAGAGGCGCAGGGACGCCTGGCCGCCCGCGTTGATGTGGTGGATCGGTTTCGGCGACGCGGCGCAGAGCAGCGAGCCCTCGGACGCCTTGAAACGGGACGCGTACGTCAGCTCCACGTCCTCTTGCACCTTGTTCCAGGCCTCGGCGACGATCTCGGGGCACAGCTCGGAGAGACTCCAGGTCACGCCCTCGACGAGGAGCTCGTCCTCCCTCGCTGAGCCTTCGCTGCCGCCCCCGGTATCGGGGTTGGGGTCGGGGAACGCACCCGGCACGAATCCCCATTCGACCAGCAGCCGACTGTCCGGGAGGTTTTCGCCGTACGAGTTGAACACCTCCTGGCCCGCCTTGAGCGGCCACTCGACGTACATATCGACCGTGTCCCTTCCCTTTCCTATCGTCTGCCTCGCGTTCGGGTCCAGGTGGGCTAGCCGCTCCACGATGCCTGTTTCGGGGTGGGGGATGTCGTGCACGCACCGTGCGAGCGAGCCGCAGCGGTGGCACACGAAGTCGTCCGAAGCGAGCGAGGTGTGAGGAGCACTGGAGTGGTTCGCGACGTCCGCGAAGGGACACAGCGCAACCGTGTGGTACAGGTCGATGAGGAAGGCGCGGGTCGAGACGAGCGAGAAGGCGTGGGCGAAGGCGGAGAAGGGCGAGGGCTCTGGGTGAGCAGCGGTCGCGGGAAGGCGGGACCTGGTTGCGTTGTAGAACTCTCGGAGAGCGGACTGATGTCAGCTAATTCCACATACACACCTTAGCTGCACACTCACCAGGCTGAGACCTTCTTTATCTCTTCGGCGAAGGTCGCGCTCGGCGTCCGTGCCCTTCAGCCAGGCGAGAGCCTCTTCGGCGTCAGTCTTCTCGGCACCCTCGATCAGCGGCCACAGAGTCGGGATGGGAACAGTCTCGCGAGGCAGACTCTGAAGGTAGCCAAAGAACTTCGACTCGCGAGCGAGTCGGAACTCGTGCAGCAGGGCCAAGGACAGGCCCAGGATCGTGTGGCTCGTTCCTGGTCGCGTGTCGAGCGGCAGCTCGGGGAGGGATGAGTTGCGCATAGACAGTATCGAGGTCTTCGGTAGCTTGCACACTGAAAGTCAGCTGTCAGCTCATCCACGCTCCCAGCTGCTATTGCCTGGAGGAGGGCCACTCACAGACTGCGCCCAGCTCGAGCTGCTCGGTCAAAACCAGTCCCCAGCCGCCATGACGTTCCTCGATACTCAGCGCCGGAGAGACCTCGATGTCGTTCTCGGCGCACCATTCGAGGAGCACCTGGACCGAAGGAGCGGGCTCACCGGCCAGCAGGCCATGCGGGGGGAACATGAGTCGCGGTGTAGTGGTCCGTGTCGGATTGTCAGGAAATGTTGACGGCGCCGATCGAAGTGGACGTCGGAAGTGGAGGTCTCATTAGGCACGCAGGGTGCCACATGCGCGGCAGATTGGGAATTAGGCGCCAGACAGTCTAGGCACGGTTGTTGTGCAGTCGACTGGATCCGAGCCGCGTGGCTTTCCCCAGCCTGCAGGCTAACGGTGACTCGACGGAGCCAGTCTGCTCCCGCTCCCCACATAGGCAGCGCCTGCCCGTGCTCATTTGCCGTTGGCCACCGTACGCCATTGCACGAGCGCTAGTCACCAGCCCGCTGCCCCATACATCTGTCTCATCTCCATCAACACACCTCCTCCATCCACCTTCACAAGTCACAAGTCGATTCATTCGCCGCCAGAGCGTATAAGAACCGCAACCTCGACTTCTCGCCGACCCGCTCACCACGACTTTTCTCCTCCCCCGAAACCTCTGCATCCGCCCGCCAACAATGCCGTCGTCAACTACCAACTCTCCCGCCGCCCGTCGCGCCCGCCAGTCGGCGGACCCCGTTGAGGTCCCCAACACGGCCCCTCCTCCTTACCCCGGTGACAACACGTACGACCTGACCCCTCTCCCGCACACGGTCAATCGCCCTCGCCTGCCCGAGGACCGCCGCAACCCTCACCTCTCCCATGGTAAGTATCGCTGTCTAGCAGCACAAACAATTCCAGAAGTGGGCAAAGAAAAGTCGCCGCCGATGAGCCTCACGACGTGCAGCGGCGGCGCTGCGGTTGAGTCATGTGGATTCACGCGTCCTTGTTCATTACATTGCCAGGAACGCAGCTGACAATCAGTTCCTGTCGACACGGCTATTGTTAAGTTCCAGACGATAGTCCGCGAGGGCAAGGAGATCATTATCGGCCGCATCAAGGTCAGCACTGTGAGTATACGCCACCATCAGCAGCTGGAGATCACCGCATCAGCGCATTGTTGGCCCATTGTTGCTATTGTTTGTTCAACACGGGCGTCTTGCCACCCTGAACTGAGACATGAGCTGACCCGCAGCCTGGCGAGACCCAGCATGCGTTCATCCTCCGCCGCTACGACACCAACGCCATCTCGCTTAGCACCATGTTCCGCGTTGCATTCCCCGGCGCCTCGCCTGCCGAGGAGGAGCGCGAGATTGACTGGGTAGGACTGCTGGTCTCAGCTCATCGGCCACAGAACTCAGCTAACAACAGGTTAACTCCACTTTCGACACCTCTGGCACTAACGGCAATTCGGGTGGCCGCAACTTTGTCAAGCTCGCTGGCGAGTGGGTCGACCGCCGCACTGCTATCCACCTGGCTCCGGCCTACGGCCTGAAGGACCTCGTTGCTACCCTTGCCCGTGCCGAGCCTGACCCGTCCGTCAAGTACCGCATGTCTCAGCGCTCCCAGGCTGCTGCCGAGGACCTGCAGCGCAAGAAGGAGGCCCAGGCCACCGGCACCGGCAGCAGCTCGCGCGCCGTTCCCTCGATGTCGGCCACCGATGCCGCCCAACCCTCTCCGAAGCGCGCCCGCCAGGCTCCCCGCTCCGAGGAAACGCCCCGCCGCCTCACGCTCGAGGCCACGACGACCGTCACTGCGCCCCCGAACGCCACGATCGACATGAACGCCGAGATTGAGTCTGCCAAGCAGCTTGTCCGCGACCTTAAGAGGGAGCTGCAGCTGCGCCAGGCCGCTGGAGAAGACATTGAGGAGGCTGGCAGCTCGGAGCGCGGTATCAAGCGTCTCCCGGACGACGACGGTGTCACCATCTCCTCGGGCCAGGGCAAGGGCGGCGAGCGTGTTATCCGCACGAACAGGCGTGTCCAGCAGGGTGGCGTCGCCCAGGCCGTCAAGACCGCCGCGTACGGCACCATGCTCTTCGGTCTTGGTGTCTCGGCTGCTCTGTAAGTAGCGACAAGGGGTGTGGGCGCCTCCACACTGTGTTATCTACTCCAGTCTGCTAACACGCCACAGCTTCCTCCCCCAGCTCGCTTCGAACTTCATGTAAACGTAGCCAGTAGGGTGAGTACTTGTGCATACTTGTAGCTAGCAGTAGCGTCCGTAGCTCTGTTTATAATCCGTAGATCCGTAGGATCCATAGGTAGGCACAAGCTCTTTGTACTTCGTAGTCGTATAGTCTCTTCCTCGTAGTGTTATACCCCAACTCTCTTCTCTCCAAACACAACCTCTGTCTCCATCATTGTTTCTCAGTTCGTCGTTGGCTTGTTTCCGTGCCCGTGCTCCTCCACACCACATAAACACACCACGAGATACAACGAAACAAGGAAGACAATGGTAAGTCCTGGTTTTTCCCAGTTCTGATCCCTATACCATTCGTAGTGCCGTAGCCCGTAGCTTGGTAGTCTCCATAGCTCCTGTAGAGTATGAACGTTTGCTGACCTGACGCTCTGCTGCGATTCAGTAAGTGGCGGAGTTGCTGCAACTCGGCAAAATGTGAAACGCAGCAAAAGTCTGGACCATGACTGGGTTCAGCACACGAGAACGCACATTGGCGGGTTAGGTTTCCCAGACGTGACTGGGAACTGGCTGCGAGCTGCGAAGGTTGAGAAGGGATAAGGACATCGTGCATAGGCAGTGTCACGTAACAAGCCACAGTTTAAAAGGCCCGATACAGCCTTATCAGCTTCGGCCGCTGCGTTCCTGGCATGTCGAAGTTTTATCGAGTCGATGCTATGGCCGGCGGGCGCCACTGTGCAAATGCCATAGTCGTGACAAGAGACAAGCCTACGCGTCTCGTCGAGATCTGTTAAACCGTCCCGTAGACAGGTAAACAGACGACGTAGGTAGCGTAGGTGGGAACCGAGCAGCCCTGTGTGGCCGTCGGCGTTGCCCTACATCCCTGTCCGGACCACTGGACCACAGTCCTGGACTCGTCCTGGATTCCTTGGTGTCCTGGACGCGTCCTGACGACGGCCACGACGGCAAGATATTCTTGGGACCGAAGAGCACCGAGGAACAAGCCGGTGTCTGTGTGTTGTGCATGGTTTTCTGGGCTTGGCGTAGTGTTCACGACGGACAGGGCGGACGGGCCGGGTTCGTCGTGGGTGAAGTGTGGCTGTACCTCTGTGTCAGAACAGCGGTGTCACAGAGTGTGCCTCCCTCGTCTCACATCTGACCGCCTCGCGGTGCAAAGGACAGCCCAGAGGAGACAGTACCGAGTGAGCCACAGCTATTGTTGCACAGCTAGCTAACCGTCAGCCGTTAAGCTGCCCGTGTGCCAGGCAGCGCGTCAGCCCTTTGGCCCATCAGCCGGCTGGCTGGGCAGGTTTGCGGGTTTGCACGCTAGCCTTGCTAAACGGCTGCTGCGAAACATTCGGAGTCACTAGTCTGATATTCTCGCGATGCGTCCGCGCGTCCGGCTCAGCTTGACTCAGCAAGCTTGGGAGGCTTGGACGGCACTGCCTCCGCCGCGCCACGGCGCGCCACTGTCCTAACTGCTCAGGTTGGAAGGACAGGTAAATAAGTGGCGCGTTTGAGTGTTTACGTGTTTACGTGTTTACTTCTAACGGCTTGTCAACGGCTCGTCGACAGCTCTGCGGTTGTTTGATCTCTGCAAATCTGCAATTCTCCTGATCTTTACGGGCTCGCGAAAAGGCGTCCGATTAATCACGTCCTGAACACGCGAGTTTTGCCTGGGTATGCCAAGGGACGATCCGGCACTGCGGTCCCAGCAGAGGTCGCGGCGTTGCTTCCGTTACACCTGCCTTGTCATCCCTTCCTAATCCAGCGCGCGCGGGGTGCGCGAGTGCACGGCTCTGACAGTGTCCAGCGGCGCCGACACAGGGACCGGCACGCGGCGGTCCCTCTTTCTTTTCCCAACGCCCTCCAGGAAGCGACCCCGAGACACCAGAAGCCGACTCACCGGAAGCTCCTCCGGGCATCCCGGGGCAGCCGGTGGGACCGGAAAGGACCCTCTTTTCGGCGTCCGCCGGCTCCCCCTCTGACCCCTTTGGCTTTACCCCAGTCCGTCGGCCCTCAGTACGCCCTCGGTGCCTACAACTCACCCTCAGAACGTGATGTACCACCCCGTAGCATCCCATAGTACCCCGAAAAAGATTCACCACGCGACTTGGTTCAATGTGCACGCAAGAAGTACGAAACTAAGGCAACTATCCTGCAGTGCTGTGCAAGCTCGCACTCACACGCTTCAGCCTACGCCTGCGCTTCGCCTTGCCACAAGGGCAGAGTAAGGAGCGAGGCGAGACGCCCTCTTTCTGACACTGAATTGCGCCAGGCTGAAGCAAGGTTGACGCAAGCTCTTGCTCCAGACAATGCATAACAGGCGTAAAATCCACTGGCGGGTATAAGCTTCAGCCCGTCTCTCCTGGCTGTTCGCGCGCATTGGCAGGGAAAGAGTGCCTTCAATGTGTCAGCGCGACGCGTCCCCTCCACCGCTGCCTCTTAAGCCGAAATTATGCTGCCCGCCTGACAACCGGCATGCCTCTCCTGCCCGCAAGCTTACCACCACCGCCTTATTCGAGCGATGGTCTTGGCCCACCATCCTCGTCATGAGAAAGCGGTGCTACCAGATCCCATCTGATCTCGTGCGGTCTCGGCAGGTGGTTGGAGCGCTCAAATGTATGTCTTAGTGTGAGAACTGGCCAGGAACCGAAGGAACAGGACATGAAAGGGACGACGGAACCGCTGATCAGCTGGTGCGTTATTGGCGGAGAGTGGGGGAGATAAGACGGCAGCACCCATAGCACGAGGGCCATGAGGGCATGCGGGCTATGATGCACTGAATTCACGCGTCAGCGCCGTCAGCGTCGCATGAACAGCGATGATGTTTGGGTTCAAGCCACGGCCATCGCCTCGGAGCCTGCAGAACCTGGCAACGAGCGAAACGTGCTCTGACCTGGTCTCGGACCTCTCGGTCATGCCCGCAAGGCACCCCGGTGCACCCCACTGCCGGTTCAGCAACCCCACTGCAGAAGTGAGTAACGGTGCGGGCACGGGTGTGGGGCAATTGCGGCGTGCATTGGGGGTGCATTGGGGATGTGTGCGGGCAGGGGTTTGGGGTACCACTCCGCTGGGACGCATGTACATTTGCGTGAAGCATCAAGGTGCGACAAAAAGTCGAACGACGCTTTCGCGTGAACATGGTGGGTGTGCTTGCGTTATGTGTGTTAGGAGTGCGTCAGAAGGGCGCCATGCCGCGCGCCGTTGCGCTGAGCCGTCCGATGCCAAGCTGATGCGTGCTTCCATGTCACAGACTAGCGCTAGTCCGCCTCCGTTGCAGTGCTCGGGTTAGGGCGGCCCGCCTGGCCTGTCTGACGGACCCGGCACCAGGAAACATAAACGGGGGTACCGCCGGAGGTGCGCGGGGTTGCCCAACGTCTAACGGCGCACGGCCTGCGGGGGTAGGACCCCAGCAGCGGCGAGGGGAAGACGAGCGGAGGCAATGCAAACCCAGAAAAGCGGAGGCAGGCAGAGCAGTACGGCGACGGGGGACGAGGGCTGCGGACCCGAGGCGGGAGAGCTAGGCTGCAGAGTTTTGCATGAGTAATTGAGAGGCATGGAGGCATTGTTCAGGCAGACTGCAGCGGAGGACAGCAGAGTGCAATCTGACGACAAGGAGTTAACTTTGTCACCTCGGGATCCTGAGATGCCCGTGGAGGGACGAAGAGTGAGGGAGAGTGAAGGAGAGTGAGCACGGCGAGTGATTGGATGCCTGAGGCTAAGGGCCAAGGGAGTGGAGAGAGAGGGAGAGGTCGAGGACACCAGTCATCATAGGTCACGGCTCACTGGCTCACTGGGCTCACTGGGCGGTGCTCGCTCCAACCTTCTGCTCCCTGCCTCTACTCCCTCTGCTCTCAGCCCCCCTGCCCTGCCCTGTCGCTCTCCCTCTCCCTGCTCACTCCCTGTCTGTCGACCCTACGGCCCTACGGCCCTGCAGCCTGGTAGCCCTAGGTCAACTGCCATCATTCGCTGATCGACGCAGCAGCCATACAGGGTAGCCCAGTAAGCATCACCCCTCAAGATAGACAGACACACACACTGCACTGCACTGTGCTGTGCTGCACTGTGCTCATCCACCACTGTCCACCCACGCTCACTCACCTAACGCCCCCTATCCAGCTACCCCGTCCAACGACCAACACCCGACATCGCCATAGACGCTCACACCAACTCCCATTGCTCCTCGTCAACATCTCCCACACCTCTTCACCTCTTTGACTCCACCCACACTAGACTATCGCACGACACCCCACGCAACACTGCTGCTGCAGCACACACAACCGCATCGCGTCGCAGCATACGGCAACACAGTCCATGTCCACGCCCTGATCACGACCCAGCACCCAGCACCGGATCCACCCATCGATCGCCGTATCACCGCCTTAACGCTCCTCCCTTCTTCTTCGCTTTCCCATTCATACCGCATCATCATCACTGCATCACTGCCGTCACCGCCTGTCCGACTCCAACTTCTGTCTCACTCTCCAGTTGCTTGGAACCCAGCCTCATAGCCTGGCAGCATTCCCCACCTCCACCCACTACCCGCAACGACAATCGCAACACCAGACCCGGCGCACGCCCGTCCAACCAGCCACGACGTCGCCTGACCCGCTTGTCTCGCCGCCTACCCAATCTCATTCGTCATCATCAGCATCACCACAGTCATCACCACAGCCATCACATATCGAGTCGGTATTCACACCATCGTCCCATTTCATCAAGGCTCCTTGTCTGTCACACCTCTGAATCCAATCTTCTCATTCCACTACCCCCATCTCCCTGCCGAGCACGTCCCAACCTTCTCCCCGCCAGAACACAATCACGACAACGGACAAGACGCTACGTCCCCAACCACGCCCCGCCTCCCCTCGCTCCCCCCTTCCCCTTGCACTCCACCCCTCCCCCCTCTTTCACCTCCGCCCCTATCCTCTTGAACCTAGTGCACCGATCGGCTCATGACGGTGCATGCCCCCCAGCCGGCCATGTCCCTGCCCTCACCAAGAGAGCACATAAGCTTCAGCAGCATAGCGGCGGACGCCCCTGCGGCGTCGCTCAATGTTCCGGGGGGCTCCCATGGGCACAAGCCAGGTCCGTCGACTTCGAAGGCGGCCCCACAGTCCTCGGCAATGAGCGCAACCGCGTCTGCGTCATCAGCAGGCTCGGTCCGTCGTCCATCGACGTCTGCGTCATCGGCAGGCTCGGTCCGTCGTCCATCGACGACATCTGCGACCAAGGGCCGCCCGGCACACGCTTCGTCGTCTATGGCCGACCCCCACGCGGGCCCCTCGTCCCAGCCTACGTCGAATCACACGTCGTCGACCGGCCTGCACTCGTCCAACCCCCCGTCAGTTCCCGCATCCAAGAACAACAGCTTTATCGGTGGCGTGGTATCCCGGAGAGGGTCGACGCGCGACTGCCCAGAGCGGCCAGAGGTTTCCCCCGCTCTGACGAGCTCAACAAGGGCAGCAGGAGGAAGATCGCGCGCCGACAGCTTAGATGGACGACGATCGCCTACAGAATCGGAAGTGTGAGTGAACCCCGCTTGTTCCCCTGTGTTAGCGGGCGTGTGTGCTTGATGGCCCCGTTGCTCGCTACCGCGAAACGCACCCGTTATTCTGCCCCAACGATACGGTATCCTCCTCCTCGTACTGCGCGCTACGGGCTTCTCGTACCTCGCCCAGACAATCCTCTCCCCCATGAGTCAACATGCTGATTCCTTGTAGCATCGAAACGCAGACGCTCAACATGGAACGTGACCCCGAGACGGGCCGCAAGCTCATCAACCAGTACTTGGTGAGTAGTCGTTAGCTATGCTTTTTCCAGCATGACATTATGCTGACTGTTCTCCAAGGTTCTTGACGAAATTGGTCACGGAACGCACGGACGCGTTCGCTTGGGCCGCGACATGTCGGTTGATGCGTCTCAGGACGAGTTGGAGAACGATTTGGCCACCGGCCAAGGCCCGTTCTACGCCATCAAGATTGTTGACCGGAATGGCAAGAAGCGTTTGCCACCGTTCGGAAGGCGAGGACGGGAAGGCGCAAAGCTCGTCGCGGAGAACGAGATGCGTAAGGAGATTGCCATCCTGAAGAAGCTGCACCACCCGAACGTCGTTACCCTCAAGGAGATCATCGACGACCCAGACTCGAAGCAGGTCTACATGATTCTCGAGTACTGCCAGGGTGGCGAAGTTCGATGGAAGCAAGACAACCGCCCAACGCTTACTATCGCCGAGACCCGTAAGATCTTCCGCGACACACTGCTTGGTCTTGAATACCGTACGTGCCCTCTGAGTCACTTCTGACGTCGCCTTCGCGGACTGCGCGCCTGTCAGGCTCCCCAGCTGACACTGTCGCAGTGCACCACCAGGGCGTTATTCACCGAGATATCAAGCCGAGCAACCTGCTGTGCTCCGGTGACGTTGTCAAGATCTCAGACTTTGGATGCTCGCACTTCTCCGAGGCGCTGTACGCAGCCGACGGTGGAGGCTATGTCGACGACATTGAGCTTGCCAAGACTGCCGGCAGCCCCGCATTCTTTGCTCCTGAGATGTGTTACTCCGAAATCCCGGACGAGCCGACGCCAACGCCGGGCGCGACGTCTGACCAGAAGGTTCCCACCTTCGCCGTCCGGCCGCCGTCCACGACTCAGGAGGATGCTCCTACGACGACCAAGAGTTCGTCGACCTACGACCCTCGGCTGTCGGTCACTCGATCACAGTCCACCGCAACGATCCCCAACCGCCAGCGACGACCAATCACGAATGCCATCGACGTGTGGGCTCTCGGTGTGACGCTCTACTGCCTGCTTTTCGGCAAGACGCCGTTCGACGCCCAGAACGAGTACCTGTTGATGCAGGTCATTCCGACGGCCGAGTACGAGATTCCCGCCACGATGGGCAAGGAGCAGATTCCGACGTCTGGACCAGAGTCGACGGAAGAGGTGCGCGACGCGCTGGATCTGCTGTCGCGGCTCCTGGAGAAGGACGCCGGCCAGCGTATCACCCTCGACCAAGCTAAGCGACACCCCTTCGCCCTCCGTGGCATGAAGGACCCCCAGGGCTGGCTGAACCGCACTTCGATCCACGACCAGACCTGCGTCACGGTGACGAACGAGGAGGTTGCCGCGGCTGTCACTCGTGGCAACGGCATCCGCGACAAGCTGAAGCGCGGCCTGTCCAAGCTGTCGAACCGCCTTGGCTTCCACCGCAACCGCAGCCGCAGCGTGACCGGCAGCGACAATGCCGATCAGTCAGCGGCGTCATCTGCTTCGGAGACCCCCAACACTCGCCGCGTCGCTTCCGGAGACTCGATTCCTAGCACGGCCTCGGGACCCAGCTTTGGGCGAAGATTATCAATCCTCCACCGTCACCCCTCGAACCGCGCGGCTACTAGCGCGAGTGCGCCTGGTTCGGGCGACGAGTCGTCGCGACCGGTCGGTCTCATTGCTTCGCAGCTGGGCGCTTCCCAGTCTGCTGATCGCAGCCCACCCAGCACGACGCAGCCGGTCCACAGCGAAGAGTTCCTGCGCCAACCCTCATCGCAGTCTGTTGACAACGCGCCCAGACAGATGAGGTCGATTCAGTCGCTCGAGAAGCTGCAGACCGCCTCCACCGCTTCCAACTATGGTCGCCGACGCTCGTTAGTCGAGCCCGAGATGATGCTCCGCTCAAGGTCCGCTAGTAACGCATCTTCGTCAGCAGGATCCATCCTCGGCGCCATCATGGGTCGCACGGCCCAGATCACCAAGCAGCGCTCACTCCGAGGCACTGGTCTGTCGACGATGCGTTCTAAGAGCCAGCACGACCACAGCAGCCAGGACGATCACGATAACGTCTTCGGGTCCTCGATCGACTCGCACGCCACCGAGGGACCCAGCGAGCTGCTCCGCGGACGAAGCTTTGACGAGTCTGCGCGCCGCCAGAGCTTGGACACGTTCGAGTCAGGTTCGCCGTCATCTCGAGGCAGTCACGGCTTCCACAGCCCTGAGCGGTTATCCGGCTGGGACCAGCGTTTCCTGCAGGACCAGGGGATGCCTCTGCGTCGCGGCTCGAACCTGAGTGACCGCCCTGTCATGGAGATTGACGACGAGGACCTTGACTGGGACGTGGACGTGCCTGACTCAGACGACGAGGACTCGTCCTCGAGCGACGGCTTACCCAAGGGACACGGGCTCTCGTCAGCACCCGCCGACTGGAACCTGTCCCACTGTCTGAGCGATCTCGACAAGCAGGCTGCTCGCCGCCCGGCGCCCACTTCGCCCACCCGTGCCAGCGCTGGTGGAGCCCACTCTCCCGTGCGCACATCCACGTCACAGTCGCTCCTGCGTCCTGGCGGCGGCCTCGACATGAACCGGCTGGGTCGACCTCCCAGCTCCTTCTCTTACCGCCCTCGGCCTTCGCCATTAATTAACGACGCGGCTGCCGGTGTCTCCTCGGGCGAGTCCAGCCCCAGCGGAAACCGCACCACGCCCAATGCGAGCTCGGCGCCTTCCCTGGCGGCGAGCACGAACACGGCCCCGTCCGGAGGCATGGAGATTCTGAACAGCCAGACGACCCAGAACGGCCAGACTAACGGCCACGGCCACCTGTCTGCTCTCGCCGGCTCGGCCGTCGCGGCGGACTCTAACACGGTCGACGACCGCTTCGCCGACGCGGACGAGGATTGCGGCTTGATGCTCGGCATGCGACGACGCAAGTCGAGCGCGCTCTCGCGAGGGAATAGCGTTCGCTCGCGCGTAGGCCAGATCCACGCCGCCCAGGCGGCCCACCAGGCTGCCAACACTACGGTCGCGGGCGCTGCTTCGCGGCTCAACGCCGCTGTCAACTCTGAGAGCACGACAAGCCTCGGCAGCCTGAACACGCACTCGTTGTCGGGCAGCGTGCCTTCCCTCTCGCCGGGCTCGTCTCCGACGCGCGCCTCTGTGCTCGCTGCGCAACAGGAGGAGCCAGCCGACTTCATCCTCAGCGACGTGCCCAGCCTGCACAGTCCACAGGACCTGCCCGTGACGCCGAAGGCTAACAGCCCCCGAAGCGAGCGGGGACCCGTCCTGTCCACTTCGAACAACAAGGGATACCTGCCCCAGCCGAGGATCGCGTCGGGGGACAGTATCGCGGAATAGATAGAGCACTCACTCCACTTCAAACCTGCACCTGCACCTGGACCGGGGACACTACGCAGCATACGACACGGATCTGCACCCCCGTGGCTGACTATTCCTTCACATTTTATATAGTTGTATTAGAGTGTATGTTATAAGATACAATCATCTGCGCTATCTGATATGAGGCTGGCCGCGTGACTCACCGTCAATCAAATCAATCGTCACACAGGCTGCGGATCTCGACCGAGATGATTGCTTCCTTTGTTCCCATACGCCAGCGATGTGACGGCCAAAGGTAGTCAGCTGAAGGGTAATGTTGGAGCGCGGGATGGGGCTGGAGTGTTTCACTCGCTTGGTGCGATGTCGTACGGCCGTGTGAAGCAGGTGGGGCCAAATGGGGCCGGATGCTTTGTGTGCTATCAGTTGTGCGATGACGAGCGGGGCTTGGGCAATGATTTGTGTGCCTGAATTGATAATCGAGGGCGGCCATCTGCTATCCTGCAAGTGTATCCGAGGTGAACCCGGGCTCTGGCTCTGCTCTGGACTGGCCCTCGATGGCCTTCGATCCCTCCTCGTTCCCTACCTCGATTACAGAGATTCCCGATCCAGATCGCGGCCAAATTCTCCCATGTCTCTCACCGACGTCCCAGGCCAAGTAAAGCCTAAGGAGGTTGCGGGATCAAATCAAAATTTTGCCACCTGCGTTGCCACCTGCGTTGCCACTCGGTACCTGTGTGCACCTACCTGCCCCGCCATGTCTGCCCTACTGGGCCGCAGCCTTTGCCCGCTTCAGGCTACTTCAGGCTTACGCTCGAAGATGCGGGCTGTGCGCTTGCATCAAGCTGTGGGCCAGTGGGCTGGCTGACGGGCTTGCGGTGGCAGCGGCTGAGCGCCTGGGCGGCAGCGCAGATCAGTCACCGCCAGCAGAGCATGCGCCCGACGGCCGATGGGCCGACCTGTGACCTGTGACCTGAGACCTGAGACCTGTCCAGCTATGAGATCTGTGCAGCCCCAAGCTTGCTTCTCATTCATGAATTTGACGCTCGCCACTTGGACTTTGGACCAAAGCATCCGAAAGTGTTATGCGCCTGCAACCTGTGATGAAATGGAGCTGTTGTAAGTCGATGCGCCGATGGGATGGCGCACATGGAGTGGATTGTGGACCGAGTCTCGAGCCAAGTCTCGAGCGCATGTAGAGACCTGAAGATATGGGTGCCTGGGCCATGCCTGGCTGCTCTGGGTGCTCTGGGTGCTGGCGGGGTTGCTGGCGGGGTGCGTGTGGGCCAGGCGGGTGCAATATTGCCGAAAGGGGCAAGTAAGATTTGTGCGCACTTGGTGTTGCACCTGACCTTGTCGCCTTCGTCCCCTCTGACATACATTCTCAGATATCGATCTCGCACCGTCACTTGGTCACTTGCTTACCTTGTGTCAGCACACCCGTACACTCTGCTCATCGCCGACTCCGACACGCCGCCAGTCACATTCGGCTCATCTGTCATCACCTCCGCACTCGCACTACGCACTCGCCGCCGTCCATCAGGTTCAGCGCCGAGACACTCCACCTCCACCTGACTCAGCCCACACCCACACGACCGACGAACCGCAACCACCGGGCACCGTCATCAGCGATCCCCCCACCCGCTGATCGTCCCTGTCTACATTACCTTACTCCGCCGCCCATCGCAACAACAGTACACGCCTCGTAGCTCAAGTGTAGAGTCGACGCCCCTCCTCCCCCCACACAGCAACACAGCATAGTACACATCCGCCAGCCCCGCTCCCGCCCACACCGATCGGAATCAGTGGCAGCAGCGGCAAATTTCAGAACCCACATCCCTAACCAGCCATGCAACAGACCCCGGGCTGTCTCCCCATCCCCAACGGGGGTGTCACGAGACAACCCAACTTCGGTGACCGCCAATTCATGCTGAACGTGCAGGAGTGAGTGATATAGGCGAGGGACCGCTGAGGTTGCGGCCCGAACTCCAGGAAATGCACAAGAGTCGCAGGGAGCACATATCAAGCGGGGTCTTAGTATACTCCGAAGTCCTGTGACCCTGTAGCAGTCACCTCCGAATCCGTGAGCACATCGCTGACAAACAGAACACCCCCCGGTGGCCCATCGGGCTCCCCGTCCTCGAACCCGCACTCCGGCCTGCACCCCGCGTCCTATAATGCTCTGACGTTCAGTGCCCTCGCCCTCGGCGCCGCCGCCCCGGGATCTTCCCCGTATTCCTCGTCTATGGCCATGTCCATCTCGCCTCCGCGATGGGGACCGGGCTCGCTCACGGGTAGCCTCGGCGCGTCGGGGTTCGGCCTCGGGTCCGGGTTCGGGAGTATGGGCAGTGGATTGAGCGGAAGTGCCGGCGCGAGCGGTGCGAGCTTCGTCGGTTCCGTTGGAGGCACGCTTGGCACGTCCTTCGGGCGACAGGCCGAGGGACGCGAACGCGAGCTCGAGGCCAAGTACGTCAGGGACTTCACGTGCTGCGGGCGGCAGCTGAGTGGCCTGCACGAGCTGCTCGAGCAGTAAGTATCTTCATCAGCAAAGACGTCCCCCCCGGTGACTGAGCTGACGGCAGCTACGAGGAGGAGCACGCTGGATTGGCGGCCGATGTCCGCATGGCCGCCATCAACGCGGCGCAGACCAAGACGACGACGTTTGCCAGCAACATTGGCACGATGAGCTCCGACGTTCCCTCGACGCCGGGCATGATGGACATGGATATGGACATGGACGAGCCGTCTGTGCTGAGCCGGCCGCCGGCGGTCGCCGCTCTGAGCCTGAACAGCTCCATCCCCGGAACGCTCTCCGGAACGTTGCCTGGCGGAATACCCTCTACCTCCGCCTCACCATGGAGCGCAGCCTTCAGGCCGAGTAACCTGCAGCCGCCGGCGTGCGTGCCGCCCAGCGTGCTGTCTTACCCGACGCCGCAACCGCAACCAGCCCCAGCCCCAGCGTCGCCAGCGCCGAAGCTGAGCCAGGAGCAGCTGGCGGCGAAGGCGTTGAAGAAGGCGCAGAAGAAGGCGGCGCAGACGGCGACGCCGCCGAACGAGACGGAGAACGGGGACTCGAAGGACCCCCCGCCAGAGGAGAAGGGCGAGAAGCGCTTCCGGTGCCCGATCGAGGGATGCGGCAAGGTGTACAAGCAGGCCAATGGTCTCAAGTACCACCTCACGCGGAGTATCAACTCGGGACACGGCAACGTTGCTGCCATGGGCGGCTTGCTCTCCATGCTGGGCCAGGACGAGGACAAGTCATAGTCTTGTGCCGCAATTGCACCCTCCTCCTTACCCACTCGAGACTCCGCCCATGCTGCACGCTGTAGCTGGAGCTGCACCTTAATCTGCTCTGTAATCTCCCTCTCTTCTCCGGCCCTTGGTGGCCCCTTGGTATCCCCGGCCCTCGTGACACCATAGATTCGATATCCCAGTGGACACTTTGCCCTGACCCGGCTCGTCCCGGCTTATAGAGACTGTTGACCGACAAAAACACACCCCTCAAAAGGAGCAACACCCCGCTTGGCCATTGCCGTGCCGCGGCAGCTCCATCAAAAACAAAGCTTGTATCATCCCTGTTGTCTGTACTTTGATGCATTTACACTGGTCATTACATCTGGGATGTGGTCACGCGAGCTCACGCACTGGTGGACCAAAATTGTCCAAAATTTCAAAGAACGTAAACAATCGAGCGAGGCCGGAAAAGCCTCGGCGCAGCACTCGGAGAGACGTCATGTGAGTGGTCGTTTGTTCTATCATCCGAGGTGTCGCCAAGCACGTCGATTGGGAAGCTCTGCACCGAGAGCTTTGCAGGCAGACTGCAGCGGGCGACGCAGGAAGAGGAGGAAGCCGCTGCAACCCACACACGTTATGTGATACAGAAAGAAACCGAATGCATGTACAGAAAAGAGTTAAGTCTAGTCGTCGTCCTCGTCCATTCCCTCGCCCTCCGCGTCGAGCTCCTTGCCCTCGACGAAGCCGGTTCCCTTGCTCCAGTGTGATCCGAGGTGGATCTTGAACTCCTAATGGCGTTAGCTTGGGTCTGCAGAAGAATAGATTGAGGGAGGTTGAAGGAGAGGGATATGTGTGGGGAGGAATACTCACGGCCATCTGAATCGCAAGCAGCTTCAGGATACGGCACTTCTCCGAGCTGAGCTTCTCGCCCTCCTTGCAGAGGACGGTCTCTTCACGCAGCGACGGGACACCCTTGACGAGAAGCGTGTCGAGGCCGAGCTGGCGGAGCTGCGGGTCCATGGAGTGGGGGAGGGGGTCGCCGCTCTGGTCCTCAGTGTACGGCGTAAGGAGGGGGCCCTTGGGGAGCGTAATCGTCTCGGTGGCGGGGTTACCCTGGCGCGCGTACTCCTTCTTGACCCAAGTGTCAAACCACTCCTTCGTGTCCTCGACGGGGTGGGACGTGAGGAACAGTCCAACGGGACCCTTGAGCCTCCGGCCAAGCTGGCCAAGGCCCTCCTCGTACTCCGTCTCGTCGTTGATGCCCAAAGCCTTGGCCATAACACGCGTCTTGCCGAAGAACATGCGCCCGGTACCGCGCCACTGCTGCCGGACCTCCTTCAGGCCCTCGTTCCGCATGTCGCCGACGGAGAAGAGGAAGACGTGGTCATACTCGTCGATCGCCTTTTGGATCTCGTTCACGAGCGCGGCCTTCGACGCCTTGGTCGTCCGGATCGGCGTCTTCGAGAGCGTCGTCACGCGCTGGCGTTTTGACTTCGGCATCGTGTCAAGGTGATAGGTGGTAAGTGGTGAGTGATGAAGGGAGTGGTTGTTTGCACGCAACTGCAGGTAGATCGCCGGACGCACCCAGCAGCCACCTCCGCCGAAATCTTCAGAAATCTGCGCGGAATCAGATACTACACACCTGACCTCCACCGGATCGGGTGTCACCCAAAGCATACCGCAGGTGCAGGTGGCAAATTGCCCCCGCCCACAGCGCACGTGAGGTCATCACGCCGCAAGGGAACGACCAAGGCCATAGCCGTCATAGCCTGCCTGTTGATGGCCGCTGCCTTGCGTCCCGAGCTGAACACCACCATTCACAGCAATCCAAGAATCAAGCGACAGTGACCATGTCCGCGAAAGAGGGTGCGTGCCTCTTTCCCTTTCCTCTTGCTTCCAGCTTCGACCACTAGGACGGCTCCAGCTAATCCCAGTCCTCGCCAAGCTCGAGGGGTTCCCGCAGGACCTGTCCTCACTCCAGTTCTCGGGGGACGCGGCGGACGGCGTTGCCCTTGAGGGGTCCCTGACGCATCTGGCAGCCGACAATCCAACGCCAGAGGCGCGCAACAGTATCGCCCAAGCGGCCGCGGTCTTGACACCGACACAGGCGACGGAGCAGATCGAGCTCGCATGGGCCGCTGACCATCCCGCTGATGACGAGGACAGGGACGCGCCGGCCAGAGCGAATGTCATCGAGCACGCTGTGAGAGGGCTACAGGATGGAGGGTATGACCGACGAGCGTGGTTGAGGTCCGCTGCGCTGGGACACCCGCGAGGAAGGGCAAGGGACGTCATTGTGAAATGGGGGTCGAACGACTTTGAGGTGAGCACCCACACTCCGAAGCCACGCTGTCGACTTTGCACGATCAGCTAACGTCCAGGCCTTTCTCGACGTGTGCATCCCCGAGTATCAGCGCCGCTCGCTCCGTTTCGGCATCACCGAGGTGATCGAGAGCATCATCCTCTCGCAGCCATACTCCCCCGAGGCGCCGACACCCAACACGTTCATGTACCGGATGGCGGCGCACGAGTGCTTCAGCACGATCCTCAAGATGCTTTTGTTCGACACGTCAAACCAGCTGTTTCCCCTCGCGCTGTCCATGCTCGTCACAATCCTGCCCTTCTCCCTGCCCCTATTAACGAAGCACGTACCGACGCTCATGGTCATCCTTGGGCGTGCTGTGAGCTGGCGTGACCGGCCGTTCGTCGATGCCGGGCTCACGTCACTGAGCGCGGTTACGCGGACACCGGAGCCAGCACCGAACCAGCACTGGGAAGTGTGCGCTGGACGAGACAGCGAGATCCTCGCGCCGAACGCGACCGAGAAGCGTGTCGTCGAACTCTTCCTCGTGTGCCTGTATGGAGCGTGGCCGTCGAACGTGATCGCCTTCACGCGCAACCCGGAGGGGTACCTGAACTCCAAAGGCGTTGAGGCGCTATACGCCGTCCCGTGGAACGAGGTGTGGGAGGCCAACATCCTGTCGACGCGCCTCGTCCCGCTCATCAGCGACTTCCAGTTGCACCCCAGTATCATCACGTTTACTTCCGACGCCGAGCTCGACGACGACTCGCGCCGCTGGGACAAGTGGGATCCGTCCGAGTTCGTGTCTATGGCTCATCTGATGAGTCACGCGTCCGAGCCGGACCAGATGTTCGACTTCTTCCGCGTGCCCGTGCCGGACAAGCCGCTGCCGACCGTGGAGATGACGAGGGAACAGTCTCTGCTCCCGGAGGAAGGCGGTGACGACATCGAGCGCCTGAAGGAGGAGAACGAGCTCCTCCGCCTCGAGGCGCTATATGCAGAAAGACTCCGCAAGCAATTCGTCTACCGTAAGCTCCCTGCATCGTCCACCAGCTGACATCAGACATTGGGCGGCTGCACCGCAACTCGCTCCGGTTCAACAGTGACGAGGCCGAGATCCACACCTTCGTGAACCGCGTCAAGGAGCAGACCAAGACAATTGCGGACCTGACTGCCGAGCTGAGCCACCAGCGCGCCGAGAGCAGCCAGGCGCAGGCAAAGCACGTCAAGTGGCAGGAGCAGCTCCGCGACAAGGTGTCTTCCTTCCGTGAGGAGCGCAGGCAGTGGCAGACCGAGGGCACCGCGCTGAAGAGCGACATCACCGAGCTCAAGAGCACGGTGCAGAAGCAGCGCGACGAGCTCGCCCAGGTCAAGAACGAGTAAGCTGGAAGATGGCGTCCAAAGCTGACGTGACAGGCGCTTCGCGCTCCAGAGCGAGCTGCTCGAGGCGATGCCGAAGATCAGGCACATCGAGGACTACGAAACGCGGATCAAGCAGCTGACTGACAGCCAACTGCTCTGGTAAGCTACATCGGCCCTACGCAGCTGACATCAGGGACTCAGACGTGCAGAAGCTGCGCGACGCGAAAGCGGCCGTCGAGACGTTCCAGTCGCGCTGTTTCGAGCTGGAGGGCATGCTGCGCGCGCGCGAACGCATGTGCGGGGAACAGGCCGACCGGATCCGGCACCTCGAGAACCGTGTCGTGATCGCCAGCTCAACAGCAGGCACGCCCGTGAACGAGCGTGCCGAGAAGGAGAAGCCGGAGCGGCAGCCGCAGACGATGGACCGCGAGTTCTGCATGCACGTGGCGGAGAACGCGCGGCGCAAGGCCGAGAAGCTCGAGCGGGAGAACCTTGAGCTGACGGTCGAGTTGGAGCGGCTGAAGCGCATGGCGTTGCAGAGCGCGGCGGAGACGGGGACAGAGGAGGAGCTGAAGGAGGAGCCGAAGGAGGCAAAAGGAGGAGCGAGGCAGCTCCTCGGAGACTTGCTCTCGAGTTAGTAGCTCGGAGCCGGATCAGTTTGTACTATATGTCATGTCATCATTATGTCCACATGTTTCATACACTCGTAATCCAGGTAACGCCTCTACGCCTCCACATCCATCCCCTGCCCCTGCTGCGCGTGCTTCTCCTTCTCCTGCGCCCGGAGCCCATCGACGCGCGTCCTCAGTTCACGGAGCTTCTTCTCCTGTGCGGCGCGCGTCTCGGCATGGCGCTCCCTCTCCGCCTCGATCTGGCCCTTCTCCCTCTCAATGAGGTCAGCAACATCGCGCTCCTGCCGTCTCAGCGTGTCCTCCTGTTCCGGCGTCAAGACTTTGGGCAAGAAGTACAGCGCGCTCAACCCCTTCGCCGTCGCGACTGATGCACTCGGGAGCAAGTCGCCAGGGAAGAGCTGGTCCGGCTGCGTCTGGTTCCTTGACGGGTGTTGGGGTGCGGACGCGCCGAGCCCGGCGCGAGGCAAAGGCGGGGAAGGTGTCGTGGACAGGTAGCCCTTGGCCGACTCGAGGAGGGCGTGTCGCGCCTCAGCGGCGAGTTGCCGGTCGAGGAACGTGTCGGCTGAGAGGCTTGCCTGAACAGCACGCAGCTCGCGTTCAGCCGCCAGAAGGGCCGAGGACTGGATCGCGTCCGTCTGCAGGCGGGCTGCTATCCGCGATTGCGTAGCGGCGCGGCGCTGCGCCTGGGATGTTAGCTCTTCCAGCAACTCATGGGCAGCTCGTTAATCGACGGCTCGCTTCGCTCGCCGTCCACTGCACTCACCGCCTCGCTCTTCTTCGTCTTGCCCTCGTCGTCCTGGAACTTGCGCAGTGTGCCGAGGATGTTGCCGAACATGCGCGCCGAACGCTTCCCGTCGTCTATCCGCCGGCGCTTCTCCGGTTTCGGCTTCTCCTCTGCTTCTCCCCCTTCCTCGTCCTCCTTCTTCTTCTCATCCCTTGCATTCTCCCTGGAGTCCGCCTTCAAGTCGTCCTTCATCTCGGTGTCGCCGCCGTCGACGTCTTTTCGCTTCTTCGAGTCGGTCTCGGCGTTGGGTTTTGATGGCGGCGGCGAACCGGAGGCCGGCTTCATCTCGGCGTCACCTGCTCTCGGGGATAATGGGAGCTCGCCGTCCTCGCGTTTCGGAGAGGACATCGTGGTAAGTGAATGATGGGGGATGAGGTAGGCTGGCGAGAACGAGGAAGATCGAAATGTTGGCCGTGGTCGGCCTCCACACGGTCTGGTGTCAACTACATGTTGAGATTTTGATTCCGCCGTGTTGTCATGACACTGTGATCAGAGGAAGACAATCTGTGCATGCATTTGCCCACTTCCGCTCAAGGTATAAGCTGAGCTCGTCACCTACCACTACTGTCGTACCCACCAACTGTCGATGCAAGCATTTTGTGAAGATAGGTTGTCTAGCCTGCGGAGTGGACGTTGAAGCTGCGTGAGCATAGATGTGGACACTAGGTAGGACTGGACTACTACGGAGGAGCAGGAATCCGAAACTCCTTCCTTCGCTCACCGCGCACTCACCCGACTGACACGTGCCTTCTCCTCACCTTTCCTTCTTCATTGACGTTCCACAATCATGTCTTCGCCGCAACCAGAAGACAACGTGTTCGCGTTCCTCAATCAGCCACCGCCTCCACCAATACCGGACCGATGGATGACTGGTCATACAGAAGCGACTTCGTCCCACCTCCCTTTCTTTTGAAGCCGGTGAAGCGGGGTGAGATCTCAATTGCAGCGCAGCATGCGAGCCTGCGGTGGCTGGCGATGCAGGCCAAGCGACGTGGGGAGACTGGGGCGGGACGGTGCGTGTGACACTCGCAGCGATCGACCGCGCACTAAGCTGCGAGTAGGATACGTAGGAGACTCCCTGACAGACAGGAAGCGTACTCTTTGTGAGATGGACATGCACCACGACAGGGTTCCGGAAATGACCGATGCATGAGTTGCGCACACCGAAGATCGGGTCGATCGGGCTTGTCGAGAGGCTGCGTTGTCGCTTCCGTCCTCGGCGAAGCAACTGCAGCCGCCAGCATCAGTGCTCCGCGACACTGTGTGGCGGGCACTCAGCGTGATCTACCTTTCAGTAGATAAACGGACGCGGATGATGGTCTGACGGTGTGTCAGAGTTCTCGCACTCGGCCCTGGTACGATATGCTCTGGATGATCAGCTCGACCCGGCACACTGCAAGACCACTTGCAGCACCAGTCACAATTGCACCGAGGTAACGGTGACCAAAGTGAGAGTGACGTGCGATGGCGTGGAGACTGATCTTGACGTCTCTGAGGTCTCCTTGCCCATCCGTCGCCCAGAGCCAGCGGATCACACGATTCATAACAGGTCAACGGGTTCGTGCCTTCCTCCCTCGCCGACAGAGCGCCTGGGGACACTCGGTCTCGGGTTCCGCCAAAAAGAGGAGTCACTACTCACGCCACCCACGGATCCGTAATGACCTCTCACAGGTGACTGAGACGATGCACTCAGTCCGAACATAGTCTGCGACTGATTGCGCAGGTAGCGGGGACATTCACGAGCGTTGGATTGCCCTCCTTTGCGACGTGGGGGGACTGTGACTGATCACTCATGTCACTGTCAGCTGTATGGGACGGACACGCCCTTCTCCTCTGCGTCCCTTCTCGCCGACACCGTCCTTTGCACTTGTGCGGCCTGAACTTTCCACCATCCCCCACCTCACCCACATTCTCCAGAGTGTCGTCTTCCACCAGGAAGAAGAATATTTACCACATCGCCTACCCAGTCAGTCTGGGGGTGACTAGGACCTCCGCAAGATCCGATTGACGGACGCGCACCTCGCACAGACTGACAAGTTGATGAACGCTCGCCTGTGGCACTTCTTCCCCTTCGACGCCATGGAGTGCATCCTGCGCCTTGCTCGTGTCACTGGCTCTATCCGCCTTTCCCCAGGGTTAGTGTCGTCCTCTTGCGCTTGCACTAACTGTTCAGCCCCCCCTGACTTCTCAAAGCACGCGCACGACGCCGCACGGGAGGAAGAGTATCAGCTGTGCCACAAAGTCATGCCGTGACCTCGTGGTGGATCCCTCTCATCTCGCACCTTGTCGTTTACATGCAAACGTTCCAGCGCAAGGAAACAGCTCAGGTCCAGCCACTCGCCGAGGTCGTCCAGCAAATCTCGGCGACGAAGGTGGTGGTCAACGAGTACGTTACGACTATGGCTTCGCGCAACTGTGAACCGTCGTCGAGTCGGTGGTTGCTAACGTGAGCATGCGTTCCATGCGCTACGCCCCCGCCGCGCCGCTGTACAAGTCTAGCCTGCGTGCGTCTCTACCCATCCGTGACTTAACTGATCAGTATAGGCTTTGTTCAGCTGAAGGACACCGGCCGCAGCCGGCAGCAGTATTGGGCGAAGTACGACATGAAACTCGTCGAGAAGGCCACCGATGCCATGGCCGACAAGGACTCGAAGGCTTGGGTCCATAAACACTGCGTTGCGGAGCACAAGTGTCTCAGCCGCGGGTTCAGGGAGATCCACTTACAACGCAGCGTTCGAAGGTAAGATTCTCGTGGCTGCAAGACTTCTCTCACTGGAGCGCATGTTTCTGACTAGTTGCCCGCTGCGAGCGCGGTTCTGCGCGGCGTCGGCGTCTACCCGCACGATGAATCTTGGGATGATAGCTCAGTTGGGAGAGCGCGAGAGTGAAGATACTCAATTCTTGAGGTCGGGCGTTCGATCCGCCCTCGTCCCATTGCTGTTCCTCTTCAGAGACGATGACGGACCGCGACTTTTTGGAGGCTTGGTAACGAACGAATGGGAGACGGCCAACAATGACAGGGTGAGCTGATAGACACTCAATCAGAGAGGGTCTCCGTCCATGCTCGCGGATATGCCGCAAACGAACCTGGCGCGAGTGGATACACTGTAACCTGCAGCTCGTTACCTGCAAGCCGGGTACAGCTGTTCGTGCATGTCCATTGAGCTTTGCTGTCGTGAGAAGCTCGAACTGTAGTTGCTGGAAACCAGGTACAATACCTTCGTGCGTGAAACTGCCACACTGAGACTGCGCGCGCCCCGCGCCCCGTTCGTAAGGTATCACTAGACCGTGCAGTCGAACTCAACCAAGTACCTTGATGGTACTGAGCCTCGGTGCACTGCAGAGAAAAAGAGAAAGCATGATGACGAAAGAGAAAAAGGAAGCCTCGTATGGGGCTCGAACCCATGACTGTGTGATCAATCGGCTTTGTTGCGTAAGAGTCACACTATCTACCGACTGATATAACGAGGCGAAGCTCGAATGCTTGATGTTGGCAGTGCGGCGGCACCCATAAGAGTAGACCGTCATCATTCTTAGCGACACATACAAGAACTCGGAGCGTCCTCGAGGCAGGAGGTTGCCTGTACCTCGGGAAGTTGCCTACTCGCATTGGAAGGCTTGGGAACAAGAGTGGACTAGAGAAATTTCTCGGAAACCTTGTAGCGAAAGAATGCGCGACGGAAACCTCATCGTCGAACGGCCTGCGCAGACCGACATCAGCTAGAAGGCCCGATGATTCTTGTGGGTGACAACCGCTTGCTGAGTGGGATTAGACGAGCTCGGTACCTTGACTGTCCCACAAACTGAGGGTTTCTGAGTGTGGCGTGTACTGCGAGGATAGATGACACTTGGTTCGGGGTTCATCCGACTCCGGGCGTCCTAGTTGCACTCCCGCCAAGACGCCCAGAAGATCTTTCCTGCTTTTGTTGGCGGGAGGTTGGACAGTAGAGGAAGGTTGAACAGTGGAGAATGAGCATTGTCAGGGGTCGCTTCCCACATCCATTTCTCCGTCGTCCAGTTGCCTGTCGCTCTCCACCCTCTCGGTGACGTCTCAGCAAACCCTCACCTGTCCAACCTGTACAGATCGTGGTAACCCGCCCCTGCTGAGGTCGGCTGTCGACGAGCGGAGTTGGTCGCGGTTGCCGTGTCGAGCCAAAGGAAGACAGGGTTCCCTGGAACCGTCCGCCGGCTCACGCTCGTGTGGCTTGCGTGGCGGACGGTCATGTCTCCAAGGTTTAGCTCGCCGTGACCGAGGACAATATTAATCCAACCCATGTCCAATACTCTGGACTCAGAAACGTCAGTCACGGTTCGGAGCGCTAACGAAGCTTTCTTCGGGGATTTTCATCACCAACGTCCTCGCAGAGATGGCGATCGACCCACAGCGATTACGTCTCTTTCTGTGCAAGCTCCAGATATGTAGCGTCGCACGACCAAAGCATGGTCAGACACAAAATCATTAGGTGTGAGGGTCCAGCTCCATCAAGAGGGATGGGTGGTTGATTCCTAAATCGGAGAAGATCGATGAAGACGCGGCGTTGTTTCGGAGCGAGGAGCTGCCACCAGTGACCGAGGGAACACCGACAGTCCTCGACGTCCAGGGGAGTGACTTCCGGGTTTGATCATGTACTACGAAACCACTGCCGGCATCTAAGACGCGTAGAGATCTCGGGCGCGTTACTCCGAAACCTCGTCCTATTCATGCACCGCCTCTCGGACGTACGTTTCGCCCGACGCCGACGTGACCGAAGACCTCGAGCCCGATCCGGCAGTCGCGACCCGACAAACGCATCGGGAGCCAATTACGAACGCGCCCACGACGCAGAGTTCGGTATGCATGAATGGGCGCCGATGAAATTTTGTTCGGTTCAGCTTCAGAAGAGGTTACGTCAAACAACCCCGTTACGAGGTCGACTCCTTCCCGTTTGACGTCAGTAGTCCAAACCTTCTTGCCACTCACACGTCTTGAACGCAAGCTCCACCCAACTTCGACGATAGATGTTGTATCCATGCTGAGGACAACGTAAGCTTTCGAGCGCGGCAAATGTAGATGCTGAGGCTCGTTCGCATCGTGGTTGCTCCTGTTTTCAGACGCGAGCACCAG
Source organism: Trichosporon coremiiforme (assembly GCA_039545355.1). NCBI lineage: Eukaryota > Fungi > Basidiomycota > Tremellomycetes > Trichosporonales > Trichosporonaceae > Trichosporon > Trichosporon coremiiforme. The sequence goes on from BCJJ01000020.1 coordinate 467,389, forward strand.
TAGCGAGGGAGATCAGATCATTGTCGTGAAATTGACGCTTCAACTGCGAAGGACCTGTTGATCCCATCCGGAAGTCGAGCTACCGGTGGCTCTGAGGCTTGGGTCTGAAGTGGGCAGGTCTAGAGAAGTCGTCGAGACGTCGCCAACGCCGCCGCGGTTCTGCACGATGCTCTGCGGAAACGAAGACGCTCGGTATGGACAGGCATGGGGAAAACTGAAAGGTCATAACTCACAAACTATCTGCCCACATCTCAGCATCCATGTCTCAGCACGAGCTCAGAGTGTGACGGGCCGGCACCCGCTGTCTAGCCTCCCATCGGCTAATCCACCAAGCAAACTGAGTCAGGCATAACTGCAACATGTGGCGACCAGGGAGACACCCTAGCACTCTAGGCTCTCGACCGATTCTCAGTTGGGACTTGCGTAATTCTGTCCCCAACCCTCTCCTGTAACTCGTCCGTGCGCTTGTTCGGGTCCGCGTGTAGGCCGCGTGTATCCACTTCGTATCAAACCCTGTCACGCCGACCTCGGCACGCACCGAGCCTACGTTCTCGAGGCTGACCTCGGGGTCTACGGCAGGGACTAAACAGAAACGTCGTTTGCCTCTTCCGATATCGACACGGTTGTCTCTGGAAACAAGGCGACGACGCATATCGAAGGAACCGGGTCAACTTGATGTGCTTCGGTGGAGCAATCGGACCTATGCGTGAAGGCCACGACACGCCTACCCGCGGTCAGCAGGATATTTAGCGTTTAATATGTGTGCCGTTCATGGCCGCTTGTGAAACAGTGCACGTCCGTCAAGCACGCGAACCCAACAGACGGTTGTCTGAGAGATCGAAATTGCGTACGCCTGCGGAAGCGAAGAGGAGCAGTCACTTGCCAGGCAATTGACGTTGGCACGTCCTGGGCCAACCCATACCAGGACACATGTGACTCACCCCCTGTTTTCGCATGTTCTGCGCTCAAGCACACCCCTTAAACCCTCCCAGGAGTACGACTCGGGCCAGTCGCAGTTCTCCGCTGCCTCGGTTGCTCTGGTTAAACATCCGAGAAGGTCGGTCGTTCCTTGGCGGCACAATGAGACAAGCGTCGCAAGCTCCGGCGGCCAATGATCGCGCAGATGTGGCGGTGCGGTTCTACCGCCCACAGTCACACTACACGCAGATGACGCACTTGCATCGATGAACACTGCAGAGGAGCAAGTGCGGGACAGCGTGAGGAACTGGTTTGAGCGCTATGGACCTCGTGCATTGCAGGGCCGTGAGAAAAGATCGAGCACTCTCAGTATTGCGAAGTTCCTGCCGCTTCGGTCTGGGAAGAATTACCGGGCCCAACGTCACAAGGAGATTGGACCAATGGACAGCGTAACTGTCATAGTCTATCGCGGACCGATGGACCACACGGTGGTTTCGACTGTAGGGTGGAACGTCACCAGCTGTTGAACTCGTAAAGCGGCCGTTGGCGCAGATCGAGATTCTTGGTCGTTTTCGTTGTTGCAGTCACTAGTGCAGCAATCGACACAAATTGGTCCATCAGTATCTCTGGCTTCATGAATGATGCGAGACGGACTTGATGGCGTCAGCAACTGTACGGTGTACTGCTGAAGGAGTGTTGGCACTTAAACCAATGGAAGGTGGTGGTGGCGGACTGAGTAAATAATCGGTTTTTCCATCAAGTGCAGTGCCCGCTGCCGCTCGAGGTCTACGGTGCTTCGGAAGTAGGTGTACCCACCGCTGCATTGAAGAAAAAGACTTCCTCGACACGCGGAGCATCGCTAGGCACAACCCGGATGATATCGGACAGTCGGTCTCGGTGGCGCTGGTACCATTATCGCTTCGGCGGTCGAGAGACAGGCGTGAAGACCCTCCTGCTACACTCCCGCAGCACGCAGCGCTGCAGTTCTGCTGTCACCGTTTCCCTTGATCCCTCGTCATGGTACCGTTAAGAATGGCTTTTGGACTCGTGCCTCCAATTACCTGTACCCCTGCCGGCCCAGCCAAGAACCCAGCCGCAATATCGTGGGCAGGCTGAACCCGGCCGGAACTGTTTGCAGAGGAGGCATAGTCCAGAAGGCGAGCCTTTCAAACTCTTCACGTCCGGTGCACAGCGCTGGGGGACGTACTTTTCGTGATGCGGTCAACAATGGCGGTTCATGAAAAAAGCGTCGATTCAACGTCGAGTTTGTCGTCTACGGATGTGAGCGAAGTCGAGGCGGTCGTCTCCTGCCCGTGTTGGCCGTGCTGGTGAGGTTGGTCGTGCTGGTGAGGCAAGCGGAACGTATACAGATCATCGTTCCGAACCGTGAGTGCGGACCAGTTTGCAGGTCCCATTTGGCATTATCCAGACCATCAGAAAGCATCACATTCGTCCTGTGAAATCCGCGAGCAGTCCTCGCTGGCGACTCCATATCTGCGATTTCCGAGGTATCCAATGCTGTTTGAAGCGATAGTGCGATAGGCGGACGGGGGACTTCATTGCGGCAGAACCAAATGTGTAGCACTGAGTGGCACTGACCTGCAGTGAGCAGCCCCAACTACCACTGTCTCCGTCGAACTTCCAGCTCCATTGAGCTCACAGCGACTGCCACGTAGTCTCGCCACCAAGGGGTATCTCGGGTCGAACTTGCCTCCGTCGGGGCGTAATGCAAAGTCCCTCCGCGAGTAGCCCGCTCGATACCTGACACTTTTGCCAGTGCAGGTGCCCATGCTGGTAGAGGGGCACTAACAAGAAGTGCCACTTCAAGTTACTGCGCTGGTGACTACCTCATAATTGGTGCTGAGTCGAAGGTGAGGGGGTCGACCCAAATACCTCGCCGGGGATAAGTAGCGTTGATTCCCATGCGGTTCCTCGAAAATTAGCGCACACTTCCCTTCGCTTGCAGCGAGCTTGTTGCCGACAAACGTCGCTTCACTCCGTGGAGGAGGGATAACCTTGTTTGCCAGAGCGGACGGTAGGAGGAGGAATCGGTCCACGGAGCAAGTAATGGACCGATCAGGTCCCGCACACCCACCCTCAGCGCGGCGTTCTCACCTCCAAGACCGTGTCCGCCGCACGCGTCTGCGCCAGACATATCAGCCTCACTGCGGACCCGAGATTCGGGAGGCGGCCCTTGGCCTCGTCCTGTTCCGAGACCATCGAGCGCCCATCGTATGTTAGCGCACACCACGCTCGGCTCGCCACAGCGTGTGGCCGCAAGGCACAGCGAGTGGGTGACAAGAGGCCCCGAGCTCTATCCACCCTCAGCGCGCGATTTCGCCGTAAGATGGCTCGTCGTAATACGGTCAGACGGTTCGTCACAGTCGGAGGAGCCCTGGGTCGCCCATGCGGGTGGATTTCGAAATCAGGACAGGTCAGCTGCTCAAGACGCGTTGATGACATTAGGTGCAGGGTGTGTCGGGGGCTTGAAATTAGAGATGACTTCTGCCGACAGGTTGAACCATCGGAAGGGCGCGCGGTCGACATCGACAAGGACTAATACGTTGTGCCGCACGAAGATGATGAAGCCGCACAAGCTTCAGTCGATGTCTTACCGTGAAATTAATTTCCTAATTATTGGTCATAGTGGCCCTTCACCCCTAATGTGTGACGACCCTGGCACTCTGTCGCTCCTCCAGCACTTTATTGTTTCCCGCTCCTCGCAGATCCTTGCCGTCCGTTGTGATCCACCCAACATCGAGGAAACCGCAGGACGAGCTCGTAAGCTTCCCACTCGTTCAGGGTACGGTGATGTTCGTCCAATTCACTGGTTCTCGTTAGGATTGATCAGGCGGAATATCGCCGAGCCATTCAGTAGTGTGGTCTTGGGGCACGGACAGGCGTGGTCACAGGGACCGCGGCCGTACAGGGTATCAGAGGCGCACTGCAGACCACCTGGAACTCGTGCCGAAGCATTCGCCGACAGCTCTTGAACGCACACATGGAGCGAGAAGTGGCCATTGGGCCGTTGAGGTCTTGGGGAGGCTGTTTATCTGAAGAGACAGGACTGACTTATCCCGAGGGGAACGGACAACTGCACTACGGGCCTTGATCCGGTTCCATTCCCAAGTTTGGCTTCGCCTGTCGCACTGTTTACGTTATGGTTAGAGGTCCTGTAACTTTGAACTGGAGGCGGCTCAGCACGCCCGTAAGTATCTCAAGGGTACAGCAATTTGGCCGGCGCACGCAGATACCGGGATTCGTGGGTGACTGCCATGCTGCTCGCGTCCACAGGGCCAATGTCCCGAACACGCTGGCTATCGATAGCCGATGTAAACAACGCTCTGGCAATTCGACCAGGGTGTGAAAGATGTCAACAGCTGGTTGGTTGGCGACCTCAGGTGGAGATATCCGGAAAATTCAGCATCAAATCAAATTGCTGAATGACTCCGGCAGGCAGGAGTTCGGATGAAGATTACGAGGCTAGAAGCTTTTGAGAATCAGCGCAACTTCTCGAAGGCTGTGTTCCACGCTTACCAGCTTACCAACGTCTGATGCCTATGGAGGACCTGTGGGGATATCGTAGAATGAGCAGCCGCATAACACGGGATTCGGGTTGACAGTAGCACGGAGCGGCCGCGTATGTGGATTCTACCGACCTACACTTGCCACAGCGAGGAGGAGTAAGGCTGTTGGAGTGTAGACGTTGAGTGCAGGCGTGAGCCTGACTCCCACAACCCTTACTCGTTCCTCGTTCGCGCTGTCAGCGCGGGTGTCAATGGCGTCGTATTTGTAACGAACGTCGCACTTTCGAGGCTGGTAGGCCCGGGAGGACTGCCGAAAGCGTTTCGGGCGAATGTCAACACCTTGAAAGAAATAACCAGGTGCATGAGAGTCTTAGCTAACGCCCGGAAGCTCCTACCTGAGGGAGTACGTCTATGAACGGATACACGTATTCCTGATGTCAGGCTAGAGTTTAGACTTTGAGCCCCTCGCAGTCGAGGCAGGTGGAAGCTAAGAATCGGAGCGCCACATTCGTAGCACGTTGCCCAAAGCGCTGCTGAGCATCGCGTGCTCCCGGATCCCGACGGTGATACTACCTGGAAGATTTAGTTTGATGAGATTTCAGAGCGCTGAAGCTTTCCAAGGGGGGGGGGGGGGATGGTTGGAGCCGGTAGGGGAAGAACGAGATGGCAGTTCGTACGTCGCAGTATCCGTCGTGAAGTGGAGCAACGAGCCACAATGCTGGCCCTAATGAGAGGAAATAATGATTAACGTTGATCCGTTGAGAATCAGGGGTTCTAAGGGGGTTGCTTGGGTAGTGAATGCGTATGAATAAAATGCCGGAGAGCGTCAAGATTGGCGGTCGTGTATGCGTGGAAATGTCTGGACGTAAGCTCCACTGCCGTCAGAGAGCGGGACATGCATTCGTCGAGGATCTCGCCTCAAACGAGAGCGAGTCTCTTGCTACAAGCAGGGGTAGAGTTGATTATCCGCCTGCTGGTGAGTTCATGGAGGCGGAGAGGGATTGGGAGAGGTTTGTTGGCGCTCGTTCTAAAAGTCAACAATTGTATCCAGCCTCTGCAACTGCGTACTTTTCGAGTGTTGAGCTTGTACCCCTGCAGTGCGAAGTGCTCTGCAAGCTCAGTGGGCTTAGGGAGACCGGGGAAACTAAACGTCAATTTCGACCACAGGAAGTCGAGCCGGACTCACTTGCGGGGAGAGTAGACTCTGAAGTCATCGGATTGGGTCTCGACGAGATAAGGTATCGGTCCCAATTCTGGGTCGATCGCGCTCATATCGTAGCACCGAAACTTGAAAGAGTAGCTATCATGTCAGTAAGCCGAAAATAAAGCAAGAGCCTCCTTACCTTCCCTCGTGCCGAATAGAGAGGTCCTGACACCGTTAGCCATTGGCCCCCTCCTTACGTCGTCAAGTCAACTTACAGTGAAGAGGAACCAAAGACCAGCCTCTCCATCCATGGCTGCTACTCTGATCCCCGCCACATGTAGGCTGCCGTAGAGATTGCGTCCCACGATGACACGCTTGTCGTCGCCACGAGCAGAGCGACCGCGAGAAGCTCCTCGCGCTGAGCGACTTCGATCAGACCCCTTAGAGGATGATCGGGACGTCTGGGGTTGCGGAGGCGTCTTTGGCGCATCGTCTCGATTGCGGACTGATGTGCCTTGGCCAGGGGTTTCAGGATGCCTCGAGGTAGAAACGCGTGGTTGGCTTGCGGGCGACACTGCCCGCTGGCTTCCCGGCCGCGCCACATCCCGCTCATCCTCACCCTCGTACATGGCTGACGAGGACGTTGGCGACATAACCGTGGGTTCAGCCGGCCTCGTGGTCGGAGAGCTGCTCGGATCTCTGGCTGTTTTGGCCATCGCTCGAGGCGCTACCCGGGTAGGGTCTCCTCTAGGATCGCAGAGCTCGGCCGCGCACACAAGATTGCCAACCTCGATATCGCTGTCATGTTAGGGCCAATCAGGGGGCACACGCTCACGTTGGGTCAACGAGCCTGCCGTGGCCCGTACCTTCCAATCCATAATCCATCATCCATAGTCGCACTATCGGACTGGGAGCCAGCGGGCGTCGGTCTTTCTCGGTTTTCCGTCTTCCATGCACCGGTTGCTGAGCGACCTGTAGCCAAAAACTACATGCGTTAGAACCATAATAATCTCTGTTGCTCACCTCATGTAACGGCCAGCGAAGATACCGGACTGGATCCTCTTGATCGGAGTCCAGACGCCTTCCTGGGGGGGGTCGTACTGTTGAGCCGATGCGGGTGGTCTATGTTCCATACCACTGTTATCTGCCCTCAATGACGCGGACATGGCGCGGCACAAAGGTGACTTGCGCACCTGCGCCGCGCAGATCTAGTTGGATCTGCGGGTGATGATCCGTCTTCTAGTGGAGATGCGATAAGAAGATTCGGGGTGGAAAAGTAGGGAAGGTGAGACACCACAGGGTGTTTGATCGTCTGGGTGGTGGCTGTCGTGGCTTATCCGAAGCAATGTTGGGACCGTTTTCGGCGCGTCGCGGCGAATGCAGTGAAATCGAACAGAGCGTGTTTCAGACGACGTCTGGAAGGGAATGTTAGACGCCGAAACCACGGAGACCAGTGTTAGTCTCGGAGCGGCAGAATCGAATCGAATCGAGGGGAGAGCGATTGGTAGCCGTATCTGATGCGCAGGGCCAGCCTGTCGCGAGTACTGACACGTGAGTGCGGGTACAGGTGAGCGGGACAGACTTGCCTGTCCACCCCAGTGCTTGGTCGCGACAGCAGCAGGCTGCAGTGGAAAGAGTGATGGCTGATGAAGAGAGGCAGGATTGGTCGACGTACCAGGTGCCAGATATTTATACTCCTACGAAATTCCGGTTACAACTTGATTTGAGGCACTGGCGCGCAACGGATAGGAACAGAGGGACAGTTATGCAACTGTGAACTCGAGGCGAAAGGAGGAGACGGCTGAGTGTTGAAACGTTGCGTGAATTGTACGTTCGCGGACCTGCCGGAAAACCGCTGCCGACGTCGCTGTTCTGTCGTATACAGAGTCGGCTGAAGCTAATGCAGTGAATGGTGGAGAGATGCCAAGATCTAAGAGGAAGAGTACAAATTCAGAAGATCAAAACAAAATCGGCGGCGGTTCATGCTAATGGTCGGTAAGTCGGTGCGTCGGCACACCTCTCCATTCTTCGCCTCGTGCACGCCCAGTTTGTCATTCTCTGGCTATGCTCGCCTTAAGTTCTAAAACGAAGATCCACGGATACTCTGGCGCGCTGGATGCACGCTGCTGACACCCTTGGCCGCTGCACGCATCATCAAGTGGTGGGTCAGGACGCACATTGCCGCGCGCTAGTGTCCGGTCCGAGGGATCGAGAGCGTGGACAGGGCACGGAGGGCGCCGGCCTGGGGGAGGAGCATCATGATAGGAACCGCAGAGAGAACAGGGAGAGATGCTGACCCCTGGGCCATTATCCTGAGTGGGGGGTACCTGGTAGCACAAGATTTGGAGCCAATCGAACCAAGACAGGCCGATTGTGGCCCTGATATTCCAACGTAAATAGGGCTGAAAAGGGGATGGGAGGGGCTCAGAAAGGGGGCTGGCAAACCCTCCCGGAAGCCCGCTGCCCGTGGAGCCAGATAGTCATCCCTCCTCTCAACATGTGGAACAGAGATTGACGAGGTAAGTGTCTCTGCGTCTCTTAATCAGCGTGTCGGGTCGGACCCAAGGTCAAATGCTTCGAGTGAGTGACGGGGGCCGGAATGGAGAGAGGGGGCCGACATAACCCCTTCCTACTTCCCAGCGTGCACAGTGCGGCCGGTACTCGGCCACGACGTCTTAGCGCCGTCATGTGGTCTTAGACGCGGAGCGCTTGGGAATTTGGAATAGAGGATCCCAGGTAGTTGGTAATGAGAGAATGGCCGCACGCCAGGAAGCGGGAGGAGGCCGTGTTAGTCTGGTTGTCCATGGTCAGGTGCCAGAGACGTTCAATGCAGCCCGTCCGGGCGTCGGTAATCTACCGTGCAGACATCGAGACACGGTAGTTATGTCACATTCGGTACGATAGTCGACCGGGGGAAGGAGCAACTGAAGTGCTTCCTTTATGTCAGGTTTCGCTTAGTGTGCGTGCGATTGGGAGATTCTGCGGCGCTGGCACGTGAATCACGGAGAACCTCCTAACACTCGAGTGTTGTAACACTGCGGAGTGCAGGAGATTGGAAGGCATGGTAGGCTACGGTTGGGTTGCAATAGTCTATTTGCTTGTTGACCCAAAACCTTGGCCCTGCCCTCAGATTGTCCTTGGCCACTCGAGCGACGAAGTAGGTAACCTATGCACAGGCCCGTAACATGCCTTCCCAATTGTTGCCTGTGAGTCTGCCTAGTATCTGTGCTGTGTGCGTAAGACCAATACGTCGTAGCCATGATGGCTCTGGAACCCCGAGGCCGACCGCTCCGACCGATCAGAGAAGGACCACTAATAGCTATGATGCAAGGGGCTTTGGACCTGAGTCGGATCACTCGACGAGCTGTGATGCACGCTCTCGACCAAGCAGAGATAGGCTGCACGCGCAGGAATCCAGGGTAAGATCGTTTCGACCGTCTTGGGCTTCCTATAACTCGATCCGCTAGATTTCCGAGCCTGATATCCTGTGAGAAAAAGTCTCCAAGGGCGGAAAGTGCCTCTCACTATAGCTCTAGTTCCGACCCTAGCCCTACAGTCTGTCTGCGCCTGTTCGGCACTGGCATCGGCAAAGGCTAATTACCTATGGTGACAATCCTAGTTGCGAAGATAGTGCGGAAGGTATCAATGGCTATTACCCGCAGCTGAGCCACGTCGTGGGGGACTGGGCGAGATACGGACAAGGAGGTACCTGCTGTCCCGTGTGTGTCTGAACTAATGTGCCAACACTTGAACCCTCTGCGCCCCCGCGACGAAGCGCGTACGTGCGCACGTACACGCGCGCTTGATTGGTGTGACAGTGCTACTCGTGCGAGCGTGCAACATAACAGCGTATGGGAGGTAGCCTTTACGACCTATTCTGTCGGTTGGTCGCATGGGAGACAATAAACCATGTACCACACGGGGATGCCGGCAGGTTAAGCCCATATGCAGGCTGTCCCCTGGAGATACGCCGATAAGACACGCTGTGCTGCAAAGAACGAGCGGTGTTGGGCACGGAGCCAGGCTCATTGTGTCGCGATCACTGGTTGGTGATGGCTGATGGACAACCGACCTAAGAACCGACCCTTGAAACGTAAACTAGGGTCACAGGTTAAGTCGAACGAGTGGTGCCACAAACGAGGCCGTGAACTGTCGACCTCGCTGCAACCACGAATAACTCATGCATATGCATGTTTCTTGCTCTATAAACAGTTGTTCCACGTGCATGGGAGTCTTGGTAACCTATATACGAAGCATGGTGCACCTGGGATCAATACTTAATGTGTCCTCCATTAGCAGAGATGGTGTCCTTGATCCTGTTAGGCATGGACATGATAAGTCGGTCGATCTCATTCTGATCATAGGTGTTCCAGAGCTCCGTAGCGGCAGCGAATAGCCCCTACTGGGTGGTGGGACGAGGGTTGAGACGGGCCAGGCGGCGCTTGAGGTTGCTCCAAAGGTTCTCAATGGGGTTGAGGCAAGGAGAGCAGGGAGGGTGAGGCAGGAAGCGCATGCCAAGTTGCTCTGCCTTGCCACGGGTGGCCTTGGCTGTGTGGACGACAGCGTTGTCCTCTACAACCCAGGGCAAGCCATAACCACGCCACTGAGTCTTGACACGCTTCCAGCAATCAAACAACTCCTTCTCAGTCACCTGGGTGCGATAGATGGCCGCATTGACTCCCTTGCGCTTGGAGGTCGACTGGGAGGTGTCAAACCACACCAGCTTCGACTTGCCGCCATACCAGATAGCCCCCCAGCACATAATCGACCCACAGCTCGATCTGAAGGTGTACTGGATGTACCTGAGTGTCAGCACTCTTCCACAGCATGTAGAACGTCAGGAAAGACACTCACCGCTCATTGGCACGGTCAGAACCGATGGGGCGCGTCACATATGCTCTGTGGAGCTGGTCAATGTAGAGAGGGACCTCGTCACAGAAGATCACCTTCCTCCACTCTTGGAAGAGTCGCTGCTGCTCAAGAGCATAAGCGAGACGCTTCTCCTTGTGAAGGGGGCTTAGATACGGCCGCACAAGAGCCACAAAGCGGCCATAACCAAGCTGGCGACGTGCACGGCGCAGAGTCATGAGAGAGAGGACAATGTCTCTGTCTGCAAGAGTGTCCAACACCTCACGATTGCTGGCGAAGGGCTGAGCCTCAAAGACCTCGTAGATCGCTCTGAGGTTGTCGGGAGTGAGCTTGGTGTGGCTGCGGGGGATGCGGATCCCCTGGACAGGGTTCAGAACAGCCAGAGCAGGTGGAATGAGAGCCTGGAGGCGAGCTAACATCACACAGTAACCCACAGTGCTCTTGGCGATGTTGTACTCCCAGGCGACAGAGGAATAGCTGCGGTAGCGAGCCAAGGACGCAATCTTGGCGCGGCGGCGAGGTGTGAGGCAAGGGCGAGGCATAGCTGCAAGTTCTGATGAGGTAGAGCTGTTGTGGAAGAGAAGTGGCACTCAAGGAGGCTTATATGCCACAAAGATGGACAGTCGGACGGACTCCGCTGCCGATATGCATGGTTTCGACTCAATTCTTGGATTTTCCAAAAGCCCAGCTTCGGAGCTTGATACATGAAAGATTTGGGGCAAGCACAGGCCTCGGTGGCTGAGATCTAGGGCGATAAGGAGGGTGGTGACATGCAGCTTTATTGTGGTGGTGTGGTGGCCAGTATGCACGGTGCGCTCTGCAGCTCCATTTGTCCGAGCTGCCAAGCATTCCTTTCGGCTCTACGCGGAGTTTCTAGGCATAAAGAGTACCGTTGCATGAGTTATGGATCAGAACATGAGCCACGGCGAGGTTGACGATGACGGGACCGTGCGCATCCGTTCGACTTAACCTGTGACCCTAGTTTAGCCGATGGTCCAGTGAGACGGTTGAGTTTATCCTCCCCCAATGCTACGTGTACTCATTGCCTGCACAGGCTGAAGCGTAGCGTGATCATCCGTCGTAGCAGTTGGCCAACGTCATCACGCTCATCTGCACACGAGGACACTGCGAACCGGCCCCCGCCGGGCTGCATTTGCTTTATTGAAACCGCAATAACAGGAAAGGGGTCTACCGCCACCGTCCACTCATCCTGCTCGGTGACAGTGGCCTGTTTATTAACACTGTCGGTGTGGTTAATGGATATCCCTGCGGGGATAAGGCTCACTGCCGCCGGCAATTTCCAAGGCCAAGTTTTACGAAACCCTACTCACTCTTCACCGACCATTCCTTCGTTGCTGCTGTCACGATGCTGACGAGATACGGAGGCTGAGATGTTCGCATCCAAGAGGATATGGTCGCAACGAACGAGGAGGACTGACAGTGATGTCGGAGGAGTGAGACGGCGGAGATACAAGCCAACTTATGGTGTTCGGCTACTAAATGCGCAAATCATTGACTGCAAGTGCCTCCCTTCCAACAAAGCTTTCGTATCTTCATATGCGTGTCGCGCTACGTCACTATTTCGTGCTTGGATGCACAATTTGCGGATCCGGTAGCTAGCGTGAATCCAATGCTGCGGGCGAGGAGCGTAAGGTGCAGCGAACTTCATCTTCCGGTCTCCCATTCCTCGCGGTCGGCTCTCGTAAGGCCGTTCTGTTGCCTTCCCGCTTGTGCAGGCTCCACCGATCGCTCATCGACCTATGTAATGAGAAGTTCGTCACCCATTTGGTCCATTCAGTTGATAATCAGAGGCACCTACTCGGCCGGCCCTCACCATTGGTGGGTATGCAATGGCGTCGGCGCCGCGGCAGTTCTTCCTGGAAGCAAGTTCTTCCGTAACAATAAATGGAGCGCCAGAAGTTGAAACTGTTTCAACGGTCTGCTTGAGACTGCACCACCTTAATGAGGTGGTTCATCTGTGACATTCACCCGTGACCAACTTCAATCTGTTCAAAGACGAAACGATGATGCCTTAAGTTTATCACGGGCACCAGCTGGAGACTGTGCACATGGTATTTCATCATTAAGCCGAGCCCAAGATTGCCTGAGGTGGGGTTCCCCACAGGGTGAGGGGGATTCCAACGACGTAATGCCCAAAGCCCCGTATACGTTGCCAAAAAGTGACTTCTGAGCTTCCGACAGCGGAGGATTAAGGTGACAGCCTTGCGGAATGTCTCAAAGTCTCCACCCGAACCGTCAACAGTCCCTTAAAGTGTATTTCTTAACATCTGACTTGCCATGTATGCATCGTTTTCGTGTCACAATCAAAACAAACGTAGCAGCGGGTAGTGCCGGTGGTGGAGGGACCGTGCAAGCCACTCCCACATCGCGAACTAAGCAGCAGACAACCGGTTGGCGGAAAATATCAAGGGACTCGGTCTCCGTGGCACCTGATCGTTGTCAGGCCGGAGCCTGGGGATAGTGGGTACAAACCCCGGAGAGGGTCTGACTGTTCCTCTACCACAAGCAGAAGCGGAGGAGCATTCGCACCATGTCGCCATACGACCATCACCCGACAGGCAGGTGGTCAGGTCCGCCCTCAGTCTGCTAATTAGAGTTCCGCAAAAGCGTTAATTCACCTCAGAAGGGTTTGACCTGGACGGATCCGCGGTCCGATGTCTTTACACGAGATGCCGTCTTTCACCTTTCACACACGGCCGCGTTCGTTGGCTACGGCCCGTACCAGTCGCGGCGTCCAAACTTGGAACCTCGACTGTGTCCCCCACTCCCATGGTCTTGAGTGACACCTGAGTGTTTCTACACATGCTTAACATCCCTTCCGCACACGAGGAGCGGGCTGAATACCCCATTAGTTCCATCCCGAAGCGATTTACTCGATCGCGCTTCGGCACGGCACAGCATGGTCGCGAGCTTGTGAGACGGTCAACCAGTGACGCTGCAGCAGGGGTTGGTCGGCTGGAGCGGACGGAGCTGATGAGCGAATCCCGCAACGTAATCTACTGGGCCATGGGCCCTCGGGAGGTTTGGTAACGTTTCCTGAGTGGAGTTCAGATGCTGGTCACTAACCATGCACGTTTAGGCAGAAGCTCTTCAGACCCAGGCAGGTGACTGTCCTGCAACTGTGAGTTGCTGTCTCCCGGCATGCACCAGCATGGCCAGCACACCCAGCCCGTTGAGTGCAGATCGGTCAGCTGAATCAGTTGACTCTGGTCGCCTGCCTGCGTTGCCGCGCTTAAGATCTGAATTCGATAGGGTTGCCGGCAATTCAATGCTTGTCGCATTTCAGGCTCCCCTGTGCCTACCCTCCCATGACTCTCACGACAGCCCAAGACCACACAACCCCCACCTACCCGAGGTTTCGCGACGACGACGCCTTCACGACATCGGCAAATCTCCTCGGTCTCCTGGCCTTTCAACACCCTACAGTACGAGGCGTGACTTCGAAACCATCCGTAGTCTTGCGTGGCCGCCCGTACTAGCCAGACAGGCTCTGCGGGGGTTTCAATCGAATAGCAGAACACGTAAGATTATCAAGGACATGGTATCAGAGGTACGCAAGACAAATGTCTGTGCACCCTCTAACAGACAAACGGGGAACCCGTCGTTCGTCCGATGTAATTGCCAACGACTCCAACACATCAACAACCTCAGACACCTACCCGATGGGACCAGCGTAAAACGGGGTCCAACGATACATGTTCTCAAGTCTTGTTCGCACGCTCCCGTGTTCGCCGTCGTCTCGCGCTGCCGCGGGAGGGTCACGCACCTAGAGCACTCGCGGGCAGTTATATGACGATATGAAGTCATCTTCGAACCACTCCGGGGTGCCGAGTTACTAGCAGCGGGTAACGGTTGGTAGCATCAAACGCTCTCAACTCGGACGTCCCTTGCAGCGGGTGGGTGCAGCAGAAGCAGCGGGTGTCGAGGATTGTGTGCAGCGAGTAACGACAGATGTACAGACTAGTAAATGCTGATGACGACTGACGACCAACTAGATGCTGACGCGTGCCGCGAGCGCGCGACCGTCGTACCGCTGTATCGTGACGTCTGCAGTGTCGAGGATTTACCGTAAGCAGTGGAAGGCCGAGAACGGCCGCGACGACCAGGGACGATGATCGCTAGCGTCATCACTATTCCCGAGATCGACGGCGATGCGCGACGCCAACGCCCGTCCGCAGCTTCCGAACTGTCCGGATCCCCAATACCGCTGCCGTATGGCACCGACTGGCTGATTCCACTTACTTCGGTCATCTCCCCGGTTTCCGCCAACTGTTGACCTCCGCTGCATAAACTCGACTGTGCCCATGCTACTGTCTGCACCAAACATCGAGATCTCTCCGCCTCCAAGATCCCTCACAGCCCTAGCAGTTTCAGACCTCCGGAAACGTCTTAGTGTCACTCCTAACGCTTTGCCGAGCACAGGAGATGGTCATGGGACAAACCTAATGACATGCCGGTCGCTCACTAACTGGCCGAGCCGCGCACCAGTGACGCCGGCAGAGAAAAAGGTCTCTTGGAGGCGAGATCCGCCCCTGCTAGACTGATCGTAGTTCTGACCACAACCTGCTGCGTGCGATGAGCTGAGCTGCCCTCCGCATGTCCAATACGGTAGATTTCGAATCGGTAGAGCGGCAGTGCTCGCGAGCTATGACTCCTAAGTTATTGCCATCACAAAAATTGACATCACCGTCGTCCGCACAGGTCTAATGCCCTTACGTCCGATAAGCACGTCTCCTCGATTCGCAGCACCTCCTCTGTCCTCTCTTAAGGGTTACACTGGAATCACAGGGATCGAGGGCAGGGAACAGCCTTGGCTCACTGACGACAGGATTCTGTTAATTGCCCTCGCCCGCCGCTGGCAGCCCTCAATAGCACCGCTTACGGCTCTCGTGACGGAATTAGGAAAACAGCTATCTGTGGACCTGCCATGTTCTCACGCTTCAGCAGCGGTCTGCGGGCACAGAAGGCAACGGCCCGCTCTACGCTCATGCCTGACCCCTGGCCTAATATCTTATGCGCGACCCGATCACAGAAGGTCAGCCTGCCAGCCTGCAAGCGACTGGCATCATGTGATCCTGTCGGGTTACAGAAGGCGACAGGAAGCAGATATCGAGATAGCGACCGTTCACATGGGGAAGCGGTATTGAGTTGGAAATCCGTGACGCCGCGGACGTTCAGGATGGCATCCCTAGTGCGGCGCTCAACGCTTTTAATGCTGTCACCAACGTATGGAGAGCGCCGCTGGTACCCTCACAAGGGCGGCAGTGCGTTTCCCCCCTGCTTTTTGGTACCCTGCTCGTCATGCATGCGCCGCCGTTTATGCTCAGTGGACAAGGTTTGCCCCGCGAATTAACGCCTGCGGACGCCGAGATTTGTGTGGCGCCGTTGATCCGCAGAGTTGCTCCACCGCAGGAGGTTCAGGAAAGAGACGTCTCGATACGCGGCACTCGCGTCGAGGTTTTCCGGAAACCGGACTTGCACCCTGCGATAACCTGATGATTTCCCGGGATCCATGACAGGCAGCGGTATTCATGCAGCGACTTCTCGGTAGACTGGAGCATGCGCAAGTGCCGTGGTTCTGACTTACGTGGAAGGTGTTCTGTCGCCCATCTGACAGACGAAGTTAAGCGGAAAGACTGCCAACGTCGCCTGTAGCAGTGATGATTATCGGTTATATGGAGAGCGCGGACTGTGATTGATGCGTTCCTCACCAACATGGCATGCCCTGCGCGCTTGCCTCGTAACGACCACACTGAAGTTTCGCAGAGGTAAGCGCCCCTGCGGACGACTTCGAATCAGCACGTGCTGCCGCATGCACGTTCGGGTCGCGGGAGAGTCGGTGCCGCCATGAAGAGCGAGCCTCCAGTGGCCGCGCCTCCAGTATCAGGAGAGACGGAGTGGCGAGCACTACAAGCGCTGCGCTTCTCACCTGCAACGGTCGGGCTCCGCTCACAAGTCCGATCGCTGAGTCCGTTGGCCGACGGGCATTGTGCACATGATGTTGCTGCCGGTACCGACGTGGGATCCTTGTCGTACCTGGAACTCGCCCGTACTCCCGTCCTTGTATCATCGTTGAGAGCCTTCGGTGTTTCGGGATGGAGACACGGTCTCGAACCCGATTAGACCACTGATCAGCCACTATACCCTTTCGGCGCTCTGGAGCGCTCGGGCATCGGACGAGTGCGATTTTGCGAGCTGGCGAGCATCCGAGAGTCGGGTCGCGCGATGTCTCGGGTTGACGTACGTACGATCGTGGTTCTGACGGTCCTGGCCGAGATGGTGCGTCAGCGGCGTCAGTGCGTCAATGCTGGTATCCTGCATGTTTGGGTTTCTTCTGTTCGGTGATCGGCTATCTCCACCGTCTCGTTCTTTTCCAGCTGCCGGCCAAGCAGCCCGTGTGCTGCTAACACAAGAAACATCAAAAATAGACACAACTACGTGCTCGGCCGGTAAATCTGACATAGCACTGACCTCACTGGCCGACAGCTCACTCCTCGCACGACCGTCGCGATCGGCTCGCCACTCCGGTCTCGACTTACGAGGCAACTCGGCTGTCCCACGAAGTGAGAATACGGCCAAGGTACAGACTGGGCCGCGCTTTCTTCCTGCTGGGATAGTCAGCTGTCAAATCGAAAGAGATGGACAGGAACTTTCCTCGAGAGACTGACTGTCCGGCGAGGCGCCGCCACCGGCAGCGCTTTCAACGGAGTCGTCCTGACATCTATGGTGAAATGGTATCATGCATCGTTGCCACGAGGATTCGATGCGGTGGGGGTTCGATTCCCCCTGGATGTACTCTTTTGCCTTCCTATGCATTGAAAGGAAAGTCGTTTGGTGATGTTGAGAGGAGAGAGGACGAATGAGATGGCGTTTTTGGTGGTCGTGGCGCCTGGTGGAGGTGGATGTCCGGTTGCGGTGGAGGGATCGGTGGGGCACAACGAAATTTGCGGGCTCGTCGTTGAACAGCGTTGAGCAGGAGACGGGCATCCTGTGAGATCATGACAGTTCATATGTGTGTGTATATCATACAAGTTCTAGGTCTACATTCGCTTCGCTCGCTGGCAAGCCTGTTCAACGTCTCTACCGTTGAAGTCAAAGCTCAAGCCACTGTCATTGTAGCTCTTGCTGAGGTACTCGTTCGCCCTGTTGATCTCGCCCACCAGAGTCGACGTGATCTCCCGCCAGACATAGTTAATGAGATCCTGGGTAGCTTTGTCGTTCTGGTGGTTGTGGTGGTGGTTCGCCCCCGGCACACCAGGTGTCGAATCGTCGTCGCTGAAGTGCTTGTCGACTCGCCGGGCCATCGTCTCGACCGCCTTGCGCATGTCCTTCGCGGTTTGCTCCTTGATCACCTTCTTCAACGCAGAACGGTTGTAGTTCGAGTGAACGGAGATCTCGTTGGCAGGTGTCGTACGAGAAAGTCGTTCGACGCCGTCAAAAAAGTCCATGAGTCGCGCGAAGCCACGACGTAACATCATCTTGACATATGCCTTCATGTTCTCCTCGTACAGACCACGAGCGCGCTGAATGAACACAGCCAGAGCCGGAATCTTCAGCTTTTGGGTCTCATCGACGAAGACGTTGAGGTTTTCTGGATGTCAGCTCCAATCGTGTTAGCACAACGCACCGATCATCACGACGTGGAAGTAAAGCTGGTCCTTGCCCTCGCCAGAGGAGATCTCCGATCCAACAAGCTTGGAGACGTACTGCAGGCTGCCAAGTACGCTGGCGACGACCTGCTCATACGCATCGTTCACCCGCTTACGGATGTCCAGTCCTTCAGCTGCGCCTAGCTGGCTCTCAATCCTCTCCACGAAGACCGGGAAGTGTCTGACAAAGTAGAACACTCCTCTTCGCTTCTTGATGGTATTCTTCGCTCCGTCAATCGTTTGGATCTGCTCCTTGATGAAGCTGTCGAAGATCTGTCGCTGGCGCCCGAGCTGCTTCTCGAACAGCTGGACGAGGAAGAGGTTGCCGCCCTCCTGCTCTGCGCCCTGGAGCAAAGTTTCCGTCTCTGCGATGACACCGACGATGGCCACAGTATTCTTTTGAGAGCCTAACGTTCCGCCGCTTAAACCGATTGCTGCCTCGATCCAGTTCTTCCACTCGCCGTCTACGAAACCGAACATCAGGTCCATGACAGTGCGGGCGATCTGCGCGAGAGCGGGGTTCTTGCCCAACTTGGCGGCACTGTGACGACCAGCCTGGCGACGGAAATAGGTGTCGAGATCCATGTAGTCTGCGAAGGTCGTCTCGTTGTCGGCGAGGTGAAGGAAGGCGTTGATGAAACTGTCTTCCGTAACGATCTGACTGACGATCTCGCCCATACCGCCGCTGTAGAGCTCTGCCACTTTGCGGGTCGAGCCATCGGCTTTGCGATCCCGTAAAGCGGCGTGGTCAGCGCCCGGAGCCTTCTGTCGGAGGGTCTTAGAGCGCGCAACGCCTTCTCTGAGGGCACCACCAATACCGGCAGGCTGCTGGGCGCCTTGCGAGGCTTTGGCGAAGGCTGGGGGTCAGCCATCGGAAGGCTGTGTCAAGCTTGGACTTACAAACATCGACTACGCCCTCAATCGACTTGCTTAAGTTCTGAATCAGCATGACAAGGAGCTTCTTCATCTCGTCCTCGTGCAGCTTGCTCATGGCAGTGATGTAGTTCTGTTGTCAGCAGTCGTCGAGCTCAGCTACTCACCAGGCACAGCTTCTTGTACCTCTCGTCGTCCATGTCCTTGACCCACAGCACGAGGCCCTCGTACAGCATCAGACTCTCGCAGAGCTCGTTGTGAGGCTCGAGCTTGAGCTGCGGTGTCTTCTTGTACTTCGCCAACGTCTCACTCGACTTGTGCTTGAAGGTGATGTCGAGGTACTCGAGCACGCGGGTCGCGAACTGAACCGCGATCTTCTCGTACTCTCGGATATGAGCACCTGTCGCCTCGTTGTCGCGAGCGGCCTGGAGAGCCTTGTACAGCGCTGTTGCGGCTTGCTCGAGCTCCTGTACGCCCCTTTGGGTCGAAGGGCTCGCCTGAGACAGCGCCTGCAGGTCTTCCTTCGGAACGTCGGTGATGGCCAAGAGCTGTTGAACCTCCTTCAAGAGAGCGTGCTGGTTCGAGATCTGCACCTGTAGACCGCGGTTCTGGCCCTCGATGTAGTCGATGTCGTCCTGGACAGCGTTGAGCTGCATTCGGTAACCTGTAAGATGGAGGTCGATGTCTTCGAGCTCCGCCAATGTGTCGTCGATGTGCTGCAGGACTTGCTCGACTCGGTCGTCAGACTCGAGGAAGGCGTGGATATTGGCTGATTCCAGCGCGGCCAGCTCGTCCAGAAGTCGCTGTTCGATCGCGTCAGGCCCCTTGCGGCCGGACTCGCCAGCCGTGGCTGATGTTGAAGCGGTCCAGTCGAAGCCCTCGATCATCTCCTCCACATTCGCCATGATCGCATCGCCGGACTCGTCGTCTTCCCCCTCGATGACGACGTCGGCCCCGCTCAAGCCACTGCGCGAGGTAAGGAGGACATCACGAGAGTACGCTGTTGTGAAGCTGGGAGGGGCAGGATGGAAAGACACACGGCGGTTGATCAGCTCTGGCGGCTCCTGCTCGTCGTCGTACATTGGCGACGGTGCCCTCCGTTCGCGCAGCGTCGGCGGCGCGAGCGCGTCTGGCACAGAAGAAGTGGCCTGCGATGATCCAGACGGTGACTTGGCCATAGCGGGCGTTGAGGGAGTGCGCTTGTGCTGCGAAGGCGACTCAGTGACAGTCGGCAGAGCGGGCACAACTGGAGCGGAAGATGGTGCCGGCGGGATCATCGGTTGATCATCATGGGTGAACGAATCGTTTTGAGGAGTCGCGAGCGACTCCTCCTCCATGCCGCCGTAAGGGTCATCAATGTCCTCCTGGGGCGGAGGCAAGGGTGAAGTGGTACTGCCGGCGGAGGGTCTTCGTCCGCTAGACGCGCCCAGAGCCGCCATGGCACCTGGGTTAATCCCATTACCGCTGTACCCTACGACGGATGACGTTGGCGTGTCGTTCGAGTTCTGTCGTTGGGTCGGTGGCCGACCCAATCCAATGGCATCGCACGCCGCGGCGGTTCCGTTCCCCGCCTTGAACGCGCTCTGGTCGAACACCTCGCCGATACCGACACCACTAGGCTGATGGTGATGGTTGCTGTGATTGTCCTTGCTTCGTGCATCGTCCAGAGTCTGCGCGCTCGGTCGTCTTCCCCTCTCATCTAATGTCTGCGCACTCGGTCGCCTTCCGTGGTCATCCAGCGTCTGAGCACTTGGCCGCCGTCCGTGGTCGTCTGGTCTCCGAGCTCTCTCGTCCAGAGTTTGTGCGCTTGGTCGTCGGCCGACGGTGGCCGCTGAGGACGCGAGGGAAGACTGGCTGTCCGTGCCGGGCGCGCCCCGAAGTCGTGAAGAAGGGGCAGGCGGGGGTCCCTCCGGGGCAGACGAGTGACCATGGGCGGAGGAAGCGCCGTGGAAAGTCTGTGGAGCGGGTGCGCTGAAATTGACCAGCTCCGGCAGATGCCCCTTGTAGTCCTTGAACGACGTGACGAGGCTGCCGAGGAACTGCTGCAGCGCATCTGGTCGCTCAGTCCGCCAGCGATAGGTACGGACCGTCATCGTCAGAGCAAATTCGATCGGCTGGAGGTTAGCGTCGTTACATGAACTCGGCCCCACGGCCGTCAGTCGACCGAGGAAGACTCACTCCAATCTGCTCCAGCACTCTCATGTCATCCAACTGCCACGTCTTACCCTTTGAGAACGTCCCGTTACTGTTCTTCTTCCCCTTGTGCAGGAGCGGCCGCCCATGCTTGTTGACTGGGTGTCAGCTATGTCCAATGCAGGGAGCTAGCTGCACGTACGGGCCAACATGAGGTAGCGCGTCTTCCCGTGACCGCCATCTTCCTCGAATACCTTGATGTACGACAATAAGTTCTCCTCCAGAGTTCCATCGTCGTCGCGTTTCGAGAATAGCGAGAGCGTCAGCGCCCGCTCTTCGTCTCTGCTGGACATGGTCGGCTGTCGGCGTCGTCGATTGAGAGTTCAAGGAGATTACTGCCCGACCAGCCGACGTGACGCTATGACGCGCAGCCAACCGAACGTGAACCGGGGGCAAAATCACGTGGACGTTGTTTTGATGGGTCGACTTCAGACTCGTTAGGCAACATGCATGGGAGCGCGCATGCATGGAAGCGACAAATAATGACCTTATGCATGGGGTACAAGCTACATAACTATGCTCCGTTCTCCTGGGCCTCCAAAGCAATCTGGGCTTCAAGGACGACCTTGTCTTCCTCCAATCCCTCGATGGATTCTGCAAGTCTCCGCCTCTCGTCGATGAGCTCTCCGTACTTCGCCTGGAGATCCCGCTCTCTTCGCTCCAGCTTCTCGACCTCCATCCGCTTCTGCTCGATACGAGACGGGATGGCGGCCATTTCCATAGACTTCAGCATCTCGAACGTTTCGAGGTCGCGCTGCGTCTGCTGAATCTCCTCCATCGTGGAAAGGATAGACGCCCGGGTTTTCGCGTTGATGGCGTTGTAGCCACCGAGCTGCTTCGAGAGCTTCTTCTCCGCCTTCGTGGCCCTGGTGGCAGAAGCGATCATACGGTCCTTCGACGATCCGATCATGGCAGAGTAAGCCTGGCGGCGCTGCTCAGACGACAGGTCCGCGGGGTCGACCCACCCCATGCCGGGGAGGTATACGAATTTCGGGGCAATCTCCGCCCAAGAGTCAGCGAAAGCGTCGGCCGACTCCTCCGCCTGGGACCCGATGACAAGGCGGACCTGCTCCTCGTTGGCACCGGGAAGGCCTAGAGCGCCGGCGAGCTCAGCATGAATCAGACCCTTGGCAGAAGCGACGTGCTCGTCCTCGGGCATGTCGTACTCGCTGGGCTGCAGTGACGAGCTGCCGGGCACCGGGTGAGCAAGCGAGTCGTGCTTCATGAGCTGCGCCATCTCGACGTTGATGAGATTGATGGCAGCCGTCAGGGAAGCGTCAACATCGTCGAGAGTGCTGCTCAGCTGGCGGAGCAAGGCGCGCTCGTCGATGTTGGCAGGACGAGGAAGACCCTTCTTGACGACCTGCGAACGGCGCGCAAGCTCCAGGCGCTCCTCCTCCTCGCGAGCCGCCTTGAGGCGAGCATCACGCTCGGCAGCGTCTTCCTCAGTGAGAGGGACATCCTCGTCCTCCTCTTCGTCTTCCTCGACCTCATCCGTGAGCTCGAAGTTGTTCTCGGGCTTGGGCAGCGAGGCGAATCCAGCCTTGAGGGCTCGGCGGGCGTCCTTCATACGGCGGCGGTCGTCGGCGGGTGTCTCTCCCCAGCCGGCACCGGCAGGGGTGTTGAGAGCAAGGTTGTCACGTGGGGTCCTAAGTGGAGTAGCACCGGGGAGACCGCGAGGCGTCGCCATGGCTCCGCGAGCAGGGGTGGCGAGAGGGTTTGGCGTCGAGGCGATGTTGTGGCGAGGGGTAGCGGAGTAGCCAGTTCCGGGGGCGGCCTCCTCGTGCATGGGAGTGTTCTCCTCACCGAGGAGCGGGGTCTGGACGGAGGACATGTTGCGCAGGTTGCGGGCTTCAGCCAGGATGGTATCCTGTCCGGAAGCGGAGGCGACCTGGGGCGTACGAGCCATACGAGCCTGCTTGAGGTTCTCGTACTCGCCGACCAGCTGGTCAGTGGCTCCACCGGTGGATCCAACGAGCTCCTTGGCAGCCTCGCCAGCCTGACCAATTTTGACGATCTCCTCGAGCTCAGCCTCGCCAACCTGGGGTGTCGGGAGGTTGAGACCCTTGCGGCGGATAGACCTCTCCTGCTCCTTCAGCTTGCGGATCTGAGCCTCACGCTGCTGAACGAACGCGGTTGCGGATCCAGGCTTCGCCTTGTCCTTATCCTCGTCCGTCTTGCGGCGCTTCGCCTCCTTGGCCTCAGCCTCCTCTAGCTCCTGTCGCCTCTTGCCGTCGAGAGACTTCAGGCTGTGGCCGATCAGGGGCGCGTAAGTCTTCGCCTTCTCCTCGGTCGTGTCGTAGAATCCGGCCATGGGCTGCTTCTCGAAGGGGATGTCCTCATTGTAGTCCATACCCTTCTTCTTCTTCGTCTGGCGGAGGTTGATGCCGGCGGCCTTGAGCTCGCGCTTCTTCTGGAGGAAGGCGACGCGGCGGGCCTCCTCGAGCTGCCTCTCACGCGCTTTCCGCTTCGCCTTCTTGCCCTGCGTGTTCGCCAGACGCGCACGCGCCTCGGACAGCATCTCCTTCTCATCGTCGTCCATGTCAACCGGATCGGGGCGCGCCGGTCGCGTCTCGGGGTCGGTGTCGATCTCGCCGACACGCAAGCCGCCGATGGCCGGCTTCGAGTTCTCGTTCTCGCCATCGCCGAGGCCGAGCTCCTCATTCTCCGCGTTCTCGGCGTCGTCGAGCAGCTTCTGGTATCGCTCCAGACACTGGGTCGCGGTGCGGCCGACAATAGGTGCGATTGTGCGCCATTGTGTCGGCATCAGCTTGGCGAGGTGCAGCAGCTTCTCGTCCTCGGTCTTGCTCCACTCAACTTTCTTGATCGAGGGATCGAGCCACTCGTACCATCGCGCCTTGCATTGCTTGGGCGTCTTTCGGACGAGCAGCGACGAGATTCGTGCCCACTGGTTCTTGCCGTATTTGGAGATGGCGGCCTTGAGGATCTCGTCCTCGGTGTTACGCCACACACCTCCTTTGATGATGACGCGGACCATGGTGAATCAGCTGCCCCTTTGTCGCTCGTTCCAATGAACTGTCGAACTGTCGATGTGTCGATCGATGAGAGTCAGAGGTATGTAGCAGCGAGGTTCGACCCGGCCTGAGTAATGAAGTCACTTCGAGATCGGTAAGTGGCAAACAGTGGCGGCCTTTCGGCGATATGGTCACGTGGCGTGGTTCGCTCTCGATCTGTACGTCACTGACCGAGATGTCTGTCGCCTGACCTTATTCACACCTTCAGTAACTCAGTCCACCATGTCCTTCCAACTTCCGGCCGGTATGCGACCCGCTCAGGCGCCCCAGAAGGGCATGAGCGAGGAGGAGCGCGCTCAGCAGCAGCAGCAACAGCAGCAGCGCGAGGAGATGAAGCGCCAGATGATCCAGGCTATGCTGGAGCCCGAGGCGAGGGAGAGGCGTGAGTGTCCATGACGGTGCTTGTGAACAGCTAGACGACAGAGCAAACTTCCATTAGGATGCTCTCCATGAGCTGGGAAATACTGGCTCCATCGTCGTGGCTTGACATCCGTGCTCCTCGTGCCGATCGCTCGACTTTGAGCATGCGTCAGAACGCGGAGAAGTGCCGTTCACATGCGAGCTTCCTCATTGTTGCGTGCATAGCTGACTTCAGTTTCCCGGATATCGCTCACCCGCCCTCAGCTCGCCCAGCAGGTTGAAGAGATCCTCGTGCGCATGGGATCCGGCGGCCAGATCCGCGGCAAGGTTTCCGACGAGGCGCTGAAGGGGCTCCTGGAGCAGGTGAGTGTCGCAGGTACACCATGTACTTCTAAGAGTATTTGGTATAGCTATGCCCGGGCTTCGATGGTAAAGCTAACAGCAGGTCTCCTCGTCCTCGCAGCCCAAGCCTCAGTCCTCCGCGCCTGAACGCGCCGGAACCCGCAGGCTCGGCGGAGGCATCACCGTGAGTATTACACTGCCCCCAGTCCAGGATACAACTTCCTTCACAGCTACGAAGTGCTCCAGGAAGCTAATCTTCAGATCCAGCGCAAGCGCGACGACTCGGACTCGGATGAGTACGACCTCTGAGCTGCCCGAGTGGACTCTGTATCTGGATCGCTTCGCAGGGAAAGACGGCTACGACACTGTTGATATAATATTCACATGCATGCATAATAGCACATCGCCGACCTTCTCTTCCTTCCATACTTCTCTTCGCTGTCTTTGCTTGCACCACGACGCCGAGCTGCTCATCGTCGAGAACATGCTCTTGGCAACGCTTATCATTCCGTGACGTGTAAATCGACGCAGGATTCAAGATTATGACGCCGAAGCCGGTGGAGGTGTGGAGGTCGTTCCAAAAGTTGAGCCGCCGAGTGCTCATGGAGACGCAGTTCAGCAACGTTATCCACCACTACCAGCTATGTTCAAGTTCGACTTTGACGTGGAGGCCGAGGAGCCTCAGGCGTCCGGATCGACCGTTCCTACCCCTCTGAGGCGCGGCGAGGTCAAGCCCAGCCACGACATCAGCCTGAAGGACCTCGTAAGTGTGCACTGGCCACTCCAGCCTGCCTGACAACATCTGCGCAGTGCGTCGCCGTGGTTATGGACATGCAGCACTGCGTAGTAGGGTCAGTACCGCTTTCTTGTTACCACGCGATGGGGAACGTCTGCGGCACCGGCGGAGTAGGCGACACTCTTGGCAGCAGCGCAGCTGTGATCTCAATCCACAAGCTGACAACAGATTGCGACCCTTCCGGCCGACATCTCCTACACGCCCCTCACCCACCCGGTATCAAGCTACGACACTCCCCTCCTGAAACGTGATTTGTACGACGCGCGTTTCCAGCTTGCGCAGGGCGACAGCACCAAGGGCGAGGAGGCGCAGTACGTCGACGCCGAGACAGACCTAATCCCGGGAGAGTACGAGGGCGGTCTGAAGTCGTGGGAGGGCGGTCTCGACCTCGTCGAGGTCATGCACCGTGCGCTCGGTACTGAGGCTGCTCTCGGAGAGTGGTGCTCCGGTGCGCGTGTGCTCGAGGTCGGATGCGGAACGGGACTGCCGTCCGCGTACCTGCTGCGGAGCATCCTGGCCTTGCAGACGGAGGGAAGCAAGGGCAAGACGAAGGGGGGCGACGCTGCGAAGGAGGAGAGGCGGAAAACTATTCTGCACTTGCAGGACTACAACCTCCCCGTCCTGTCTCTTGTCACCCTCCCGAACCTCATCCTCGCCACTCTGCCCTTCCTCCCCGACTCTGCGCGGGGATGCGCCATGGCCCAGATCGTCGGCGACGAGGAGGACATCCCCTTCAGCCCCAAGCTCCCCGGTACGCTTGAGCTGAGCCCGGCGGTCCTCGATGCATTCCAAAGCGCACTCGAGGACGCCGGCGTCGCGCTGCGTTTCACGCACGGCGATTGGAGCGGCATGGCCGCCGAGGTCGCGAAGGAGACTCCATATAACCTCGTTCTGACCGCCGAGACCATTTATGCCGAGGGCTCAGTTGGTGCGCTCCTCGATTTGCTCAAGGCTGCCGCGCGGGATGGGGACGTCAAGGTCGTCAAGGAGATCAAAGCGACCAGCGACGACACTGTTGAGCAGGCCCTTGATGGACTCGCGCTCGACAACTGGGCCAAGAAGCCACTTAGGGAGCAGAGCGTGATTCTGCTCGCAGCGAAGGTGAGTGCACTCGGTGGTGGCCGTGCTCCCTCTTATATGGCGTTGCACGTGGGCCTGGACATGCGCATCTCCAGCGCGTCCGATGTAGAAGGGGTTGGAATGGGACGGGCGGCTGGGTAAACGCACACCAGAAGCTGACGACAGGTTCTCTACTTCGGCGTCGGTGGCGGTCTCGAGTCCTTCCTCGGTCAGGTCCGCGCTGCTGGCGGCTGGTCGACCCGTGTCCGCGAATGGGTCAAGGGTGTCGGTCGCTCAATCGTGCGCATTGGCTTCTAATTGCGCGCACCATTTGCACCGCTGTGCTGGATCCCCTCTCCGCCGCCAATCTCATGGAGACTATGAGACCGCTGTTTCGGAGTCCGTGCCAGTCTGCATCAGTCCGCGACAATGCGCGGCAGCGGGCAACGGGGACGGCGAGGCCAATAGCGACAGATTCACACAACCCGGTCACAGAGACAGACTCGCGGGTGAACCGCGACACCTAGTTCCTCCCATTCATAGATGCAGTATGTACGCTTTTTCTTTGACCTGACCGATCTTCGGTCCGCATCGCCTCGGTCAGCTCGGCCAGCTAGACCGTCGACCAGCGGCAGTGACGGCGTGGCGCAAGCTTCGACGCGATACAATGTGGTTTGGGAACGTGTGCAGCTTGTTCAGCGGGGGGAATTATTTACTTCTCTCCGGGCCAGGGCTGCAGAGGAGTAGTAGTGGGTAGAGAGCGGCGTACGACGCCGTCGTGACCGCAGATGGTGTATGTGGAAGGTGTGATACGGTTCATCTCCCCTATCGATAAGGTTTGGCCAGACATTCAGATGATGCCAGCAGCTCCCTCTCGCTGCTCCGGGTCCCGGGCCTGGCGGATGGTTTCATGTCACGCCCCCTCCCGGTGTGTCAGTGCTGCCAAGGACAGGCATGACATCCATGAGAGTGCTGTAAAGGACAATGATGTCGGCCGACTAGTGACTCGCAAGACACCGTTACGACAGCGTACGAGAGGGAGACTAGACCCGCAAGGGCCGCAGTATTCTATAAGGGTCCCCAGCGGGCTGGTCTTGCCCGCTGATCCCTTTGCTTTCAAGCAGCCGCCTGCCAGGCCAGTCAGGCGCTCCATACCTGTGTCCTGCACATCCTTTGTCCTGCCTAAGGATCCTGCATCGTTGTCCTATCTGCAGCGCTCTACGGCCGGTAGAACAGAAATTGTCACCATAGCGTGGGAACGTGAGGGAGCATGCAGCTTGCATCTCGCGATCTCACGTCTCTGAGACAGAGGAACGCGGAGGTACAGAGGTACGAGGAGGTACAGAGGTACGCTTGTGACTGGCGGGAGCGTGCCAGCGTACCTTCCTATGGTACCAGTGTAACGCTCCTCCGATCGCTCCGCCTTCTCCGGGCTCGTGGCTGGCTCTGCTCAGCAGAGAGCGAGACACACATCTGGTCACACTTTACAAGTTGCGGTGAGCGTGTCAGTTGTGCCCTGCACCGTCTTCTCCGCGGTTCTTTGTCATATCGGCTGAACCTTGCGACACAGCGCCGGTATCGCGGAATCTGGGGGCGAAGGGGACTGCAGGACGCCACCACAAGCCTCGCAGCCATGGGCTGCGCGCGGCGTGGCTCGGCATGCGCGGCGCCGCGATCTGCTCCGAACCGCCTGCCGCGGCGTGCGCGTGCGCAGGATCGTCACAGGAACCACAGGGCAGGAGTGGCGATCCTGCACAGCACCACACTGCCGACCGGCCAGGCCGGCTGACGCAGACGTACGCATACCACACGCTGCCCACTGCAAGGAACAGCTAGTCGCCCGCTGCTCGCAAGTCTCCGTTCCCGACGCATGCGGCAAGTACGTGGGTGTGCGTACGGGAGTGCGTACTCCCCAACAGGAGGAGAAGTGCGGAATATTTGGCGCAGAAACACAAGAAGACGCAGGAGAGTCGAGCCTAATGTGCGTCTGCTCAGTTGTTTCCACAGCGAAACCGGCGAAGCTTGAAGTTTACAGTTGTGCCTGTTGTTCCTGGTTCCTCGTCATGCTGGCCCTGGTATTGTCCCCCTTCTGCACCTGTTCTTCTATTCAAGAACGCCGAGCTCAGGCGTGCACAATAACGAGATTCTGGACGCATTCCGTAACTTGATCATGCATAGATTGCTCATCAACGGAGAACGGGCAAGTGGGTCAGGAGTCCGGAAAGAGCGCCAGGAGCGCGCTGCGCTCAGGCCGCACACGCCAAGGGATAGTGGGCGCACGGCGGTTACAGGCTCAGATATTCGCGCCACCATGCGCGCTGCGCCATGGCGTTCGGGCGCTCACCGGAGGCAGCACGTCAGGACCAGGGCATGTCACTGGATCAGCACGGGCAGAGGGGCTGTCGCATGTGTTGTGGGGCTTGCGCCCACCCCCTTCTGTGCTTCCATTCCCTTTGTGCAGCATTGTACTGACTGCGCTGAAGCACGCACTGGATCCATTGAGTGAAGAACGAAGGACTCTCTGGGCCATTGACTGTGCGCTCATGAGGCTTGAGGCGCAGTCCACGGCCTTGCACTAATGTGCAGACATGAGCGGGCGCGCAGCGCACAGAACAAAACCCTAGAGCTGATAGTCTAGAGGGGATAGTCGCTCATGGGTGCCAGAGCTGGAATCGCCTAGCCGCGGTCTAGCCTTTAGCGGTCTAGCCTTTAGCGATCTAGCGATAGTCGCCACCTGGGCGGACACGTGAGTACAACGCTGAACCGAGTACTAACGCTGGCTTTCTTGAGCTGGCCGGCATGGCCGGGTACTCAATCCGGTGGCATTGACCGGGCGACCGGGAGGCGGCAGCAGGATCAGAGAAGCCCTCGGATTCCCAAGACGCTAGTTGCATTACGTTACATCGAACATGGTCGCGTCGGGACTTGTTTCCTTCGCTTGCTTCTGTGGTTCCTTCCTTGTCAGCGTTCATGGCATGGGACGTTTGCGGGAGAGCGAGGCGTAGGGCAATGTGCGGGTTGAGGAGTGCAGGATACATGACATGGAGAAGCAGTTGGAATCACGTCCCGAGCTCGCGAGATGTCCATTCAGACATTCAGCAGCGGTCCCTTGTCTAGCATGGCTGAGCCTGATAGAGCCTGATAGCGTCTGATGGTCTCGAGACCCCGAGGATCCTTCCGCTCGATGCTGCCGTTCTCCTTAGACTGAAGCTCGGACCCTTTGCATTCCCTGAATGGTCCCTGGACAGCCCTGGTGCCTGGTCGTTCCTCCTCTTCGCCGCTGGTATCGGGCGGCCAGCTCTTGGTCGAAATGACTCAGCGGGGCTGCCTATAACTCTCGCGACCCTGGCTCGAGCCGAGAACATTTGCCTCTCCTTGTGCTTCCAAGGTCCTCTCGACTGGCCGGCCGGCTTTGCGCTCCTCTCCACACTGCGCAAGCCTCATTGCAGCTGGCTTTAGACTTCTTCTTGCTCTTCAAGTCTGATCATCGTCACTTCTCTCACACCATCGATACCGAGTTCGAGCATCTGACGTGCTGAGCATCCGAGCACTGATCGACACGGCTGGAATCCGCACACCCACTCGAAGCAAAGACCGGGACCCAGCAGCTCGGCTCCCAACATTACCCGCGGATACCACTCTTCCTTCCGTTCTCGACTTGAATCGAAGCGATCGAAGAGCCATTCCTTCTTACGGTATTCGCGCACGCCCCAATCCACCATCTTAGCGTCTAGCCCAGACTACCCCCGCCACGTCAAGGCAGCTTTTGGGCGTTCACATTGCACGACCTAGTGCTCGTGACAGTGACCTCGAGTTCGACTTAAGCGCTCACCCAGATCTACCAAGCCATAGGGAGCCGATACCAACTTGACAACACCCAGTATATCGACAGCGACCACCCAGTCGACAGCAAAATCACAATGCCGTCCAGTGTTCGCTCGAGCCAGCGCGCGGCCGTGCGGCGACCAGATGTCGCCCCTCAATCCCTTGGTCTCGACGAGGAACTATCCTTCGGGTCTGATGAGGATCTGATGGAAACGATTGGGGAAATCGACGTCCCGACTGCTCCTTCCAACCAGGAGTTGGGTGCACTGAAAAAGACACAGGTGAATGCCAGTACCAATAGCCTGAAACGACCAGGCAAGTCGTCAAAGGCGTCCACCCTCTCGCTCAGGTCGCATAAGAGCAAGGTCAATGTGGCCTCCCTTGCATCCTCGACACACCTTCTTCCTCCGTTGCCGCCAGTGCCTTCGGGTTCGACGCTAGACTTGCCGTCCGAGATGTCCGGAGACGGGGATGGAGAGACGGGAAGCGTCGGCGGCCGGAAACACCACAAGCGGGGCTCATTAATGGGCACCTTCAAGTCGGTGAAAGGGCTCCGCAAGTGGAGGGACGACCACAGCAGCAAGAGCTCGTTCTTCTCGAACGAGTCGCAATCGCCGCAGACGAGCACGCTGTCGCTTTCCAAGATGGGATCCAACACCTGTGAGTACAATACGGCGGCATTATGTTATTGTCACCGAAACGAAGCATTCCGAGGTGGTACCGTGTGCTTGCGCTCCGGCTGTCACCCTGAACACCTATTCAAGTGACAAACCCAGTGTGTGCGTGTGTGCACAGCTGACATCCCAGCGTCGCGGCCTTCCTTGGCGTCGTCGTACGCCCAGACCCCAGTCACGCCTGCATACAGCGCACCCCAACTTGCGCATCTGAACCTGTCCCATCTGTCCTTTGAACAACCACCGACAAAAGGATACCCCAACTCTGGACCGTCGCCCGACCTCTACAGCAAGCAGCAGCCTCGCTACGAGCCATCACTCGGCAACAGCTCCGTCACGACCGACAGCAGTGCGCCCGTCGAGACACCCCCGGCCTCTGCTCCCAAGGTCCGCGCGTCGTCGTCGTGGCACTGCTCCGAGCTCTCGTCAGCGATCCTCCCTGAGTTCCCGGCGACAGTGTCCCAGCTGCAGCCGATCACGGTCCTCGCGGTCCCTGCATCGTTCCGACAGATGACGCGGAACTACAACGGTCGCCAGATTCGTTGGGTTCCGTGCACGCTCATCTTCACCTGCTTCAAAATGTCCATTGACGACAAGCCGCGCGGAGCGGCCGACGAGCACTCGGTCGCGCACATTCACGTGTTGTCTGCGCCTTCCTCGCCGCGCGGACTGTCGAACACCCACAGCGTGGGCAGCCTGCGCCGGCCAAGCAGGAACGGGGGCGCGCCATTCGTCCCCGATGCTGCTACCCGCCAGGAGATCGACCGGCGCTTACTTACGCGGTACTCTTCGGCGGAGATCACGCGTGACTACGCGCATTCGGAAGGGTGTGACCTCGCGCTCCGCGTCATGTTTGGGGACAGCCCGGAGAACAAGGGAGCGGGCGAGTGGCAGCTGGAGATTAAGGATATGGCGCAGCTCAAGGAGTCGATGAACCAAATCAAGAAGACGGCCATCATGATCAACGCTGAGGAGCTCGGCTACGGCCATGCGATCCGGGACGCTTTCGATACGCCTTCAGTCTCAGCGGATGAACTCGCGCAGAAGCTGTCGATTCACGCGCGTGCCGTCGCCGCGCGCCGCGAGCGCAAGATCTCCGAGGCTACCGAGCCGCCATCCGAGGCGATGGGTAAGCTCAAGTTGCAGGCGTCGCCGAAATCGTGGGCGTCGCAGGAGATGGGCCGGCGGGACGGCTATGACGTCGCCCAGGCGTCGGCCATCTCCCGTTCCCGCTCAGCAGAGGAGGTACGCTCGCCGCCCGCACCTGTGCCTGCCCCATTGCCCGTCATCGAGGACACGATGGACTACCCCGAGCCGCGAGACGAAGTGAGCCGGCTGTCCTTCGGCTCGACGAGCGCATTCACGTTCACGGGTGCTTTAGCCTTCCCCGCGCCGCCGAGCGATCTGCCAACCGCATTAGCCTTCCCGGCTCCGCCAAGCGACCTGCCTCCGCGTCGTCCCGCGCGCCCCCTGCCCCAGCAACCCGCCGTTAACGTCATCGCGCCATCAGGAGTTTCGCACGAGTACAACGAAGGCAGCGGCGTCGCAACGCCGATGGGCCGCCTGCCGACACCGCCGCGCACTCGCAGCGGGTCCATGAGCAGCTCGAAGCGCACGCTAACCGTGCACGACTGCGCGGTGTCTGTCAACTCAAAGGACTCCGGGAGCAGCACGAGCCGCCTGCGCAGGCTCAGGGGCAAGCCGCAGGTCGTCGACATCATGGCCGAGTTCTCGGCGCTCGAGGCGGAGCATATGCCGCCAGAGGAGGAGGAGGAGCCAATCCGGGACGACCGCGCGAGGCGTATCCGCTTCGCTGGAGAGTAGGGACTCAGAATGAGTTATGGATGGATGGGGAAAGTGGTATTTTGACGTCGTGGTTCAGCAGTCTCCCAGCAACGATATAATGTTCATGCCCTTCTGCTTCGTCTTGCTTATGTATATGCACGCCATGTATGATTGTCCCAGGCTCATTAGAACAGCAGAGCACGGGGCACTGAGGATGCAGTTGATGGATGGTGGAGGTCCGACTGGGTGACGTGAAGTGGAGGTCGGTCAGCGACAACATTTGTCTTACCTTCCTGTTCTCTTTGTCCGTCTTCCCTCTCGTCGTCACCGCATCAACAACGTACTAACTCCCCTCTTCGCTCCGAGCGTACTTGTCATTATTCTTCGGCGTTCCCGCCTACCTCGCCTACGCTCGTGCCCCCATCGCTCTCTTCCTCACCGACTTGGCGTAGAACACAATGTCCTCCCCCTTCAACCCCCTCACCCCCTCCCTCGGCCTCCCCGGTCCCAGCGGCAACACGCCGTACATGAATCTGGGTGTCTCACCGTCGCAGGCAATGTCACCAGCCTCGCCCTGGTTCAACCTGCAGCAGCCGGGCTCCGCCTCGAATCCGCTCGCCTCGCTCGGTTTGCCCGGATTCGGTATGACGCCGAACGCAACGAGTGCGACGCCCTCGGCGCTCGCGAACCTGGGCCAGGGCATGGGCACGGGCATGGGTATGGGCATGGGCCAGCAAGTCGGCCTCATGGCGCCGCCGACGCATACGGTGCCGGCCTCGACTGATCTTGATGATGCTCTTAGAGTGTTTCCGGAGATTCTGCGGAGAGTCGAGCGCGCAGAGCAACTCCGCGCCGAGTGCGCACAGCTCGAGGGAAGGATATTCCGCGAAGGAAGCGAGAATATGGATAACAGGATTGAGACGGTGCAGCTTGAGTGTGAGTCCTCCCAAGACGGGATGTAGCTGGACGAGCGGATGGTTTGAGCTAATGTCAGACACGCAAACACTCCTGGAACTCATCTCCCTCACGAGCACGTACCTTGTCGGAGCACTGCCGCTTGCTACGCCTCCGATTGGCGCGGCCACGCCGCTGGCCGACCTTGCCGCTTGGACGGAGCAGAGGGCCGAGACGCAGTTCGCGAAGCGCGAGGCGGTCAAGGATGCCTCGAAGGCTGTCGTCGAGGTGCTGTCAAAGAAGGACTGAGTGCTGAGACCTCCTTGCAGTGCACTCGCTCGAGGGCTAACGCCCTCACTACTTGTAGGCTTGGAGTGTACATCGCTACGATACAACTATATACAGACAGGGGACATGTACAACTGTATCATTACGGGTATGGGGGCGGCTGCGGGGGCAGGTGGTATCTTGCGGCGCCGTTCTGGCGCACTTCCTGGCGCCAGGCCTCGAGACGTGCTGCGAAGTCGCCGGGGGCGATGTAGCCGATCGGAGCAGGAGGTGGGGGGAGAGGAGGAAACCCCGGGGCCGGGGGAATGGGCGCTGGCTGTGCCGCGAGTGCGGCCGCGTGCAAATGTGCGCGGCGAGCGCGTTCGAGCGGGGCAGGGACAAGGGGGAGGGGAGGTTGAGCTTGCGCTGCACGGCGACCGCGTCCGCCGTGAGGAGGTAAGGGAGGGCGAGCGGCCAGTCCAGGCATATTGAGCAGCTGGCGGCGGAGCTCGTGTGCGGCCACAGCGTCGGGACCACGGCGCGGGTCGTTCCATCCTGGCGGGGGCGGAATGTGTGCGCCTAGCCCACCTATGCCGCCGTTAGCGTCGCGAAGGATCAGGTTCAGAGCTTGGAGACGTTGGCCGAGCCCCGCTGCCGCTATCCCGGGGTTGAAGTAAACGTGGCGGCCGAGTGCTGGGTCGCCCGCGGGAGGGATTTCGGGCGCGTCGACGGCCAGGTCGGCTGCGTCCACTGCGACACCGCTGTTGGTCGCCTCGGCGAGCGCACGGCGCTGCGCCTCATCGCGGGCTAAGCGGATTCGCTCGGCCTCGGTCCGCGCCTCGTTCGCGTCGTAGAGCGGACACTTGGCACCTGTGAGTCTTCTAGACCTAGGGCCCTGTCCGTCGAAATGGTCGTAGTTTGTGATCGCCTTGCGGCACACGAAGCAGCTCATTTTGCCGCAGGCAGTGCAAGTCATCTTGTTGCACCCATCCATCTTGATGTACGGTTTGGAGCAGTGGGGACACTTGCGCACGAGCGCCTCGGACATGGCTTCCTCGATCGCGTGGCGGCTGTTCAGCCTCAAGTCGGCCTCAACCTCCTCGCAGCGCTTGGGAATATGGTCCTAGAAGTTAGATAGACAGTCTTGATTAACTCACGAGTCGCTTGCAACTACGGCAGGTGACCTTTTTGCACTCCTCGTTTTGGCACCGGAAGAGCTTTTCATGTTCATTGTCAATGACGATGGCGAAGGGGCAAAACGGGCAAGTCTCCAGGCCCTCGATCGCCGCCATCTCAAGGTCCTTCAGTTGACGCAGGCGTTGATACAGGGACATTGTCTTGGTAGACACAGCGGTGGCGATCACTCGTTCAGTGTACTCAGCAGTGCAGCCGGACATGTCCATGCACTTGATCACCTGACAGTCAGCACTCGCTTCGTACCGATACTCACAGTTTGCTGGTCTCCGAGCTTGCTCTCAACCAGGGAGCGCAGGCAGTCTTTGCAAAAGAGGTGACCCTTCGGGCAGGCAACGCCCTCCTCCTGTTTATCAGCTCATGTACAACCCCATTAGCTCACCGGAGCCTCTTTGTCAAAGCAGCAGCCACATTCAATCGCGTCACCGCGAGCGACGGCAGCTTTCTTGGCAGCTTCCTTCCTCTTCTGCTCTTCCTCATCTACCTTCTGCTGGATGACCTGCTCGAGAGTCTTCTGGGCGGATAGTCCTGAATGTCAGTCAGTCGAATGCTGACCAGACGTCACTCACGCATTAATTCCTGGAGATAGTTATTCTCGCGGTTGAACTCGACAACGCCGCCTGGGTTGATCACCGACTGCGACGACTGCGAATCGCTGTCTAAGGCGGGATCGGGGCCAGGCGCTTCGGCCCTCTGCTTGCCCTTTTGGTATCGCTTGCGCTTGAGCGCCTGGTACGGCTTGTCCGCCGACATGCTCTGCTTGTGGAGGACATTGTAGGTTGGCACCAGGAGCCGATGCCCCTCCGTAGCAAACACCTCGCGGATGCTGCGGTCAGTCCTACAGGCCCTATGTAAACTCACTGAAGCAAAGGGATGGTAGCAAAGATGTCCTGCAGTAATTCGATCGACCGCGACCCGTACTCGAGTCCGCGACGGTGATCTTGGCGGAACATGATTTCCGAATAGTCTCCCTTCTCTTCAGGCTCATTGTCGTCTTTAGGGCGCGGGTAGCTGTCCATCTCGAACGCCATCTCGATCGTACGCTGTACGGCGAGCTGGCCCGGAACATTGGTGGTTGGATGTAACTCTCTGATCAGAGCCTCAAGCTGCTGCGCCGCCCAGACAGGGCAGAGATCTGGAATGACCTCAAGAACCGACGGAACCAGGTAGTCCGCCTTCGGTAAGATGGGCTCCAGGGCGGGTGGCGTCGTAGTGTGGGCGTTTGATGGGCCGGCCTGAGGGCTGTCATCGTAGCGAGTGCGTTTGACTGCGGCGGAGTCTTCAGCGGTGACCGAGCTCCTTCTCTTCCTTGAGGAAGGGCCGGGGGCGGGTGCAACCGGTGTGTCGCTGAGGTGGCAAATGGGTACGATGTCGTCGTCCGAGTCGCTGTCAGAGAACACCATGATCGGGGTCGGCTGGCGGGGAGCTCGTAAGTGAACTGGCGCATGTTCAAGAGCGACAATGTCGTCGCCATCTGAGCCAGACATCACCGCCGCTTCAGGCTGCTGGGGAGGAGGACGCCGCCCCCTTCCCCGGCGGTTCGCCATTCTGCGGCCAACTCTTTTGTAAGAACAAGGCGCTGGCGAGCAATAGGGTTCGAGGTTTCTAGAATCGGCGCGAGGATGAAAGGTTAGGTGTTTCAACACTCGAGGGGAGATAGAGTCCGCTAGAGAAAAGGTTGTTGGAACGAAGGGAAGGGAAGGGGAGTGGAAGGGAGATGGTCCGTTGTCAGATGCCTCGATGTCGCCGGCCGCTCTGGTGTGCGTGTCGGTGATGAACTGTGACGAACGTGAGGTTACGCGCGCTCGCGCTCCGGATGGGCGAGGGAGAGTGCAGTCTCGATGCCGTGAGGGTGTGCGAACGGGTGAGTGGACTGAAGCTAAAGCATGGGCTGCATGCTATATCCCTCCTTTACCGCTGTGCACTGCGCCCTCACGCAGCTCGCATTTGCCGCTCATCGTGCAGCATCTCCTCCACTCCTCATTTCCAGGCACGGCACGCACCCAAGCTGTATGATCTTATCGGATCCTTTTCAGCTGGGCCAGCCCTCCACCCACGTGGCATTTTACATAAGCACTCGACGACTGGTGACGCTTGCGCGTGTTGCAACACTTGCTCGTCCAAGAGTGAGAGCATCATCGTCGTTGACAACATCTGGAATCCGCCCAACGCGACACTTCTATCGACCCCCCGGCAGACAGACGACGCACAGCGATCTAGAAGTTTGCCATGTTCCTTACACGGTACGTTCTGCGCGACTCGGGCCGAGCTGCAGAGCTCGAGGGCAGCTCGACGTCGATGACGGAATACTGATCAACAGTTCCGAGTATGACCGTGGTGTGAACACCTTCTCCCCCGAGGTGAGTTAGATAGTGCAGCTCCATAACTGACATACCAGGGTCGTCTCTTCCAGGGTGGGTAGCTGGCAGTAGCTGACAGGGCGGCGCATTACTAACCTCCAGTCGAGTACGCCATGGAGGCAATCAAGGTGAGGAAGACGATCCTTCAACACTGACGCCAGCTCGGTTCCACGACTGTCGGCATCACGACTCCGTACGGCGTCGTTCTAGGTGTTGAGAAGCGTGTGCAATCTCCTCTGCTCGAGTCGTCCTCGATCGAGAAGATCATGGAGATCGACCGGCACATTGGCTGCGCGATGTCTGGCCTGACGGCGGACGCGCGCACGATGGTCGACCATGCCCGCGTCACCTCGCAGATGCACCAGTTCACGTACGACGAGGAGATCGGCGTCGAGTCGTGCACGCAGTCGGTGTGCGACTTGGCGCTCCGCTTCGGAGAGAGCGTCGACGACGACGAAGCCCTCATGTCCCGACCATTCGGTGTTGCGCTTCTCATCGCCGGCGTCGACGACAACGGACCCCAGCTGTAAGCTCTTTACCTGCTGGCTCGAGCTGACAATTACAGGTACCACACCGACCCCTCCGGAACGTTCGTGCGGTATGAGGCTAAGGCGATTGGCTCGGGCTCGGACGCCGCGCAACAGTCGCTCCAGGACTCGTTCCACAAGGTGAGCTACTACACCCTCTGCTGAAGCTGACAGGGTCAGAACATGACCCTCCAGGAGGCGTACACCCTCGCGCTCAAGGTGCTGAAGCAGGTCATGGAGGAGAAGCTGGACGAGACCAATGTCCAGCTCGCGCAGGTCACGGGCGAGAAGGGCTTCGAGATCCTCGGCGTCGAACCGTTGCGCACTGCGATCGAGTCGATCACCGCGTAAGACTAGTAGACTATAAGAGAGACGAGAGCGAGAAGCTATGTAACATCGCATGGATACATATTGTGAAATGCTGGCTGCTGATGACTCTATGGCGGGGTCCTATGGCTCCTGCTTGACTGATCTCTACGCCTTCCTCCTGCTTTATGACGACTTCTGGGGCTCGGCCTTGAACACCTTGATCCCACCCCACCGCCATCCGGCCGCCATATCCCACAATCCGCCCATACCCTGCTTCATCTGCTCCTTGCTCATCTGATCGGCTCCCTTCGGGTCATTCAGTTCGAGCATAACCCCAACGTCGACCCTCTCCCCTGCTCTTAACAATCCCACACTGTTCCACTCGAGCCAGACGCCGACCCAAGACCCCGAACCTTTCCGGCTCGGCTCGCCGAGACTCCTCACGATCTCCCTGCCTGTCGTGCTCGTGCCAACCTCTATCCTAGGCTCGCGCGGGAGGCGCATCTCCTTCTCCCCCTCCTTGCGGGGCGGGAGTACAATCTCCTTCTCGGCAAACTCCAACACGAGGGGGAGCGAGGTCTCGTCGTACGTCGGTCCTTTTGGCGGTCTTCCGCCTGCTGAGGTCGAGGAGCCGGGGGAGGGCGTGTTGAACACGTCTACGGTCACGCAGCGCATGACCTTCGAAGCGTCGGGTTCGAAGCACAGGGAGATGCCGAGAGAGTAGTAGTTCTGGTACACTGCGTCGGGGTATGACTTCGTGTCTGCCACCAGCGAGCGGCCGGGGAAGAGCGCCGAAAGGGCTAGCTTCAGCGTCTCCTCGTCTGGCTTCAGGCCCAGGAGGGGCTGGAGGTCGGCCACTGCTAGCATGACAATGAGGCGTAGGGCGTGTGGCGGAGACGGTCTGATTATCTGTTGCCCTGATCCTCGGAGGCGCGAGCGAAGCTAGCGAAGGCGGAGCAAGGAAAGGCAGCCAAGCGGGAGATGCCGAAGGAACGACGAGGTGCGGTGATGCGCCGATACGAGCTTGAGAGAAGGTCACAACGAGAGGAAGATGAGTCAGTTGACGTCACTGCCGCGTGCGCGCAGACCCGTAAGACGCTGACGGGGCCCGTCTCGGAGTCCGATGCGTCAAGCCCAATGCAAATACGCAAGTGCGCTTGCAGAAGAACTGCGGAGAGAGAACGCCAAGCACAGGGAAGGTTTGAGATCCTCGATCTGCCTGGTACGCTGGCAAGAAGGGGGGAGTGTGGGAGTCGTCGAAGCTTGAGCGGGGCAGTTGTGAATCAGCGAAACGAGCAAAACCACGGATTGAGCGGGGCAAAATTCCCGGCGAGCGGCGACCGGCGAGCGGTAGAGGTGATTAGGCAGCAAGCGCACAAGCAATAGGCTACGGTTCCACGGTTTAATGCCAATGGCTGGGTGAATCGGGTGGAGTAGACGAAGCGGGGGAAGACTCAGGGACTACGCGAAAAAGGGGGAACGAGGGGGCACGACCTGGGGAAGGCGCGCTCCTGGTACGCTTCTGGTACGCCCACGATTGCGGCAAGTGCGGCTGCATGCGGCAAAGAGACGCCGTCAACGTCACGCACGGCAGATAACCAGAGGATACAATCCTTACCCTGCTAGCTCCTCCTTACGTCGTGGACTCAAACTAGTCATCCATCTCCATTCCTCTCTCTCTCCACTACTCTTCTTCGACTGAACAAAGGTGAGCTGACCAACGCCCCGTGCACACCACCACCCCTGCGCGACTCGCCGCCCCGGCGGGGGCGGGACCGGCGCGACACATGCCCAGCGAGGGCTGTCACTCGACCCGAGACGCCTTATCAACAACAAAAGGCTCGCTCCTTCGTGCCGATTCATCACTTGGCAAGTTTCATCCGCAGCCTGTGTATCGAGGCTAGGCGTGCTGGCACGGAGGGAGGGGCCGGCGCGCTCTCCGGCGCACGTCTAGGCCTGTGACGAGGAGCGAGCAGAGTGCAATGTGCTTCCCCACTGCGCAAATGCATTCCGCTCGACTCCCACGGCACTGCCAGCGTCGACATTTCACTTTCCTTTCTTCCCTCTCTTCTCTTCACTCACTCCCTAATTCCCAGGTAAACGGCGACTGACACCCAGCTTACCCATCATGTCGGAGAACGGAACCCAGCAGCAGCCTAAGGAGCAGCAGCCCACGGACCAGAAGCCCCACCACCGCGCCTCGCCTCTCGACAATGGCACCAACATTGGCAGTGCGTTCGGGCGCAAGGCGTCGATTTCGGGCGGCCAGCCGTTCACGCTGGAGCGCCGCCCCAGCACCGGCTCCGACCGCCGCGGGAGCAACAGCTCGTCGCGCCGCCCCTCGTTCGGTGCGCCCCTCCATGGCATGACCAGCATGACCGCCGTCGACAGCCCTCCCGCCGGCGCGGCACTCTCGCGCTCGCCTTCCGGCCGTAGCTCCCGCGCCTCCTCCCGCCGCGGCAGCGGTACCGTCGTCACGGCCACTGGCCAGCAGGTCGTCTTCCACACCAGGACCCAGGTCAGTTAGCGCCGTGATCTTGGTAAACTGACAAACAGGACGACGCCGAGTTCCCCCACGCCGAAAAGCCGACCCTCAGCGACCACCTGAGAAAGTACGAGTCGCTCTTCAACAGTGAGCTTCCAACGCCTCGATTGTTAGCTGATTACAGTCACGCCCCAGCGCATGCGCATGATCGTCACCGCCTTCGAGGAGACCCTGGACCTCGGTCTCGAGAAGAAGGGCCAGGTTGTTGTGAGTAGCTTCGATTCTCAGAAGCGTTAGCTGACCCGCAGCCTATGAGTTAGTCTCCCCCGTATATCTGAGATAATTGAGAGATATGCTGACATTGACTAGTTCCCACCTTCGTCTTCGGCGTAAGTAGACAGCTGGCGCTCAGTTGACCGAGCTAACATGACAGTGGCCCACCGGTCACGAGAAGGGCGAGTTCCTTGCTGTTGATCTTGGAGGCACCAATCTCCGTGTGTGCCTCGTCACCCTCGAGGGCGAGGGCAAGTTCGAAGTCACCCAGACCAAGTACAAGCTCACCGAGGACCAGAAGCAGGATGACGGTCAGGCTCTGTGAGTTATTCTATCGGTATGAACAACTGACGCCAGGTTCGACTTCTGCGCCGATTGTCTGCACAACTTCATCTGCGAGCACCTGGGCCGCGACGAGAACGCCGACCACCTTCCCCTCGGCTTCACTGTGAGCTTTGCGACAGCTGTGCATAGCTGACCGCAGTTCTCGTACCCCTGCACCCAGGAGAAGATCGACCACGGCGAGCTGATCCGCTGGACGAAGGGCTTCGGTGCGCCGAACGTCGAGGGTCACGATGTCGCTGCCATGTTCCAGAAGTCGCTCGAGAAATTCGGCGTGCGCGCCAAGCTGACCGCGCTCATCAACGACACGACCGGAACCCTCATGGCGTCCAACTACGTGCACCCCAACACGCGTATCGCCGTCATCTTCGGTACCGGCTGTAACGCCGCGTACATGGAGACGGCGAAGGACATTCCCAAGATCGACTACATGCAGCTCCCGCCCGACCAGGACATGGCGATCAACTGCGAGTGGGGCGCGTTCGATTCGTTCACCCACGAGCACCTGCGTAAGTTCTCCGACACATATTGAACTAATCCCAGCGCGCACCAAGTACGACATCATCATTGACGAGTGCTCGAACAAGGTGGGCGAGCAGGCATTCGAGAAGATGATTGCCGGTCTGTACCTGGGCGAGATCTTCCGTCTCGTGTTGATGGAGATGATCGACGCGGGTGATCTCTTCCTGGG
The DNA here is from genome assembly GCA_039545355.1 of Trichosporon coremiiforme. NCBI lineage: Eukaryota > Fungi > Basidiomycota > Tremellomycetes > Trichosporonales > Trichosporonaceae > Trichosporon > Trichosporon coremiiforme. The sequence continues at coordinate 509,801 of BCJJ01000020.1, forward strand.
TCAGAACACGTACAAGCTCGAGAAGGCTTATGCGTTCGACACGGCCTTCCTGTCCCTGATGGAGGCTGACCCGACCGACGAGCTGCTCATGGCGATCGGCATCTTCAACCACTTCTTCGGTCTTGAGACGACGCTCGAGGAGCGCCAGTTCTTCCGCTCGCTTGCCAAGCTCATCGGTACGCGCAGTGCCCGCCTGTCGGCGTGCGGCATCGCAGCCATCGTCCACAAGAAGGGATACCTGAAGGAAGGGTGTGCCGTTGGCGCAGACGGATCGCTGTACAAGAAGTACCCCCACTTCCCGGAGCGCATTGGGCAGGCCCTCGTCGACATCTTTGGCGAGGACGGCAAGAAGATCACGACCCACAATGCCGAGGACGGATCAGGCGTCGGATCGGCCATCATCGCCGGTGAGTTTAAATGTTTGTGGCGGAAACTGATGGACAGCCATGACCATGCAGCGCAAGAAGGACGGCCTGTACCCCGACTATTAAGCTACGGACAACACAACCATATATCATTTAAAATAGAAGGAAAAGACATAAGAAAACGCGTGCGCAGCAGCGCAAGCCATGTACGTCAAGAGTTATATGCATCGAATAGCAGAGTGGTCCAGGTGGCAGAGCGATTCAGCAGACATACATTCAAGAAGGGTTACAGACACGTTTTGTTTATAGATTTACGGTTATCTTCTTCGCTTCTTTCATCATGCTTTGGTTCTTCTTCAGACTTCATGGTAATGACAATCGGGAACTTGGGTGTGGATAATGACTAGACTTTGGTATAACCAATGCAATGGGGCATCACCTTACTTCTTGCACGCGGAAGGGGGCACCTTGTGGCCGTCCTCGCGGACGCCGCCGCCCCAGGGGGTCTGGCCGACAATCTTGGCGTCCGAGCCGAGGCCGCGCTCGGCGAAGGCCTTCCAGATGAGGCAGGCGTTCTCTCCGCCGGTCAGGATTTCGTCAGCCTGGACGATGGCGTCACGCGCCTCGAAGAACGAGGGGCGGCACGGCTGCAGCTTCATCGCGGACACGATGAGCTGGAGCGCGAGCGTGTTGCCGTGCTTCGGGACGAGGGGCTTGGGCTTGCCCGCCTCGTCGACCTCAAGCGTCTTCGTGTAGTAGTCGTTCGGCTGCGAGGGGTCCTCAGGCGGGAACAGCGTGTCGCTGAAGCCGTACTTCTCGATCAGACGCTGGTTCAGCACGAACAGGAACTCGGCCCACACCTCGCCGATCGCGTGCACGCCCCAGTAGCCGGGCTTGTCGAGCGTCTTGTACGTCGATGGGTTGTCTGTCGAGTTCGTGCTGTAGATGTAGTTGCGGATACCAGACTTCTGGTTCGCGGCCCACGCGCCCATGGGGTACGTGTCCGAGTCGTCGTTCTTCTTGCGCTCGTGGACCTGGCGGATGAGAGTGGCAATGGCGTCTCCCCAGCCCTCGCCCATGCCGCCCGCCTCACCCCAGCCGAGACAGCCAGAGTTGGCAGGTCCACCAGTGAGACGGGTCGAGAGACCGTGCGAGTACTCGTGGATGACGATGCCCGCCTCGAGGTCACCGTCGCGGTACGGGGTGGCAGTGTCCCAGATGTACATGCGCATGCGGGGCGCCTGTCCGTCCGGCGGCGTCATGAAGTTGGCGTTGTTGTAGCCCGAGCCGTCCTGCGCGTTGGCAATGACGGGGTCGCCACCGCGGCCGCCCTTCTCGAAGTTGTACATCTGGAAGTTGCCAGAGACCTCATCGAAGCCGAGACGGTGGAGAAGGTCGTGGTACGCGTTACACGTGTAGAATAGCTGTGTGATCGCAAAGTCGACGTACTCCTTGGGTGCGAGACCGTCGGGCTCTCCATAGTCGTACTTGAAGTTCATGTCCTTGGCGACAGGACGGTGGTTGTCCAGGAAGTTGTTGCGGCCCTCCCAGTCCTCGTGCGCGAGGACGTTGTTGCCGATGGTCGAGGCGACAGTCGTGTTGCCACCGTGCTTGTACGAGCCGGGGAACTTGGCGTTGGGCCAAGGATTCGACTTGGTCGGGAACGTGTGCCAGCCAAGAGGCGACGCCACAGAGTCCCAGGGGTCCTTGACGACCTGGTGCTTGCCAGTGGTGGGGTCGTTGACGCCCCACGGGAAAACGTCGTACGAGGCGTGGTCGCCGTTGGGCTCAGAGGGCAGAGGCTTCTGCTTGCCGGCGCGGGCGTCGACGTGGTGGTGGTCCGAAGCGTCCGCGGCCCAGTCAACGATGCGCTGGATCTGGCCGGTGTGGGCGTTGGCGTAAGCCTCGTACCAGTTGTCCTTCATCTCGATCTCGAACTTGTAGACGAGGACAGGGAGGCCATCGCTGGTCTGGGTCCACATGAGGCGAGCGGGAATGTCGGCCACGACATCGAAGGCACGAAGAATCTCGCCTGAGATGCGCTGGGTGGGAGGCTCGGCATGCGCCTTCTTGGGCTTGAGGCTGTGCTCGTGTGTGGTGACGAGGAGAGTGGGGTCGAGAGCGATCGCATTGTCCGCGAGGTGAGGCAGGAAGTGGGCGAGAACCTCGGCGGGGCTCTTCATGATGCCCTGGTTGCGCATGCGCTCGCAGAGGACGGCGTGGTTCTCGACGTGCTGCTTGTTCTTGCGGATGTTCTCCTTCGTGTGCTCGTCGACCTCGACCCACTCCTCAATCTCGCCGTTTAGCCAGGCGGAGAGCGCCTGCTTGGCCATAGCGAAGGCGCCAGTCGGGCGCTTGGTCTTCTTGAAGGCGGCATGGTGGTCGTTGGCGGCCTTGAGAACCTCGGTACAGGCGGCATTCGTGTCGCGGTTGAAGTCGATCTGGGGGATCTCAGAACCGGGGTGGAACGAGTTACCCCACGAGAGCACGCGACCGTGACGGTCAATGTTCAGGTTGATGTCGCCATCGCTGACCTCGAGGCCGCTGAGAACCTGACGGGCGTAGACGTGGGTGACCTGGGTGCGGGGATCGGTATACGACTGTTTGGTGTTAGCTCGGGATCACCGGCGACGTCCGTGGGTGGGTGATCGCGTGATGTTGTGCCCCACACCATGGAATGTGGCATGAATGCTCCAGCGGGACGCTGAGGCGATACACACAGCCGAAACCGCGCTAACGGTCCGCAACGCTGTGTGGAGCGTGCGGACTCATTCCGGATGCACTGGGAGATGGATGGCACTCGGGACAAGCATGCGACGGATCGGGGCACTGAATGGATGGGTGGCAAATGACACTTACGTCGTCGCGGATGTAGAAACCCTCTCCCTCGGCGGTGCCAAGCTTCTCAGAGATGAAGCCGGCAGCGATCTTGAGAGGGTCGCTCTCAGAGGAAAGCGAGGCCGAGTGCTCGGGGTGCAGCTCCCAGGTGGAGTGCTTGTGTGCGGGGCCGTAGGAGACCGACTTGCGGACGGGCGCATGCGCGTCGGGCAGGACGGCCGCGGCGGCGAGCACTGGGAGAAGGGCGAGGAGTGCTGCCGAGCGCATTATGGGTAAGGACAGGCAGAGAAGGAGCCGACAAGTATCTATGCAGTTCTAACCAAAGTGTTCTATGTTCTGATCTGACAGGGGGAGGAAAAGAAATGGAAAGGGAGGATGGGGGAGAGGCAAGACAGGACGCGGTCCTGGCCTGATAAGGGAGCCGGTGGGGGCCGAGTGTACGCGAGCGAGTGTGGGTGGAGTGGCGAGTCGCGGGACCAAATCTGGGGTGTCCCGGTGGCGGAAAGCACCCACATACGGTGACTCGGCACCCAGTCATATGCAGTCATCGGGCATCGAACGTCGGGTAATCGGCTAGCTGCGATGGCCACTACGGTTGGCTCAAGCCTTAGGAGCATGGTGCAGGGGATGTGAGAGAACAAGAGGAACGTCACTGCGTCACCCGCAGCGCCGCTTGATCCGATCGGGTCGCCACCCATTGTAGCGGTATCTGTCGCCGTCCGTGTGCCTTCCATCGTGCGACTGGGCGACCGAATCGCCAGGCTATCGCGAGTACACGTGATCATCTCTCCTGTGCGCACCCGCAAAGCTTCACCGCCGGAAGGGGTCGAGGGAACGAGGGGACGCACGTCACGCTGCGCTGCCTGCGCTGTGCAGTGCTTCTGCGGCCCTGCGGGTGAGCTATTGACTGCAGAAATGGGGGACCAGGGACAATCGCAAGCTTCAGCCGGCAGGGGCCCGTATCATCGTGGTCGCTAGTATCTCGGCCGCACCGCATGGTCCGGTGTGCCCAGTGTGCCGTTGATAAGCACCGTAATCCCCCCCCCCCCCCCCTTTCAGCCTGTCAGCGTGTGTCACAGTGCAATCACTGCATCATGCATGTCACACCATCTCGGCGTCCCGCGCCCCATGCGCCTGTTGATATCGTCATCCACCGTGCGCGTTCAAAGTGACCGAAGTAGTCAGCGAGCCCATCCGATGGCAGTGGGCAGTGGGCAGTGGGCAGCAGTAGATGGAGTTATATGTGCATGGCACAGTCAACACAGGTCAGTCTCATCCCCAGACCTGCAACTCAATCCGCTCCACGCGCTCTCGAAGTAACTCATCAAACCATCTCGCTGCCTTGTCACATGCATCGACTGATCGCCGCTGACGTCGATTCACCCGGCAGTTCCCGACCTCCACCACGATAGGATCGAAACACGAGCTACTCATGCGTCCGGAACGGCTGGAAGTGCGCGAAGGTGGCCCACGCCCGTCATCGCAGCGGGGCGCAGGTATTCCTCGTGCTTCAGTGGCTACGAGAACGCCCAGAACATGACCAGTGCTCTGGAAGGTCTGACCAGCTTCGGATGGCTTGTTGATCACCCAGGTGATCTGGTGATCGGGATGCAGACCGGATATTAGCCGCCCCTACCCATTGACGCCTCTCGCTCCTGCGTACCCGGAACACGGCCCTGTGGTGGTCGTGGTGGAACGAGTCGGCCGAACTCTAAAGCAATGGGAGAGATGCGACGGCTGACTGGCAGAAACGGTAGGACGCCGCATGGTGAGGTAGAGACAACGAGTGTGCTGCAGCGTATCTAATCAGTGTGTGGGTGTTGGCTGGTTGGCTGGGCGCTGCGATTGAACGAGCGAAATGACACCGGCCGTGTAGGTGAACCCGGCACACCGCATGTTGAGCGGCTACTGCGACTGGGTAAGCTTGCTTAGCTGTGCACTGTGCGTGCATTATGCTGTGCTGCTAATCTGGACATTCAGCGGGAACGCTTACCATTGACGACAAGCGTTAGCTCCGAGTCTATTGTGCGGGCATGGGTTAATGCCAGCGTAGCACAGCTCGGCACAAGCGGCGGTGCGGAATTGCTCAAACCGAGAACTCGGACTGTCGCCCTAGCGTCGCGAGTCACACAACATCCATACATCCACGCCCGACGCCCAACGAGTGCAGCGCGGAACGCCTTGGAAACAATCAGGACGCCCACGGACGATCCCAAATCTCCCCCAGACCACAGGTACCACTGTGTGATCGTATGCGCGCCTCTGTGGGCTGTGGGCTCCCCTTTGGGACTTGTGCGACGCACCGGCCCACTGGAAAGGTGTGGGCTATCAGCGAATGGGCCATGAGCAGATTGTGCGGCCGGCAGCGCATACAGCGTACGCGGGGGAGGTCCAATCGGAATGTATTACGTCACACCTGGCTCAACGGCAGTGAGCCATTTACGCTGCCTCCGGGGCCAGGCACAGCGAGGGACGAAGGACGGCAGCTGATGTCCCCCCGCATGGTCGCATGGCCCTATGGCCATGGCCCCGGCGGAATGGACTGGGTCGCGGCGCAATCGACCAGCAGGATCGCGGACGAGTCAAGAGTCAAGAGTCCCAGATACCACCGCTGAATGCCCTCATTCCTCTTGTTCGCGGCGCCACCAAATTCCGAGACTGCCGAAGAGGTATATAACTGGCTGACCTTTGCGTGTCTCCATCCTTCAACAAACACTCTACCACACTACAACTTACTCTTTACCAAACACACAACAATGTTCGCTACCGTGAGTCTCTTGAGCCTCTCGGCACTGGCTCCCATTTTCCTCCAGACCAGGGCTAACCTCCAGACCACCTCCCCCATCCTCGCTTGCCAGGGCGGCTGCACCGGCTGCTCGACCGGCTCGTGCCAGTGCGGTGACAAGTGAGTAGTACCCTTTCCTCTCTCCCTTCACCATTACCCGGCTCTTCTCCCCGCTCCTCTCTCTCTCCGCTCGACTCTATCCTTCACGCTGCTACTCGCCACATGAACTTCAGCTGACAACCAGCTGCACCTGCGCCGGCTGCACTTGCGGCGACAAGAAGTAAACACCTTGCCCCCCGCCCGCCTCTCGCTTTGCCTGCGGCGAACTCGCAACGAAAACCGAAAACACCAAAAAACACCAAAAACGAAAGACATGCCCATATGTTGTAGCACGAGTATGAGAAGAAGTCTTGTCCCACGACCTTCGCTGCGTCGCTGCGTGGGGGTCGCCACTGACCCCGGCTCTACTGACTGGTGCTCACTATCTAGTCTAGGCTGCGTTATCGCGACGCCGTCTCTGGAGTGGCCAGAGTGAGTCACACGACTAGCGCCGTCGAGCCATCGACATTCGTGATGTCGGTCGCCACTGCTAGCGTAGTGCCGGAACAGTGGTACGAGATCCCCCGCCGCCCCGTTATCCCGGAGCTGTGGTGCTTTGGGAGCAGCACGGTTACAGTCGCTTCCACGACTTCGGATCATGCGGGCCACTGATTGTCGGGCAGAAGAGAAGCGCAAACGTTGCTACAACTTCTTACGCCCTAGTCATGCCAGTCAACCCATCAATCCAAGAACTCTGACCAAGGACTAAAGTTGCCAGATATGGATCTTGTCTTGGAAACACAACTGACGAACACGACGAGGGCGCAACGTCGTTGCCATCTCGATTTGCCAAGCGCGGGGTGCGGCGCCGGGGCGTCAACGGCGATCACTATGGCTGACGTTGGAGTCACGAGGGCGTCAAGGGATACCGCTTTGAGCGCTGACACAGCGCCGTACGGACCGAGCGCAGCAGCGCAGTACTGCAGGCGGTAGTCACTCGACCCCGACGACCGACGCGCCGACGCACCGACATTTGCAAACAGACCTCGGCCAGGAAGTATTGCGACGGTGTACGGGGCGGGATAGCGAATGACGGAGCGACAACCGACCGGAGATCCGCTACACTACGCCGCGAGTTCGTGATGCGTAGGCTCCTCAGTCGGTCCGAGGGGCACAGTGACAGGCCGAGGAGATACTCCGCTCACACCGCGCTGCGGCGCTATACTCTTCCTCGCTCAGCGGCCAGTCGGGTGAGCAGCGAGTTCCACAAGACAACCGCCGTACTCTACTATTGGTCGAGAGGAAGAGGGGTCGATCGTAAAGTGGACGTTATCTAGGTCTCAGCTGGACTAGTGCGGGTGGAGGTTCTAATCTTGGCTGCTGGGAGTGTGTTGGGGCAGACCACGATGTCACCCGTCGGCCGTCTGTTTGGAATGCGTGGCATGTCTCCCCGACTTGCAGCAGAGGTTCGACTCTCCTCCGTCCGGGTTTACCTTCGAGCCGTTTATAGGAGATCTGCATCAGACATGCTTGAGCGTCGTTACAGGCATCATTGACCGTCTCCTTGTCCTCGAAGATGGGGAGGCGTGGGGGCGGAGGGTGACTAGCCTCCTCCCTCATATGCTGCGGAGCACAGAGGTCAGCTGACAGAGTTTGTCACACTGCATCGCAACGTCTGCACAAGGGTGTGCGCGAGCAGGGCCAGACATCACGAACCCCAGCAATGCACAACCGTAGACTATGCGTCGTCTGTACGTCTGTGGCCACCACCCCCACCCCAGCCAAACCCACGTCCCCAGGTCGTCCTCCACATTTCCAACCGAGCGAGAAGCGAGCAGAACACACACACACATCTCCTGCTATGCTCCTAGATCCATGATCGTCCCGCTGTAACCTCAGTCAGCAGACCAGCGGGCAGTGCAGCTCAACAGTCAGCTGCCCTCCGCTTCGGTTACGGATCACAAAGGCGGAGGACAGAGTCACCCCTGTACTGGAATAAGGCACGTCGGTTCTGGCCCGATCCCGATTGCTTGTTTCTTGCCAGGTTGGGCAAGAGCGCACTGATTAAGCTGAGATCAGCTGCTGTCCGCGTACCCTTGCTCCAGACACAGATTCAACGCACGTACGTAACGAGGCGATCTGTGCAGTACTCGTGCGCATGACTTCTCTAGACCCTCAACAAACTCGCCTACTGCTGACGCCAACCAGCTCGCAGAGGTCCCGATGTCATCCCCGTTTCAATCGACAGCACGCGTGACAGACTCTCCTTGCTTCGCGGCATCTCCCCCACGGGCTGTAGCAGATGCAGAATGACATGACGGGCCTGCCTTTGCCAGGACAGGGCACGGGGTTCTACGAATGTAGGAACTATACAACTTGTAAGATACTAAAGAGGGCTTGGTTGTGTATGGTACTTTGCGTGAATGTCTTGCAGGTCGTGCAGCTGTGCCGCTGGGTCGTTACGTGAAATTGAAGTGAAGTGAGGTTCCGAGAAGTACAACGCAAGTGAATGATACAGAATACAGAGTAGTCGTTGAAGAGATGCGGTTAGGCCACTTTGGTGGCGAACCAGACCTTGTCGACGGACGAGGGGGAGCCCGACGCCTGCCGAGTCGTCAAGGTCGGCTTGGGGGGGATTGCGGGAGAAGTGCGAGGCTTGACGGTCTTACGCCTGTGCTCGTGCGCGTGTGTGCCTGCGAACGCGCGCTTGTTGCTCCTCGCGTCCGTCGCGAGGTCGCGCATGTCGCGGGGCGAGATCTCATGGAAGTCGACCCGCTTCCGCGTCACATTGTTCCCGAGGAAGAAGTTGTAGATGTCCGCCGTGTCAGCCGGCAGCGAGGTAGGGCGGCCTACGAGCCCAGCGGCAGAGCGCGAGGACACGGGGAACGCCGAAATCGGGCGAGGACCTAACGATGAGAACGTCGAGGGTGGGGGGATGTGGGAGGCGGGTCCGGCGCTAGCGGACACGATGCGACGCTGCGGACGAGGAGGCACGGGAGGGCTGTTCTGCGACGACGATGACGAGTCCGAGGGTGTGCGCGAGGTCGGGCGCGGCGAGAGGCGTGCCGGAGGAGAGCAGCGCCGTTGAGGAGCTTCGGGTAAGGGAAAGCCGCGCGCAGACGCAGGTGACGAGCACCCGCTGCTAGGCGGGCGGGGGTCGAACGGGCTCTGGGGCGGGTGCCACTCGCTCTCATCCGTGTTGAGCTTGAGAACGGGCCCGCGCTTGCGCCCGCCGACGAGCGTGCCGTAGCTCTTCCCGTTAACGACGGGGAGCTGGACTGGTGTCGCCTTGTTGGGCGTTTGGCGGGGTGTTTGACGAGGCGTGGGCAGAGGAACGCGCTGGGTAGGGTGATGGTCGTCGAGAGATCCCCGCATCGTCTTGACGTGGCCGATCGAGTCGGTCGCGAATAACAGCGGCAGCGAGGAAGGCTGCGGCGCCGAGATCATGTCCTTGCGCTTCCGGTAGCGCGCCGTGTCCTGCTCCTGGCGGGGTTTCTTCTTGCGCTGCGACAGCGAGAACCACGGCTGGTACGTCGAGAACGGGGGCATGTTGTTGTTGTTTGGTTCAAGGGTCGATGAAGTCAGACGCGCGCGGGCGTGGGCGTCGAGCAAGATGTGTGAGGTGTTGGGAGTGCGATCGTGTGATGTTCAGTGTTAGAGTCGATGGCAAGACGAGTGGTGCTGGTGCGGGGGTATCGGTGACAGGAGGCAGTCGAGCAAGTGATGGACAGCTTGGCTCGGAGGACGGAGCATATACAGAGAGAGTATGATCGAGAAAGCTGGGAAGGGGGGGCCTGCGGAGTCATGTGTCACGAAACACGCCTGGGGAGCGAGGCTGGCCGCTGAACCGTCGAGCGTGCATGGCGTCGGGTGATCTCAACGTAGCGCATAGGGCTGCTTGGGCCGGCTGGTGGTGACTAGGTGTCGACGTGCATCGCGTGCATCGGGCCAGGCGTCTAGGCGTCTAGGCGTCTGGGCGCAGTGGATCCACGTTGGGATGAATGATCACGCCCTGTCGCCGCTAAGCCACCGCCCGTCCATCGTAACGCAACTTGCATATCCCCGTTCGCACTCCAACGGGTGGGACACTCCCTTCGACCATCCTTGAGTGTTGCAACACAATGAATGGGACTCAGTTCAGACAGAGTGGACAAAATCAAACGCGTCAAGACTTTCTACAACAGGTGATGTACAACAACAAACACATCCTGAATGTTAAATTCCCCAAGGTGCCCCGGATTTCCTCTCCACACAGCGACGACCCCGACTCTATGGCTACTTTGACTTGAGACTTCTGACTTCTACGACCTCTAACGACAACACGGCACTGATGCTTCTTAGGGGGAAGCTCGCTGACCCCATCGGACGACCGCTTCTTGCCCTCGCCAAAGCTCCCAGTCCGCCACCCACGACCCCTTGATGGCGTATCCAGCGTCTTCCACTCCCATGGAGAAAGAGCCGGCGGCTGTCCGCAGACACGGTTGATGGCTCGCTGGGCGAGCTTGCACATGGTCTAGCTTGCCTTCTTCTCGACCACGGCGATGGCGGATATGAGAAGATCGATGCCGACGGCGGCATCGAACAGGATGGGATAGTCGATCCTCAATGGCAATGCACGCGCGAGCGCGTAAGCGGGGGCGGGACCGGGGCTCGCAACTCGGGGGCAGTATCTGGAACCAAGGGTACCAGTACTTGGGGCTGAGCGACGGTGGTTGTTCCCCCTCAAGAACTGGTGATGGTGAGGCCAGGTTTGTTTGTGGCTGTTCTTGATGGCCCGCCTAAGCAGCTTGTTGGGCTTGTCAACTCGCCTTGTGCGTGAGGTCTTGGGACGAGACCGACTGTACCGCGTCACGGGCGCTGGAGGATCGCAGGTTTCGGAAGAGAGCGGATGTGGAGGGGGGCCAGCCAGCCAGCGGGCGAGCTTGACCGACCAGCCGTAGTACCCACCTGGGGGCGAGGACCTGCTGGGATCCACCTGACCGTGAGGCATGAGGCGGTCGTAGTACTCGTCCTCGTCGAAGATCCGGAGCTGATGGCAGGCTGTCGAGCGAGTGCAGCTTTCTTCCTCTGGAAAGCAGGTGGGAGCAGCGAGCGTGATAGGCAGCGCAGGAGCTCGCGCGAGAGGGGAGGTTGGCTGGATGCCCCGCGGAACCCTTAGGCGAGAGGCAGCGTGGGGAGTGCTGCGCTGGACGACAGGCAACATGGCAGCGGCTGACGAGTATGGTCGGCGAAGTGTGAGTGAAATGTGTAGATATGAGAAGCGGGGTTTCAATTAAACGACTCGGAGAGTAATCAACTCGGAGAGGGATGGCGAGGGAAAGAAGACAGACAGCGGGCTTGGGAGGTAAGAAGTCAACAAGAACGGGGCGCGACTGGGCTGACCGAGGGTGGTCCGCACCACCAGGTCCTGCGGGCACTAGCGCCAGATTCTTCCGCGACCTTTGATAGCGACCGGTACAACCCATTCTGTGCTCAGTGCGTACTGCATGCGTACTGCATGCGTACTGCATGCGTACTGCATGTTGCACACGTTCCGGAGCGCAGAGTTGGCTGTGTGGAGTACGCTCGGCGGATCTGCACCTGCACTGTGGCTCGTTGTGTGCCTTCTGCTCGTGTCTCGGAACGAGCTGCGTCCGGACCACAAAGGTTTTGGCGGCAAACACCCTGGGGGACAAGCCGCAACCGTAGCAAAGAGCACGATGTTTATGCCTGTAGCCCGGTAATTTCCCTTGTCAGGAGGGCTTAAGAATGAGCATAGGCAGGCACCTCCGATCGGTTGCTAAACAAGAACGGACGCTGATCCACTAGATGGACAGCAAAAGATCATACTTAGATGCGCAAGTCACGGCCGTCTGCCGACTGACGAATAAGGGGCAGCTATTCCCGGTTGTAATGGAGCTGCATGCTGAAGCCCGGCGGCGGACAGCAGAGTTCATCCAGCTACAGGTGCAATGCAGATATCGGCAGCCGCCCCCGCCGCTCGATTCTGCGGTGTACCACCTGGGCATCCTGGGCATCCAACGCAGGGACCTAAGACAGCAGACATCCTGGGAGTTAACAGAGGAGCTGGGTACTCAAAACATCAAGCACTCTGTTCCACCCGGTCCCTTGAAGTTGGAAGCTTCCCAAGGGCACACAGACGATGTCAGTAACCTCGTCTGAACTGAGGGTTGATCTGGCTGATCTGTGTGGTCGTGGAACAGCTCCATGCCTCCTTGCCACATCCGAGCGCACCTGTCATCAATCATCTCATTCCCAACATACTGCGTACTGCAAGCTCCAGTCGTTGCAGAGCGCAGAGCCAGAAAGTGAACGACTTGACGAGTTGCCACCGCCAGGGCGCCGCTCGCACCAACTTTCAAGCGGTGGGTGATCCGAGTTGACGTCAGCTTTTGCCACCCAATGGATGGTGAATTCCTCGATTGCCTGAAACGGAAATCAGCTGCGATTGCGGGCAGCCCCTGGATCGAGATTGCCCTGTGCGACACACAGTCAAGCAGACAAGCGCGCCGTGTGCATGTCAAAGCAGCCCAGAATGATGCAATGCTTGCACGAAAGGATGACGCAGATGTCCGTTACCAAGAGTGCTGCCGGTCGAGACAGCGTTCCAGCGTTTCGGATACGTTGCAACTTTGTAACCTGCCGCACCCGGTAACCACCGGTCGTCTGGCCCTCGGGCTGCTGCAACCCTTGGCAGGGAATCCACGTGCCAGGACCCGCGCTTCGTGTGACAAGGGACCCTGAGTTCCTCATGCAAGTCAGTTACGGCCACCCAGGAGCCAGTCCCAGCCAGTCCCAGCCAGTGGCCACTCGCTGCCTGGCCGAGTGAGCGGCCCACTGTACAGCGTCGACCGCCGCGAATCTCCAACTCTGGTACTCGTCCTTTTGTCGCCACGAACTCTGACCCCGCCGCCGTACCGAACTTGCATCGGGACCCCTGCTCACTGCTATTGTCGCCATTGTCTTTTGCCCATCCACTCCGATCCCCTCCCACCGCGACACATCCATCCACCACGTATCTTGTCACGATCAACTTTTACCACGACTACTTCTTGACTGCACAGCGCATCCAGTCGCTATGCCCGCTGCAGTCAAGAGACCTCGCCCGCCCACCAGCGACTCGGAGGCCTCGGGTCACGAACAACGCCTGGCTCCACCCATCGCCTTGAAACCCTCCCTCCGCCCTAGTCTCAGAGAGTACCGCGACCATGTGTCCGAGACCGACGCGACAGAGACCGAAGCCGAGGATGCAGAGGTCGAACTCAGCGGCATGCTCACATCCATCGAGCAGCTCACCGACGACGCCGACATCGACGCATCCCTCGCTTCGCTTCCTCAAAGCCCACCAGCGGCATATGGGAAGGGGAAGGGTGTCGACCCAGCCGAGCGCTGCCTAGCCCGTCCGAACAAGCGGAGCAGCAGCCTGTACCCGGTCAAGCGCGCCCCTACCACTCGCCGACGCGTCTCTCCCAGCTGCACTGTTCGTAGTTCTTCCCGACCTGAGCGGAGGTCGCTGACTCGTTCGCAGCTGCAGCCTCTGAAGCACACTCGCCGCATTGTGTCCCCCACTGAATCAATCTACAACATCACGAAGTGCATCGACAGCCTTGTGAGTCCATGTGGCCTAACCTCGGCATGGCGTCGCTGACAATAGGCTACGAGCCCTAGCTCGCTGGAAGACGAAAAACGCGTATCTTCGTCTTTGTTACTGAGTCCCAGCGACCCCAGCAGCCGTAGTACCTCCTCTACCGAATCATTGTCGCCTGTTCCGCGGTCTCCCTCACCTGCGGCGGACTCGGAACCCAGCGAGGATGAAGCCGAGCGCGACTGGCTCGAGTCGCCGCTCGCCTACAAGCTCCGTCAGTCAGTGCGCCGTCGCCGTGGGAAACTCGCCAAGCGTCGCGCAGCTGCGGCGATCACTGACGACCGCATGGCAAAGAAAGGCAAGAAGTGGCACGAGTCCGAGACCCCAAGGGGGCGGTCTGCGCCGCTCACTGTTAAATCGCTCGAAAGCCTAGCACGGCAGATGGGCTACAAAGTAGTCCCAGCCAGTCCGAAGGCGACTAGTGAAGTCTCTGAGGAGCCTGAATATCTTTTCAAGATTCCCGAGCCTGTGAAAGAGGTCGACAGAGATACCACCCTCGACAGTTCGAGCAAGCCCCCCCTCTCTAGTCCGAAACAGATAGATACACTACTCGCTAGCCCCGTTGCCAGCTCCTCGAAGACACCGTCTCCCAAGAACAAGCGCGCAAGGCGCACCATCGACGAATCGAACTCCGAGTCCGAGAAGCCTGTGCCCAAGCAAGCTAGAGCCGCCCCGACTACGGCCTTTGCGCTCCGCACGCTCTGGCCGTCCAAACGCCGTGAGAACAAGCGCACCACCGTTCGAGTCGTGCGCGACCGCTACGCCGGCTCCGTTCCGAAGAGCAAGCACAATGTCACTCCGAAGGCTCCTGTCCATCAAGTCGATGCCACTGATGCCCAGTCCACTGTCCAAGCCACGAAGGCGGCGCCTGTCTCATCTGGCCGTGCACGCTTCCTCCGCCGTAAGATCAGGAGGTCTCACCGGTCCGTGGCGCTGCACCGCCCTTTGGAGCGCAAGACGCTGAACGGGTTCCACAAAGTTGATGCCCCGCTCGACGTCGCTCCGATGGCCGGGCATGAGTTTGTGCATGTTCTGCACGCTACCGTCGTGAACCGGCGCGTGCGCAATGGCATGCTCGCGCGCCACCGCACGCGCACCGAGCAGGAGCACGTTAAGCGTGCTGTTCGTCCTCCTAGCCGCTGTCTGTCGGGCTCTCCATCAGATGAGGACGACGAGGTGGACATGCTGCTCGAGTCCGACGTGGAGATGCTCGACAACGAGGAGATTGAGGTTGCTCTGGCGCAGGCGCCAAGCAAGCTGAACGCTTCTCGGAAGCGTCCTCCCCGCGGCGGCGATCTCGCAGCCGAGCGTCGCGGCCGCCGCGCAACTCTACGGCAAAATGAAGTCGCCGTACAGGCTGAGCGTCTTCGCGCTTTCTTCGCGGAGCGCGAGCAGCAGCGCGAAGCCGCCCGCGAGCGTCGGGACGCGACGAAGCGCGCCGCGATCGAGTGGCTCATCGCCGAGCGGGAGCGGGAGCGTGAGGCGGCCGAAGCTGCCGAAGCGGCCCGCGTCGAGGCCGAGACAGCCGCTGAGGCTGAGGCCGAGCGCCAAGTCGCCGCGGAGCTGCAGGCTGAAGCGGAGCGCAGGGCGCAGGAAGAGCGCGAGGCTGCCGCAGCCGAGGCTTACGAGCAGGAACGGCTGCAGCTGCAAGCGCGCATTCGCGCGCGTACTGCCCGCCTGAACCCGGCGCTGCACCGCGAGCGCGTCCCGAGTGCTGGCTTCGTGGCTCCTGGCCGCATGCGCGCGGCGACAACGCCGATACGGACCTTCCACGAGGACGCTGAGGCATCCGCCTCAGCTGAAGCCCGCGTAGAGCACGAGATCGACACGGTCGCCGAAGTCACTGAGGCGAGCGACACGGAGGGCTCCGAGGACGAGGACGACACCCCCGACACGCCCCGTCCCCCGCGCACGCCCTCCCCGGCCCCCCGGCAGGAGATCCCCATGGACTCGCCGCCGACGTACGAGTTCCCCTTCTTCCCGATTGTCCGGCCCACGCCGCGCGTCGCGCGTCCTCGTGTCGTGTCGCGTCAGCGCCGTGCTTCGGACCCGCCCTCATACGTTGAGTTCCGTGAACGCACCGACCGCTCCCCCTCCCCTCCCCCGCCTTACAACGCGCAGAGCGACCGCACGACGCTCATCTCGCCCATTTTCGTCGAGAGCGAGTCCGAGTCTGAGTCTGAGCCCGCGACTATCCGCGCTCGTCAATCGGACAGCATCGAGCGCCGCATGAGTCCTGTGACGCCTACGCCTGCGCCGCGCCCCACCGGTTTTGGACTGGGCCGCTCTGTGAGGCGACCGGTTCACACCCTCCCCCGCCGCACTCTCCCAGGCTATCTGAGCATGGGCGAGTCTGACGAAAACATCGGCGCGCGTGTGTCCTCTGGCTCCGAGTCTGAATTCGTTCCCGAGTCCGATTCCGAGCCCGAGCAAGAGCCCGAGCCCGCGCCGATCGTGCGCACCATTGGCCGCTGGTTCGGCTTTTGGTGACGCATGACTTCAACGTAGTTTGTCTTTCATCTTATGGATTCTTGTTATGGTTACATTGCTTAATGGTACAACATGCTCTGCTGATCTAAGGGGGCTAGAAGTTCCAGCCATACCCGTTCCCCTTGCCTGAGCGATAGAAGTCGCCGACGGCGGGTTCGCGCCACGCTGCGTTCTGTCTCCGCATCTTCCGGCGCTTGCTCTTACTGATCTCCTCGAACTCCTCAGGCGGAGAAGCGGGGAGGAAGACGTTGATGTGACCCCAGCCGTGCCCCTTCGCGAGCTTGGACTCGGGGAAATGCGCAACGAAACTGCGCGGGAGCTCCTTCGCTTTCGTGTAGATCTTGTGTTCGTCTGATGGTGGCGGGGGGAGAGTCGGGTAGTGTTCATGAGCGAACTGAGCCTCGGAGGCGAGCTTGGATATCCGCTCCCTCTCCGCTTCAGGCAAGGGAACCAGGCGCGGATTCCGAGTCACTTCATAGTACTCCGTATCATCCAAGTTCACGTCGACCGGCGCAGCGAACAGCGGGAATTCTGATGTCAGCTTCATTATCACTGCTTCCCAGCGGCGGAGAGCGGAGAGTGGAAGGGAAAACTCGGACTCACGAACAAAGTCGTTCGTCGGCGGCGGCGGCGCCTCGGGCTTTGTAACAGCTTCAAGAGCAGCCTTCATGGCCCGCTCACGTTCCTTTCTCCGTTTCTTCTTTGCGTTCTGTTTCTCGGCTTTCGTCATCGGGCGGCCGAGGGCTGCTTCTGCTGCGGCGTCGGCGTCGGCGTCTGTCGTCGCTGCAGCTGCAGCTGCAGGAGCGGATGGAGTGGAGGGGACGGCGGGAGTAGAAGGACGGGTATCGGTAGGAGCTACCGGGGTGATGCCGGCGAGGTCGATGTGCTCCTTCATCAGCTTCTCGTACGCTGAGACAAGCTCTGGTGGAGGGTCAAACGGTTCCTCCTCCTCCACTTCCACCACTACCTCCTCCTCTGATCGTGGTGGCGGGTTCGGTATCGGGAGTTCGCCCACCGAGCTCGCCGAGCTCGCACTCGTCGTGCTACTCGTGCTCGCGCGTCGCTTCATTGTCGTTCCTCTTGGATCTCGGTATCAACAGTGCGGTTTCAGGCTGTGGTCTCCGAAATCTAATCGGCCTCCACTCTGGTGGCAAAGTGCCACACGTCCAAACGCCGACTCTTGACTCACCCAGCAGCGCGTCACTTGATTTCAGTCTGTACGGTGGAGAACTTGGAACTGCATCAACCGCGTGATCATGTCGTACAACAACATCGGACTCTCGACCGCGAGGGGGAGGTGAGTGCGAACGGAGCGAGCCCCCAATCCTACTTTAACGGGGCATTCCCCTCTAGCAAGGAGGAACTGCGGCAGCTGAGCAGTCTTGGAATAAGCTGACCCCTCAGTGGCACGAACGGCTTCATCCAGCGCAACTCGGCATCGCTGGCCGTGCGCTCTGGCCCGCCTGGCGGCTTCGGAGGCCAGCAGAGCTACGAGGACTACCTGAACGAGATCGCGAAGCCGCCCATCCACCGCAACCCCGACGCGGGAATTCTCGAGCATGAGCGCAAGCGCCAGGTCGAGATCAAGTGTTTGGAACTCCGGGATCAGCTGGAGGATGAGGGGTGAGTGCTGCGAGCGGCGAGCGAAGCGAGTCGCAAGCCCCTTCTGCAGAACCTGCAAGTACAGGTCCAACAGACGAGGAGAGAACCGTCGACACGGTAGACCCGCGGCCTTTCGACATTGCCGGTTGTCGAGAGGTGATTCGGGCCAGCGAATAACAAAGCGTGCTCGGATCTGCCCAAAGACCGTTCTTCTATTCTGTGGGAAATGTGCGGGGGACGGCGTTTGGACAACTCTTACTAACCTCTCACAGGATGGACGACGACGAGATCGAGGACCGCGTCTCGCGGCTGCGGGAGAAGCTGACCGCGGCCAACGTGACGTTGAACGCGCGGCAGGCGAAGGACTCGCACTCAATCGCGGCGGCGAAGGAGGTCGAGATGGGCCGCATGAAGAATGCGCTCAGAATCAGCGCAGACCATGTCGAGGGCAAGGCGTTCCACAGGGAGACGGAGGAGGAGCGCGCGATCCGTCTCGCTGAGCGCGAGGAGAAGGAGAGGCAGAAGATTGAGGAGGCCGTCGAGCGTGAGCGCGAGATGGAGCGCCGCAAGAGGGAGTTCGAGGAGAAGGAGAAGCTCCGCAGGCGAGAGGAGTACAAGCGTCGTCGGGAGGAGGAGAAGCGTCGTCGGAGGGAGGAGCGTGCTCGCCGTCGTGAGCGTGATGACCGGAGCCGGTCTCGTTCGCCGGTCCGCCGACGAGACGATAGCCGTTCCCCCGCCCCGAGACGCAGGGACGACAGTCGCTCCCCCGTTCGTCGCCGCGATGACTCAGCCAGCCCTCCGCGCAGGAGGAGTGACTCTCGCAGCCCTCCCCCGAGACGCAAGAGGGACGCATCGACGCCTCCCCGCCGCCGAGACGATTCGGACAGCCCGCCCCGCCGTCGTCGTGACGACAGCCGCTCGAGGTCGCGCTCGCCCCCGCGCCGCAGGGAGGACAGCTTCACCCCTCCACGCCGTACCGAGCGCCGCGAGGCTTACGCGTCCCGCACGCCTGAGCCTGAGCGCGGGCGTTCCGTGTCCCGCACGCCGAGCAGGAGACGCAGCGAGTCGCCGTGCCGCTCGCGCTCGCCGAGGAAGGTCAAGCGCCGCGAGGCGTCGCATTCGGATGACGAGTAGGCTGATCGGCCGCTAGGCTGTGAGCTCGTGAAGCAGTGAACGCTCTAGGAGCCCAGGAAACGACAAAACTGTATCAACACCACCGCAAAAGCTACTTCTCATGCACCACTAGTCCTCTGTTGTTCCAGTATTGTACGATGCTAGTTCACAACGATGCATTCCAGCTTTGGCTGCTCTGCTACTGTGACTTAATTCCTAATGACTTAAATGACTCATGATGATGACCCGACGAGGCGCGCGAAGACGCTTGCATCAGCGCAAGAGGGTGTGTGTATACCTACTTCCAAGCGGAGGGGGATCCGTTCGGTTTCTTCTCAGCCGCGGCAGTCTTATCGGGGACAGCTCCGTCGCGGAGCCACGCCTGGTAGTCCTTGTAATCTGCGTATGCCTTGCACGACTCGTACACCTTCATCTGGATCGAGTTCCACACCCCATCCCCCACGGAGACACTGCCGCTGTATCCCGCCTTGTGGATCAGGCTCAGGATCGCCTCTTCTTTCGTCCACCCTTGCTCCGTCACGACATCGGGGAGGTAGGTAGCGGAGAGCTTGCGGCCAGTCTTCGGATGCCGGAAGGAGATGTGGATCCCGTGCGTGCCTGGCGTCCAGGCGAGGATGTCGTCGACCGCCGTGAAGGGCGTCAGGAGGGAGACGGAGCACTGCAGGGAAGAGAGCTCGGACTGGCGTATAGGCGCGAAACGGGAGTCCTCGAGCGCTGACACAAGCGCATAGTCAGCGAGTCCCTCGTCGAGAGCCTGTGGCGTGAAGTTGCCGATGCAGCCGCGGAGGCTCTTCTTGCCACCTGAGCGGAGCGTAGACCACGTCACGAACAGCGCGCTGCTTATTAGCTCACGGGACGTCCTGTCAGCTTTGTGATGCGGTGGCGTCAGGCGACGTCAGACACCAGACGACCAGAGACGGGAGGTGCATTCCTCGTTCCCCGATCGCCAAGCACATGACTATTACCAAGCACCCGTAACGTGGCACTCTGGAGTGGGAACCGGAATCGTGCATGGGTGACTCACTACTTGTCCGCTGCGTTTGCGAACGGCGCCGGGACGTGCTTCCGCCCCTCCAGCTTGGCGACGAGCACGTCAAAGGCATACAGCGCATGCAGAGGGGTGCAGATCTCGCCCTCGGCTGGCGTTACGGGAACAGTGATGCCGGGTGTTGGGGAGCCGGAGTGCGTCAGCGCCGGCGGCGACGTCGTCGCTGCCGTCTTGGGAGTCGGTTGTTGCATTGCTGTCGATGTGAAGTGTGATAGGAAGAGAAGAGGGGAGAGGGGTCTATCAGTCTAGTCAGACAGTCGTCTGAGGCTCTAAGCTAGAGGCGGTGTGGGACCGGGGGGGGCGGAACCTGGGAACAGATGGGCTGTGAATCGGTGGAGGTCGAGATCGAGGTGGAAGAGTGGAGGGCCGGCGGTCGAGACGTCGAAGACGTTGTGGAGGTGGAGAGTCTTGTCGTTGTGTCCGGCTCACGTTCGTGGAACGTTTGCGGACGGGGCGACGGGGACGACAAGATCGAGAAAGCAGAGTTGACATGATCGGGGGCTGGGCATGCGTGCTGGGTCAGCGCACAGCTAGGAACACCCGTGCCCGCCGTCGTAGTCAGCCGCGGTCACTTACAGCCCCTCTGTCGCCACCGACATTCAGCCCCACGTGACATTGCCTCCGCGACGCGTCTCAGCCCAGAATGCAGCCTGCGTTATCAGGCGCGCTATCCAGCTCTTGATTTTCTTTGTCCCTCAAGCCTTTCGACAACGACGACGCTGCGTACATCTGCATTGAGACCGACACGCAGTATACAGGGGGTTTGCATAAGACGACCGACGACCAGTAACACACCGCAAGACAGAGCAGAAGAGTACGCAACATGGCTTCCCCCGACGCTAAGCGCACCAACATTGCGAGCCCGACTGAGGAGACCACGGCCGAGAAGTATGGCCGCCTGCACGGCATTGACGCCGAGACGCAGGCGGCCTTGCAGAACGTCGGACGACGGAACCGCCAGCGTGAGTGCTCCATTATTTTCTCAGCACAACTTTGCCGACCAGCCTTCGGGCGGGTGAGACAGATGCTTTGTGGCTCGGACGCAGATCGAGCTAACCGCAGTCGTGTCCATGGGCCGCCCGCTCGTCCCGACGCAATCTATGCCGACGCTCGGTTTCGACAACAGTGGCCTCTTCCACTCGTCGCGCAACACTTTGGCCCGCGCGCACGACCTGATCAGCAAGGAGCGCCTGCGCGAGCGCGAGCTGCAGCCCTTCGGCTCGCTGTCGCCCTCGGTGCAGCCGTCCGACGACGTGAACGCCCTCTCGCTCAGCCCGCGGACGCGGCAGGCGCGTCTCCAGTTCGGCGCGGACGGGGCCATCGACGAGCTCTCTCTTGCGCGCGGCACGAAGCGCACCACCTTCGCCGAGACGGAGGATGAGGGCGAGGCGACGGACACGGATTCACCGCCTGCGGCGGCAGCCCAACCGCTTCCCCCGGTTAATCTTCCCAATGTGTCTAACGACTTCCCACCCGTCTTCCAGTCGGCCAACCTCACCCACCCCGAGTTATTTACCCCGGGCTCCATGGGCCCACCGCCCCTGCCCAGCCGACTCACGAAGGGCCTGCCTGCCCGTGGGGCTTCGATCCCTGCCAACAGAGGACTCAGCAAGGCCGCGTCGGCGCCTGTTGGACGGCTTGGAGGCGCGTTCGCGCTCGGCATGGACGTCGACGACGGCGGTGAGGAGGACGGCTTCGACGTGGCTGAGTGGGCGGCGAACGAGCAGTTCTGATATTATTGGACTCTGCAGCATCAAAACTCTTTGTAAGACGAATGCATTTGTATGATACGTGAAACTTTTGATTGACTATGAAACAGGAAAATGGATTGCTAATGCTATACTGATGGATGCAGGGATGGCGCGATCGAGGCTGCTGGTATTAAAAATGTTCTATGGTGTAAGTTAGATCTATGCGGTAGATGTGTCTAGTGCGCGACGATGACGGTCTCCTCGTCCTTGGCCACATTCTTGCTCGGGCGGTAGAGCGCGAGGAAGAGGACGAGCCACAGCGCGCACCACCCCATCTGGAAGTAGAACGATGCCTTGACGTTTCCGGGCCAGTCGCCGACAGTGAGCAGGCCTGCCTGGACGGAGAGTCCGACGGTGGATCCAACCTGGAACGCGACCTGGAGGACGGCGCCGGCGACGCCGGCCATCTCGGCCGGCGTGCTCGTCATGACACCGACGGTGGTGGCAGTGAAGGCTAGGGCCATGCCACCGCTACCGACGATGAAACCGGGGAAGAGGTATCGCCAGTACTCTGCGTTGTCGTAGAGGTTGGGCCGCGTCATGAGGACATACCCGACGACGCCGAGGACCATGCCGAACGCGATGGGCCAGCGGGGACGCTTGACGATCTGGGGCCACTTGGTGAGGACGATGGAGACGACAAAGGCGAGCACGCCCTGAGGAAGCAGGCGGACCGCGGCGATGATGGCAGACTCGCCGTGGACTTTGGTGAACGTGTCGACGAGGGCGAGGAAGTTGACGCCCCACCAGGCGTAGATCTGGAGCGCGAAGGCGATGAGGACGGCAAAGTTGGGAATCTTCCACGTCTTGGCGGGGAGGAGGGCGCGGCACTGCGGGATCTTGGCCTCCCACACGAAGAAGGCAGGGAAGAGGGCGAAACTCAGCAGGAAGGGCACCAGGAACTTGGCAGTCTTGAACCCATAACTCGCGCCCAGCGTCAGGCCGAGCGTGAGGAGGACAATGGCGGAGAGCATGAGGAACGACCCGGGGATGTCGAGGCGGACGAGCTTCTCGCGCGGAGCCATGTCGGCGTCCTCGCCCTCGTCCTTGGGGATCATGAAGATGGCAGCGAGCGCCATGGGCAGAATCATGACGGCGAGCAGGCGGAAGAACCACCGCCAGCTCTCCATCTGCGTCCCGTGCCCGCCGGGGATGAACTGGATGAAGCCTGCCACAATCGTGCCCGTCACGTTGGCGATGGAGCCGCTCATGGAGTATAGCGTGAACGCGACGCCGAGCTGCTCCTTCGGAAACACGTGGACGATGAGGCGGTACGAGGCGGGGATCAGGGCAGAGCCGGCAATACCGGCAAACGCGCGGAGGATGAAGAAGGAGAACTTCTCAGGCAGGAACGAGATGACGGCGTTCAGGATGCCGAGGGCGATGAAGCCACCCGTGAACACGGGCTTGGCCGAGTACAGATCGGAAACGCGGCCCCAGAAGAGAAGGAACGAGGCGAATGTCACAGCATAAGACGTGATGACCCACGGCTCTTGCGTGAACTGGATCGAGAGGTCTTCGGCAATGGGCCGCGTGAAGATGAAGAATGCGCTGTAGCACCAGATGTCGATGAACATGGCCATCGAGAAGATGGCGAGCAGACCCCAGCGCTTGGCCGCCGAGAGGGTGCGTTTCCGCTCCTCTGAAGCGTCGGTGGCGGCGGTGGCATCGGAGTCCGTTCGGGGGAGGGCGAGGTCGCTATTGACTTTTTCTGGGAGGGCGAGCGGCGGAATGTCCGAGTCGGCCTCAAGCGTGAGCGTCTTCTCGAGCTTGAGTGACTTGGGCGAGTCCTTGCACGCCTGCAGGTCGACCTTGGTCGAGTCGCGGGATATGCGCGAGTCCGACGAGGAGGTTGGCGCCTCAGGGCTGAGGGTGGTGGCAGGTGCCACACTGAGGTTTGTCGAAGACATTGTTGTCCTAGGACTAGCTATCGAATGAATGAAGAGAGTTCAAGGCTTGCAAGACTGCTCTTATGTGCCGAGCGTCGCTGGGGAACCTGGAAGAGGCTCTTGAAGTTGAGTGGGGTGGAATGCATGGCCCCCCACCGTCTGTTATTATATTTGCCCCGGGGTCAGGTGGAGGGTGGAGGTGTGGAGGCAAGCGAGGGGTGGAGGTTGAAGATTTGTAAGTGACCGACGGCGTGTTTGATTTTGGATGGATAAGCTCTACTGTAACCTCCACAATAGTTGTATTGCGGCCCATGTGCTGCGAAATGGCACGGGTCCGGCTCCTTTGAACCTGGATGCACTGGAACTACGCCGAAATGGCGCGTCATGCCGTACATTGCACATGGGGCATGGAAGGCATTGGGTCAGCACGGTCGCGACCCAGGCGCCGGGAGCGGCTGAACAAGAGCTGAACAATCACGCACGATTCGTTTGAAGAGCTGAACAATCACGCGCGATTCGCTGAGCAAGCAAAGTTTCAGGTCGTATCTCGGATCCGCGTCGAGTCGGCGGAGCACTCCACTCCACTTCTTTCCACAGTGTACGGTGGGAACGCCTCTGGGGTTCGGAGTTCACCATCAGGGTCTACGGAGTTTGAGCCCTCCGTGCCAGACTTACTTCTGTGCTCCTGTCTCTCTATGGTGAGCATGTGCTCTTCGTGCCTCCGGAGACGCACGGCCCGGAGTGCAGGCACCGGAGTTGCACTTTCCCTTTTGGGCAGTTTTATCGGAGCTCACCTGACCTACACGTGATCTGCACCGCCGTCCTCCAGCCTTAATCAGCCCGCCCCACCGTGATTGATAAGCCCCAACAAGTCGCCGACGAAATTGTCCGCCCCAGCCTGCATAAATTTCGCACCCAGCCTCCCTCCCCAGCTCTGCTTAGCGAGGCGTCGCGTAGTGCGTGTCCGTTCCACATACCGCAAATAGGACACGAGGGACACGAGGACAAGGCGATGCATGGCGCAATCCACAGACAGTTTCTAGACACTTCTCAAACACTTGCAGCTTCAGATTCGGGGACAAAACGATACAGGTTGATTACTCAGAGACAGGTGACTGGCTTACGACGGCTGTGGCGTTGGCTTACCACGGCCAGATGATCTTGGGCTTGCACACGCGCTTCAGCCATTCGCGCGCATCCCTGTCCAGATCGTCCTCAAGCAATGGCAGAAGCGCATCCTGCACCATCGTGTTGTGCGCGTTCACCCAGCGCTGCTCGTCCTTCGTCATCAGAGACCAGTCGATCAAGTCTGTACAGATCGGCACGCGCGTGACCGGCTCAAACGACAGCCAGTTCGGCCCGTTGTACTCGTACTTCGTCTGCAGGTCAGCTGATACACGAGACATCGCTAGCTCACCTCGACGCCCTTGCAGATGTACACGGACTCGATGCGCATGCCCCAGCGGCCCTCGAGGTAGAAGCCAGGCTCGATGCTGGTCACATGGCCAGGCTTGAAGGAGAAGCCTTTGGTGAAACCAACGGGGACTGACGTCAGTTGCTAACAGAAAGTCAACCAACTCACATTCGTGCACAGACGAGTAGTTTCCGACACCATGACCGAGCCCGTGGCCGAAGTCAAGACCATCCCTGGCGTCAGTTGGCGGACTCCAATGCTAACTCACTCCCAGAGGAACTTGCGCGAGAAGGTGCCGAGACCGCCGGCGTCCGCGCCAAGAGGGAAGGTCGCGGTGGCGACTGCAATGTGTCCCTGCAGCACGCGCGTGTAGGCGCGCTTCATGTAGTCATCCGGCTGCTTGCCAAAGAACCAGGTGCGCGTCGTGTCGATGGTGGCATCGAGGTACTGAGGGCCAGAGTCACTGTTGTTAGCTGAGCTGAGCTTCTAAGCTTACATAACGTAGGGTGTCTCGAGATCAATAGTGCTCTCGTTCCCGCGACTCGGAGCGTAGTGCGGCAGGGCTGCTGGTTAGTTGACGTAGATGGCCCCCAAAACTCACCAGCATTGGGACCGGTGGCGGAGATGTCGGGATACGCAAGACCGCTGTGTCGTCAGCAACTTCCTCCTGGGCGAATACGTACGCGAACATGTCCTCCTGGCGGCGGTACCGAAGGAGGACCGCAGCGGCGGTCCACTCTCCAATCTTCTTCTCCTCTTTGACCAGCTTCTGCTCAAGGAAGGCGAACCAGCGGACCATAGCGCGCCCATCTCGCAGGTAAGCGTTACGGAAATTCTCGAGCTCGGTCTCGTTCTTCAGACACTTGGCGTCCTGAATGGGGCACGGCATCGTCTGAACGATAGCCTGGATGTCAGTTGCATGCAGAAGCGCTCTTAGCTCACGGGCTTGCAGCCGTTGATCAGGGCCCAGCTGCTCTCGTCGCTGGCGAGAACGCGGACCTTCGATTTGACATCGTCACCAGACTTCTTGACGTAGGACTGAACGAACTTCTCGACCTCGTCGATACCATAGTCGCGGGTCTCCACGCCAGCGGTTTTCCAGTCCCTCTTCAGCCCCTCATCCTCCAGCTTCTTGCTGTCGACAAAGATGACACAGGCATCGTGAGTCAGCGCCGCGTACGCAAACGCCACGGGAAGGAAGGGGATGTCACCGACGCAACGGTAGTTCAGCAGCCATGCAACTGTCGGCAGCGAGGGAAGCAGATACACCCAATTATCGGAACGAGCGCGAGACGCGAGGACCTTGCGTATGCGGGCAATCTTCGAGGACGTCGACTCTCCTGAGAGTGACGTGGGGTACTCCGTGAGAGGCTCAGTCGAACGAGCAGGTGGAGTGTGGATCTTGTCGACGAGGTTCTCCTTCACAGCCGAGAGAGTGGTTGAGCCCGGAGCCAGTTGGGCAATCACCGAGTTCGCTAGACCTGGAGGTCAGCTTATCCACGTCCATTCATGCGACTGACTATTTGAGATAAGCTTCGGATCGATTCCAACTTTCGACCCGTCGGGAAGCTCCTGCAAAGGTCAACGTTGACAGCTGCAACCACATACCTCGGCGACATAATCGACCCATCCGCCGACGACCGCCGAGCGTCCACTGCCACCGGACGCGCCGACGCGCTTCACCTCCCATCCCTTCTTGGGCACCTCCTTTTCGGCCAGTACCCAGTAGCGGGAGTCGACGAAGAGAAGGGCCTTGGCGTCGAGCTTGGATGACGGAATCAGAGCTGTACCCGCCGATCCGGAGAAGCTGCGCAACGTCAGCTTGCGCCCGACTGTGCACGTACTTGGAGATGTACTCGCGGCGTTTCTCGCTGTCGGCGACTTCCTCAATTTGGTGCTCGTCCTCGCTGGGAACAACACTAGCGTCAGCGGGAGGTTCATGCGTCTGCAGATACTCACTACCAGTCGAGGCCGGCTGACGTTACTTGCTTCCGGAGGTCAGCGAGACGCTGCTGCATTTCGTCCTCGTCGGGCCGGCGAGGCAGGATGTACTTCTCCTTCTCGCATTCCTCGTAGACCTGGTCGAGCAGGTCATCAGCATCGTCTTCCGGGAGACGGATTGGCTTGTCTCTGGTAAGGCAGAACATGGTGGGTGAGTGGCAACATGCAACGCATCGATGGCCAGCCTTAACGGGACCCCACCGGACCCACCGGACGATGCGCCGCGCGTCACTCCCGAATCAGGTATCTATCTGCTCCCGTCGGATATGGCCGCAATCGCGCCTGATTTTGCGCCTGGGTGGCAAATAGCGCCATGGTGCTGGGGAACAACCCTGGACCCTTCCTTGTGCAAGAGCTTGGTGGGGAGAAGGCGCCGCGTGATGATGATCGGCGCAGAAACAGTATCATGGAAGGGAGCTCAGGAGGACTTGGGTGCTCGTCGCGCAGTCAGACAACGAGCGCTGAGGGCAGGCATTGGAGTATCGGCGCTCATGAGGACTCGGAACTTGCGCCTGAACAGCATCCGTGCGAATGCGCGCGCGGCTTGAGCAACTTATTGTAGCATCCAACCGCTGCAGACAGTAAAAGGGTGTTGTATGCACGTGAACGATAAGGGACTATTTAGGCGGGGGGTGTGGGCTCAGCCTAGAGCTGTCGCGAGAGCTGCCGCGAGACCAGCCCGCTGGGCCACCAGGCGGCACTCCAGCCCTGCAGCTCTAACCTTCCTCGCTGCGTGTCTTGCTCGCCTCTTCACATGCTACTAGCCCAAGTCTTTTCTGGTGAGTCGAGTTCAACTTCACTTCATCGTCATCACATTCACCACTCTTCACATCGAAACCCCTGTCAACACCGCCCACCATGACCATTGAGCTCAAGGACTTCACGGAGACTGTTTCCCCTCAGCCGATCGACCTCCACCCGGTCCAGAACTACACCTTCCTGTGAGAAGCGGACAATCACTCTCTTTCCGTCTTCCTTCCCCATGCTAACTTTGCAGCAACACTTCTGTCCAGCCTGAAGAAGACTCATCCGTCGCCGAGCGCATGCGTCGGCTTCAGGATCAATACGATGAGACTGGCATGCGTCGCTCTGTCGATGCGGTGATCGTGTGCCATGTACGTTCGCAATCCCTTCCCTCCTTCAATCATTCGCCTACCTGCCAACCTCTCGACAAATCTCGCCGGCGACCAATCCTGACACGGTGCTGAAATGAGCTGACGGACTCAGGATCACGGTGTTCCGTGCATCTTCACATTCCAGATTGCGAATGACTTCTTCAAACTGTGAGTCAGGGGTAGTGTTGATGAGGGAAGAATACGCGAATGATCTTCGTTGCACCCAATGAGCACCGGGGAAGGCCCCGATCGTGAGGTCCGCTCCTTACATCATATGCTCAGGAGGGTACGCTGACAGCTTCATTAAAGCCCTGGAGGTTACCTCGACCCCTCCGAAGATGACGTCGGGGGCATCTGTCGCTTGCTCGACGAGTTCCTCGGAACTGGTACCAAGCAATGGCGCTCTGACCAGCCCAACTGGACTGTTCGCTCACTCCTCGCCGTGTGGTACCGCCCCAACTTTGATGGCTTCTTCGTGAGTGAGCCTCCGCATGCAACAAGCGCTAAACAGGAGTACCCCCACAAGCCAGCGCACGTGTCGATGCCAAAAGAATGCCGCAAGATCTTCCTCGTTACGATGGCTCCTGAACGTGAGTAGTGGAGCACCCAGCGAAGACCAAGCCCATCCCTGACCAGTGCCTGCAGAGATGCTTGGTGTTCCCCTCAACATGAAGCTCCTGGCAATCCCTATTCATGAGTTCTACGACAACACACAGCGTTACGGGCCCCAGCTCAGCGCCATCCCTCACCTCCTCAGTCGGTACGTACCGCTGTTGTGTTTGCGGCCGTGGACCCCTCTTCTACTCGAAAGTGAGGGTGCAGTGCGGGGTTAACGACACCTCGATGGTTTGACCCAGCATACCGGCATACGCAGTTGATCAGGCCGACCGCGGGCCGAGTCGCCGAGCGTAGATGACCGTGATTAGCTGACACCCAGCTTTTCGTTCGATGTCAAGGCCTGAGTCGAGTCGGACGACCCGTCCCTTTAACTGCGTGCGTAGTCGTTGCTGCTGAGGCGCAGGCGCATCCCGCAGCCTCATGAAAACATAGCTCTTCGTTCCAGTGTAACTCTACTTGTGTGTATATCGCTCTCGTTCAAACCGTAAAATCATGCATGTGTGTATCCAACTCGCCCAAACTCTGGGGGGGCGACGTTTTCTTACCGACTCGGCGATACCAGCTATGCGAACACCTCCGAAGTCCAGAAGGAGCGGAGACCAAAGTTCAGAAAAAGCTGTAGACGTACCAGGATCACCCACTGCGATGACGTAATGACGTCACCCCCCAACATACCAAACGCGAGTTTACATCATGGCCACATGCTCAGTAGGCTCGGCCATTGGCTCTGGCCCCCTAGCACCTCGGCACTGCGTTCGCCGCCGTGAGCTCTGGGCCGCGGGGCTGGGCTTGTATCGCAGTGTGCCGAGATCAAGCGAGCTGGGGAGCCCGAGAGGACCAGGGGAGAACACCGAGAGTGCCGCAGGTTGTGGCCGGGTCACTGCTCCTGGTTGTCCTTTCAGGCCCCGACGTAACCCTGGGTTGGGCTCCGAGGATTTTCAACGATGACTCACCGTCTCGTCGTCGAACCGCGCGTGCTCGATGACCAGTGCCATGACTGTAGGCCAATTGCCCGCAATTAGGCGGTGCAAGCGCAGTGACGTTCGGCCGCGCTTCTGTACCTCTGTACCCCGGCAATCTGTGACTGCGCAGTTGCATCACCGGAAGATCCATTCCGACGCAACCGCCCGAGGCGACTGGACGTTTTACCAGTGATGATGTTATAAGAAAGCTGGCGACCTTCGCGGAACCCCCATCCTCCCCATCACTGTAGGGCCCAGCGTAAAACTATAGTTTGATAGTTGGCTACACCACAACGGCCTAGACTCACACTACACTCGTCAAACACGCAGACAACTCCTTCATATGCGTGCTTTCACCAGCACCCTCTTCGCCGCCCTTTTGGCGAGTGTCGCGAACGCTCAGTCGAGCGGAAACGCAGCCGCCTCTCCCGTAGCTGGCGCCCCCGCTGGTAGCTCTGCCGGCAACGCTGGCGCCAGCCCCGCTGGCCCCGGCACTGTTCCTTCGCCGTCTGCCAGCAACGCTGGCGTCGGTGGTCCCGGCCAGGGTTCCGCCACCCCGAGCGCCTCCGGCGCTGGCGGAACAGGGGTTGCTCCCTCGGCTTCCTCCACCTCCGCTGGCGGTATCTCGTCCACTCCCGGTGTCGGTGGTGCTACGCCCTCCTCATCGTCTGCGCCCGGTGGCGCTGGCGTCGGAGGTGTCGGCAACAGCACCACCACCTCGGGCAACGGCACGGCCACTGGCTACCCGTACCTGAATGGCACTGCGGCGGTGAACTACCTCCTGCAGAGCCTAAACCTTTCGACCGGATGCCAGAACACTGTCAAGACTCTCACCTCGAACGCGACCGCCGAGGGACAGTGCCTGCACACCGGTGTCGTCTGGGCTGGTGAGTTCATTCCTTTCCCCACCGCATTCCGCCACAGCCACATTCGCCACTCCTCAGCACCCAACCTTAATGAAATTGCGCTAATGCCCCAGCCGTGAACCAGAACAGCTCCCTGCTGCCCTACCTCGACCAGTGGCTTGAGGAGTCGTGCTCTTCCGCCCCCTGCTCGAACGCGACCCTCACCGGCGCCCTGGATCAGGTCCTCGGTAACTGCTCAGACGACTTTAACAGCCACAACATCACCGCCGAGGACGTCGCGCACTGGTTCCAGGTCTACCCTCTCGCGCGCGAGATCGCCTGTCTCAAGACTTCTGAGCCGTTCAACGGCACCCTCCCCAACATCACTAGCAACACGACCTGGCAGAACGCCGGCGGTGTTCCTTCCTCTTCGGCTCTGGGCGGCGCCGGCGCTGGCACCGGTGCTAGCGCTACGCCCTCTGCTTCTTCTGCTTCTTCGGCTTCTGGCTCCGCCGTCTCGTCTGCCTCTGGTACCCAGCAGGCTGGCACTCAGTCCCAGGACGACCTTAATAGCCCCGAGAACTCGGGCGACAACAACTGGGGTCCATACGGCGGCAATTCGGGTGAGGACGGCTCGAACTCTGGCGCCCAGGGCGACCAGAACTCGCAGGGTGCGCAGCCCAGCGGCGCCACCCCCTCTGGCGCTACTGGAAACTCGTTCGTAGCTGCGGCCGACAACAACGGTGCCCAAGGGGGTGACCAGAACACCCAGGGCGCCGGCGCTGGCTCCGACACTGGCAACACTGGCTCGTCTGACAACACCGGCGCCCAGGGCGCCGAGAACAGCCAGGGTGTCTCGTCCGCTGTTGGCGGTGCTCCCACTTCCTCTGCCGTCGGTGGAGCTCAGTCTGGTGCTCAGTCCTCCCAGTCCCGTGTCTCTTCCACTGTCGGCAATGCTGCCACCCCAGCCTCTTCTGCTGGCTCGACCGGCGCCGGCGCTGGTGGTGTCGGTGGCACGACCGCTCAGGGCAACTCGACTCTCGGCAACTCTACCACTTCCGCCAACTCGACCGGTAACTCGAGCTACTGCCTGACATCGCTCGCCAAGGAGCTGAGCGCGTACATGGGCTCCAACCTCACGTTCCCGTACCTCGAGATTCTGATTCTGGGCGGCAACGAGACTGCGCAGCAGAAGCTGGCCGAGATCCCTCCCGAGGCGCTGTGTCAGGAGTGCGTCTTCGCGGCCTTCGACCTGATCGAGCAGTCCTCACCCTTCCTCGCCGACATGGTTGTTAACAAGAAGACGAACCAGACCCTCGTCGGCTGGCTGAACGCCACCTGCACCAACGCGACTGAGAAGTGGCAGCCCAGCACCAACGGAACCCTTCCCGAGGGCATCACCGCGACCACCTTCAACAGTACCTACGGCTTCAACGTGACGTACTTCAACGAGACGACTGGTAACTGGACTACCAAGGCGCCCCAGAACGTCACTGTCCCCATTGGACAGGGCTCCAAGTACCTGAACGAGACCGACTCCGGGGGCTCTGAGGAGAACGGCAGCGACTCGGGTTCGTCCGGAACTGGCGTCTCGGCTGGCAACTCGGCCACGCCCACTGGCTCCGCCTCCGGCGCCTCTGGTGCCTCCGCCACCCCTTCGGGCTCGGCCTCCACCGATCCCGCGATTTCTTCTGCCTCTGCTTCTCCCGCCGCCTCTTCCTCGGGCAGCGGCGAGGACACGGGCGCTGAGGGAGACCAGAACACCCAGGGTGCTGGTAACCAGAACGACAACAACAACAACTCAGGTGACGGCGGCAACACTGGCGCCCAGGGCGAGCAGAACACCCAGGGCGCGCCTCCGGTTAGGCGCGCTGGCCGCTTTGCCGCGCACCAGATGCGTGCTGCTCAGGAGTAATCCCATAGAGTCCGAACCACCCTGTATCGTTAAAACAATAGTAATCATTATTGTCGTACATGATTGACGTAATGTATCAAGTTAAGTGAATTTCAGTCTATGCGTCGTTCTTCTTCTTCTTTGACGGTGTTCTAACAGTTGCGGTGGACGCGATGGACAAGATGGAGTCGGGGCTAGAGGAAGACACCTTCGTCCTCGTTCGTGTCCCCGTTTGGCCTGTTCTCCGAGCTGCCGTTTGCTCCGTTCGCCCCGTTGGCCATTTCCACGTCGCCGTTCATGTCTGCAGCCCCTGTTGTTGTCGTCGGCGTCGGAGCAATGGGGGTCGGGTTCGGAGACGCGGGTGTCGGCGGAGCAGCACTGCTCGCGGTCGTAGAGCCCGTCGGGGTGATGCCGTAGTGTCCCAGGGCATCACGGCCGACCTTTCCCTCCAGCACGTGGGTCAGCATCGTTATCCGCTCGTTCTGCGAGGCGCTGGGATCAGCTTCAGCCTCATGTGATGGTGGAAAGCTGGAGGAGTAGGAAGGCGTACGTGGTATGCTCATAGGAGAGAGCAGCTGCACACAACGCTCAGCCGACAGCTGTCACAGACTGGAGGCGACAGAAGCGAGACAGTTGTGGACAGCCAGATACTAGGAAGAGTACAGCTGATGCAGAAGATCTGGCCAGCTGGCAATGTTTCTCCAGCTAGCTGTGAAAGAGGGAATGGAAGAACCACTCACATGGTGCCCTGGTTTTCCTGCCACGCGGAACGCAGGTCGGTGTCCTCCTCATCCTCGAGCGCGGACAGAAGTTCACTCTGAGACTCTTCAAGATGAGAGATGGAGTTGCGCAGACGAGAGATCTCTGAGCACTTGTCAGCTTGCCAATGCGTCCATCTCAGCTGTGAGGCGAGCAACGCTCGTAGCTAACGTCCCGTGTAATGGAGCGCATGGAGCAACCCACCAGCAACGATGGTCGATACGTCGAGCTGCTCCGCCTCGGCGAGAGAGAATGGCTGCGGGTGTCTAGGCTGGAACATCTTGGGCTCGGCGACGGAGTGTGTGAAGCGAGCACCACCGAGCTCAGCCAACCTCCACTTGCACCTTCCTTCTGAGCAGCCGGATATTCCGAGTATCTTCCGCCCCAGCATGACGGCGGCTATGGTGGCGACGGAAGCAAAATCCGTCCCATGTTAAGTCCGCCACCGCCGCCAGGGCGGACCGACGTGAGCTGCCAAGAGTCAGTCGGAGTAACTTGCGCATCGCTCTTGGCTATCACATTACTTTTACATTACGAGTACAGCACGCAACATGTGTCCCGACTGAGGGGGACGACATCGACCCAACTGCACTACCCGAAACGATCTTCATCGCCAGCCGGCACCGACACTTGAGCCGGATCCACGGCCCCCATCTGGCACTCAGAATCTCACACATCGCAACGACAACAATATGAGCGGGCTCGGGCACCTGCAGGCCCTGGCCATGAGCGACGGTGACCTCGACCCGACGCTGACTGAGGGCCTCGCAAACCCATACCTGGTGTACCAGCCGTCGTTCGCGTTCAGTCTGCCCGTGCAGCTGCTTGTGACGGGCATCACCTTGACTCTCCTCGTCGTGCTCCTCTGTTGTCTCCTCTGTGAGCTCACATCTTTCTGCTGTAGCTAACCCCAGTCACGACACAGTACCACTACCCCCTCGCACCGCTGAACTACGGGCTCCAGCTGGCCAGTGTCATCACGGTGCTCCTGAGTGTGTGCGTCAAGACCGGCGTCGTCCTCACGCACAACTACGACACGGCGAACACGTGGCCGTACGCGCTCGACTATGTCGCTGTCCCCATCCCCGCCGAGGACTGGAATATTGGCGAGGAGGCCGCCTGGCTCCTCTTACAGTGTATCTGTAACTTGCTTGCGAATGTGAGTTGACTCCAACGCCACGGGCTGCGGACTTGCTATTCTTAGACCCGCTCCCCATTTAGCGCCGGCATGAAAGAGAACACAGCTGACATACAGCTCACGCATATCCAGTTCCTGACGCTGCTGTACCCGTCCCGCGTTGAGGCGCGCATGATCATAATCATCCTCGGTCCTATGGCGCTGGCCTCCTCGGGGTTGTACTTCTGCACGCTGTCGGGCACGCGTATGGTTGGGAACACGGACATTCCCGTGCGCGACCTAGGCGACGCGATCCGCAATGTCCTCAACTCAACACTGCTGCTCATCTTCGGCCTCTCGCTGGCGATCTGGGGCTTCTTTGTGAACCGCAACCGCGCCTGGCGTCTGGACGGCGGCACGGCGGTCTTCGGTGCCGGGGCATTAGTCCTCGCCGTCGTGACGACCGCGTCCTCCTTCGTGGCAGTGAAGGAGGAGGGCATTCCCTGGCTGCAGCACCTGATCTGGGCAGCCGTGCTGTGGCAGACCTGGCTCGGATGGTGGTGGTGGGTCGGCGCCGGTATGGGTATCGGCGAGGTCGAAGACATCATGGAGCGCGCACTCAGGAAGCGGCGTAAGGCTGCCCGAAGAGCGCATAGACGAGACGTTATCAACGGCCCTCAGAAGAGACATCTCAGCGCCAAGGACGTGGTCAAGAACGGCACGAATGCGGTCGTGGGCTTCACGTCCTCTCTGCACCATCTCGTGAATTCATCTGGCTCGCACGGCAGTGGCGGATCCGAAAGCAGGCGAAGGCGCAACGCAGATCCCGACCGTGAGCCGGACATCGAGGAAGGTCTCGAGGGCATCGAGCTGGGCCCTGTCCGTATCCAGGAACCTGTCCGGTCCGAGGGATCAGGCAGCGGGTCAGGTGGAGGAGCGCACCCCAGCAGCAACTCCGAAACGTCATCCACCTCGCGGACGCCCAGTCTGCACCCGCCCAAGACCCTCTCCGAGCTCGTGGCGTACCCGACAACCTGGCTGCAAGTCTACTTCCGCCGCCTGCGGAAGGAGCACGAGGAGGCCGCGCGACGGCGCGCAGTCGAACAGGCGCAGAGGCGCTCTCGTGTCCCCGCGATCCATGGTGGCCAGCAGCCGCGTGTCCTAGACGAGCCCTCCGGATGGGGTCTTGGTGCCTACGGCCTTAGAGAAGCCGAGGAGTCGACCCGCAGGTTGCAGGAGGCGAACAGGCAGATACGGCAGGAGACCCTGCTGCACGCGAACTCGAAGGACTCGGACCCGAGCGGGAGCGAAGGAGAGGGGGACGAGCTGCGGCGCACGACCCGGCCTGGCAGCATGCGGAGCGCACGCAGTGCGCGTAGTCAGCAGGAATCTGCTGAGCGCACCGAGCGCGCCGAGCGCGCGGATCGGCTAGAGCGCGGCGCCGTCCCCGACGACGATGAGTTACGCGGCACCGAGTCCCGGCGCACGGAAGACACGCAGTTCACGCATGGCACGGGCGAGAGTGCCGAGACAGAGCTCAAGACCGAGGACGACGAGGAGGTCATTGGGGAACTTGTCGAAAGACCAGAGGAGAGGGGACAGTGGGAGGATATCTCTTCTGATGAGGAGCGGGGGAGAGAAAGGGAGGGGAGGAGGGAGGGGGATCGAGCGATCAACCCCGGGTGGAGCTGGTGGGGACCGCTCCGGGAGTGGAGACTCGTTGAGCGGAATACGTATTGAGGATATGTGTCGTGGTTAGAGCTGTTGTACCGTTTCTCGTATACATGAACAAATTAGTATCTCTTGCAGCGCGCGCAATAGGGGACGAAACGTAGGACGTAGTGATACAAAGGGCTGTTTATACATGTTCTACGGGCGATCGGCCCGCCGTGTTCCTTTCTACTCGGCGTGAAGAAGACGTTAGGGCATGTGATGTACGCTGCGCCAGCAGCGTTCCTTCTTAACTTTCTGATCATCGGAACCGCCGTAACGATCCGATGGTACTCGCCTGCACGCGGCCGGAGAGGGCGCAGCCCATCTCGTCGACGGCGACTTCGACGCCGACACTCTGCCCAGACGCTGTGCGGTGCCCATACTTAGTGCGCATCTCCTCGACGTGGCCGGAGCGGATCGGCGCGTGCAGGCTCTCGTTCCACGACACGCGGCGCTCGCTGCTGCTCCTGCTGACGGTGAGGTTGTACCGCAGGGCGTCACGTCGTTCTCCATGGTGGGACTCGCGCGACTCGGCTCGCTCGCGGGGCTCAGCACGCAGGTCCGAGGCGAGGTTCGGGCGTGACTCGCGTCGCGCCAGACGGCTGGCCTCAGGCTGCGCGCGCAGGACCGACTTGGCCGGCGCGGCCTGTGTAAAGGTGACAGCAGGCTTGGATTCGAACGCTTCGGGAAGCGGAGGTAACCACTCGATGTCCGTTTCGCTCGGCGGCGCGGATAGTTTCGGGCTGTGGCTGTCGACCGTCGGCGCGCTGCACAGCGACGGCACCGTTGAGGGCGTGGCTGAGACGGCAGAGGTCGTGTCGCTGCGTGTGCGCGCGCTCTGCGGCTGCTCACGCTCGCGCTCACGACGCTCGGGTACCTTAGACGCGGGCGTCTCGGCGAGCTTGCGCAGCGCTGTCGTGGACCGCGTGGACGGGAGCATGCTCCGGCGCTTGACGCTTGGTGTCGGGCCGGCAGCAGGCGCCGGGGCGAGCGAGCGGCGAGCGCCGAGCGCCTCTCGCGTTGCAGAGGTCGGAGGAGCCGAAGCCCGCTTGACCGGCGACGTGGCGAGGTTGCGGCTCGTCATTGAGCGTGGTGGGCCGCCGCTCTTCCGTTCACCAAGGACTGCGCTGCTCGCGCTCGGGCGCAGGCGGTGGCCACCCTCACGTTCCCGCTCCTGCGACTGCGCACTGTCCGATCGAGGCAGCACCGACAGCCGCCGCGTGCCTGTGCTGTTTGCGCGGGAGAGTAACGAAGACCGCTTCTCGCCCCGCTCTGCCAAGGTCGATTTGCGCCCATCAGTGGACTCGGGCTCGCCCCGCGAGTTCCGCGAGTCGGCACGCGACATGAGCGTCGACTGCCGGCGCACGCTCTGCATGCTCTCGGCGCGCGAAATGGCCGACGTGCGCGACGGCTGGTTGCGCTCGTTCGCCGCCTCGGCGCGCTCGTTACGCGGCGGAAGCATACTCTGCCGTCTCGTTAGGGTCGACTGTCGCCTAGCAGTGTCCGGTGCAGAGGATGACGGAATAGCAGACAGTCGACGGGAACTGGAGCTACTCGGGAGGGCGGACAGACGACGCATACCCTCGCTCGGCGGCAGCGTGCGCCTGCTTTCTGTTGTCGCTGGCGCCGACATGCGCGACGGGCCCGTGCCTAAGGCAAGGTCACGAGCCGAGGCACTGCGCGGGAAGCTGGGGGGGGCGCGCGACGCCGCGCCAGCACGCAGCACGTTAGACGGCGTCATGATCGACGTGCGGCGGCCAGTCGTGGGAGGCGCGGGCGGCCGATCCTTGCGCAGTGAGACGGGGACCTCATTGTCCTCAGGACGCTCCTTGCGAGGTGTTCGGACTGCGAGCGAACGCATCGACGAGACGCTGTTCAGGCGCGCGTGGCTGCGGGCACGAGCGAGCTCACGCTGCTGCTCGCGCTCGCGAAGCTGCTCCGTGATCGTGCGCGGCTCGAGCTGCTCGGTGAGGTTGCGCATGGAACTGCTCGGCGGGAGGGGCTTCGGTCGCAGACTGGCCGGCACCATTTCCTCCTCGCTGTCAATCGAGAGGTCGGCGAGATCGGGGCCCATGATGCTGTCCGTGCCGGGCAGACGCGACGCCTCCTGCTGCCGGTTCACGAGGCGGCCGAGGTCAACGGTGCGGTCGGTCTGGTTGGGGAGGTCAGACTGCTGGAAGCGAGGAGCCGAGGGCGTGGTGAAGCGAGTGGCTCTGGCGGACGGCAGAGGCGCGAGCGTGTCGCGCCGCTCTTGCGGCGGCGTCAGAGCAAAGCTCTTCGTGTCGAGGAGCGACGACTCCTTCAGCGGCGACTCGGACTCCTCGCGGATACGGCGGATAAAGGTCGACTTATCCATGATCGCGGCAGAGCGTTCGGGAACGTCGAGGTTGCGGTCGCTTAACAGGAAAGTGGGTGCGGAGGGGCTTGGGCTCGGGCTCATTCGCGCTTCAGACTCAGCCACGAGGGCCCTCAGGCTCTGGATACCCATCGTTTTCCTCCGGTTCGTGTTGGTAGTCACCGCAGTCTCCAGGACATCATAGGTACGGTCGCCGATCTCAGGAGGGTGAAACGTCGCATCGAGCATGGAAGCGTCGGGCGCACAGGGCGTCAGGAAGGGTGACGATCCGCGGCGAGCATGTCGGAGCGCGGGCGAGTCGAGGGCGTTCAGTCGCACTGTGGGTGACAAGCGCGCCTGGGCCGCTGGCGACTTGCGGAGCGAAAGGGGAATCTCCTTCTCCAGCCGCTCGCGGTAGCTCGAGTGCGAGCTGCGGCGTATGCTAGACGGGGTTGAGAACGACGACGCTCCTAAGCCACTGGGACCGCTGGTACTGCTGCGGCCGTTGGTGTTCGTGCTGGTCCGGAGAGCCTGAGCCGGCGTCGTCTGCAGCTGCTCCTCGACAATGTTCGAGTCGCCACTGTCCCGTCGAGAGTGGCGAAGGCTGTCGCGCAGACTCTGTCGCAGACTGTGCCGCAGACTGTCACGAAGGCTGTCGCGCAGGCTGTTGCGCAGGCTGTTGCGCAGACTGTTGCGAAGGCTGGACGACCGCTTCACGCTACCAGCCGTCGAGGAGCTGGGCTGGCCAACAGTCACAGAGGACGGGGTCGGCCCGCGACCCTCCAGTGCGTCGAGCGTCGGGGCGTGCGCTTCAGAGTAGTGGTTGTGCTGGGGAAGTGCCAGGGGGCTGGACACTCGGGGGTTGCTGTGAGCGCTGCTCGTGCCAGCACTCAGTCTTCGGTTCGGGGCGACCTCGTCGAGTGCCGAGTTGAGCTCGCGCATGTCGAGGCTGCGTTCTGTGCGCTCGCGAATGTCGCTGAGGTCGGGAACATGCACCGAGACGCCCTCTGACCACTTGAGGATATCGTGCGAGGACAATGAGACGTCGCCGCCGCCGACGAGGGCATCGACCATGCTGTCGTCGTGGTCGTCCATAGCGACCGCGGCGAGGGCTGCTTAGGGATGGAGAAGATACAGAGTCAAGTCGAAGTCGGAGGGGTGACCCCGTGTTGATGGCGGGGATGCTGGATGCAAAAGGTACAGTGGGATGCGGTGTTTATGTTTAATGCTGCTGCGAAGTTTGGATTCAGCGGGGAACGGTGAGGAACCGGGCTGCAGCGGAG
Organism: Trichosporon coremiiforme; assembly: GCA_039545355.1. NCBI lineage: Eukaryota > Fungi > Basidiomycota > Tremellomycetes > Trichosporonales > Trichosporonaceae > Trichosporon > Trichosporon coremiiforme. The sequence continues at coordinate 549,443 of BCJJ01000020.1, forward strand.
CCGGAGCTGTGACTGGGTGTGTGACTGCAGCAAAGATGTGGGAGGAAAACAAAGTTCAGTTCCTGTGTAGTGGGAGAGGACAAGTGGGCCAGTGGATAATCGAGGTCGCGAGCTCGAGTGAGCGCGTGAGAGCTCGGAGCCTAGTCGTGATTGAGGATTGAGGGCGTGTTCAGGTGTGTGTGTGAGTGTGTGCGAGTGTGTGCGAGTGTGTGCGAGTGTGTGCGAGTGTGGGAGGGCGCGTGAAAGTCAAAGGGAACAAAGTAAACAAAGGTTGGGCAGGGCGAAAGAACAAGGTAGGCGCACAGCACGGCACCCTTTGTGTGACCGCCGAGATCGCGCGTGTGCAGAGTGCACTGACAGAGAGTCAGGTTGTCGGCCGCAGCGACGTCGGTTTTGTCGAGGTGAGTGGAGTGGTGACGAGTAGAAAGGGCTGAAGGAAGGAAGGAAGGAAGGCGTCGAAGCAAGCAAGGGGGGTGACAGAAGGTTGGGTGTGTCGCAGGGAAGCAGTGAGGCGACCGTAGCCTAGCCCCCGTACACTGGCCGCCAAGGGCACAAGGGCAGGCGCGTCGCAGGCCGGGTCGTGTTTGGTTTCGTGCCGTAAACCGCGTTTTGACAACGAGCCAGCGAGCAAGCGCAGCGAGGGCGGCGCGGTATGCACTGTCTGTCCAGCTTCTTGCAGTCGATGCAATGGTACATACAGTATGGTAGCAAGACCGGCACAGCGGGTGGCCAAAATTTCAATGCATGAGTCTGTCTCGTCAGTGGCGAGAAGCACGGTCAGTCGCGCAGGCAACGAAGCAAGTGGGGGGACGCACGCACAGATGCCAGCGCCCCAGTCTCAGTGCACCACCACCCTCTCCACAGTACGCAGCGCCCGTCGCTCAGTCGAGACCAGTCTGACCAGTCTGTGGGCCGAGACTCGTCCAGGCAGAGAGCAGAATCAGCGGAGCGGACCCGTCTCGCGTCTCGGGCGTCCAGCAACGCCAGCCAGGGTCAGGACCTGCACAAACCACAACCCACAGCGCGTCAAACCGCAAGCAAACCGCAAGCATGAATTACTCATTTAGGAAGCCTTCAGGTCCTGCGTCTGGCGAATGCGGCTAACCTGTCCTGCCCATTTGCCGTCGCGTTTCAGATCACGACCAGAATAATCTTGCCCTCTCCGCTCGACTCCTTAGAAGCACCTGGCCGTCAAGTCGAGGTCAAGTCGAGAACAAAGTTCCGGCTCGACCTGACGTATCCCGACAAGAGCCCTCGCCGATTTACAACCTTGAACCTCATCTATCAACTGTGCCGTACGGCCCGCAAGCGTTTGTGTGGTCCGCCGACTCGCTCGACAAGCTGGCACCGCGGTCGCCTGAATGCGACCTTGCCACTGCTGCCGCGTTCCAAGCTGTCACCAGAGCTGTCACCATTGGTCTCGTCTCCTTCATTGCATCTCTCATCCGTCATTAATCCTACAATGCATTCATTCTACTTGGTCATGCTCGCTTCTCGGTCCATGACTCGCTGGTCGAGCTTGACGAGGATCACTGTGCGCTGCGGGTACTGGTCTGTCGACACGGTGTGCGCTGTGACTCGGGCCGGCTAGGTGATCAGTACTTGCTCCTGCACATGTCACTCACAACGTCAAGGCCGTCCAGGACTCCCTCCACGATTCCGGCTGTGAAGGCTTCGCAGCTCAGCTGCGACATGTCCTTCGGAATCGAAATGTGCTGTGTCAGAGGCGGCTGGTTCATCGTAATCATGTCTGGTGTCAGAAAGAAAAGCCTTCCTGGACCCACATTCATCCTCTCCCTCGACACTACGCTCGAGACCGTCTGCTGACCGCCCGAACGCGTACTTGTACACTTGCGTGTGCACAAACTGCAGAATGGGAATTAACCGGTGCTCTCTCCGCGGGTCCTGCAAGTTAGTTTTGTCGCGCAGACCACGCGCACCTTCATGCTCGACGACTGGGCGTTACGCAGCAGCAGCAGCGCGAGGATCCTGCTTCCGGCCTCATATCCGAGCGCCGTTAGCCTGAATAGTCAGTGATTGTTGTAACTGTGTGCTCACCTCTTCTCCAGATCAGCCACACTGTCCACTCTGGACTGGCTGTATGCCACAATCTCAGCGAACAAGAACGACCATGCCGACAAAGACACCTCTGCGCCCTTTGTCTTGTTCAGCGGCCGCTCCAGAATGTTCGCGCCTGCCGGAGGAAGGAGAGGCTGCTGCTGTCCGAGCCCGCTCTGCGGCCGGGGCGAGCCCCGTGAGTCGATCAAAGAACGGGGGACCTGGGAGACGGTGCTTGTCGAGGTGTTCGTGCTGTAAGCGTAGAGCGGCGGGTTCGGCCCGCTGCTGGACGGCGGTCTTGATGACGACATTGTTGGTGGGTGGACAAGAAGTGAATGATCGAGAGGTGTGACGTTGACGCTATCTCGGTATCGGCCATTTGCTTCCGTCATCCGAAACAGTCAGAAGATACCCGGAAACATGCATGTTCTAATAATTTATGATTTAAAAGGAAGCAGTAAACTGCGAGTCTCGCAGGCAGCCTTGACGGACTCGAGCAACACTGCAATGTAGACATCTCGCCGTTGTGTCGGGCCCGGCCCCTCGCGGCGGCGTTTCAGCCTACGGCCTATGTTCTGTCATTCTCCTCCGCAGTTCTGACGCCGCCCAGCGGAGCGACCTTGCTCCTTTCATAATACTTGGCTCGTCTCTCGGCTTGACTCTCGGTATGCTCAACCGATCGACAGAGTCCATGTGATTATGTGCATACTGCATGTGATTAAGTAGACCTCTATAAGAAAATGGAAATGTGCGCTACGCGCTCTATGATAGGACAGGGTAGGCGCCTGCTGTCCTGATGGTTGGCGATCGCTCGCCGCGAGCGACCATGCGACAGCCTCGCGACCTGACAGCCAAGCGAACGCTTCGCTCGGCTTGCTCAAAGCTTAGGCCGTCTCAATGTTCGGCGTAAACTTGGACTTGGCGCGGAGCCTCGGGCCCAACTTGATGAGCAGCAGGGGGACGGGCGTCATGGCGAGCGCAATGAAGCCGAGGAGGGACGAGGCCCACTGCGTGCCGAGCTTCTCGTACATCTGCGTCGCGAAGAGGGGGAATCCGGCTCCGAAGGCCGAACGCACGACTGTCGAGGCCGCCAGCGCACTGGCCGCCGCCCACAGGTACACGTCGACGATGTAGTTGAAGAGGGAGGTGTAGAGGCCGAGGACGCCGACGCCGAGCAGTCCGCCCGCGAGGACGGGCGAGATCCAGTGGATCGACGAGTAGCTCGTCCAACCGAACCAGAACATGGCGATGACGAGGCACCAGGACGCAATGACGCAGAGCTGCAGGCGCAGTTCCGGCGCAGGCATCAGCGGCGCAACACGCTTGCACTGCTTCTGGTAGCGCGGCTCCATGATCGTGACGTAGCCGATGCAGCAGATGACGCCGCCAGTGAAGAAGCCGAGGAACGCGAGACCGTTCTCGCCCGCGTTGAAGCCGTGGTTCTTGACGAAGACGAAGGGGAAGGCTTCGAAGAGAAGGTACACGACGCCGTACACGAAGGACATGTAGATGGTGATCGCGAGCAGCATCGGCTCGAGGAAGAGCATGATGAAGGGCTTCAGGATGATGTCGTTCACGCGCTGCTTGAGCGACGTCTCGTGCCGCTCGATCGGAGCGTACCACCTGTCGTCACCCGTCTCCTTGCGCAGGCGCTGGGCCTTCTTCTTCAGAATGACGGGGGCGTACGTCTCGGGCAACGTGAAGGTGATCAGAGCGAGGCAGGTGCCGGCGAAGATCGTAGTGACCCAGAAGACCCAGCGCCACGACGCACCGCCGACCGAAATGAAGCCGGCGATGATCGGGCCTAGCGACGGGCCGGCGAAGGGCGCAAGACCGAAGAGGGCCATCGCCCTTCCACGGTAGTCCGAGTCCCAGATGTCTGTGCAGTTAGTCACCGTGATCTGCAGTCTGTGGCACTTGTACTCACCAGCAAGCAGGGCACCGGAGTTGGTCAGCGGAGCGGCCGCAAAGGTGCCGGACAGGAAGCGGAAGATGAGGATGCCCGCCGTATTGGGCGCGAGCGCGCATCCGATTTGGAAGCCGACATAGAAGACAAACGACAGGATGGCGATCGGCCGCCGTCCGTAGATCTCAGAGAGGGGACCCCACAGGAGCGGTCCGAGGCAGTATCCGGCAACGAAGAGGGAGATGCAGAGAACGCCGACCTCGGTCCCGATATGGAACTGCTCCATCAGGTCGGTCATGATGCCCGACGGGGCACTGGACGCGAACGTCGAGTTCATCACGAGCAGCGAACCGAGGACCGTCAGGTACCACCTGAATCCGAGCGACCAGTTCTGTACGTCAGCGCGAGTTCTTCATCATCATCACCAGCAACAGCAGCAGCAGCAGCGGAGCCCCTCGTTACGACCGACGGCACCGATGCGGATAACGGGGATAGCGGGAACTGGCTCCGCACGCGGAGTGCGACGTCAGGAGAGGCTGGCCGGATCGGTGCACAGCCCTCGCTTAGATCGGCTGTGGCGTTCCACCCAGGGCCAGGGCCGCGCTGCAGGCTTCCAGCCGCGGTAGATCCGACCGTGCAAACTTGCTAGCCCATGTGAGCAGGCTGCTTGCGTGCTGCCCGCTCGGTCGGAGCGTGCTTGGGCATGTGCTAGCGCGACGATCGACCAGTGCCCACAGCCCCCATGCAGTGTACTGGACTCACCTTCGGGTTGATCTTCTCTCCGGGCTCGAACTTGACCGACCACGGGTCCGCGGCGATCTTCTGGCGCTCTTCCTCACGCTGCTCCGCCTCCTCGCGCGAGCGCACGGGCACGAGACCCTCCTCCTGGTCGATCGAGTCGGGGGACACACCACCGAACAGACTGGCGGCCGCCGGCTGGTGGCTAAGCGTGCGGTCCATGGTTCCAATGATGTGCGGGTGCTCGCCGCCGACGTAGATCGGGGTCTCGATCGAGCGGCTGCGAACGGGGCCGGCGGGTGCGGAACCGGGGTGGACGGCGGCGGAGGGGGAGGGAGGGGAGATGGGGTTGACAGGCGAGGTGCTCCGCGGCGACGTCCGTCCCGTCAGCCGGGACCAGGCGCTCTGCGTCCGCGCCGGCGCCGAGACGGGCTCCGGAGCGACGGGCGGAGGCGCAGAGGTATCGTGCTCGCCCTTCTCGTTCAGGACTGAGGTCTTCTCCTTTGGCGAACTGTCGGCGGAGGCGATGAGCGTCTCCCCCGTCTGCCGCGACATGCGGTCAGTGAGGTCGCCCTTCTCCATGCGGTCTACGGCGTCTCTCTTCTCCATGATGCAGTGAGGATATGAATTGGTTCTAGTCGATACAGTCGGAGCAGGTGGCCGCTCTTGCGGAATGGGTGTGACCGAAGAGGAATGTGTGCGTGCGATGTGATCAGTCAAGCGGCGTCTAAGGCGGCGTCGGAGGTAGTGTGAGTCGAGTCGCGGAGAGTGAGTCGAGTGAGTGCTTCGGTGCCGAGTTTGGAATATGAGTGGAGCGGCAAAGCGATGGCAGCGTTAGCAGAGACTGTGATCGGAAAGATTTGACGGGGGGGTGCGGCGGCATGGAGCATAAATATTTATTGCACCACAGCGGGCCTCGGCTTGGTCGGTGCGGGACATGCGGGTGGTGCAATGTTTTCACGGAGGGAGCGGAGGGAAGCTTATCCAAGACGGGACAGCTGATGTCTCAGGTCCCCCTGTTGGTCCTCGGGCGCTGCAGCGTCGGACATCAGGGGCAGCCGGGGCTGTATCGGTTAGCTCGGAGGGTTCCCCTTTGTAATCACAGGTGAGTCTGATTTATCCGGCTAGATTAGTGGTATTTATAACTGCCTAGTCGGGCTTCTTTGTCAGCGACCAACCACAGCGCACACAGACTGCGCCATCCGCATGACCTCACACTTTACATTCGTCCGCATGATTGGCCGGCCCCGCCGTGCCTCCGTTCAACGGACGGTTCACGGACGGCTGCTCCTGGTGCCTCGGAGCTGACCGAGGAGTCCGCAGCACGAAATTTCTGATGCGGTCAGCAGCTCATTCATCATCAATGACGCCAGCGGCTCGACACTCCTCATCACGCACATCCCAGTCCGTTCCAGGCCCTTCGCCGCCCAAGCATAAGCGCCCTAAGCGCCTTGTCGCATCGGAGATCAGCGAACGGATCGAACGGACTCGCAACACGTACAGCGGCGTTCAACCATCGGCCGTTGTCACCCGTCACTACTCCCCCATTGCCGCTCAATAGATCCGTCTGCATTCTCCGGTCGACAGCACCCCCTGGTTCGTGACACATGTATATACATCACTAAAGGACTAGAACTCTCGTCGTGACTGCCGACAGAGGAATGCATCTAGTTTCAGGGTGCATGTTGCACTGCTTCCGGACTCCGGACTCTCGACTTCCTTTTCTTTGTCTCAGGTCGTGCGAGTCGAGGACCGATCACTGCGTCGTCGGCAGCTTCTCGTAGTGACCCCAGTTCTCGAGATTGCGGCGGAGCTTCTCACGTCCGCCGCGGTAGAAGTACACGTACGCGCCGACCGGGGCCACAACAAACAGCACTAGGAGGGCGAAGTACTTCCAGGGGTTGGAGAGGGTCGAGTAGTCCTCCTCCTCCGAGTCAAGCTCGACGGGGGTGTCGTGCATGCCCTCGAGGGATTGATCGCCTTCACGTAGTCCTCGTCGCCCTCGGGAGTCAGGCTGCGGGGGATATTGCGGTTGTCCAGTGCGGAGGTGCGGAATGGAGGCGTTGCGCCAAGATTGGTTTGACGCGGGAGCCGTAACGTTTGGTGTTCAAGCGCGGTATGCGTGTGCCAGTGGTCAGGCATGTCGGGCCAGACACAGTTCATTTGCAGGTCGATAGGCGATCATGCGGCCGAAAGAGCGAAGTGCAGCGTGCACGGTCAGCAAACAGACGTGACACGTGTCGCCCAGTAACGTTGAGATAACAGATTGTGATGTGCCGTTCCAGGTGTTCCAAATATTGATAAAGATTAAAGATAGTAGCGAGAGTTGCGTGCGAGATGGGGTAATGTGCATACGTCAGAATCTACCCTACAGCTCAGCACGAAGAGGTACCTGGTTGCCATTGTCATCAATTTCGTGCTCGATCTCGAGCTGCGCGGGTCTGTTAGCGGAAGCTCTTGCAGTAACAGGGCAAACTCACCTCTCCGGAGTCAACAATGGTGACGGGCTCAACGGGGCGGTCGCCAGAGCCCTTCTTGACGTCCTCGATCGCGTGGACAATGTCCATGCCCTCGAGGACGTGGCCGAAGACAACGTGGCGGCCGTCGAGCCAGCTGGTCTTGACAGTGCAGATGAAGAACTGGGAACCGTTCGTGTCACGGCCGGCGTTGGCCATAGCTGCGGTGTTGTTAGAGAGGCAGACTCCACACAACCAGAGCATCTACTCACAGAGGACACCGGGACCAGTGTGCTTCAGCTTGAAGTTCTCGTCGGCGAACTTGTTGCCGTAGATCGACTTGCCGCCGCGGCCGTCGCCAGAGGTGAAGTCACCACCCTGGATCCTGCCGGTTAGCTAACGTCCAACTAGAGCTAGCTCGGATACTCACATGAAGTCCTTGATGACACGGTGGAAGCTGGAGCCCTTGTAGCCGAAGCCGAGGTCAGTGCCGTCGGCCTTCTTGCCAGTCGCGAGGGCGCGGAAGTTCTCAGCCGTCTTGGGGGTGGTCCTGCATGTCAGCTATGTGGTCCCATCTGCAAGCCAAGCTGGCGGAGGCGGGCCATGGACATGTGCCCGCAGCGCCTGCAAGCGAACCGCCCTTACGCTTCAAGCACAGCGAGCTAGGCAACCCGCCGCATCAAAGAGAAATCGCAGGAGCTCATTCGTGCTGTCTGCTCCGCCTGTCCACACTCACTTGCCGTAGAGGCCCATGACGACACGGCCCATGGGCTTACCACCATGCTCAATGTCGAAGTAGACCTTGTTGGTGATGATGGGGCCCTTGGCAGCCTGGGCAGGCACCAGGAAGAAGGCGAAGGTCAAGATGACCGCAAAGAAGGGAAGGAGGGAAAGGCGAGCCATCTTGCTGTTCTGTCGATTGCTCGATGGACAAAGAGAAACTCAAGAGGGTGCAATGTCGCTCAAGCTGGGTCACACTGCACGCTGCCGCGTACGTGTGACCTCCACGTCTCGATCGAGGCTCCTGAGTGGGTGAGCGTGCGCCTATTCACGGCCGACATGAAAGGAGGGTCGCAACGCGTCATCGATTCCATGCCTATTTTGAGCCTCATTTGGGGCGCCTACGCGGCGTTCACCAGGACCTGAGCGCGACGCGTCCAGTCGCGAAAGTCATGTCCGCTCCTTGACATTTGCCACCAGCCACCATACAAGTCGCGCAAGCATGGACGACACCGCCGACCCGCTGCTTTCCTTCTTCTCGCCGAAAGAGGCCGCACAGGAGAACATCCTGTACTCCATCCTAGGTGCTGAGCCGAGCGCGTCGCATGAGCAGCTCAAGAAGGCGTACCGTTTGAAGGCTCTCCGTTGCCATCCGGACAAGCACGCGGGCAAGGGCCCTAAGGAGGTCGAGCGCCTGAAGCACGAGTTCCAGCAGGTCGGCTTCGCATGGGCTGTTCTCAGCGATGAGAAGAGGAAGAAGAGGTGAGTCGTCTTGCGACGACTGAGCTGGCATTGGACGTTTCAGCTGACATCAGGTACGACTCGACCGGGCGCACCGACGAGATCAAGTTTGACGAGGTGTCGTGGGACGACTACTTCGCGGACCTGTTCGACAGAGTGGACAGGAAGATCCTCGACGACGACCGGAAGAAGTATCAGGGGTCTGCCGAGGAGCTGGAGGACCTTATCGAAGCGTACGAGGGAACGCAGGGCGACCTGGCCAAGATCATGGAGCGCATCCCGCACTCGACGCACTCGGATGAGAAACGTTTCGTCAAGCTGCTGAACGGCCAGATTGCCGATGGTGCTATCAAGGAGACGAAGGCGTGGCGCTCGTCCTCGAAGGACGGTAAGGCGGCCGCGAAGCGCAAGGCAAAACAGGAGAAGGAGGCCGAGGCGGCCGAGAAGCAGGCCAAGGAGCTCGGCGTATGGGACGAGTTCTTCGGCGACGGCAAGAAGGGCAAGCGGAAACGCGACGCTGCCGGAGGTAGCGACGAGGTGAGTTTTCCAGGATCGCTGAAAGCTAACGTACAGGCATCGCTCGCGGCTCTGATCCAGAAGCGCCAGGTCGGCCGCGCGAATGTCTTCTCAGCGCTCGAGGCCAAGTACGCGTCGTTCGAGTCATACGAGGAGGAGATCGAGATAGAGTACTCGACTTCCTCGGGCAAGTCGACGAAGGGCAAGAAGGGCAAGGGCAAAAAGGCGCAGGACGAGGATCCGCTCGCCGATGCCGACTTTGAAGCCCTGCAGGCCAAGATGTTCGGCGGCAAGAAGCAGAAGGCGAAGAACACTCATGCTGAGCTCGACGACCTTGACGACGACGCGTTCGCCGCTCTCCAGGCCAAGATGTTCGGAAACAAGAAGGCGAAGAAGTAGACACCTTGTCACCACATGTTGTAACATAATGCACCTGAGTTCTAGATGTGTGCGAACTCGCAGCATTCCGCATCGGGGGCTTCGGCGTTGACAGGGAGGATGCGGTGTGCGGACCTTCCCCGGGTCAGGCGTGGTGCGACGAGGGACACCACCGCGCTGCCTCAGACTGTCCGGAATGGCAGCTCAGCCCTCCCGCCTCCAGCACAGCAGAGGACGGCGCCAAGATGCACACTCACCCCAACAACTCACATGTGCCAGACACTCGGACCAGTTGGTGCCAGTTGTGCCAGTTGTGACTCCGCGCCTCGTAGCATGTACCCCATAGCTTCTCGTCGAGGACGGTATATAAGATCATCGAGCTCGGCATTGTCTTGTCTGTTTTACCCAACCCAGCTCCACTAACTAGACTGACTAGGCTGCCGCGACTCACTCCACTCTGCTTCATACCACCGACCTACGCAACAGGAACGCCTACAACAGCATGTCCAGCCATGGCCCCCTCGTCCTCCCACTCCTTATCCTCCTCCTCCCAGCCCCAGCAGTGACGGCAGGTGACCGGGCCTCAATCCCAGCGCTGGGGACGGATAAACGTAAGCACGTTTTCTAGTGGATGGAGCGGTGTGAACCGTCAGCGTCGACTAGTTGAGAACCTTACGACACGGTGGAGTCTGGTGGCAAGGCAACTGTGAGATTTCTTCCCAGCTGACAGACATATCAGAGAACAACAGCCTCCTCCTCTTCACGTTGCACACTTCATACCCGTCGCTCGCTAGCTGTTCCTCACTGCCGACGACCGCCTCATCCCAACCCAATCACAGCTTTACCCCTCATCACCCGGCTGGGCTCGGTCACCTACGGTCGTTACCACCCTCCCTCGCCGTTTCAGGCCGAACACGCCGCCTGTTGCCGTCATCTACCATCAAGCACTGCACCATGACTCGGCTCTTCCTACATCCAAGGTCTCGGAGGCCCCCCAATCCGCCCTCGGAGCCTTTTCTTCCAGCTCCAACCACACCGAACAGCTCTCGGTCGTTCGCCTAGATGACGCCGACGTTGCACCGCTCCTCACCACCCAGCACATCATCATACCACAATAGCCCCTCAGAACTGCGTTCTACGAGCTGAACGATGGAACTCCGTACCTCTATCCCTGGCACCTCATTTCGGCGCTGCGACAATGAGACCTTGGTTGATCGGGTGTCCGCTCGGAGACGTGCGATTAACTAGGTACCAGGCATGCGCCCCTAAGCCGATGAGCATCTCTGAGTCATGCGGTCAGTAGAGCTTCAGAGCATAAGTCAGTTGGCAGAGGACATTGTGCGTTGTTCAAAGATCGCTGAATCCGGCAGACAGAAACGTGTGGACCACCAGGACCGGGCTGATCGGCGAGCTCCGGCCGCAACACACGGAAGCAATGACGTACGGTGTGTCGCGTCGTCCATGTGCCCTCCGCACAGTTATGCTTCGAGTGCTTGCTCGACCATTGCTGCGCTATCACCGTCTCTCCTCTGCTCTCATCGCCGCTCGCTCACCAGCACGCACATCTCCCAACATTCCCTGCTTTCGGCTTTATACCCCCTCCCCTCCTCCGACTCAACGCAACAGGATGCCCCTCCAGAAACAGGAGACGGGCGCGTTCCAGCCGTCCCAGGCTTTCGACGATCAGATGATGAAGGTCTCGGACATTCACACTATCCAGTGAGGCTCGAGGAGGAGATGGCGAGCTGACAGAGTCAGCTACTGGCAGGCTGGTAACCCCAAGGGCAAGCCTGGTGAGTTTACTTATCCGGAGACAGTAACTGACAGCAGTCGTCTTCCTGTAAGTGTCTTCCTCGCTGCGCAGCGAGGTGGTGGGCCCGTCCTTCCTCGGGAGACCTGCCTGTGGGCCGTGTTTGGCTACCGTCCGATGCAAAGGATCGGTTTAAAGCCCAGCTCTGGTGACCAGCTACAGCGCATTTATTTGCAAGTGACGTCGTGCGACTGCCTCCAGGAGGCACCCGGGGGCTCTGCACTACAATGCAGGCCAGGAGTCACCCTCTATCGCGCACATGTCGAAGGCGCAACGCATCGAAGAGGCTTCTGCAAGGTTTCGGGTAAGCTAACGGCAGGCACGGCGGACCCGGCGGCGGCACCTCGCCCGGCGACACCATCTACTTCGACCCGAAGGTCTACCGCATCATTCTGATCGACCAGCGTGGCGCGGGGAAGAGTGAACCGTGAGCTAGACGGGGTGAGTCGTCAGCTGACATCAGGACGGCCGACCTGAGGGAGAACACTACCTGGGACCTCGTCGCCGACATTGAGCGCGTGCGCGAGAAGCTTGGCATTGAGAAGTGGCTTGTGTTCGGTGGATCGTGGTGGGTACCATCAGCTTAAGTGTTGTGCTTGCAAAGCTGACCTAACAGGGGCTCGACTCTCTCGCTGGCGTACTCGCAGACGCACCCTGACCGCTGTGCTGCGCTCGTCCTCCGCGGCATCTTCCTCCTTCGCCGTTCAGAGCTCGAGTGGTTCTATCAGGACGGAGCATCTCGTAAGCTTCATTGCCACGTATGAGCTGACCACCAGACATCTGGCCTGACGCATGGGAGCCGTACCTCAACCAGATTCCTGAGGCGGAGCGCGGAGATCTGATCTCTGCCTACTACAAGCAGCTGACCCAGCCGGACGAGCAGAAGAGCCTGCAGGCTGCCAAGGCGTGGGCCACCTGGGAGGAGAGCACGAGCAAGTTGTACCAGGATCCGGCGATGGTTGCTCTCGCTGACAACGACGCCAAGTGGGCTCGGTGAGTTAGGGGGCATGGACCATCAACTGACGGCAGCGCCTTCGCGAGCATCGAGTGCCACTACTTTGTCAACGGCGGCTTTTTCCCCGAAGGCCACCTCATCTCGGAGCCCCAGCTGGCCAAGATGTGAGTTGTCGGCCTCACCGTTCCCTGTAGCTAACAGTAGCCGTCACCTCCCCTGTGTTGTTGTCCAGGGTCGCTACGACTGTGTCTGTCCGGTGAGTAGCGGGTCACTGACCCAAAGAGAGGTGCGAGGGGGCATGTGTTTATTGTTCCGACGACTCGCTCTGTCTCGCCCCGAGCCGCCTCCGCACTCGCCCCCGCGGTCTGTGAATTGTGGCTCCATGGCGCTGCGGTCGTGCGAGCAAAACAACGGAGCGAGCCAGTCAAGTCGCGAGGAGCGACAGGAATGCTTGTTCCTCGCAACATCAAGTGACTGGCCGACATCCGGAATATGGTTGTTTGGAACCGTGCCTTCTGATTGTTCTATTATTGTGCTGACTGGGTGCAGACGCGTTCGGCCTGGGACCTCAAGAAGGCGTGGGGCGAGGGTCTGCGCCTGGAGATCGTGGACGACGCTGGTCACTCTGCCCACGAGCCGGGAATCACTCGTCTGCTCGTCGAGGCGACGAACGAGATGGCCAAGAAGCTCGACTGGTAGGCAAGTCATAGGAGCCGGCCGCAGATTTTCATAGAGCATTGCAGGGCTCGCCGAGATGAAGATATAGAAGGCAGCGGTAGCGTCGGAGCAAGGTATGTCCGACGCCTTGGCGCGATCTGAGGCGTGCGTGTGTGCGTCGAGCCAGTCGCGAGCCACAACACGAGCTCGAGCCGTTGTCGCCGGCGAAGGCCGAGACGGAGGAAGGGTTGCTGGGTGCGATGACGGAGGCTGAGTGGTTGTTTGTGCAAAGGCACGGGCCGCGGCGTTCTCGCGTGGTTTGGGTCCGGTGGTGGCGCAGACGGTTCTGGCACTGACGGATGACTCGCACAAGGCACAGCGACATTTCGCTTCCAGGAAAGCCAGGACAGCCTGAATACAGTCAGGGCGCGGCGCGGCGCGGCTCGTTTGGTTCCAGACTGCTATTTGCGCAGCCGTGCAGCCGGTCGCGGAGATGTTGTCCAGGTGATGGGGAGGGAGCAATCTGGCCGTTTGGCTGAGTGATGAATGCAGGCGGTGGAAACGTAGGCTGGGCTTGGCGCCTGTCATTGTGACGACTACCGCCGTCGGGCCACTGACGAGGGCTGGGCTGACGAGTGAGTGACGTGCGGTGTCTGTCATTCCGACGTCATTTCGCTCGCGATCGCGAACGTACGTTGCTGCAGCCGAAGCGACGAAGGGACGTCAGACAGTTGATGGGAGAGGGTCTGAAGCTTCTGGGGCTTCTGGGACTTCTGACGCTCCCCGACGGTGCGGTTAACAGCGGCACGGCAAGTGATACGGCAGTCCGCGAGTTGTGGACCAGTCAGCGTCAGCGCAGCATTCATTCAGCAATGTCGGAACCGTCTCCCGGGACGGGGGACGGGGGACGGGGGCCCGGTTACACGGGCCAAAGAGCTGCAGCGCTTGCAAGCTGCCCCTTGTGCTGCAGAATGCACGGAACAGATCCAAGTGTTTCCGAGCCTGCCTGAGGCTGCACCGTCTCGGCAGTGCTGCAGTGCTGGACGTGCTGGACGTGCTGGACGTGCTGTACCGTGTGCATCAGCGTGGGTGACTGCAAGGGGTTATGACGACCTGGTTGAACTTTGGTTTGACTGGAGTCAGCCTTTGTCCTTGGGCCGAGGGCAGGGGACGAGAGGACGAGATGACAAGATGACGAGATGACGGCTAGGGCGGGGCAGTTTCACCAGAAACGTATCGGTGCCTGGCTCCACGCCAAGGATGGCCCAGGCACGGCACAAGGCACAGGGGTGCCGGGCCCTGCGTCGCAGTCGAGTCGGCGCAGGCGGCGCAGTCGCTGTGGTGCGTGCACAGTCCTCTTTAGGTATGCACACGCATAACAAACAACAAACAACAGACAGCAGATGGCCTCGGCGCAGCCTGCACTTTTCGCCGTCTTCCGATACACGGACGAGGTGCAACCAAGTGACGTCCGGCGCTTTCGCCGTATGTCGGTCGCTGTAAAGGATGAGTCACCGGCCAGCCAGTGGGGGGCACCGAGGGCCGGGCTCCTGAGTGGCCCGAGTGTCCTGGGTGTCTGCGGATTGCAGATTGCAGATTGCAGATTACGAGTCGCGCGAGTTGGGAGGCGCAGCCGCAGTCGGCCAGTTGGGCTTACCGATTCGTCCGCAGTCGGTCCTCTGTTCTGGACAGGAAACATGCATCGCAGCGCAGTCCCCAACGGACAGCAGAGGCAGAACTAGCAGAGCTAGCAGAGGAGACTAACGTCGACGCCAGTGCAGCCGGCCTACGGAGGTTTACACCCCGATTAGCTCAGCGCAAAGAGAAGGAAGGGTACGCAGCCCCCCGCCCCTCGGCCAAGACTCACCAGTCAGATTCGAGTCGCGTCCCTCTCGTCCGCCGCCGCGGGGCCGCACATGGCTGATGGCTTCATCATGCCAACTTTATCGCCCTGCCCAAGCCTGACAAGCCTCAACAAGCCTGTTTAAGCCTGGGCAAGCCTTGGCTTGGTCTTGGGCATGGCTCATCTTCCCACCTGGCTATTTTCAGTCTAGTCGCGTCTTCTTGTCCCCTGTCGACATTGCCATTGTCCTTCCTCCTCCTCACGTCCTCACCATCACGAGTCGACTTTGGGTCACTCACGACAGCGACAACAACCGACACCACTCTGGCGACCACGCGAGACCAGCCGACATAGTGCAAACTTTAGCCCGTCCCGGACCTCTAGACTCTACTCCGAACAACGGCTAATCGTCATCTGCCCCGCATTCAGCGCCAAGGAGCCAGAACATATATCCCCGCAACCGGACCGCCGCCCTACCCCCGCCGCGACACCACCACCAAACATTACTTGCGATCAACGTTCGTCGCTCCTCTTCCTCTCCATCTCTTCGTCTCTCTTACATCGAGCACCTGTCAAGCCAGCCCCATCGACGGGGTTTCCGTCACTCACGATGACTGGGCTCAGCATACCGGGCCGCTGGCGCGAGTCGTCGGCGTCTCATCACGCGTCCCCACCAACGGCAGCAGCCGAGTCTGCGTCACCCGTGCATATTTTCTCCACCACGCCGCCGTCGCCGCACTCCATGGCCCCGATGGCCCACGACGAAAACGAGCCGACGTCAAGTGGAAGCTCCATCGAGGCAAGCGTCGGCACACCGGCATGCATGTCGCCCAACTCGCCCATGTACTCGTCCAACGACGGGTTCCTCGACGCCCCGCCCGCGATTACCCTTGGCCCCGCTGTGCCCCCGCTCCCCTCGGTCGTTACCAGCGGAATACCGTCGCGCCACGACGGCGCCGAGTCCACCCCGTCCCCGGTCGGCAGCAAGACCTCGTCCTTCTTCGCGACGAGCCAGTGTGACACCCCGCCCCCAGCTCCCCGACTAGCACCCCCGGCGCCCTCCCCATTGTCGCTGTCGCGCGCGTCGTCGCTGCGCGCGCGGGCGCTCCCCAATCTCCCGTCCCCAACACAGGTGTACGACCATGTTGAGACCCCGGCCGAACTGTCGCAGTTAGCCCCGTTACACCAGTCGCCGAGCCTCGCGCCAACCTGGGTCCCTCCCCGCCCCCCGCACGCGGACCACATCGAGATGCGCCTGTTCCCAGACGCCGAGCACCTCCTCGGCGAAGGTCGGTACGCCCGGGTCTACCTCGCGTCGTACCGGCACCACGACGATGAGTGGGAGTCCAAGTGGCGCCTGTGTGCTGCCAAGCGATTGGCCGCCGATCGCGAGAGTCAGACGATGGGCCTCCGGGAGGCATTCTTCCTGAACCGTCTGAGCGGCCCGCCGAGTGGACGCAAGGGCTCGCTGTCGCGCCGCTCCAATAAAGGGCGCGTGTTCATCGTCAAGCTCATCGCAGTCAAGGAGGACGACGAGGACGCGCCCGCCAATGCCGTCCCGATCCTGCCGCCCTCGCCGACGCCCGTTCGCAAACGCAGCAGCACGATCTACGCCGGCGGCCGCGAGGGCCCAGAGCACGCCATCGGCCACGCCCAAACGCCGAGCCTCCCCGGCGCCCTCGAGCTTGAGAAGCCGCCGAGCCCCCGCCGCCTCGTCCTGCTGCTGGAGCACGTACCGCTCGGCTCCGTCGACCGCATGCTGCGCACCGAGCCGGGCCTCGTCGGCGAGCGCCTCTGGGGCCGGTGGGCGCGCGAGGCGGCTGAGGCGCTCGAATGGGTCCACAGCCGCGGCGTCGTGCATGCCGACATCAAGCCGAGCAACATTCTCGTGAGTCATGCAATCTGCTTCTGGGATTTTAGCTGACGTAACAGCTCACGTCTGACCTGCACCTGCGCCTGTCTGACTTTGGGTCCTCGCTGCTGATCCACCCCTCGTCTCCACCGACCGACGGCGTCGGGCTCGGCACGCTCCCTTTCAGCGCACCAGAGCTCGTGGACCCGAACGCCTCATTCTCGTTCCCTATTGACGTCTTCGCCCTCGGCGCGTCCCTCTACCAGATGATCACTGGTCGGGAGCCGTACCGCGGCTCGCGTCCCATCGAGATGATGCACCACGTGCGCAACGGCATCCTCTGGGACTGGGAGGAGCGCCAGCGCCTGAAGCGGGTCGGCGAGCACTCAGCAAGCTCCTCCCCTTATCCCAGCGGACACAGCTGGCGCGCTGAGCCCGTGCCGGCCGTCGAGGTCCGGCGCGCGATCAGCCTGCGCGCGCCAGGCGGCACGCCGTCTCCGCACAAGCGTTTCCCGTCTGGAGACCACACCCAGACCTTCGGCAGCGGCGGCTCGCTGTCCGCGGAGAGTCTCTCGAGCTCCCCAGGCGGTATCAAGTCCTGGGCAGCCTGGGCGAATGGCACGCGGCAAGACGCAGTCGACAAGCTTCTTGAGGATAAGGGCGACAAGGGCTTCAGTCCTCTCCGCAGGAGGGCTGGAAACGAGATCGCGCGCAAGGCGTCTATCCGCAGTGCGCGAAGCGTGTTCAGCAACCAGCGCAGCAGCCCCGAGTCCTCGCCCGAAAGCACAAGCCGGCGCCGTATGCCCTCCGAGAGGCCGAGCAGTACTGCGGCTCTGCGCGCGATTACGGACCTCGCCATCGATGGCGAGGACAGGAGAAAGGACTCCTATGATGATCGGGCTTACGCCGACGGATCACCCGCTATGCACTTCCTTGGAGGCGGGCGCGTGCCCGATGACGTGAGGGATGTGCTCCGCGCTATGCTCGATCCGAATGCGGCTGAGCGCCCGAGTGTAGGGGACGTGTTGACGGCATGGGATGAGTTGAAGGTGGGCGTGTAAGGCGAGCGACAGCGAGCCGCGCGCTCCTCCCTCTACCTCGCTCCTTCTCGCTTATCTCCGTGGCCCCTCCTACCACCTCGACCCCTCCCACGACCCTCGCTCACCAGCGATCGCTCACCAGCGAACCCCCCATCTCCACACCAAACTACCAGCGACCGCCAACCCAGCGACGCAACGACCCACCCAACCAACGAACCGACTCGAGCGGGATTCGAGAAACCACCTAATCACCGTTCCGAATCCAAAGAGTTGTCTGTATCCCCCTACACCGAGTGTTGTATGTCTCGCAAAGTATGTGTACATCTAGATAAATACAACAATAGCAGTATGAATGCCATGTAGCGAATGACGCGAGCGAAGCAAGCCGTGAGTCGGGACAGCACGTGCGAGCTGAACGAGATGGCACACTAGCCCTGGCCGCGTGCTGGTCACGAGGGCGAGAGTCGGGCTCGGTGAAAGAGAGATGGAGAGGGGGGAAGGAGGGATGAGGCTAGAAACCAAAGATATCGTCCATGGCGTCCTTCTTCTTTTTCTTGAGCTTGTCGGTCTTCTTCTTCTTCTCCTTCGCTGGCTTGGCGTCACCCTGCTTGGGAGAGGAGACGTCGGCCAATTTCGACTTCTTGGGCTTCTTGGGCTCGGAGAAGATATCGTCGAGCGAGTTGGCCCCGGGCTTCTTCTCCGTCGGACGAGCGGGAGAGTCGGGAAGAGCAGCCTCAGCAGCCTTCTTCTTTTTCGGCTTGTCGAGCTTAGCGGAGAAGATATCGTCAAGAGCGTCGGCCGTGTTCTTTCTCGGCTTGGAGATCGAGGAGGAGAAGATATCGTCCATGTCGCTCTTCTTCTTCTTCTTCTTGACTTTGACGGGCTCGGGGTCCGGTGACGACTCGTCGAACTCAGACTCGGGTTCCGGCTGCGGCCGTTTCTTCTCCGACTTCGGCTTCGGGCTCGCCATCGGCGTCTCGTCCGGCGTCTCCGTGGAGAGCAGCGCCTCGCGACTTATAACCTCGCCCACGTCCCCCATCCCACTTCCCGTGCCCGCTGCATCCCCTCCTTTCCCTTGCATCCCTCCTTCCAAGCCAAACTCCACAATCTCCCTTGGCGCATCCAAACCCCTCCTCCTCGGCGCAGCTTCAGCGAGAAAGGCAGTATCCCTCGTCTCCGCGCCGCTGAGGACTTGGCCCAAGTTCAAGCCTAGAAGCGGGCACAAATGCACGCACACAGCGAATAAGCGGCCGTAGCTCGAAATCAACATGGTTTGCAGCGGGACGAAGTGGTGCAGGGCCAGCATCTGCCCCGTGATGTCTGCTGCCAGCAGTAAGGCTCGCAGAAACTGTTGTCAGCTGTGACACTCAAAACAGCCGATACGCACGCGCTTGATCAATTCCCTCAGTCGCTCTTCCCCCTCTTCTCCACCTTGGACCGCGTCGTCTTTGCAGCCTGGAGGAGGAGCGAGGGGCGTCATCGGCGTCATGGTCCCGGACTTGAGACCGGGAGTCGCCGGCGAAGTGACACCGGTGCCCGGCGTGTCGGAGCATGCTGCGTATTGTCTAATCACGAGTCGAGTCATACGGAGCACAGCCTCGAGACGACGCAGGAAGAGTTGATGCCGGTGCTGGTCCTTTGAGCGCTCGTAGAGAGAGTGAAGGAGGGAGTACTCGGTCGCGAGGTGGGCGCGCACCGAACTGTGACCTG
The DNA here is from genome assembly GCA_039545355.1 of Trichosporon coremiiforme. Classification (NCBI taxonomy): domain Eukaryota; kingdom Fungi; phylum Basidiomycota; class Tremellomycetes; order Trichosporonales; family Trichosporonaceae; genus Trichosporon; species Trichosporon coremiiforme. Next base: position 568,823 of record BCJJ01000020.1, read on the forward strand.
AGACCATCCTGCTATTCCCTTTCGTCACACTGCAAAGTCGGTGAGCGAGAGCAAAGTCGAGGCAACGATGGACAGGCAGAGAGGGACGAGGGACGACAGAGAGGGACGAGGGACGACAGAGTGGAGGTCGAGCGTCGAGCGTCATGGCTCGTTGAAATTCTGGTGGAGGCGACCTCCACTCGCGCGTCGAGGGTCTTGCTCGCGTCCACTCCACTCTTTGTCTTCGCTTGGCCCTTGGCCATTCTCAGCCTCAGTTCTGCATCCCTGCGAGTGTGACAAGTCAAGAGCTAATCGAGGGCATTGACACACAAGCTCTGAGAGCAGACTGGACGAGATCGATGGCATCCATGTCCGCGTGCAGCCTTTCCTTCCGCCAGCAGCCCGTGAATCGCGCATACGGCCGTACCAGCAACCCGTCCTCTCGTACATGACGGCACAACGGAATGGCGGCCAGTCCTGCTTCCCGCTGTCTCTGCTCTGGGTAACCTGATTCGGACGCAGAGTACGCAGAGTACACAGACTACGCAGTAGGCAGCCTGACCCTCAGGGAGCAGGGGACAGACAGGGTTAATGGCCCGATTCCTGTGTATTCCTGCGTTTCCTGTTGAATATCGACTAGTGCTCGAGCTAGTGAGAGTGTGAAAGAGTGTGGAAGAGTATGAATAGTGGCAGCATGAGACCGCCGAGGAGTGCCCGAAAAGCGTCTAGCCAGATCTCGCATCGCCCTGCAGGTGACACTGTGCTTCTGGAGGCGGCGAGGGTGTGTTCTGAAGGGTAAGAGTTAGGACAGCATGAGGGTGAAGAGGGAGGGAGAGGGCAACATGGGGGGAGAGAGTGAGGGTGGACTTTGGTGGACTCCCTGGACCTTGCTCGGAGCTCGGACTCGGTCCCGTTTCTGCGGCTTCGAGGTTCGCCTGACGGCCCACTCACTACTCTGCACGGCCAAGCCAACGAGCCAGCGGCTTCCGCGTTAAAGGCAATTAAGCATCCCCGGCCCACTCGACCTGGCTGACCTGACTGATCTGGTTCTGCAGGGCAGCAAGGTGTGGCCACGATTGTTATCCTACTTCCCGTCCGACATCCCGAGCACCCTCTTTAGAATGCGATGGTCCTGTCCTGGGAAAGAGTTGCGTCGGCAGAAAAGAAACTGTGGCTGCATGAGGTGAATACGCCTTGCTGTGCGTTTCGGCGTTTCGCACGCTTAGCACGCTTCGACATGTGCACGCTTCATCAGCATTGATCGAACTGTCACGGTGGCACGACGTCTGTGTCGCGGGTATGTCTGCATCGCGGATATTGGCCCAGCAGCCCAGCAACCCGGCATCCCAGCATCCCGTCATGCCAGCATCCCAGCATGCCAGAAGCAGAAACGAGTGACCACCTCCCAGGTCCGATTGCGCCGGTGGTGGTCCAACGTCTTTGGGCATCGTGCCCTGGACAAGACTTCCCTGGTCCCTGCCCTGGCGCTTATGGGCCCTTTCGTCGTGACTGGCAGAGCTGTCTGTACCTGTACCTTTGTGCCGCTGGTATGCTGCTCTGAGCGTCGCTGTGCGCTTCTGATGCGAAAGCTGGGAGCGTAACAGGCAGCTACAGGCGACAGGCAGGCCGTATAATATTGAAGCAGAGAAGCATCAACCTGAACGCAGGTCTCGAGTCTCACCAGTCCACGGCACGGCACGCCCCACACACATAACACACATACGCGCTGGCTCACCTGCTTCAGCGATCCGCACACAACGCCGCCCAACCATTCATTCATTATTCATTCCACATCCATCCATCCATCTCACTGTCCATCTAGTCCATCTACCCATACGCCTACCTCACATTCCTATCCTCCACCTGCATCAGCCCCTGCGACAACCCCGACCCACGACCCAACAAACCCCTCTCCCCTCAGCACGAGCACTCCGTGACCGACAGACAGACAGCCCGCGAAGACCCCACGCGATCGCGATCCATCAGTGCGCGCCCCTCAACACAAGGTAGCCGGCTGCAGGCACACCGACGCGACCTAGCGTCTGGCCGCTCCCCTCCGCCCTCCGCCCTCCGCCGACATCCCGGCGACAGCGGCTCGACACCCACACCCACACCCACACCCACACCCAGCCCGGTCCCTCCGCACGACGGCGCGTAACACGGCTCACGCTCCGCCGACACGTCCGACACGTCCGCGCGAGGACCAGGCCAGCCAGCCATGGACTCCAATGGTGAGTAAGATTGTTCGCGAGGTCAGGCGCGTGGGAAAGTGTTCCGAACGGGCGGCGGCGGCGGCCGACAAGTGATCGGCGGGCCAGATGGTGTACGCGGCGAGTGCCTGGACACCAACCCGCGAGTATCAGCGCGTGCAAGCGTTGCGACCATTGCGGACTCGCAGGCCCGCAACTCAAGACATGCAGCAGCCTAGTTGCTAGCGGTCTGACTCTGGCGAAGAATAGAGGTTTGCAGGACGCTCGGCCTGGGGGGTGAGGGATGAGGGATTTACGATCGGGACGCGAGGGAAGCGGCCGTACCGTGCATCGCGACCTTTGCTCGGCGTGCATCCTCCTGCATGCTTGTCGCTACGCACTGCGCACTGCATGCATGCAAGAGTACTCAGCAGAGACTGAATGTCGATGCCGGCGGATTACTCGGCTAGGGACGCGGCTGTCGAGCCCTACACCTGTTGGTCCAACCCACTAGGCCATGGCAGACCAGGCGCACTGGCACACGCACCATCCGTCGACCCCCTCCATCCTGTTCCCCTGCCGCGCTGCCCGATCCCTTTTCACCACGTCGAGCACTCGGACCAGCGACCACTTGTCCTTCTCTTCTCTCTCCTGCATCTCCTGCATCGGCACACACGCCCACACGCCCTCCCACAACCGACCACAGCGGGGCCGCAGCGCAACACGCACACCACACACACACACCGCGCGCGCAACCTCCTCACCCCGAAACACTCTGCCCCTCAGTTTCACCTTGCTACCCACTCTTTCCCTCCCCCATCCACGACCTGGGCCACCACCGCCAACGCGACTACTTTCCTCACGTTCACTTTCACAAATCCCGTTCCTTGAACCAGCGAACCCCCTCTCCCAAGCCTCACAAGCCCCAAACTCTAACGCACAGGCCGGCAACGCACCTCGATTCCCGGCTCTTCCACCTTCCGGAGACTACCTGCCTTTTCACGCTCGCCGTTTCGTCGTTCCGACAAGCACGCTTCCCCCAACCCTGACCACGCCCAAACTTCGGACGGCGCACCGTCGAAATCATCCACCTTTCCGAGCTTAGCACGCGTCGTCGTCGACGACTCGAGCCTGTCCTCTGCGCTTTTCGGCACTTCCATCTCGGACGACACCAACGCTGGATCGTCACAGCAGCCTCCTCCCTCGGCCTCGACCCAGACCCAGAACATCGCCGACGCGTCCGCCCCGCAGCCGATCATCCCGCCCGCATCCCAGAGAAGCAACAACAGCGGCTCGTCCGGCGCGTCCCAGTCCCCCCAGGCCGCGATGTACCAGCCCAACCAGCAGACGCCCCAGCAGCAGCAGCAGCAGCAAGTCCCCCTCTCCCCGCATCCCTACAAAGTCCCCGCGCGAAACACGAGCAGCGGAAGCGGATCGACACCCTTGAACGTCGGACTCGCGTCTTCGCCCTCCAACTTCGACCTCGAACCGATCACTTACCCCGCGCATCTCGCCCAGACGCGTCCGCCAGAAATCGGAGGCATCGTCCAGCCGTTGACCGCAGGAGCGACCGGAAGCAGCACGGCTACGAGCACGTCTGGAGCTGGATCTCCCATCACCGCGACCGGAGGATCAGGCCCGACATCACCAGGCGCCCCCGCAGTCCCCGCGCGTTCGGCACACCGCTACCACCGCGACATTTCCGCACTCGGCTCGGGTACCGCTGCCTTGGCTTCCGCCATGAACCTGACGACCTCTGGCCTGGCTGCCAACGCGGTCAACACGCCTGCCGCCCCTCCCAGCAACTCGCAATCGGCCGCGACGCCATCCATCGGCGGTTCTGGCTTCGCGTCCCAGAACGGGGGCACGATGGGTGGTCCTTCCACCGCGACGTCGTCTTCTTCGATCGCACAGTCGCAGCAGCTGCCCTCGATGGGCGGTGTGTCGCAGGGATCAGGGGACAGCACCCCGACGGTCGGGCCCTCTGGAAGCGGCAACCAGCCATCAGGTGCCTCGCGATCGTCGGCTTCGCGCAAGGCCTCGAACAACGCCTCGAGCAGCGGCCGGCGAGCCGCAAGCGGAACAGCGACCGGTGCCGACAAGGACGGCGAGGATGGCAGCGCCGACGACGTGCAGGGCGGCAAGCGCCGCGGCGAGGGTGGGACGAGCCGGAGCTCGCGCCGACCGCCGAAGGCCCGGGAGCGCGACCACGCGAACGCGGCGTCCAACCTCGAGGGCGACGGTGACAACCTCCTGTCACCCGTGCTGCCCACGGCCAAGGTGCCTCGCGCGCCCGCGTCGGCAATGTACTTCTCGCCAGTGGCTGCCCACGGGCGACCGCCCGGCCAGGCCCTGCGTGCGCATACGGGAACGCTCGTGGGTGACCGGATGTGGTTCTTGGGCGGCGTCGACGCGCGCTCGTGCTGGCGCGGGGTTGCGTCCTTCGACACCGAGTCGCTCCAGTGGTCCACGGTCGAGACGCACGGTGAGAGCCTTCCGCCGCTGCGCGCGCACACGACAACGCTCGTCGGCGACCAGCTCTACATCTTTGGCGGCGGCGACGGGCCAACATACTCGAACGACGTCTGGGTGTTTGACACTGTCACGCGGCGGTTCTCCCGGCCTGTCATCGCGACGCCGCGGGCAAACCTGCCTCCGCCGCGCCGCGCGCACACGACCGTGCTGTACCGCAACTTCCTCGTCGTATTTGGCGGCGGTAACGGCCAGGCCGCGCTGAACGACGTGTGGGCGCTCGACGTGTCCGACCCGTCGCGGCTAACGTGGCACGAGTGGCGGACGCGCGGCGACGTCCCGCAGAAGAAGGGCTACCACACGGCGAACCTGGTCGGAGACAAGATGATCGTCTTTGGCGGGTCGGACGGGCACGCGTCGTTCGCGGACGTGCACGTCCTGAACCTGCAGACTCTGACGTGGACGCTGGTGAACACGGAGGTGAAGCACAACCGGCTGTCGCACACCGCGACGCAGGTCGGCAGCTATCTCTTCGTGATCGGTGGCCACAACGGCCAGACGTACGCGCAGGACGTCCTGCTCTTCAACCTCGTCACGCTCGCGTGGGAGCAAAAGATCCCCAAGGGCATCCCGCCCCCGGGGCGCGGGTACCATGTCGCCGTGCTGCATGACGGACGCATCTTCATCTCGGGCGGGTACAATGGCGTCTCGGTGTTTGACGACCTCTGGGCCCTCGACTTAGGCGCAGGCGCATACCTCCCCCAGGTCACCACGTTCGAGGTCGACGAGAACGCAGAGCACCTCCACCCCCCGGCGCCGCCGAGCAAGAACGGTTCGAGGATCTAGCCGCATCCGAAGGCGCGCCCGCAGGGTGGTGCCGAAGGGTGCGCCGAAGGTCCAGACGCTCCATCACGATAACGACTCGGAACGACTACACGCTCACGCCTAATCTCCTTTCTCTCTTGGCTCTTCATCGCGATACCTATCTCTCTACTTGTGGCGCGAGGGTGCACCTCTGTGTGACTTTCATTTTCTTGTGTGGACGACTATTTTATTCTCGACGATTCCTTCTTTTATAATTGGAGTGCAAGTGTGTATCTGCGAACGCAAAGCGAGCGGTGCACCAGTGTGAGCGTGAACAGCAGAAGCAGCTCATTTTGGTTCCTAAAGCACCGAGTGCAAGCGAAGAAGCAACAAGCGCATGTGGCCCAGCTTTAACTGTCATTGATGGTGAAATTACTTCATCCATTAAATATAATAATTTGAATGATGGGGATTGGGATCAGTGAGCGAATGCTATGGCATAGCGTGCGAGTGATCGAGCGGTATCCTGGTATTCTGGGGTGGTTCCAAGGATTCCAAGGACACACAATGAAGTGCCCGTCTGGCTGTCTAGCTGTCTGGATTGTCTGGATTGTCTGGATGACGACGGCTATGACGCCGAGTACTAAAACGCTAGAGTTGCGATCGGGAAACTTGGCGTTCAAGCTCAAGAGTGAAAGAAAGAAAAGCTTCGGGTAATGCGAGTGCGGCACACGGCGGCACGGCATCCGGACGGGCCAGAATCCGGGCCAGAATCCGCGTCAGATGCGTCAGATGATGAGTCAGGCGCGTCAGGCGAGGTCAGTACTTAAGTGTACCTACCGGACATCGGCGGGAAAACTGGATGCAGCTGTGAAAGCTTGGAAGGTTTGGCAGGTTTGGTCAGGCTCGTGAATCGTCAGTCGTCAACCGTCAAGCTCGAGAGGCGCGCAAGGGTGTTAAGTAAGGGCTTGTTAAGGGCTTGTTAAGGGCTGGTGAGCTCGTAAACTTTCCAGGAGAATTAGCCGTATGTCGGGAGTACAGGAGTACACTCGGTGCGTGCGGGCTCTTTCTGTCGTCTTGTCTCGGTCTGTGGAATTAGATTGACATTTTGGTCAGCAGATGACGGAGATGAGGGGAGATGAGGGGAGATGAGGGCATTCTAACCGATGCGAATAGCATATTCCGCACAGGGAGCGAGGAGCACGACAGCACGACCAAGTGGTCTCATCACTTGGTCCCGACGGTGGACGGTGGAGCTAAACGAGCTCAGGACGCAACTTACCGTGCCAATCTCGTCAGGCGCGCGACACCAGTGCCAAGCGATGTCTATGTCATGCAGAAGGAAAAGTGGGGAGAAGTGGGGAGCACGGGCGTCTGGCGTTCCTATGCACTTGCACTCCCCCTACTCACGCCTTGGAAGGCGCACAAAGTGGTCACCTGCGTGAGTCGACATCGCACGCTCGCATCCCGCAGGAGTTGGTTGGCGTCAGTCAATCGCATTGTATGACTCATTGCACTCTCGCTCTGGCACGTACGGCACACCCTCGCTCGCACACCGCGTAGACAGCACTCTTTGTCCGTCGAACTCTCTCTCTCTCTTTTGCGTATCATTCCTCATCAGTCCTCATCAGTCCTCATCAGTCTTCATCAGTCCTCATCACCGCTGTTCACTGTTCGCCACTACCCACCAAGGCCCAGGGCCGACGACGAGCCCCTGATCGACACTACCGCCGACGGAGACCGGGCAATTCGCATTCGCATTCGCTCCTCGCTCGCTCGTTCGCAGTTAAGAACCACCTCTTCGTCGTTCTTTCAAGTCCCCTCAAGCACAGCTCCTCTCTCATCTCGACCGTCCAAACCGTCGACCACGGCGAGGACAGAGAATCGAGCACGGCCACCGACGACAAGGTAACCGCCTGAATCCCCCACGCCACCGGCCGAGTGCGGTCAACTCAACTCGCTCCTGAGATCCAGCGGTCCTGACCCCGCAATCCCTCTTACTCCACACAGTGGAGGTTCCCAGACATCGTCGACCCGACGACGCACGCAAACCCGGTGGAACAGTGGGCACGGTATTTCCCCGTTCATCTCGCATCTTTGCATCGCCGCATCATTGTCTCTGCGCAGTTCATTTGTACCCGCTGGACCTGCTGCTAGACTGAACCCCGCTCCCGCTCGCCCCGCCTTGCCCCGCCCAACGACTAAGCAAGTCTACCGTACCCGGGACCGGACACCGCCGAGAAGCTAGCACACCACTTTAGCACGCCACTCCCCCACGCTCGGCGCACTCGCTTATCAGCGCACTCGGGCGCACTGGCTTCCTTCCTTCCCACAACCTGTCACCCACCTTTCGTCCTCTACACTTCTCCCACGGAGCAACGAGGTAACACCCATTCATTCAGGTCAATCGCTGTCTCCTCGCTGTCTCACCAGCGTTACGATCGGTAAGCACCCCGGTCCCTGCCGCCGCTCACGACTGCGCGCCAAGAATAGAGATCCTCACGACTAGACACTTCGCAACCAAGTAGACATACACAATGGACGGAGCTCGCGTCGAGGACATGCGCGACTCGCCGCGGCGCAAGCGTGCCGCCTCCCCCGATTCGGCGTCCAAGCGGCGCACGCAGACGCCGACTGCGTCCGGCTCTGGGAGCAGCTCTCGGGACGTTTCGCCGCCCTCGCCCTCGCCCGCCCAAGTCCCCTGCAACTATAACAACGACGCGAGCCCGAGCAGCTCCCGCAGCACCGAGACAATGGACTACGAGCTGCCCCCGCGCAGCTACGTGCCGTACGGAGCTGGCCGGAACCCATACTCGGTCAATGGGGGTGGGGGGCGGTACGAGCCCAACAGTGAGGTGCACGAGCGCCTGGCGGGATGGAGCATGAATGAGCTGGGGAGTCTGGATCCGCACACCGGTCCTCATGGCGGCCCGCCGCCGCGCTGGACGCCCAACGGCCCGCCGCGCAGGGAGAGCATGTACGCTGCCAGTTCGCCTCAGGCGGTCCGCGACGCGCTCCTCGCCGCGCGCGCCGAGCGTCACGAGCGCCTCGAGCGCCCGTACTTGAGCCGCTACGAGCCCCTCCGCCGCCGCAACCCCGAGGCACTCGACGCGTCGTCTCTCTTCACGCCAGAGGCGGGGCCCAGCACCGTGGCGGGCGGGAGTGGCAGTTCGGGCTCGGAGCCAGGCTTGTCTGGCCTGGCCTCGAGCAGCTTCGAGCCAAACTGGGACATGACGGGAGTGTACACTCGGCGCACTGGTCCTCCTCCCGCACCCTCTGCCGGCTCCAGCTCGGTCTCGTCGTCCTCCCAACCTCGCCTCCGCTCACCAGCAGAGCGCCTCGCCGCCTTCGAGCGCCGGATCTACGGCTCCGTCGCGCCCCCGCCCCCGCCGTCGCACACTGCACACGCTTCGCACTACAACTCCGCCGCTACGCCATTCGGCTCCACCCTCGAGCGGGGATACTACGCCTACGCCCGCGGCGACCCATACACCCTGATCGCGGTGCCGCCCGAGTTTGCCCGGTACGCTTTTGGGCGGCGGCGTCTGCCTGCGCGTTTGGACGGGATGGGAGAGGATGCGAAGCGACAGGCGGCCAGGGATGCGCTCGATGCGGTCGGAAGGCTGGCGCCCGAGGAGAAGAAGAGGTTGGCCGAAAAGGTGCTCCAGAAAGTGTGCTATTCGGACCTCTGCGTGCACGTCAGCGCTCCATCCAGCTTGTCCACCACCACCACCGCCCCTGCCGAGGCCGTCCCCATCCCTGGCGGCATGATGGACAACATTGAATTGCCCGCCACCCCCAAGATTGTCTGGGACGCCGAAGTGGAGAGCTCTTGTGCAATCTGCCAGGACGACTACACGCCCCAAGATGAGTCTGTGCTCACGCCTTGCGGACACATGTACCATGCTTCATGTCTCGGGACGTGGCTCAAAAGGCACAACCCCGCAGCGAGCACTTGTCCCATGTGTCGGAGGGATCTGGCGTGTCTGGCCGTCCTGAGAAAGATGAGCGACGAGGACGAGGCGAAACGGCTCTGGGTGTCTGTGGGTGACGAGGGGGAGCGTGGGGGATGGATCTGAGGGAGGCCGGGGGCTGGAGGCCGATCGAAGCTGCTGCTGAGGTGTGGTAGGCTGCGAGGCGCGAGACTGCAGAGCCCACGGAGAGCGGGCTGAGAGCGAGCTGTCAAGCAAGGCGAAGGGATGAGCATCGGGAGCGATCTCCCAGAGAGCGAGGAGCGAGGGGAGAGGGGCAGGCTGGCTGGCTGGCTGGCTGGCTGGCTGGGCCAGCACCAGCAAGAGAAGGAGGATGGGATGTCTAATCTAGTGTCAAAGTTATTTATTACCAAGTGTGTCGGAGATACCTGTAATTGTACGGACAGTGTGTCATGCATGTGTAGCTATCGCGAAACGCTACGGCGAGCGAGCGTATGGTCCTCTGAGCGAGTGAGTGGGTGAAGCAAGCGTAGGTAAGCTTGAGCTTGATTCTGGCACATGCGTCCGTCAGTCCCGACTGCTCCCAATATGGCAGACGCCACTTCTGCCCTATCGCTGTGACCATCTATGCATGCGTCTATCGACGGCGCTTCGCCTCCCTCTGCTCCTTCCGCTCCGCGATGCGCCTCTTCTTAAGCTCCCTCTTCATCTCGCTGACCCGATCCCGTCCCAGGACGAGACACCTCTTCTCACCCATCCTCACGACCGCTGCATTATGCGCGTTGCTCCCTCTTTCGCCCTGCTCGACCTGCTTCGCGTCCGCCTCCAGACCCTCGTGCTCGTATCTTGCCAGTCTGGCCGCGATGGCCGCGTCAATGACGCCCAAGGCCTCTTCCGTCGGTGACGGTTTCGGCATCTTGCCCCTGCTCTTTGTCCGTTCCCACTCGGCGTCTTCGAGGAACAGCCTGACGAACGAGACGAGCTCGTCAGGGATCGACTCGGAGCGATCCAGCGTCAGGACGAAAACGTCGTCGGCGTCCTCGAGCCACGCCTCCAGTCTCTCGTCCCACGGCGCGCTCGGCTTGCCGTCCTCGTCGAACGCGATCGGTCGCCGCAACTGCTGCGCGACGCAGCGCAGCACCATGTCCCCCGAGAGCTCGACTTCGTCCCCTGCGTTTCCCCCTAGTTGGGGAAAGACGGAGGCGGGCAAAGTCGAAGAAAAGGACGAGGGGAACGGGAGAACGTCGACATGCCCATACTTCCGCAGGAGCTCCGAGTTGCACGGCGACGAGTACGTGTTGTACTGTTTGTTAGCTCGATCGAGCGAAGCGAGAGCGTGTGGGGAGGCTATGGGAAGGGGGGGGAACCCGGAATGGGGATGAGGAGGGAATGGATACTCACGATCTGCTCGCCGGCCTTGATATCCCTCGTCGTCGTCATGGTGTAAGCGTCGTCGCCCGCCTTGGCCGCCGAGCGCATGCTGATGTCACCCTGTTCCTCCCCGTCCCCGTCCTCCTTCACCTCATCCTCGTCCTCATCCTCCTCATCAGGCGAGAACAACCTCGCATTGTCCATCTCATAAGCCGCATTCAGCATATCCGCCATGGGCACCATGACGGCGACCTGCTCCTCGTCCTCGTCCTCGTCCTCGTCCTCATCGTCACTCTCGTCATCCTCTCCCTGCTTCTCTTCCAGCTGCTTGCTGCGGTAGATCGCGTCGACACGGGCGCGGGGGACAGTGAAGCTGCGGCTGAGGACGCGGGACCCTTGCCTGTGATAGCTCTCCTTTGTGAAGTCGCCGACAAAGATCTGGGGATACTTTGCAATCAGGGGTGCGACGCGCTCATCGTAATCTTGGTCGGCCGAGGCACGCCCGATACGGTTCTCAATGTCGGTTCCCTTCAGCAGGCCCAGATCACTCTCGGGCCACCACATCGGCGTCGTGAACTCGGCGGGCATGGCGTCGAGGTATGCGCGCCAGCGCGAGTCGGCGCGCGAGTCTTCCCACATCAGAGCCAGGATCAGCCGCGTCCATCCGCCTTCGAGCTTCTCCCAGTCCTTCCCCTTGATGTGCTGTGAGAGGGCCGAAGTGTGCTCGGAGAGCAGGTAGCTGGACGGGATCGAGAAGAGCGCAGTGCCGCTGGGAATGTCGACACGGGCCAAGGCACCGTTACCCATCCCCTCTATCGGGGCGAGAGTGAAGAGCTCATCGGCGATCGTGCAGTCATTCGCCTTCAAGCCTGCGATTAGGTCGGCACCGTCAAAGTCGGGCATCGTTGTTGGTGGCGGGTGTGGTGGAGGGAGAGGTTGCCGATTGAGGATGGAGGATGGAGGAGGGCAGAAAAATCAGCGATTCAGGCACAATCACTCTGTTTGGTTCCTGGCCCTCCACTTCGATGACGACGACCATCCACAAAGTCACAGTTGCTGAAAGGCAGAAGGATGAAGACCCCGCGCATGCGCATAAGTCTATGGATTGCATGTTGGAACAACGTTCTATAAGGAGTACACGATCTATAATCTCCTCTCTGACTCAAAACCCCTCCCTGCCCACTAAATATCCGGACTGAGCCAGTCGTACTTCATCCACTTGTCCATCTCGTTCGTCTGGCCGAGCGTGCCGCGCAACTCGGCCCAAACCCATACCTTGACCATGGCCCAGAGGTTGCCCTTGGGGACATTCGCAATCTCTCCCGACCTGCCCATCTGCTTGCCGAGCTGTCTCAGAATCGGGAGAGCAGACTGGAACAGGTCCATGTTCGGATTCAGCTGTCTTCCGATACCCTCGAGGAGCAGGATCGAGATGATCGTGTTCACAAAGTCACCCTCGAGCTTGACGTGGTGTTGCCGTACGGCTGTGAGCACGGCGGAGAGCACGTCCGAGATGCGAATCTTGGCGAGGGAGAAGGTCTTCGACTTGACATTCAGCACAAGGTGCTGGATCTTGAGCGCGAAGAGTTCCTCGTCGATCGCTAGGTCGGGGCGACGACACCGCTCGACCATGAGCGTGCCGGCCCTGTATCCGTCAAACTCAGCGATGGCCTGGAAGAGGTCGAGGAAGTCACGCCTGTTCTTCTCTGACAGCGAAGTGACCAATCCCGCGTCAATGAAGATGAGCTGCGGGATGTAGCCCTGGTCGTTCAGCTCGTCGAGGCGCTTCAGCCACGCGTCCTTGTCGTGCGCCAGTCCCTTGAGCTCATGCACGAGCTCCGTCTCGCTCTTGCTCTCTGTCGGAATGTCGCTCTCCGGCCGGGGCTGCTTGCCCTGTAACCGCTGCAGGAATGGGCCGATGATGTGCCCTTGCACGGGCTTCACGAAGCGCACCATGATGTTGCCCGGGTGCAGGTCGCCGTGGGTAAAGTTGTCGAGCAGGAGCATCTCGAGGAACGCGTCGAGGCCAATGTTGGCCATCTCGGCGTCGAAAGGGCCACCGCCGTTCGAGAGGAAGTACTTGAGCGGCAGCGCGTCCTCGTACTCCTCCACAAGCACGTCCTTCTGGTAGTCTGGGTCGCCGTTACCGCGGTCGAGCCGGATCGCCCTCGGGAATGTGACGAGGTTGCCGCGCTTAGCGAAATTCTTCTGGAATGTGTCCAGGTTGTTCGCCTCGACGCGGAGGTCGAGCTGCTGTGTCATCATGCCTGAGAACGCGGAGACCTCCTCAGGAAGCGAGATCCACTCCATGCCCGGGAAAAGGTTGATGAAGTTGGCGAACACGCTCATGATCGCAATATCGCGCCGGACCGTCTTCGCGACGCGCGGGTGCAGCACCTTGATCGCGACGCTCGTGACGATACGCTCGTCGCCCGTCTGGTCCGCCATGCGCTCGACGAGCTCCTCGGCCTCGGCTGGCGTCTTCGTCAGGATCTCGGGCCTCAGCTTGGCACGGTATACCTGGGCGATGGCGCCGCATCCGATCGGCTTCTTGTCGAATTCCTCAAAGACTTCGGACATTGGCATTCCGAACGCCCGCTCGATGACCTTCTTCGTGTGGCTGAACTTGTGCGGGTTATTGTTCGAGTGCAGTTTGGACATCTTTTCGCACAGGGCGGCCGGGAACAGGTCGGCTCGCGACGCGGCCCACTGCCCGAGCTTGATGAAGGACGGGCCGGCGCGCTCCATCTGCCGCACAAGGAACGAGTACCACCACAGCGCACCCCAGTTGTCCTCGGCATCGGCGACTGCGCCGCGTCCCCGTTTCCGCGGAGTGGAGCCAACCATCAGCATGGGCGCCGTCAGAATGACGGGGCCAAAGATCAGAGCGAGATGGATGAAACGCAAGAACGTGAAGAACGGCTCGATGATATACCGTCGGATCATGCCGATGATGCCAACGAATTCCTCGTTCGGAGACGAGATCGGGTACTGCTCCTCTTCCTCTTCCTCCTCGCGCACGGGGATCAGGTCGCTGAAGTGGAATTCTTGCGCGTGAACTGGCTTCTTGAAGTACAGCAGCGCAGCGACGCCGACAGCAACCAGGAGAATGAGACCGAGACCTCCACCGGCTTGGTGGTTGTGGTGGTGGCCGGGCGAGGATAGCGTGTTGGACCCGTTGAACCCGCCGTGATCACCGTCGCCCATGCCACCGGAACCAAGCGCGGCGAGCGCACGGCCGATGCGGCCCTGCGGCACGTTCGGGTTGTCGAGCGAGCGGAGGAACGGCGAGTTCTTGACCCGCGGCTCCTTCTCCGCGTCGGCTGCGCGCTTCTGGACCATCTCCCAGACGGCGTCGCGAAGCACGTCGCCGCGCACGGCCTCGAGCTCCTTCTCGAGCACAACGAGGCCTTTGCGGCTCGGCATCGGTGCCTGCGCGTTCATCTTGCGGATCAGATCGTTCAGCTGGCGGACGTTCTCCTCGTGGAAGCTGTGCTCGCGCGCCTCCCAAGCCTCGTCGCGGCCGGGGATGCGGTCCTTCGGCGGGAGCGTCGCGAGCGTGTGCGTTGCGAGAATGTTGCGAGCCACTTGGCGCACGTAAGAGTCCTTGAGCAGATTACGGAAGTTGCTGAGATCGTTCTCGACCTGGTTCTGCAGTTCGATCCAAGGGGGGAGAGCGCCCTGACGCTTCACGATGCGGTTCCTGTCGTTAGTTCGTACTCCAGGTGGGCCAGCTTACATGAAAAAGTCTCCCGTCGTCATGAACGGGTTGCGCTCGTTCTCGTCCTTGGCCAGAGGCGCGCCCCGGAAGCTGTTAACCTTGAAAGCGCCAGCGTCTGATGTCAGCCTGTGGAGCATGACCCAAAAGCCCACCTTTTGCACGCTGGATGCGCTCCTCGATGAGGCCGTCCCACGCGCGCATGCCGCTGGCGCCGCCCTTGGACGCGCCGAGTACGGATGCACCGCGGCGCTGCCTGTTCCCGCGGAAAGAGGAGTAGTCCTCCTCGCCCTCGGAGCCGAGATTCGTCGCATCGCCGTCCTTGATGCCGAGCCTGTAGTCGATGGATCCTTCCCGGGCGCCCTCGAGGCGGCCCTGGAGCAGATGCGTCTTGCGCGCGTCGCGCACCTTGGCCTTGCGCGTGCCGTCCGCGTTCGGCGGCAGCTTCAGCTCGAGCATGTTGTCGAAATCGCTCATGCGTTTCTTGTCAAACGCGCCGTACTTGACCTGCGGCGGGGCCGCTATCGTGTTGTCGCCAGTGTACGTCGCGTGCCACGGCTTGTGCAGGTGCGGCGGGATCTTGGTGCGGTGCGGGTTGTCCAGCGGCGTCGATGAGTGCAGGTAGATGTCGTCCTTGTTTTTGACGACCGGCTCGCGCGGCGTCATGTCCAGGTTCTTCATCCAGGCCCTGATCCGCTCGTCGGCCGCGTTCGGCTTGATGCCCTCGCCGGTGCGCGATGGCTTGTGCGAGTCCATCAGCATGCGGAGCACGGCGTCGTGCGTCGACTCGTCGCCAGTCCAGATCGGTCCTTGCTCCGCCACGAGGTGGTCCCGAGAGCCATCGCGCTTCTTGGCGGCGTTGGCCTGCTCGGCGGCCTCCTCCTGCATCGCGTCTGCGAACAGTTTCGCGGCGCCGGTCAGCTCGGCGCTGTCGTGTCCATTGCCGTTGTCGTTGCCGTTGCCATTGCCGCTGCCGCTGCTGCTGCCACCAGTCCCTGAGGGCGGCGGGGGGTTGACGGTCGAGTACGGTCGCCTCAGCAGCTGCCTTGTCGAGGCGAATAGCGCCCTGGCGCCCACGGGCATCATGATGGGCGGCGGGGTGTGTGTTTCAGCGAGGACACAACGGAATGAGTGAGAAAGACAAGAGAGGAAGATGTTGCCGGTGAGTCATGAGGACGCTGTCGTGAGCTAGCTGGCTACTGCACTGCGATGTGCCTTGCTTGCGTTCCCTCGTATCCCTTGTTCACTTTGAGAGCGGGACACTGGCAGAAAAGGCAGAAAAGTACGTCATAGTACGGCACGCCGGCTAACACGCACCCACTGTACCAGCGACAGGGACCGCCGGTATGGGTCACAGACGCGTCCTGGATGCCTGATAGGCATACTTCCGTTTCCCGCACAGTGATGTGTAAAATAGGGCCGCACAAATTTCTGACGCCGCCACCAGACTGTCCGCCCCCGCCTGGTCGCGCGCAGTGTGTACCCCCTCGCTGTGTAAATTCTTTCTTTCGATTCCTCTTCTTCTTCTTGGGAAAGCATCGCAACACAGTCACACCGCCTGTTGGTCCTTGTCCTTTCCCGCCCTCCGTACCAGCGCGTGTATCTCATACTCTCTCAACCAACGTCCCCCAAAAAAACGCAAGACCAAACATGTGTGCTAACGGAACCGACGCCGTCAACCCTCCCCGCTCCCAGGAGTACCTCAAGCCTGAGGACGCCATGAAGTGCCTCGCCGAGTACAAGCGCGGAGACGGTCTCTCCCTCTCCGAGCTCATGGACTCGCGCAAGAACGGTGGTCTCACCTACAATGACTTCCTCATGCTCCCCGGCCACATCGACTTCCCCGTGAGTTAAGATGACTAAGCCGGGACCTAGCCTTATCTCGCGTGACCTGCCACACCCCTATCGCAATGTCCGGTCGGACCTAGTTTCTTATCAGGAACCGTGATTGCGGGAGTGGTCAGTGCGATCACAATGAAGCAAGCATGCACACTAGCCATGGTGTGCATGTGTGGCTCTGCGTGGATCTGTGTGCTGTCCGCAGCCGGCGACTATCTCGTGCTATCTCGTATCAGTGGCTGACCAAGCCAGGCGTCCGAGGTCTCGCTTCAGACCAAGGTCACTCGCAACATCACCCTGAACGCGCCCTTCCTGTCCTCGCCCATGGACACGGTCACTGAGGACCGCATGGCTATCGCCCTTGCTCTCCACGGTGGCCTCGGTATCATCCACCACAACTGCTCTGCCGAGGAGCAAGCCGCCATGGTCCGCAAGGTGAAGAAGTACGAGAACGGCTTCATCACGGACCCTCACTGCATCGGCCCCGACGGAACTGTCGGCGACGTCCTCGCCGTCAAGGCCGAGTTCGGCTTCTGCGGTGTCCCCATCACTGAGGGCGGCCAGGTCGGCGGCAAGCTTCTCGGCATTGTCACTGGCCGTGACGTCCAGTTCCAGGACGAGAAGAAGCCTCTGAAGGAGGTCATGACGACGGACGTCGTCACCGGTCCCGCCGGCATCACGCTCGAGGAGGCGAACGCCATCATCCGTGACTCGAAGAAGGGCAAGCTCCCCATTGTTGACAAGGAGGGCCGCCTCGTCTCGCTCGTCGCCCGCTCCGACCTGCTCAAGAACCAGAACTACCCTCTCGCCTCCAAGCTTCCCTCGTCGAAGCAGCTGTACTGCGGTGCCGCGATCGGCACCCGCCCCGGCGACCGCGACCGCCTCAAGCTCCTCGTCGAGGCTGGCCTCGACGTCGTCGTCCTCGACTCGTCGCAGGGTAACTCGGTGTACCAGATCGAGTTCATCAAGTGGATCAAGCAGACGTTCCCCAAGCTCGAGGTCATTGCCGGCAACGTTGTGACGCGCGAGCAGGCCGCGCAGCTCATCTCTGTCGGTGCCGACGCGCTCCGTATCGGTATGGGCTCGGGCTCGATCTGTATCACGCAGGAGGTCATGGCCGTCGGCCGGCCGCAGGGAACCGCGGTCCACGCCGTGTCCGAGTTCGCCTCGCGCTTCGGCGTCCCCACCATCGCCGACGGCGGTATCGGCAACATCGGACACATTGCCAAGGCCCTTTCCCTTGGTGCCTCCGCGGTTATGATGGGCGGCATGCTTGCCGGCACGACCGAGTCGCCGGGAGAGTACTTCTACCACGAGGGCAAGCGCGTCAAGATCTACCGCGGCATGGGCTCGATCGAGGCGATGGAGCACACGCAGAAGCCCGGCGCCAAGCCGAACAGCGCGGCTAACAACGCCGCTACCGCCCGTTACTTCTCCGAGGCCGACACTGTCAAGGTCGCCCAGGGCGTCAGCGGAGACGTCCAGGACAAGGGATCCGTCAACAAGTTCGTGCCCTACCTCTACACCGGACTCCAGCACTCGCTCCAGGACTCGGGCGTCCGTTCCCTCACCGCCCTCCAGCAGGGCGCGCGCGACGGCTCCGTCCGCTTCGAGCTCCGCACCGCCTCGGCCCAGCTCGAGGGTGGTGTCCACGGCCTCAACTCTTACACTAAGCGTCTCTTTGCTTAAACGGCGAGCAGGCGAGCGAGCGAGCTGGCGCCAGAGTGCCAGTGAGCAATGTACTTTATTATGAATCCCTCTTGATCACGCATGATTTGTAGTAATTGCGGGGGACGGAGAGACGGACGATGGGAAACCCAGGGATAGATGTCTATAGCTTCCTGCTGCTCCTCACCGGAGACAGCAATTCAGCGTTAGAGGACACATGTACTATATGCATGTTATGATAGTGGTACAACTGCTGCTGGGTTGGTTCTAACTGCTGCTACACTGTGGGATTGCTCCAGCTTGCTAGCTCGGGCTTGCGGTTGCTCGGATTGCTGAGGTCGCAAAGCCCGGGACTCTGATCGGAGAGTACGTCGGGCATGTTGCGTACGTCTGGGCTGTCTTACCAGCCAGAAAGAGACGAAAGTCCTGGAGGAGGCAGACGTGAAGAGCGACGCTACTAGCGCTTCTTGTCGCTCCTCCCCCCGTCCTCGGGGTGTCCGACGTCGACCATGTGTTCCTCGATCATCCGCCGCACGAGGGCCTCGGCGTCGTCCGGGCCAAACTTGCCCTCTGGCGGCTGCGGGGCGGGCGCCGCATTGCTCCCCGGCCGCGTGGGCGAGGGCTCGAACGCCTCCCAGATCGGATACAGGACGATGATGTCCTGCACGCAGGCCATGAGTACGGGCAGCGAGACTTCAAAGCTGGCGAGGAACTCGGCGGGACCGCTTGGCGGCGGCGGGAGGCCGAGACTGCTGTTGTTCTCGAGACTGAGTGCAAGGGTTTGTAGTTGCGACGAGGAGCGGGTTCGCGCTTGGTTTCCCGACATCGTCGTGAGGGTGAACGCGATGTACAGCGCCGCGAGGGCGACCACGTATGGCGGGTACAAGAGCGGCACGTCGGTGCGGTAGCTGTCGTTGATGATGAACCTGCTGTTAGCTCGATGTGGGCAGTACGAAGCTCGCTCTCTGCGCTCGCACTCACCAAGCAATCTGCAGCGTCCCCTCGTCAATCTCCATGAGTCCCTCCCCGCTTCCCCTCCCCATCAAGCGTCTGACTCTCTCCGCATCTCTCGCTCTTTCATCGTCCTCTCCGCCCAGGCCTTTGGGGGCCTTTGCAGCCGCTGGTCCCGCGGCTCGTCGCGCCTCGCTCTCCCGCGCGTCCTGCTCTTTCCTAATGTCTGCGTCCTCCTGCAATCGCGTTTTCGGGTGGTACCCCGCATCGGCGGGTTCCCGGCCGGTAATGTTCAGCAGCGCGCGGTACGGGTGGAACACGACCAGGTGGAAGTCGATGTCCTCGATCATGTAGAACTCCATCTCGCCCAGCTTGTGCGGCTCGGCGGGGAACATCTTGATGTGGTGTTCTGATGTCAGCTAGTTCCGCCAAGTCTCCGTAGCTGGTCCCTATCCGTGGACCCCAAGCCGCGGCGCCGACTCACCAGCAAATACCACCTTCGCCTCAGCCACAACGCTCTTGATGTGCACGGGTGTCTCCTCCACCTTCGCAACGACGAAGATACACGCCGCAAGCACGAGATACGGGTTCGTCTCGCAGTACGCGTTCTTCGTGTAAAAACGGCGGAAGTAGACCGTCGCCGTCGCGATCGGAATCTGGCGCAGCATGAGCCGCTTACCGACCTTCTGAATCAGGCTCGCGAAGAAGATGTTCAGACAGAAGAGCTGGTGCGGCGTCGCGTACTTGAGATCCGTCTCGCGCGCCTTTGCCAGCTCCTGCCTCGTCAAGAGCCAGTACTTGGCGTGCGTCGACGCGTAAAAGTTCGACGACATGGTGCCTTTGAGTGTCTAATGTCGGGTAGCGATATGTGATCGAAGTGTCGGGGTTGAGGAAGGAGATCACAGGTGTTTTATAAGTCACACTGAGGTATCTCTGGGGTAGCATCTGCCCCCTGCACTATCGTTAATGCCGAGGGGTAGATCTCGCGCGACCTTCGTTGGTCGTCGTCGTCGAAGACTGCGGAAGCAGATGTCGATGGGGAAGGAAGCCCTCGATCCGCCCTTGTTCCTCCGAGGATCCGCAAAAACAACAGGGGTGGAGTTACAGCAACAAGCTACGGGATTCTCGATGCCGATGTCGACAGAGGTGTTGTGGATGGCTGTGGATGTTGTGCGAGTGAGATGCCTTGGGTCGGCGTCTCTCGACCACAGAGGAGAGCCTCGGGTGGAGGCACTCAGGCACGGCTCTACGGCTCTCGCCACGCGACTGCGTGTCACGTGAAGCTGACACCTGTGCGCCCGCCGCGTCGAGCTTGACGCACACTTCTTCTGCGACTTTCCAAAGATCTCAACAACACCGCACACGCTCTCGTCCCGCCCCGATCGAGTGCAAACGAGTGCAAAAACAGCCCAGACAACCTCTTATAATCCGACCACGAACTAGGGCGCCACCGGAAACCTACCCCGATTTCCTTATAAAACATGAACGTGTTCGCTGACGAGGTAAGTCTGGCAATGGCAAAGTTCAGCGGCGTCAGCAGGCGACCGTGCGGCAACCGACTTTCCACGCGCCGATGCATACAAGCTGCATAAGGTATTCGGAGCTGACTTAAACAGGCTACCGAGGAGCGCGGCGAGAACGCTCGTCTCTCCTCGTTCGTTGGAGCTATGGCTCTCGGAGACCTTGTGAAGTCGACCCTTGGCCCCAAGGTGAGTTGTCGAACTCTCGCTGACAAGCTGACAAACAGGGAATGAACAAGATCCTGCAGTCAACCTCGGACGGCAAGGTCACTGTTACGAACGACGGTGCGACGATTCTGAAGTCGATCCAGCTCGACAACCCCGCCGCGAAGATCCTTGTCAACATCTCCAAGGTCCAGGACGACGAGGTCGGTGATGGAACGACTTCCGTGTGTGTGCTCGCCTCTGAGCTCCTTCGCGAGGCCGAGAAGCTCGTCACCGTGTCGAGGATCCACCCGCAGACCGTCGTCGAGGGATTCCGCATTGCGTCCAAGGCCGCTCTTGAGGCGCTCAAGGGGAGCTCGCTCGACAACTCTGATGACCCCATGAAGTTCCGCGAGGATCTTTTCAACATTGCGCGCACGACGCTCTCGTCCAAGGTCCTCGCCCAAGACAAGGACTACTTCGCAAACCTGGCCGTCGACGCCGTTCTCCGCCTGAAGGGCTCGACCAACCTCGAGAACATCCAGATCATCAAGAAGGCCGGCGGCAAGCTGACCGACTCGTACCTCGACGAGGGCTTCATCCTGGACAAGCAGATCGCGGTCAACTCGCCGAAGCGGATAGAGAACGCCAAGATCCTCATCGCCAACACATCGATGGACACGGACAAGGTCAAGATCTTCGGCGCCCGCGTCAAGGTCGACGGAGCTGGAAAGCTCGCCGAGCTCGAGCGTGCCGAGCGCGAGAAGATGAAGGCCAAGGTCGACGCCATCGCCGACCACGGCATCACCTGCTTCGTCAACCGCCAGCTCGTCTACAACTACCCCGAGCAGCTGCTCGCTGACCGTGGCATCATGGTCATCGAGCACGCCGACTTCGAGGGTGTCGAGCGTCTCGCGCTTGTCACCGGTGGTGAGATCGCGTCGACGTTCGACGCTGCCGACAAGCTCAAGATTGGTCGCTGTGATGTCATTGAGGAGGTCATGATTGGAGAGGACAAGGTGAGTGTAGCTTATGTGCTCTTGGAGTTAAGCTAATGCTTCCAGCTTATCAAGTTCTCTGGAGTCGCTGCCGGTGAGGCGTGCACCGTCGTCCTGCGCGGTGCCACTTCGCAGATGGTTGACGAGGCGGACCGTTCGCTGCACGACGCTCTCTCGGTTCTGTCGCAGACCGTCAAGGAGTCCCGCGTTACGCTCGGTGGAGGATGCGCCGAGATGCTGATGGCTTGCGCGGTCGAGAACGCCGCGCGCACCGTGACGGGCAAGAAGGCACTTGCTGTCGAGGCTTTCGCTCGCGCACTCAGGCAGATGCCGACGATCCTCGCCGACAACGGCGGTTACGACTCGTCCGACCTTGTCTCGAAGCTCCGCGCCGCCCACTACGAGGGCAACGCCGAGGCCGGCCTCGACATGGACCACGGCGAGATCGCGTCGATGCGCGAGCTCGGCATCACCGAGAGCTACAAGCTCAAGCGCCAGGTCATCGTGTCGGCGTCCGAGGCGGCTGAGATGATCCTGCGTGTCGACAACATCCTCCGTGCCGCGCCCAGGCGGCGCGAGGCCCACTAGGCGTTGCGGTAGACGGATATACATACCCATTTGTTAGGCGTGGATTTGCATGCAGTAGATGACCCATATGAAGATGAGATGATTGGTAGCGCGCGGAGGTCAGCAATGGGCCCATGTCTCGAGCGCTCTGTCTCAGCCTCATAAGCTCGACCCGGCAACCCAGCTCGATAAAAGGCATAGCACGCGCCGCCCTTGCCATTGCCGCCCCAGTGCAGATTCTGAATCGAAGCGGGGACAGGTCAGAATGCTGGCTGTATGTATCCTCTTTGCATTAAAGGTGGGAGATGAGGGGACAGTAGGCTGACACTCAGAACGCTGTTTCGGCGCCTGGGACATTTGGGGCAGGTAACGGTCGACTACTGTGACACTCCAATGAAGGTCCGCAAGCGCAAGATGACTTCGGCTTCGTGCTAGACGGACTCCTCCCATACATTCTCCTGTACTCTCCCCGCCCGCACTCTGTATCCAGCTCCGGTCAACTCTAGCTAGATGAATAATGACTTCCCTGTGCATGACCTCTGCCACCCTGCAGGAGAAAGTCTCCCTGTTGCCAATCACAGCTCCCCAATGCCTTCCGACGCCATCGGACCTCCAAAATGAAGCGCAGAGAAGACAAAAAGCTTTCTAGCGACGAGAAGTTTCGATCTTCTGCCCTTTGGGTGAACTCATATGAGCCCAACGCTCTTCCATCTGAGCTACGTCGCTTGTTGTTGATTGATGAGGACTCGCAGACAGAGGGGGTAGATAGTCGGAATGAGTGTTTATCCGATAGTTTTGCCGACACACTTCCATCCTGCACTGAACTGCTGATGCAAGCTTGGCGGGATGCATGCATCGTGTGCAGCTGAGAGGGTACGCGATGCATACGTGTGGTTATGCAGCAGCGTCGCCTACAGTGCGAGCGAGTAAGACAGATAACGAGGTCCCCAACCGTGTGGGATGCACCGAACGATGGACCAACGGTTCTCGACACCGCTCAACACAGTCCGCGAAGATCAGAACCTGAAGTCCGTTCTACAGCTGCAACGCATCCGCACCATGAAGAACACACTCCGAATCGTTGGGGACGATGTCGAACACGAGGATCGGACATCGTACATCGATCTGACTTCGCCAGCCAGCGCTTGTCAGATCCACCTGTGTGCGATACTTAACCACAGCGATCTCCCCTCTTCCTCCTACCCACTCCACTTTATCCACCGGCTTCAATCCAGCAGACAAGGAGCAGACGAGATGCGCTTCAAGCTCCCCATGCTGTACGAGCGGAAGAAGAAGAACAGTCCCCGGTTTGAGAAACGTCTCTGCTCTGGGACTGCGGCGCGGCCGCACAAGAACAGACACAGTGAGTTAATCCCAGGAGGCACTCATCGGCAGAGTGGTGCATTGGCGGATACGTTGGACCGCATCCTCAGTACGAGACTTGTTACTTTTGCAGGAGGAAGTTGGAGGTTCAGTTGCCGTGAGCCAACCAACTGGCACAGTCTGTACCACGGAAGATCAGACTCGGGGCTGGAGAGCGAGGTTGCTGTAAGCTGTTGTCAGTGACTGTTAGATGGACGTTGTTGTGAGACTGTGTCTGCGCCCCATGGAGTGCACAGATGGGGCCGTGTTGGTGTCCTCGCTGAAGACATGCCGCCGCAAGAATATGACAACAATGCAAATATGGGTAAGCTACAATCTGAATGCGGGGTATCATGTCCTTTAAGCTCTGATTACTTATCCCCAGGCCTGCGTATTTCTGTTGTCAGCTATCTCCGAAACTGCAAAGCTCACGAATAGTTCACGATCAGATGTCCCTCAGTCCCGAAACACTTGTACAGGCTGCCGACTGTGTCATCGGGTGTTGGCGCAAACGCTCCGTTGATGTATGTGAACTGTGGTCAGCTTTCGACTCGAAGGCTCTCATAGCTAGAGAGGAAGGGGGAATGACTCACAAGCGCATCGCTCTGCTTGATCCCGAGCTGTCCACGGAGGAACACAATGACTGACTGGAACTTGTTCCCGGCAGTGACTTTGAACACGTTGTTCTTCATTACCGGCGCAGAACCGATTGATTTGAACCGCACGACGACTAGGGTTAGCTCACACGCTTGACACCAGCTAATCCTGCCAGTCCTTAAGCGCTGGGGACATGGTTCAGGCGGTCACTGAGACTCACTCTTCGTCGGGTCCTTGGCCCGGTACGTCTCGAGTGCATCAGCTGTAGCCTGTGGCAGTGCGGGGGCGGACACGCCTTGCGTCAGCTTCGTCAGGAACTGTCAGCTCACCATCAATGGGCGCACTCATGGTGTTGAGTTGGTGGATGGTCCAGATGGTCTGGAGGGTTGAGCAATGACCTCACCTCGTCAAGCGCATGCACGCACTAGGCAGGCGACAGGGCGCGGTGGAGGTCAAGACGTCGAGCGCGTGCGCGTGGGGTCAAGTTGACATGGTGGCGAATTTGCTCCCGCTCCACTGCACTGGCCTCTCATAGTAGCCGCCTTGTCTCGGAATGTGTGCTTTTGATGACCTGACCTCGTACCTCCACCGAGCGGCAGCTGCTATCGACCAGTTTCGGCGATCGACCATAGTCCAGCCGTTGGGCACTCCATGCAGTGCCTGGAATGCATACTCTCATGAATCCAGGTTGTTCGATATTCCTGGACGCTATGAAGTTGGTTGGGCAACTAAGAGGGCCCTATGCATACGGGGACCACTGGGGACAAGATGATATCGTACTTCCGGCGGGAAGGTGTGCAGAGCGCGGGGTATGCGCACGTGGGCTGATTCCACGACACCGGGGAGTCCGGCATAAAAGTCGCGTCAGACTGCAGATTCTACCACATACCCCAGTCAGTCGACACACGCACCAGCAAGATGTCGACGATCAGCTCTGCGTCGAGCTCCGACTCCGGAGCTACGACGCCCGACACGTCTGTCGCCTCGAGTGCAACGGCGAGTGCGCCTCCCAGCGCCCCCCTGTCGCCCCACCTGAAGCCGACCTCTGCCTCTCCTCCAACCAAGCGCTCCGTCAAGACCCTCTCGCGCGCCGAGATCGCCGAGCGGATCTGCGACGGCCAGCTGCTCCTCCTTCGCGACGAGGAGGTGCTGAACGTGACAAACTGGGCGAAGCACCACCCCGGCGGCGCTCTAGCGCTGCAGCACTTCGTGGGCCGGGACGCCGGCGACGAGATCGTCGCGTATCACTCGCAGGGCACTCTAGACCGGATGTCCAAGTTTGTGGTGGGGCGGGTCGAGCTCGACGACTCCACAGGATGGAAGCCGCTCACGCCGCCCATCGCACTCGGCCTCCGTCCCCATCCCGACGGCGTCAAGGGGCACTGGATGCGCGAGGGCCGGATCAGGCTCGAGGCCGAGCCCGAGTGCGGCACCACGACGACGAGTACGGTCAACCCCGGCCCCATGGGTCTGGAGGTGGTCACGATCACGCCGAAGGACATCGAGCCCCCGGCCCAGCCGGAGGTCGATCTCAGGACGGAGAGGAAGAGGAGCAAGGCGTACCGCACCCTCAAGGCGAAGATTGAGCAGGCTGGCCTGTTCAGACCGCCGGGACCACTGGCGGGCTACGGTGAGGACATTGCGCGCTATCTCATCCTCGCGGGTGCGAGTGCGTCCCTCTTCTTCAACACGACCGGCTGGGTGGGGCAGATGACGAGCGCGGCTTTGCTGGGCTTCTGCTACCAGCAGCTGACCTGTAAGTACATCCTCAACTGCCCACAGCGACTTCCTCAGCTGAAATCCAGTCGTCGCGCACGACGCGGGCCACACCGGCATCACGGGTGACTGGTGGTGGGACCGGGTGATCGGCATGATAATCGCTGACTGGATCGGCGGTCTCTCGCTGAGCTGGTGGTGCGACAACCACGACATCCACCACCTCGTGACGAACCACCCCGAGCACGATCCAGACATCCAGCACATCCCGTTCTTCGCGATTAGCGCGCAGTTCTTCCGCTCGCTCTGGTCGACGTACTACAAACGCATCATGGCCTTTGACGGTCCGTCCCGCTTCCTGATCCAGGTCCAGCACAAGCTGTACTACATCGTCCTGAGTCTGGCGAGGTTCAACCTCTACGCCCTCAGCTACATGTACCTGTTCTCAGCTAAGGCAAAGAAGAATGCGTTTTGGTGGTTCGAGATCGCCGGCCTCTGCTTCTACTGGACGTACTTTGGTGCGATCCTCCGCTCACAGGCGAGCTGGCAGATGGCCCTTGGTTATTTGCTTGTCTCGCATGTGTGTGCGTCGCCCGTACACGTGCAGATTGTCCTGTCTCACTTCGCGTGCTCTACCGACGACCTTGGGCCAACAGAGTCCTTCCCCAGTCGCCAGCTTCGGACGACAATGGACGTAGTCTGCTCCGAGGACGCAGAGTTCATCCACGGCGGCCTCCACCTGCAAGTGACGCACCACCTCTTCCCGCGCCTGCCGCGGCACAATCTCCGCAAGGCGTCACTCCTCGTTAAGGAGTACTGTGGTGAGCACGGCATCGAGTACCTCGAGTACGGGTGGTTGGAGGGCAACAGGAAGGTCCTGAACACGCTTCAGGATGTCGCGAACCAGCTCAAGATCCTGAAGCAGGTCGCGGACAAGGAGGTCAGTGAGAAGATGCAATAGACGTGATAGATTTGTTGTGTAGCCTATGTTATTTGTGCTCTGTGATTAGATGCGAGCTGCACGGTGACAGAGGGTTGAGGTTGGCCACGGCGTGGGTGGCACTTGCGTCGTCGTGGTAGGGGCCGCACATGACTGCATTGATGTATCCACACGCCTGTACATGCCTCAAACGGGTCTGCCTGTCATTCTTGTGTGTTCTCCCGTGCATTCATGGGCTGCGAGGCTTGTTCGGTGCATGTGTGCGTTCGGCTCAACCTGGGTTGGGCAGATGTGCCACCACTAAACGTTGTCATTGTTGCAGCGTCTCCAAGTGCAAACGCAACCCACACGCATCGGGCATCCATTCTCTCACGCGAAGGGATGTTCGCCACACCGTAAAAACCAAACACAAGTGCCTATGCAGGAAAATAGATGCATGGACGGAAGACATCGCTCTCACACATCCCACCCCGACGGCCATCCAACATCCGGCAGACCAAAACGTGCCCACCCGTCTCCCCAGCTCGCAACCATTGCCCACTCAATGAAAAGTGTCTGCATACGTAGTACAACATTCTACTCCCCCCTCTCCTTCTCCCTTTCCTCGGCCTCCAGGCCCCGCTTCAACTCATACGCCTTCCGAACGAAAGCAGCCGGATCCGTAGTCTCAGCAATAGTCATGCCCTCCTCCTCGCCAAGGCTCCATTTCCCCGGTGCAGCCAATCCGTTCATCGCCGCCGCAGAGGCCGGGGCAGCCTTCGCAGCTTCCTTTTCTCTCCAGTTCGACTTCAGGATACGCCCGATGGCCTCGTAGGACACGCCGAATTGCTTAGACAAGGTGGCTTTGGACCACTGAGCTGGGTCTTGCCGGTGTAACTCGCGGATCGCGGACATGGTTACGTGGGTTAGCTTCTTCTTCGGGTCCCAGCGGCGCTTCGTGCGTTCTTCTGGGGCTGGTGAGGGGACGGAGACAGCAGAGGACAGAGCCGAAGCTGGCCGGGGCGAGGAGCGTGGACCATCAGCTGCGCGGTCGGCCCAGCGTACCCGGTCCTCTCGCGGTGGTCCGCGGCGAGAGCTGAAGTGGTCCTCATCGTAAGGTCGGTCATCGTTCCTTCGTCCACTTTGGCCGTCGTCGCGCGGTCGCCGAGGTCGGTCATCACGGTAGGATCGTCGGGGGTAGTCCGAGTACGCCCTCGCCAGCGTCGGCGAAGCCACGCTCGTCCTCGCAGAGCGCAAAGTCCCAAAGGCAGAGGAAGACGCTATCGGTGCTGATGTCGTGGAAAATTCTGCTCGTCGTGCGCACACTCCGACATCTGATGTCAGTTGCGCCCCCCCCCCCCGCCCAACGAAACTCACCCCTCGCCAGCCTGGAAGCCGTCGACAGCTGCCGGACATACCCAGTCGAGCAAAGTGCCTTGGAGGCTCCAGCCAGGCTCCCATGCAGGAGACTCGTCATTGTTGTCATCGTCGTGTTATCGATGTCGGAATGAAGTCACCCGGTGGGGACGAGTGGCCAGAGATCGGCGGCGACCCACAACACAACATTTCGTCGATCCTGCGGACATGTGCGTCCATGTCCGTATGTAGCCGAAGGGGGCCGGTTGATATCCGAATGTAACTGCAAAAATTAGAAGCCGCGCGTCGTCATTAGAGATCTCTCTGCAGTTGTAATGAAATACTTTCAGTCTGATTAGGGTTCGCTCCGGCTGAACTGCAGTGCAGTGGGTCAGCTCAAATGGTGCGGCTGCGGCTGCGGCGACCTCTTGAGTTCTTGACGCATAAGCCACTTGCGGTGCACACTCACGGTTCACGCTCGCGCTACGTGGGCCCCTCACTTTGCACACGACACGACACTAGTTCATCTTATCATCGACCACACCATCTCTCTTTCACGCCCCAACTCCGACCCCGTTCATGGATGCGTCAAGGTAAAGAGCTCACAGCTGAAACACAGCAACTGACGACAGTACTGTCGACACTCTCTTTCCCCGACATCGCAACCTGAACCCTATCCCTCCCCCCCGTCCTACCACCGCCGCTCGTTCATCCCGCCCTCCCCGTCATCTACCACGTCTTCGACAACACCGACCATAACACGCAGAGTACAGTCTGCGACTTACAGCCAGGTGACACAGATTCTGGCTCTCTAAGCCGCGACAGCTCGGGCCGCTCGACCAGCTCCGACGTCATCGCCGCATTCCGCACCACATCGCAAGCACAGCGTTCAACTCCACGCGCCCTCACCTCTCCCCGTCTCCCCTCAACCTCCCCTCTCCTCCTCCTTCTAACGTCCTCAACCCCCGGCTCGGCTCCGCCTCGCCTTCAACCCCGCGATGAACTCAACCCTAGCTCCCGTCGAGGTCCCGCGGCTCGAGCCGCCGCCGCCGGATCCCACAGCCGAGCGATGCCATCTCCTAGGCCCGACGGCGCTCATAGTGCAAGCGCTGATGGGCGTGTTTGTCATCGGGTCGCTCGTTGTGAAGCGCCACCTCGAGAAACGCAAAAGGCCCTGGCGCGTGTGGGCCCTCGACGTCGCGAAGCAGCTCGTCGGCCAGGGCGTCATCCACATGCTCAACATTCTCGTGAGTGCGACGGCGGCGTCCGTCGCTCTCTTCTGGCTCTGACTGCGACGACCGGGTCCGAGCCGGAAGCGGACAGGCGGCCGCGGAGAGACAGAGCTGGGTCCCACATTAGCTTGAGCTGACAGCAGATCTCGTTCGTTATCGCGGACGCGGACGCGGCGAACCCGAACAACCCTTGCAGCGTGTACTTTCTAAACATTCTGATCGACACTACGCTGGGCGTGGGCATAATCTACCTCGCCCTCAAAGGCTTCACGTCCTTGTTCATTAGGCACTTCGGCCCGGACAGCTACGTGACGGGGCACTACGGAGTCCCTCCGCAACTCTCCGTCTGGCTGCGGCAACTGCAGCCGTACCTCCTCGCCGTGGTTGCCATGAAGCTAGTGGTTCTGCTGCCATTGACTCTGCCGGGAATCAGTGGCGAACTGATCCGCGCGGGGCAGAGTATACTCGGTGCGCTCCCGGCGGACGTCCAGGTCGTCTTCGTGCTCAGCATCTTCCCGCTGATCATGAACGTGCTCCAGTTCTGCCTCATCGACCAGCTGATCAAGGCGGGGAAACACGCGGAAGGACACCCAGAGGAGATGGACATGGGCGAGTCGTACCGCCCGCTCCCCACGAGTACTCGGGATCCCGAACTCGGCCTGGAGACGCGCCGAGCGTCAAGCAGCAGGGGACACAGCAAGCCGCCCAGCAGGGCGGGAAGTGTCATCTTCTCCGAACCCGAGGAGGAACCGCTGCACGGTGATTCTTCTTCGCCTATGGGCCCAAAGGTGAAAGCCAAGGTGCCGTCCATCGCTGGGAGCTTCTGGAGCCGGAGAACGGGCGACACGGACCCCGAAGAAGTACGGCCGGAACACTTTGAGCTTGACCGGAGGAGCTCGACGGCGAGTCTGCAGAGCCTTCGGTAGTGTGAAGAGAAGAAGGAGGAGAAGTATGTCTTGCAGATCGATACCCTTATGTTGTACCCCGACCCCATCGATTTCCTGATCTCATGCAGCGCCATATCTAGACTACAATCACCGAAATGCATATCTAGCCTTTGGCCCCCGTTTTCTAGGCGTACTCTACCCGAGTGCAGGCTGATGGTCGACGCGCCGAGTCGCTGCTCCATATGCCTCAAGAGCCTTAGAGGCGGGACTTGTTGCCTTGGCTAGCCTGCGCTGCGATATCCTCACTAGAGTCGCTGGCGTCAACCCCAGCGACAGAAGAGGAGGCACGCTTACAGCAACTCCAAAGCCGAGCCAGCACCACCATGCTGCGTCGCATCCTGCGTCAGGGCCTCCTCGCCGTATTTCCTGTCGATGCCGCACTCCAGCAAGATATTGATCAGCCCGTCCTTCTCCTGCGCGACCTGGTCGAGGGCGGCAGACTGCTCCTCGGACCTGACGAGGAGTTGGCCAGCGTATCCCAGGGAGTTGACTTCCAGGGCTTCCAGCGTCCCGCCCGGGCTGCGGAGCGCGTAGGACGGAGCAGAACGGGGAATCAGGTGCAGGTGTTGGCTGCCGTTAGCTTGTGAACGAAGGCGATGCAGCTGGCGAACGAGAAGTGTTGGCGAGGGGAGAGCATGGAATCACGGAATCGCGGAATCGCAGACTCGCGGAGTCGCAGGCTCGCTCCGCTCGCCGCTCGCCGCTCGACTCACTCCGTCATGAGCAGGTTCCAGCCCCGGCTCCGGTCGAGTCCGGCGCGCCTCAGCGCGTCAAACGCTAGGTCGAGGGAACGCATCAGCACCGGCGCGAGTTTGTCCGCCAGCTCGGTCAGCTGGTCGGGTGTCGGCGGGTACGGGCATTCCGGAAGCGGATGCAGGATGTGCAGGTACGGGAGGTCGGGGTGGACGATTGCGCGGTCTGGCGTTAGCTGGTCGCACACGTTGGCAGCTGTCTGCTTCTCCCCCGAGCAGGTCTGGCGCGCTCGGCTCTGTAGCTCGGAGGCTATGCAGCGCTCGCTGGCACATTTCAGACTCGCAGCGCTCGTTGACTCGCTGGAGCCTCGCAACCTCGCAACCTCGCAACCTCGCAACCTCGCAACCTCGCAACCTCGCAACCTCGCAACCTCGCAACCTCGCAACCTCGCAACCTCGCAGCCTCGCATCCTCGCTTCGCTCGGACGCTCGACCGCTCGCTCGCCCCTCGCCAGACTCACCCTTCCGCTCAAACGTCACGTTGCGGACCCAGCTCTCGACCGGCGCCTCGCCCTCGGTGAACTGGAGGTGGCGCCACGTCTGGCTCGAGCCGGCGCCGGGGCCACCGTTGTAGAACGCGAGCAGGCGCTTGCCGCGTTTCGTAGCCGCCTGGATGAGGGAGTACGCACGCGCGAGCTCAGGTGGCGTCGGGGGCAGGGTCTGCGGCTCGTCCTCCACGGGACAGAGAAGGAAATGGTGCGGTGCGACGGAGAACTTGTTCAGCTGCGCGTTAGTGGCCGATCGACATACGGCTAGCCTGCAGGCCGGGGTGTGTGGTGATGGGCTGATCAGAATGGAGGTCAGGAAATGTAAGTGCGCACTCACCAGCACAGACATGGTCTTCTCGCCATCAACCCCCTCGAGACACCCGACGTACAGCCCGGGGATGTACGGCGGCTGGAACGGAGACGTCGTCGGCCTGTCAACTTCCTTGTCCATCTTCTCACCGGTCGGCTTCTGCGTGAGTGCGGGGCACAGCCGGATCTCAAACTGGTCTGTCAGCTACCACCACAACTCATGCAGCTTGGTCCTGTCTTCTAGCCGCCGCTCCGCTCCGCTCGGCTTGTTCAGCTCGCTGCACCTGTACTCACCGGGAAGTCGCCCGGAACGACTCGCTCAGTGGAGGGGAAGAAGAGCAGCTCTCCGCTTTCCTTCGCCTTCTCCCATTTGCCGGGGACGTCAGCGAGGATTCGCTCAGGCGAGGTAGGGTTTGTCGGTGTCGCCATATTCGTGCTTTTGTAGATTGTAGCGAAACGTGCGAAGATCGTCGAAAGTGCGGACGATCGATGACACCTCGCCTGGGAAGGCGGTAGCCGGTGGAGGTGGGGCGGAGGGTCACGTGATTGGACCGGGGTGCCTTGGAAGTTGAGGTCGTCCGCCCGACTTTTCCTGGACGAAATCACTCTCCGCCTACACTGCTGCCGTCACACCCCAACCACACACGACGACAACAAGCACGACCACGATGCGCGCGACCTCGTCCCTGCTGAAGAAGGCCGCCCAGGTCAACCCTTCGCTGCGCTACACCCCCGCGCTCCCAGGTGGCCAGGCGACAGCCTCTGTGCTCCGCAACCTTGTCTCCCTGCACCACCAGAGTGCGACCTTCATGCGTTCGCCGGAGGAGATCCCGACTGTCTTCGAACAGACGTTCCGCTACCAACGACCCGAGTACGAGTCGTACTTCTCGTACCAGAAGCGGACGCGCGCCGAGCTCGCTAACCGCGGCGACGCCGGAATCGAGGTCATGGCTGAGCGCTCCGCCAACGGTGTCGGCGCCCGCCGTGCTGGCTCGTTCCAGCCCGCGCGCATGACGAGGAACACCTTCCGCGACCCCGACCCGTACACCCGCGAGAGCAACCTCTCTGAGCGCGAGATGGTTGTCAAGGAGACCCTGTTTGGTACCTGGGAGCGTGACGGTGGCAAGCGCGACGTCCGGCCGAGCCTGGACGGTGTTATTGAGATTGCAGAGAGGAGAGGAGGAGTCCAGAAGGTCGCGAAGGAGTGGAAGGGACAGGAGGAGGTCGGCACGACTGAGGACGGCATGTAAGCAGCCTCAGCGACAACAGAACCACAACATTTTCCCTCATTAACTTGCTCGCCTTCACTTTATTCTGACATCACCACAACCCTGCATACGACGCACCTACAAGAATGACTACACACTAGGCCCGACTTCCAGTCGGA
This sequence comes from Trichosporon coremiiforme, assembly GCA_039545355.1. Lineage (NCBI taxonomy): Eukaryota > Fungi > Basidiomycota > Tremellomycetes > Trichosporonales > Trichosporonaceae > Trichosporon > Trichosporon coremiiforme. Next base: position 602,040 of record BCJJ01000020.1, read on the forward strand.
TTTTGGACATATGCATCACCCATCATAGCTTCGCTGTCTGGCGCAACTGAGATAACTGGCTTACATCGAATATATGAGTACACTATGGGTAGTTGGGGGGGGAGGTCGCTCTGGGTGTCTCCTGGCGCACCCCAGCCTCTCTGCCACTTACATGCACACTGTCCTCGCAGATAACACTAAACTGTACACTCACTCTCCCTCTAGAAGTTCAGGACATCCTCGTGCCTCAGCTTCGGGAGTTTCTTGATCTCAGCCCTGACCGTGTTGAGGGGATTGCGGGCACTCTCATTCGGCTGAAGCTTGATGACCATGTTGAGGTCCTGCTCTGCCTCTCGCCACTTCTTCAGGCCCTTCCTCGCGACAGCGCGCTGGTAGTACACCTTCGAGTTCTTGGGATCCTTGGTCAGGATGCGCGTGCAGCCACAGCAGCTTTGTGCTTGCCCATCGCATTCAGCGCCACGACGCGGTTCGTGTAGTACACTGTCTTCTTGCCGTTGAGGCTGATCGCACGCATATACACCAGAGCAGCAGTCACATAGTTGCCATTGTTGACGTGCACATTGCCGAGCGCCTTCTCACGCATCCCCAACTCCTCCATCCACTTATCCATGCACTCAGCCCAGGCTCGACCCAGCGTCACACCCCACTCCCGTTTACGCACAGATGGCTCAGTCAGGCGCCGGTACATTGCGATCGGGTGTGCGGACTCGAGCGGGCAACATCCTTCGTGTATCCTGCATAGCTGAAGGGGGACGACATCGACACAGCCTGATGAAGGAGCTGATGTTAGCTACACCCTTCAGTTATGGTAGCTCACCTTGACAAAGTGGTGAAAGGTCAGGACAACGGCCATGTTACAGACGTTGGGATCCATCTCTGCCCACTCAGCAGGAAGGTAGACCTTCTTAGCTGGCTGCTTGGCCTTGGGCGGGGCCTTGACCGACTTGTTAAAGCGCACCTTACTGCGGCCAGTTGTCATCTTGCAGCTGTTCTTGCTGTTGGCCTTGCTTTTGTTGTCTGCGTCAAGCGGCTTCAGGGCCATCCCTAAGCCCTCGAGTGCGGCAGGCGCATTTGTGCTCAGCCCGTATCACGCCTCAACGGCGGGGTCTACTGCACCCATCTCCTTCAGTCGCCAGTGAAGGTGTTCCTCGACAGCGAGCATGTCAGTCATCTGCGGGTGAGGGAAGTTCTGGGCGGCAGTGGCGGCGGTCTGAGCGGAGGTGGTCGAAGAGCTATTGTCGAGTCGCCACCGACAACCAGGCCGTTTTTGCCAACACGTCCAGCGTTGTCGTTGCAAGCTCCTTCCATTTCTGCTCAACATCAGCAACGCAAGTCGTCGAGTCGTAGAGCTAAGACATGCCGGGCCAAACAATTCACACAAACTCGAGAGATGCCTGTGTCATGAAACGCTCGCGCGAGCCACGACGGAAGCAATTTTTTGGAGTGGAGGCACCGCCGTCTACCACACCTCAGATTTGAGCTCGGCAACAACCTTGACAACAACACACTCGCTGCATATCGAGCAGCCCACAAAAAAGGTAAGTGCGCGTTGCAGCACCCGCGACTCAGAGGAAGGGAGGGTGTCCGTTTTGCGCCCCGGCATGGCCGGTTCCCGGCGAGCACGACACACCTTGCCTCACGGCTCCCCGATGATGTTTCCGCACTGGGCACTGAATAATAATGATTACACTGCCTATCCGCCTTAGGAGGGCGGAACGAGTCTAGAAAATTCGTGACCGAGGGGAATCCACACTCCCACAGTTGTATTGTCTCCGATCTAGAACTGACAGGCAAGATGTCGCACTCGAACGAATCTACGCCGGAACCGCCAACGAGCGAGGAGATTCTCAAGCTGCTCGGCACGCTGCAGACAGCCGTTGACGCCACAACGTCGTCTGCCGCGCCCTTGCTGAAGAAGGCGAAGAAGGCTGACCCGTCTCTCGACTTTGAAAAGGGCATTTCGCTCCTTATCGTGCGCCCACAGCTGCTCCTCGCCTCGCTGCAGCACCTCGTCCAGCTCGTCGGTCTCCGCCTCACCTGTGCCAAGTCCGACAGCCCCAACGCCGGCGCGAGCGCGGCTCTTTCCACCCCCTTCAACGCTTCTACGATTAGGGAGCGCACAGGCGAGGTCGAGGACGAGCTGGCGGGCGAGCTCGCGCTCTGCCACGACGTCATGGACAAGGTCCGCAGCATGGAGGGCAAGCTCGAGTATCAGATCAAGAAGCTTGCGGGTCTCGCCGAGGCGGCGGAGAAGAAACCCGAGAAGGCGGCCGAGGTGGCCGAGGACGACATGCTGTCCTTCCGCCCGAATGCGGCGGCCATGCTCGCCAGTGCCCGCAGCGAAGCTGCGGAAGCAGCCAAGCCGAAGAAGTCTCGTCGCGACGACGAGTCGGAGGAGGAGGGCGACGGCGGCGTGTACAAGCCTCCTCGTGTCGCCGCCATGCCGTACAACGAGGAGGGCGAGAAGCGCGTGCGCGAGCGCCGTGCGCCTGCGCTTCTGTCCGAGTTTGCGCAGAGTCTCGCCGGCGCCCCCGCCGTGCAGACCACGTCTGGTCTCAGCACGCGTCCCGTGCAGGCGGGCGCACACACGAACAGCGCCTCGGCGCGCCGCGCGGCCGAGCTGCAGCGCATCGCCGAGTTCGAGGAGGAGAACATGACGCGTCTGGTCACTTCCAAGCGCGAGGCGAAGCGCCGCCGCGAAGACGAGGAGGCGCTCGCGCTCGGGTTCGGTGTTGGTGGCGTACGCAACAGGCGCCGGAACGGGCTCGAGGCAGAGCTCGAGGGCGTCCTCGGAGACGGGGGATCAAGTGCGTGGGACGGAGCAGGGGACAGGTTTGGAAAGAGGGAGGGGATTACGAAGCGCGCCAAAACGGCTGGTGGGAAGGAGCGCAATGGCAGAGCCAAGAAGAGCAGGTTCGAGAAGGACGTCAAGAAGAAGAGGAGGGCTATTGGTCTCCCCACGAAGTAGGGGACTTGATCCGCTGGGACAGATGGGATATAGACTTCACACTGTTGTACAATATGCATGGGCGTCTAGCATCTATGAATGAGAAACCAAGAATGGACCGGGAGTGAATGATGTGATTGAGATGGAATGACCAGAAGTAATGCGATGAAAGGAGAGCAGACAACTATTTGATCTTACAGGTCGTCGAAGAAGCCCGCGTTGTCGTCCTCGCGAGCCGAACGGCCAAAGTCACCCATCGGGTTCTTCTTGTTCTTCTTCTGGCGGGGCGCGTCGCTGTCGTCCGAGTCCTCGGCCATCTCCTCGTCCTCGCCCTCCTCCTCGTCGGACTCGTCGTCACTGTCCTCCTTCTCTGCGCCCATCTCAATGTCCTCGCCCTCGTCGGCCGCAGCCTCGGCGTCCTCGTCGTTCTCGGCGTCCTCGAAGATGTTCTCGACGTCGGTCAGCTTAATGCACTCGTCGTGCGAGACCGAGCCGAGCCATTTCTTGTTCCGGTCCAGCGCGAGGCGCTCGATCGGGTACTCTTCGTGCGTCGCGATGACACCGACTGTCTGTTAGCTCTTGCGGGTGCGGATAGCTTACGGAAACTGTTCGGCTGGATCTGGATGACGCGGACCATGCCGTCCTCGGAGCCGGTCGCGATGATGTCGTCCGTGAGCGCGACGACGGCGTCGACACTCGCGGGATGGCCGACGATACGGTCTACGCTGTCGCCAAAGCCCATCTTGCGGTCCCAGACGCTGACGGTGCCGAGTCCGCTGCCGACGACGAAACGCTGTCCACCCTTGATCTGGCAGATCGACAGCAGCTCGTCCTCCTGGTCGTCTGACATGTGCAGCGGCTCCTTCTTCTTCGACCGGATGTCGATCACCGACAGGAAACCATCGCACGACGTCGTCACCAGCTGCCGCTTGTCGTCAAAGTACGTAAAGCCAGAGATGTAATCGAAGTGCTGCCTGTACTCGCGCACGCATTCCGGTGTTCGCGGGTCCCAGAACTGGAGGGGTCGTCAGCATCAGCAATGTGAATCGTTAATGGTGTGGTCGATGGCGAGTGGTCAGGGAAAGGAAGCCCAGTGCCAAAGGGGGCGTTGAATGGTCGTGGCCGGTCGTGCCAGGAATGAATAGAGGCTCGTGAGAGAGTGGGCGAGTGGGCGGTTTCAGAATGGACGCAGCGCATACGCACCTTGATGACACCCTCGTCGTCGCCTGAAGCGGTCAAGGACTCGTTGACGCAGATGATTCGGTTGACGGGGGAGCTGCAGTGTCAGGTTGGCTGCATGGCTGGACTCTGGGTGTTCCAGGGGTCGTCGGGTCCCAGGAAGGAAGGTGTGCAGTATCTGTGAGGACTTACTCGTGTGCCTGTTCATGCTCACGCAGGACTGTGCCCATCGTGGCGTCCATTCGGCTGCCCGTTAGCACCAGGAAAGCAGTAAGATCAGCGGGGTCTGTATCAAAGCCACGGGCCACGGGGTCGTGCCAGTCACTGGGGTCACTGGGTCACTTGCTGGCCATCCACCGGTCCACACGATGCACACGATCCCAAGGGCTGAATTAATCCAGCCAAGACCAGAGGGGTGTGAGGTTGCGGCACGGGCCTGAGCCGCTGCCCCCTCCCCCTTGGTTCCTCGACTCCTCGACCGGACGCAATGCACGCAGGACGCAGGCAATCAAGACAGCATGCACAAATGCAGGATCGCAGGACACACCATGCTTCGCACACAACACCGCGGCACAGCGAAAGGACGCAGATGCACTGCACTGCACCTCGCCAGCGCCCACAGCCCACAGCCCACAGCCCACTGCCCCGTCGCCGTCCCTCTTGCCCCTTCCTACTGCCCGTTTGTCCTTGCCCTTTCGACTACCTCGCGTCTTGCACCTTCCGCCCCTCTGCTGCACGCATGACCACGCAGGGGTGCCGCCCACAGGTCGGGCGCATCATGGGCTGCACTCGAACCGGTGCCCTCCTCGTCTGATATAAGGCACACGCTGCCTTCCACCTCGACGTCCTTCCTTGCCTCCCTTCTTCACTCCATACTACTCTTTCAGTCTCCATGTTTGCTCAACTCCATTGCCGGCTTACCCACTCGCTCAGAACCACACTCACCATAACACGCCGCTCTTGCCTCCCATCCACATCGACTTTCCGTCTTCCTGGACAGCCAGCGCTCGTGCAGTCTTCTTCGTCGGTCGCACGCTCCACAGCTTGGTCGTCTCTCCGGTTGCGTCGTCATACTTCCAGGCCTTGACCTCGCCAGTCAACAGCGATCCGTACACGACTGGCTCGCTCGGGTGGAAGACGAGGTCGAACGGCTGATTCCGTAGTTTGATATCGGGCATGGTTCCGGCGTCAAGATCAGTGAGAGTGGGGGATTGTGTCGGCGTCTGAAGTGTCGCAAGTGATGTGGGCGGCACGCGTCAGAGGATCAAGGTGAGGAATGAGTTGCAGCCCGAAGATGTCTCGATCGATCACTCGCAAATCTCGTCGTCGCTGGCGGCCGTCGAAATCTTCGAAGCGTGACCCACAGAAGTGGAGGTCTGACAGGGTCTCTTGACGCCTCCAGGCACGTAGGTCACATGATCTGACTGCCACGAGAGAAGCACGCGGGCGAGACCGCCGGCCACCCACGTGGAGGGATACGTCATTTTGCCACTGACCGTAATACCGAGAGGGTCAGGAAATCACCGAGAGGTGATCCAGTGATCCTGAGCGAGCGATTGACCTGGAACCTTGGCTTGAACCAGGATCAGTGGATCAGCGCTAGGGTGATCCTGTGATCCTGGGAGCGAATCAAGGCGCACGGGGCGCGGGACGAATGTGAAATCAACCCAATCCAGGCGAGCCAGGCAGTACGTTAAGGGGCATAGGATTGGCAAAGTTTGCGGTGGCGTGTGTGAGCCCCCCGCGGCTGTGGTGGAGAAACCAAGCGGAAGCAGAAGGCAACCCTGGGCCCAGCGAGAAGCGAAAGCACCAAATTAACCAAAAACGAACGTCACAGTCGCAGTAGCTGCGGACGAGCACGGCAGTCATTGTCTGCTCCTCGGATTGTCAGAGGATGCAGAGGATCAGAGGCTCAGAGCAAGTACTGACTACCCCGCGCCCCTCATTACGGTCGCCCCTCCCCTCTCCTTGCTGCTCTCCGTAGCCCGTAAGCCGCAGGCGGGTAACAGGACTGTCACCTGTGCGCCCGTAGGCCCCGAAACCCGTAGCCTTGCACCTTGCACCTTGTCCCCTGGGACGAGTAAACACAAAGCGCAGCCGAGCCGCCCATCGCCCATAGCTCTTACTTAGTGCTTGCTTCTGATCCCCCAGGCCCCCTCCCCCGTACCCTCCCCCTTATCCCCTCCCAGCCAGCCAAACAGACGGCCGCTCCAAGCAGAAGCCTAAGCCCCCGTTTGACCTGCGCCAGTGTAGCTCCAGGAGGTGTCCTGCCTGAGTAAGCCTTACCTGCCGCGAACGTGCCCTTCCGATTTCGCCGCCCGCCCCGCCGCCTGGCTGTTCCCCACACAGCCGCAGCCCCGTCGCCCGTCCCATCGCCCTTTCCCCTCGCCTCCCTTTCCTTTTTCTCCCCTTTCACTCCATCCACCCACACCTACCCATTCAGCTCGTCTGCTCTGACAGCGTCTGCCCTCTGTAGTCATCCTCCTCCGCCGCCGTCGACTAGGTCTAGGTCCCACACACGGCACATCCCCTCACCCCCCCTTCCCTCTTCCGTCTTCCCTCTTCTGCTTGCGCAACGTGGTCTTAGTTTGACCTAGCCCCTTGGCCTTGGTACTGCCTAGGTGCAACACATCCACAAGCCTACACGCCCTCGAACCCTCACTCACCTCACCCCTCTCCCACCTCTCCCCTTCGCTCTCCTCCCTAGCCCATAGCCCCATAGGCTTGGACCGCCGCCGTCCTCCTCCTCTTCCCTTCCTCACTCATCGAGTGCCCAGTGCCCATACCGGCCGGCCGCTGTCCTCCCCTTCCTCCCCTCCCTGCACGAGAACACTATCTCGTTCAGCAGATACCTCTCCCTCTGCCGCTGCTGCTTGGCTTCTCCGCCGCCACCGCGTTACTGCCGCCCCTTCCTCCTCGCACCCTCTACCCCGCAAGGACAGCGAGGATTAGGTACAGACAGCATCAATCGTCGCCCTGTCTGCATCCTGCCCAGCAGCCCGTAACCACGCACCACACCAGTACCCCTCGGTTCTCGGTCCCTTCTCCCAAGACCCATCCATACGTCCTGGAACCAAACAACAGCTTATCGCTATCGCAAAGCATCCGCGACGCGCCGCTGTGCTTAGCATCCTCCTTTCGTAGTCTCAGATAACTCTTATCAAGTCTCGGATCGTTGAGCGAGCGGTGAGTTCCAGCAAACCTCCATCCACACCTGGGTGGGCGTTTTCCTTCCTTCTTTCTGCAACGAATGCTGACATCCGTCCTCCTTCTCTTGTGATCCCTCACTGCATCCACATCTTGCGCTGCATGATCAACTCCCCCGTGCATCCATCCACCGCCTGGCTCAACTCTGGTCCGCCATGCATACCCAAACACGGCGTCTACCTACCCAAACACCAATCCGAACCCGACGGATTACTAACCCGATTCCCATCCGTCATGTGACCTTGGCCCACTTTTCGATCCGCCCCTATCAGTGGTCACAGGCGACCCGCTCTCATGCAGAACTCTTCAACTGCAACAGCTGCTCATCCAGGACACCTGGCGCAGCCTTGGAGTAATGTAAGTCATTTAACGTCATCCGGGTGCATCCACCGTCGTGGATGCACGCATACAACGCGTTTGCGCAGTGACCATCCGCTGACGCCATCTACAGCCTCACATGTATTCGAATACCGGTTCCCATCAGCGCGATCCAACAAATCCCCGGTCGTACGCGACCGGGGCTGGAGGCGCGACCTCCGATGACCAGTACGCGGCGTACCAGCAGGCCGCTGGCTTCGCCAACGTTGGTACTGGCTACAATTACGGTGGTAACATGAGGTGAGTCGAGTCATCCATTCGGCTAGGTTCCGAATGTCGAGCGTTGCGCCGATCCCCGCTCACACGCTCAGCAACCTGTACAACACGACTTCCCCGTCGATGCCATCCGGCTCGCGGCGGACATCCAACCCCAAGGTGAGTGGATGCGGTTGCGAGGAAGGATGTAGCCTGCTCTGACGCGTTGTTTACGCGTCTCGGGATGTTTGGTCTCGTTGCGTACACCGACGCGTCGGACCTTCCTTCCTCCACCAGTGAGATAATGGCTTGTACTGACGCGTCAGTCGCCCTACCAGCAAACATCCAGCGTGCTGAGCAGTGGTCATTCTAGCCAGGGCGTCGGCTCTGGCCAGAGCCAGCAGTATGGCAGCGGTGGCTACTACGGCTCGTACTACGACCAGCAGCACAGTGGCCACCACCAGGGTAGCGCCGGCAGCCAGTGGCAGCAGCACTACAGCCAGCCATCCAGTGGCTTCGCTCAGGCCCCTGTCCAGGGTCGCCAGAACTCGTCTGGCTCGATAACCGCTGGCGCTGCCGCTACCAGCGGATCTGGTGGCAACAACGACCAGTCGCAGCAGTCGTCGCGGACTGGCGCTGGCTCGGCCTTCGACTACTCTGCTGCCGGCCAGCAGGGCTACCCCAACTGGGATCAGTCGCGCCAGGGCTCGAACCAGTGGCAGCAGCAGCAGCAGCAGCAGCCGTCTCAGCAGACGAGCGGCGGCGGTTCTGGCGCTGGCCAGTCTGCCCGCACGCAGGGCAGCAACAGTTCCAATCAGCAGCAGTCTGTCGTGAGCCCGTGGCAGGGTTACGGTAACCACCACCCCTTCCCTCCTCCGCCTCAGCCTGTCCCTCAGATGGGTGGCCAGCTCCCTCCTGGCCAGTATGGCGCTTGGAACCAGTGGAACGGTGCCCCCGGTTACTACCCGCCTGGTCCTCACCAGGGCCAGCAGCAGCAGCAGCAGCAACAACAGCAGCAGCAGCAGCCTGCTCAGCAGCAGCAACAACAGGTGCCTACCGCCACCCAGGCCAATGCCAACGCTGCTCCCGCTGCCTCTGCGGCTGCGCCTGCTGCGGCTGCCGCCCCGGTCCCGGCTGCTCCCACCAAGAAGTCCAAGAAGAAGGGCGCCGACGCCGCCGCCGCTGCCGCTCTTCCCGCGATCGCCGAGCCTACGGAGCAGATCCTGGGCAAGCGGCCATCCGAGTCGTCTGCCGACGAGGGCGAGGGCAAGACCGAGTCCAAGTCCAAATCGTCGAAGAAGAACAAGAAGGAGGAGGAGAAGCCCGCCCCCAAGGCCCCCACCAAGTCCCACCTCCGCCCTCCCCGCCAGGCCCCCTCCGCCTGGCAGCTCTTCTTCACGGACGAGCTCAACAAGGCCAAGGCTGCCGCTGCCGCCGAGGCTGGTACCACCCCTGGTGGCACCCCGATCCACCCCAAGCTCAACGTCGCCCAGATCGCCAAGGACGCCGGTATCGCTTACGCCAATCTCACCGACGAGCGAAGACGGTATTACGCCGGCAAGGTCGCCGAGGGCAAGGAGCAGTACAAGAAGGACCTTGCTGCCTGGCAGGCGACCCTCACCCCCGAGGACATCAAGACGGAGAACGCTTTCCGTACGCAGCAGCGTAAGGAGGGCAAGTCTCGCAAGGGTAACATCAAGGACCCCAACGCTCCGAAGAAGCCTCTGTCTGCCTACTTCCTCTTCCTCAAGGGCATTCGTGAGAACGATGACCTGAAGAGGCAGGTCTGGGGTGCCGAGAGCGAGACCACCCGCCAAAGTGTTCTCGCTGCTGAGCGATGGCGCGGCCTCTCGGACGACGAGAAGCGCCCCTACCTCCAGCAAGCTGAGAAGGACAAGCAGGAGTACGAGCACCTCCGCAAAATCTACGAGGAGGACGCTGCTCTCCGTGCCAAGGGCGAAGCGCCAACCGATCGGCCGCAATTCGCAGAAATACAATCGGCAGTAGTCGAACCCCCCAAGTCCCTCCTTGATGCCCCCTCTAAGAAGTCGGATGGCCCAAAAGGTGACAAGGCGGACGGTCGTAATGCGGCGCCGTCCGCTGCGGACCCTGCAGCCGCAGTCGGTACCATCAACCCCGCGAACACCACCTTCACGGTGGCTCACGCGGGCACTCCCGACCCCGAGCCCACGGCTCCTGGCTTTGACGCCCCCCTCGAGATCGAAGACTTTCACGGCTTTGACGACATGGACCTGACCGGTATCGAGGGCATGACTGGCCACGGAGCGCCCAACGAGGGTCAATGGGACGACCTCGCCTACGTTGGTGGAGACGACGACAAGAACAAGGGCATCCCCGGCAAAGCTCATTGAAAGCTGAACTTCCCATGATCCCTCACACTCCCACACACCCCACTCCCACACATTTCTGGACGCAAACCAGTTTTCGTTCTTCCTCCTCGCCCCCTCCCGTGACACTCTTACCTTTCTCTCTCTCTCATCTCTTCCCCTTTCGCCCCTTTGGGAAACATTCGGTTTATCATCAACGATTTCCAGCTTTCGTCTCTTGTTCTTGAACTTGTAACTCGTTTTGGTATTGACTCTGTGGTTTCATTTCGCTCTTCGCTCAATGGACACCTGAGGGCTCTCCCGGTCTTTTTTCTTTCATTCGGACTTTCGACTCTTTCTCAACAGATCTTTGGGTTTTATAATACCTCTGCTGTTCTCTGGGGAGGAGGCGTAAGTGTTGTAAAACACGGGAGTGCGACGACGAAGTAGTTAGTTGGCGAGAAATCGGTTTGGAAAAGCAATAAGTTTAGTTTTCGTTTCGTAACAAAATGAAGTTTGAGAAGTGAAGTTCAGCAACGTAGCAAGTTTTCTTAGTTCTAGTGCACGATAATTATTATTCGTTTAGTATCTTCCGCCCAACAGCGGCTTATGCAGTGATCCACGAAGTCTTGGTTGCGTCTGGTGATTGAGCTGTGCGTCTGGAGGATCTGCCACAGACCACGATGGCGAGCATGGGCCAGATGGTGGCGGGGAGTGTTTGGCCCCACCTCCACCGACGCGTTTTGCCTCCGTCACTGAGCGTTGATTGGTCCGATGTTCCGATGTAGGTATCCAAGCGGGGCCAAGAGGAGCAGAATGCGGCGTGTTTCCCGAGAAACCTCCACTTGTCATGTCCAGATGAGACCACCCGGTCCACTTCTTGGAGTGGGAAGCGCATCTGACCTGTGCAGGCTGGTGGATACAAAGGGCGCTTGCTGGTCGTCTGCAGCCGTGTTCTCCTCATCGTTGCGACCGTGCTCGCCACTGACGACTGACCACAAATTCTGAACAAAAGAAGTCGCCGCAAGGAGTTCCCCGATAAGAACGTACGTTTGCCCACTTCGGCGTCCTGTGGTCGCTGACCAAGCCCCGCAGCCCAGCTCACCGCCCACTTGCCCGTTACCTCCTTATCAACTATTCCTCAATCCCATCTCACCAACCATCGTCCTTAACATACCCCCCCGATCTCCCCCCGATCTCCCCTCGATCTCCTCGAGAACGCCCAGTCTGAACTAAGAAGCAATGGAGCACCCCCGCACCGTCCGCGTCGCGGCCGTCCAGGCCGCCTCGGTCGCCTACGACCTGCACAAGAGCATGCACAAGCTGCGTTCTCTCGTGTTCACGGCCAAAGACAATGGGGCCGAAATCGTCGTGTTCCCCGAGGCGTTCCTCAGCGCTTATCCCCGGCACCTCGACTTCCGGATCGGGAGCAGGAGTCAGGCTGATCGTGACTGGTACGGGAGATACGTGAAGGTATGTACTCCAAGAGCGAAGTGTCGGCTCCCTCCGGTCTCCCGCGAGAACCGTAGAGAGACGGAGGAGTAGTTCGCCGCGCTCACCAGTGGTGCTCGCCTCACTCATGCTCGCTACGCTCGCACTCGCTAACTCGCAGTCCGCTGTCCACGTCCCCTCCGACGCCGTTGGCGGGGACTGGCTGAGCACCGCGCCGGCGCAGTCCCCCTCCGACCCCTTCTGGGCGTTCAAGGAGCTGGCCCAGATCGCACGCAAGTACGCGCTCTACCTCTCCGTCGGTGTGATCGAGTGTTCGAACATTGGCTCGACTCTGTGGTGCACTAACCTCCTCTTCGGGCCGTCTGGCATGCTGCTCTCGAAACACCGCAAGCTGCAGCCGACCGGCGCCGAGCGCATCGTGTGGTCGCAGGGCGAGGCCGTGAACCCCTCTTCCGCTCCCCGCGCCTCGCGCTCGGAGAAACGTGATGCTGAGGGAAACGTCAAGTCCACGAGTGCTCGCATCGAGGAAGGCGACGACAACCTGCCCGTGGTGCAGACTCCCGTTGGGCGGATTGGTGCCCTGATCTGCTGGGAGAACTACATGCCCCTAGCCAGGTACGTCATGTACAAGAAGGGCGTCGAGGTGTACCTCGCCCCGACGGCGGATGGGCGGCAGACCTGGCTGCCGTCCATGCAGCACATTGCGATGGAAGGAAGGTGCTACGTCATCACGGCGAACCAGTATCAGAGCCAGGCAGACTTCCCCGCCGAGTATCCGCCCAATCTGGCGACGTATTCGACCACGGCGCACAATGCGGCGAGCGGACAGGGCGTGCCCATGGCTGTGGATGAGAAGGAGAAGAGCAAGGAGGCCTACACACCTGAGGTCTGGAGTCGGGGTGGGAGCGCCATCGTCGGACCGCTCGGAGAGGTGCTCGCGGGACCGCTGTGGGACAAGGAGGGCATCATCTATGCTGATGTGAGTGAACAAGCAGGGGAGGTTGCTGACGGAAGCTCGATCTCGGTGTGATTGACGGCGTCAAGCTCGACTTTGACCCGGTCGGACACTACAGCAGGGAGAGCCTGCTCATGGGTCTGCTGGGTGACATGCCGCGGGTCTAGGTGAAGTGAAGTTCGTTGTAGTCCAGTAAGAAGTGTTAGTAGAAATACCAGTCAGTGTGCCATAAGACGTGAACAACAACATGAGTAATGCGTAACTGTCCTATCTCCCACCTCACTGCCAGAGCACGTTCTGCCCCGCAGCGTCCGTGAGCCTACTGTCAATGTCGACAGGGAGGAAGAACTGCTCCAGCCCCACAAACGGTGCGAGGTCGCCCTCATCAAACGTGCCGCCGAGACTGTGCCCATCAAGGAAGAGCGGCAGACTCTCCCCTTCGCCAAGACTCAGACCCGAGCGCTGCAGATTCTCCTGCGCGAAGAGCAGGTCAAACTCGGATATCTCCCTGTTCTCAGACCCCGAGGGCGACTCGTCGAGGATCTGACTCGCGCCCATGAGCAGGTTGGGCACGAAGGGGGTGTCGCTCCCGACGCTCTGGGCTGCCTCGCTGGGACCGTCGGTGCGCGCCTCGGGAAGAGGGACTGTGGTCGCTTTCGGACTACCGCGCGCGCTCTTGGCCGGGATGACCTTCTGTTTCCGTGCGCGGCGGAGGATGAGCCGCAGACTGCGCGCATACCTCCCGGCGGGAATTTCGGACAACGTGCGTGCCAGGTCCTCAACGTCACGAGCTGTCTTGCGTAAGTCGAGCTCGGCCGGGAAGAGACGCGCAATGCGGATGAGGAACGTCGCTGCGAACGCGGCACAGACGTGCGTGTAGTGCACGGCGTACCGGAGGCCGTTCCTGTAGTTCTCGCCATGGAGGCAGATCTCAAGGCAGGCTTGGGCGTTGCGCATCGCCCGCAGGGCGAGCACGCGCTTCTCCTCGGGCATGTTCGCGACGTCGGCGGGGTTCACGATACCGCGCAGTAGCTGGCTGTTCACGAACAGCTCAGCGTACTGCCGCTGCACTACCAGACTCTCGCGGTAAAAGTCCGCCTTGCCCTTCCCGAACCGCTCCGCCAGAACGTGGTCCCAATACCGCTCCCAAGAGTCAAACTCGGCGTTCGCCTGCTTCAGCCGGTGTAAGGTCGAGTGGTCTATTGGCACGTCTGGCGATGCCGTTAGCTCGATATGCAGCGGCGCCCGGAGCGCGGTCAGCTCGACTGTCGAGATCAGGCGCGCATCGGACGTGATGCTGAGCGGATGCTCGAGCAGCCGGCGGCAGTGCGCGATCGTCTCGTCCTCGCGCAGGATCGCGGGCCGGCCCATTCCGTATGCCATCTGATGCTCCATCAGGTACAGCTGTCTGTCAGTTGTCGAACGTTAAAGCAACTCACGCAGAACCACACCCGCGACTGCACGACGAGCGGCCGCTCCTCTTCGAGCTCCTCGGGTGACTTTCCCTTGCCCATGCCTCCGCGCAGGAGCTTGATGAACGACCGGTTGATGCCCATGTCGAGCGCCATGCGCACGGCGTGTCCGCCCGGCAGCCAGCCGTTGTCGCTGAACGCGCTCAGGATCGCCATCGCCTGTACCGCCTCGACGCGCGCGACGGGGTTGAACATTGTGTCTGTGGCAAACTTTTGCGCCTGCAGACGCGCAAGCTTCTGCACCGTGCTTGGCGGGTTGCCGCCATCGCGCACGCGCGCACCGACCATGACGATAGTCGTTATCGAGAACGGGGAGCGCTTTTTGAGCCTGAGGTTAGTTGACGAATGTAGACACGAAACTTACGAGTCCCAGGTGTCGTACTTCTGGTCGTAGCAGGGAATGAAGTGGCCGGATCCCTGGTAGTAGATCGCCATGAGCTCGCGCGCCTCTTCCTCCGACACGATTCCCTCATCCACGACGTCCAGGAGAGAATGCGTGTGAGCCTTCTTGGACTTGGACTTCGGCACGTCCGTAACGGTCTGGGGCAAGCCTTGCACCTCAACTATCGTGTGCTGAGCTCCATGTCGAGGTTTCTTCGTCCCCAGATGATCTCGACTGTGCGTCCTTTTAAGGGGTGTAACGCCAAGATCCTCCTCTGAGCGTGTCTCCTCCTCGCGCGCCCTCTCCACGGCTGCCTCTGCTAACTTCGACATCGAACCCAAGGGATTGATGATCCCCTCGGTCCCCAGGATGTCCTCGGGTGCTTCTGAGCCCGAACGGGAAGGTGGCAACGAGTCTGTCCCCCCTTTGTCCCGCCGCCGATCCTTAGTCGTCGCGAGGCTGGGGGCCAAAGAGTGGCCAGGCGTGGCGTGGGAATGGCGCTGAGCGACGTCCATGGGCCCACCAATGTACGGGTTCACGGTACCGCGAGTGTTGAACGAGAGCGAGCTGCTCACCTCCGTGCTCCGATGCGGAGCCATTGACGTGCTGGGGGAGGGTCCAAAGGAGAGCGTGCCAACGTACTCGGTCGCTTTCGTGCTGGACGATGATGGCAGTGCCGAAGAGTTGAACCCGCCGCTGAGCATCCCCTGTCGCAGCGTCTGGACGAGGTCAGTCAAGGTGTTCTGGATGCCAGACACTTGGTTCTCCAGCGTCCGGATGCGACTGGTTGGTCAGCTCAAGCCGTGGACCATGCAGCTTACTCTTCGCCGATCGAATCTGGTCGCCCTGGCTTCTCGAGGACGCACTCCAGTCCGCTGTTGATGCAACGCTTGCACGGCGGGTCATCAGCTCCAACGCAGCGCATCTTCATCCTTCGGCAGTTGTTCTGGCTGTCAGTTCTGTCCTGGAGACAGTCCCGAAGCTGCACTCACGCATGCACCTGAATGTCAGCTGTGGTCGATTCCAGTCAACTCACGATTGGTACGATTGAGGCCAGGTCGCCGTTCGTGCTTCTCTTTGCCGGAGCCGGCAGAGGGAGAGGCTGGAGAGCCGTCATCTCCACGTCCGCCGATGTACCGGGCGTCTAACGGATAGCTGCTTTGCATGGTGGATCTTGTGTGTTTCTGGGTCGGGTCGCTGGGCTAGGAGGAAGACATAACTGTTGGGGAGTCCGTTGACAGGCGGGTGATTTAGGAATGGGGGCGAAGAAGCGACAGCATCCAAAGGCGCTGATCACACCAGGTCGACGAAAGCGTGGACGAGTTGACAGTTGACAATGTCAAAGGATGGCGCGGCCGTGCTCTGAGTACTTGCTCTGCTCTGACACGGACAACGCCGAGGAATCGTCGGAAACGAAGGCGCGTGAGTGACCGCTCGGTCAGTCATCCCTCTGTCGTCGCTGTTGCCTGCCCCCGCTCGGAACCGGTCCGGTTACCGGACATGGCAGGCCGCTCAGCGTTGCCTCGTGTGACTCACGTGATTCCCATGCACACCAGCCAAGTCGCGTCAACTGCCGACATAGTGGGAGCGCGTCTCAACAACAATCCGACTGCTTGCATCAGCTACACCTCCATCCACATCACCCACATCGCTTCAAGATGCCGCTCCGGCGGCTTGAGCTCCACAACTTCAAGTCCTACAGGGGGCACGTCAACATCGACTTCGGCGTCGCCCCGTTCACCTGTATCATCGGCCCCAATGGTTCCGGCAAGTCCAACCTCATGGACGCCATCTCCTTCGTCCTTGGCGTCAAGTCTGCCCAGCTACGAAGTACCCAGCTCAAGGACCTCGTGTACCGAGGAAGGAAGGCTGCGGAAGGCGTCCCCGAGCTGATGGGTCTCGGTGCCGATGCCCCCGAGAGCCAAAGCCTATCCCAAGGCGGTCACACGGACGGCCGTACCGCGTCGGTCGCGGCTATCTATGAGGACGCTGTTGGCAAGGAGTGGACCTTCAAGCGTACGATTTCGACGTCGGGTGCTTCGACGTACTACCTGCAAGGCAAGCCCGTGACCTACGTCATCTACAATACGCAGCTCGAGAAGTTCAACATTCTCGTCAAGGCCAAGAACTTCCTCGTCTTCCAGGGAGACGTCGAGGGCGTTGCCAGTCAGGACGCGAAGGCTCTCTCCAAGCTGATTGACCGCATCAGTGGGTGAGTAGCTCGCTAGGATGATCCCGGTACCTAGCTGACATCAGCTCTCTCGAACTCGCCCCTCAGTACGAGGCCGCGAAGCTCGCACAGGAGAAGGCTGCCGAGGCTGCCAACGCCAACCACGCCAAGAAGCGTAGCATGCTCACCGAAGTCAAGCACTTCAAGGACCAGAAGGCTGAGGTCGACCAGTGGGAGCAGCTCCGCGCCGCAAAAGTAAGCTCGGGTTCTCCCACAGAGCTGACGATCAGGACGCCATGGTTCAACGTCACCTCATGTGGAAGCTCTATCACTTGACGCAGGAGATCAATGAGGCCAAGGAGGAGGTCGAGAAGCGATCTGAGCAGCTGAACGACCTTAACGGCGAAGTTGTGAGTGCTATGATGTGACGCGTCGCTGACCATGAGCACGAGCGCGAGAACGAGCTGAAGGAGGCACGCAAACACCAGGCCGAAACGCTGATCAAGGTCAAGAAGCAGGAGGCCAACGTCAAGAAGGCGGAGAAGGCTGTGGAGGAGAAGCAGCCGGATCTCGTCACGTTGGAGACTCAGATTGCTCACTCCGAGAAGAAGGGTCGCAACACGCAGGCCATCTTCGAACAGGTGGAGCGTGATCACAAGCGCCAGTCGGAGGAGCTTGAGACTCTGGAGGCTGGCAGGACGCAGATCAACGAGCGGATGGAGGAGGCTAAGGAGCGTCAGCGGCAACGGAACGTCAGGGCCGGTAAAGCCCTCTCTGCTGATGATCTTGCCGAATACCGCAAGCTGTAAGTTTTGCGTGCCCTCCAAACTAATAACAGGCGCTCCGAGGCCAATGTCACTGCTACGACTGAGCGCCAGCAGCTTGAGACGCTGCGCCGCGAGCAGAAGTCCCTCCGTGACGCCATTGCTTCCATCGATGACCGACTGACGCAAGCTGAGCGCAAGCGCAGCAAGCTCAAGGATGAGCTCGACACGCTGTCCGAGAGGGAGAGCACGATGAGCGACAAGGTCAAGAGCCTCGAAGCCGAGGAAAAGCGGGTGAAGGCTCAGATCGACAATGCACAGGCCGAGCGAGAGCGCATCTCTCTGCAGGAGACGGAGATCAACGATCGTCTGCAGGAGGCGCTGAACAAGCTTCTGCAGGCTGGTGTCGACCGACGAGAGTCTGAGCGTGAGGCGAAGATGAAGGAGACCTTGGCGAGCCTCCGACGCGTCTTCCCCGGTGTGCACGGACGGGTGATTGACCTGTGCAAGCCGACTGCCGGAAAGTACGACACTGCTGTCCAGACCGTGCTCGGCCGCAACATTGACGCTGTCGTTGTCGACCAGGAGAAGACCGCCATCGACTGCATCGAATACATGCGCCAGCAGCGCTTTGGTCAGGCAACCTTCATCCCGATCGACACCATCCAGGTCAAGGCTGTCCCGGAGAAGTTGCGAACTATCGACCGAAGAGCGCGTCTTGCGATTGACTGCCTCGAGTTTGACCCGGCTGTCGAGCGTGCGATGCAGTACGTCTGTGGTAGCGCGCTCATCTGTGACACGACTGAGGTCGCCAAGTCTGTCTGCTACGAGAAGCGCCAGGAGGTCAAGTGCGTGACTCTTGACGGCACCGTGTTCCACAAGAGCGGTCTCATCACTGGTGGACGCGGACACGCCACCCGCAAGTTCAGCGACCGCGACGTCGACGGCCTGAAGGCGACGAAGGACAAGCTCGTCGCGAAGCTCCACGAGCTGAACGCGTCGAAGCCGAAGGAGAAGGCTGACGAGGGTCTGATCCAGGACCTTGCGCGCATCGGCGCGGAGCTGACGGAGGCCAAGGACGACTTCCAGGCCACTCAGCTCCGCATCAACGGTTTGAAGAAGGAGATGTCCGCCGTCGACGAGGACATCAAGATGATGACGCCGGAGAAGGAGAAGCGCGAGTCTGCCCTCTCTGCTGCCGAGGCGCAGAGCGCGCAACTCGCCACGGTCGTCGAGTCCGAGGATGACAAGGTCTTTGGCGCCTTCTGCCAGCGCATCGGTGTCGCGAACATTCGCGAGTACGAGGACGTCCAGCTCAAGGTCGCGCAGGAGGAGAACGAGGTGCTCCAGTCGTTCGTCCAGCAGGATCGCCGTATCTCTCATCAGTAGGTTTCCATTGAGTGTTCCACTAACCAAACCCAGAATCGAATTCCAGACCGCGCAGGTTAAGGCCACGGAGGAGCGATTGGCGCAGCTCCAGTCCATCTCGTCTAGGGAACTGAGGAACGCCGAGCGCCTGCGCGAGAACAAGGAGGAGCTCGAGAACGAGATCGAGGAGCTGCAGGCCGAGATCGAGAAGCAGCGCGAGAAGCTCGAGAAGTACAACACGAAGCACGAGAAGGCGTCTGCCGAGGTCGAGGAGGCGCGCGACGCCGCTCGCCAAGCGCAGCGCCGGCTCGACAAGATGCTCAAGGAGATCTCGTCGTACAACGACGGCATCGCGCGGTGCGGCTCGGACCGCCATGCGATCTACCGCAAGTGTCGCCTCGAGGATATCGACCTGCCGCTCGAGTCAGGATCACTATCCAACGTCCCCATCGCCATTGATGACGTGAGTTAGCTGACCATCCGAAACAACTGACAGGACAGGATAGCGACGCGATGGACGTTGACGAGGACTCGCTCAGTCCAGCCAAGGTCAACGACTACGGCATCGAGCTGGACTTCACGATCCTGGAAGAGGACGACAAGGAGAACAGCGCGGACGACCACGGACAGGAGCTCGAGACGCAGATCAACAAGATGAAGGCGGACATTGAGCGCGTGACGCCGAACGTGAAGGCGGTCTCGCGCCTGGAGGAGGTGGAGAACGAGCTGCGGGACGCCGAGACAGAAGCCGACGAGGCGCGACAGGAGAGCAAGCGCGCGCGCGAGGAGTTCCTCGACCTGAAGAAGCGGAGGTGCAACCTGTTCAACAAGGCGTTTACGCACATGTCCAAGTGCATCGACCAGATCTACAAGGACCTAACGAAGAACTCTGTCGTGCCGCAGGGCGGCATGGCGTTCCTCTCCCTCGAGGACGCCGAGGAGCCCTACCTCGCCGGCGTCAAGTACAACACGATGCCGCCAGGCAAGCGTTTCGTCGAGATCGAACAGCTCTCTGGAGGCGAGAAGACAATGGCAGCGCTGGCGCTGCTGTTCTCGATCCACTCGTAAGCTTTGGCAGCGGTGCTCAGCTGACAGCAGTTTCCACCCCGCGCCCTTCTTCGTGCTCGACGAGGTCGACGCGGCGCTCGACCCGACCAACGTGTCCAAGCTTGCGCGCTTCGTTCGGGAGCAGTCCGAGAAGGGCGTCCAGTTCATCATCATCTCGCTCAAGAGCACACTGTAAGTAACGGGCCGAAGCAAAGCCGAAGTCAAAGCGGAAGCCGGCGGCGACGGGCCGTTGGGGCGTGCATTGTGCATTGCCGCATTGCCGGCGGCGCGGCGCGCGGCAGCCTGAAAAGTTCAGGGGCGCTGACAGCCTCCAGGTATGAGCACGCGGACGGATTGGTCGGCGTGTACCGTGAGCAGGTGATGAACAGTTCGCAGACGCTGTCGCTGGATCTAGCCAAGGTAAGCTATGGGGTCGAGCGTAGCTGACGATCAGTACGAGTAAGCATAGGCGTCGACGTCGGAGTGATCAGGAAGAAGGCAGTATACGAATGCATGTACCTCGGTAATCTTGCTTGACTTGCTTTTGAGTGTGGTAGCCGTTTGTAAGCGGACGCGGAGGCCGAGTGTAGGGATGAGGCACGCACGCCTAGCCAGGGACGAGGGACGACGAGGGACGACGAGGGACGGAGGCCAATAAACGAGGGTTGCGGTCAGGTGACGTTGCGGCAGTAGCTGTTACTTGCTGTTGGTCTGTTGGACGCCGAGGACAGACAGACGTGGCTGGTTCCTGGCCAGGTCCCCTGTCCCAGGAAGAGTCCCAGATTGGGGGGGTTAGGCCAAGAGCACAGCGAAAACGGCCGCGTACTGGGATGGGACTACTGGGGTTACTGGGACTGAGACTGGGACTGGGACTGGGGAGATGTGGTCAGCCAGGCGCCAGACCAGCCAGGGTGTGAAAGGACGAAGAGGACGAACGAGGGTACGTGAGCCAGCACACATGAAGGAAGACATGACGTCGCCGTCCTATCGCTGACCGACAACCATCTGGTGCCGTACCCGTATCCGTATCCGTACCGGGTCTCACCTCAGCAGTCAGCAGTCACAAGCTGCCTGCCCCGGTGATCATCCACCCCCACCCCTGCATCCAGCCCAGCTCCGCGTCATTCCATCGATCCCCCGATCCATCCTCGATCCTCTCGCGCGACTGAACTCGTTCCGACAACTTCTACTCAACCCATCCTTTATCATCCACTGGCATTGGCACTCACAAGCCGACACCGCCCCCCCACTCTATCCACCTATCTCGGCCCGTTTCCGAGTCCAGTGCCGCAGTGCCGCAGCCACACATCTCTCTCGACCCTTTCTTTCCCACTTGGTCTCAACGTAGCTTCCGGGCGATATCCGCTGGTCTCTGATCCACCGACACCTCCTTCCCCTTTTTGACCATCCGCTCATCCACGACCACACCCAAAAGCAGTCGCCATGCCCCTCCCCGACGCCTGCAAAGAGATCGAGCCGTACTTCAAGCTCTCGGCTGAGAAACTCAAGGAGATCGTCAAGTACTTCCGCGAGGAGTGCGAGCAAGGCCTCCTCCACTATGGCGAGGATGTCGCCATGGTGCCCTCCTATGTGCCTACAGTGCCGACGGGAGCGGAGACGGGGTGAGTACGCCGAAGCGACGAGCCCAGCGTGCGCAGGACGCGAGGCGAGGCGCGGCGCGAAGTTGGCATACCGCGGACACCGAACCGGAGGCAGACCGAGGTTCCCAAGTGATCAGCTGAGTCACCAGCTCGTCACCGATACTTCGGCGCACCGACCTGGCCTCATGGATCGCCATCTCCTTGTTGCTGTCTGGTGTCCTCGCTGGTTCGCTCATTCGCTCACTCGCTGGCCTGACGGGCAGTTCGTAAGCTCGCCGCTGACAAACAGAACCTTCCTCGCGCTCGACCTCGGCGGAACCAACCTGCGCGTGTGCGAGGTCAAACTCGAGGGCAACCACAAGTTCTCTCAGAAGCAGCAGAAGTACCGCGTCTCGGAGGACTTGAAGCAGGGCGAGGCGAGGGTCTTGTTTAGTGAGTCACTGCCCGCACGAGCTCGACTTTTGCTCGAGCGCAGGGAGAGCGAAGGTAGCGCGAGGAAAGGTAGAGCACGGCTGGCGGGGACAGACTGAGCGAGGGCCCAACACCGGGTCGAGCGGAGTTCGGGTCGAGCTCGGGCACGCGGGACACGCGGCGACGCCCCGAGGCAACCCCGTGTGCGGCTTGGCGAGGGCGTGTGCTGCGTAATCGGCAATCAGCGCGTCACCGCCCGTGCGCCCGTGCTTCCTTGGCCGCATGCGCTGCCCAGATACTGGCCAGCTGTTCGCTCAGCTCAACCTCAACTTCAATGCCGGCTCGATGGCCAGTTCGAGTGCTACGCACTCCCGCAGACACACTCGCTAACATGCAGACTACATTGCCGACTCGGTCGATGCCTTCCTTACCGACTTTGGAAGCGAGATCCCCATGGACGAGGATGAGCCCCTGCATCTGGGTTTCACCTTCTCGTGAGTAACCTCGAGTGTTGCCGGCTGCCAAGAGCGTCGCAAGGTTCTGTGCGGCACCCGGGCGTGCCGGGATAGCCCCGTGATCACGCTGTGTCGTGCGACCGTGCGACCCCTCACTGCCCGTGGTCACGTTGGATGGCCCGCGTGCCCGCACAGTTGAGACGCACGCTGCTGCTGACTGCCTCTCGCGCCTGGCAAACTGGCAGAACACCCCCATGTGCTGGCTGACTTCGCCGGAACAACTTAGCTGACGCCCAGCTTCCCCGTCGAACAGACCGCGCTCGAAGCCGGCAAGCTCCTTACGTGGACGAAGGGCTTCGCCGCGAAGAATGCCGTCGGCAACGACGTCGTGCGCCTGCTGCAGGACGCGTTCGACCGCAAGCACATGCACGTGTGCTGCAGTGCGCTCGTGAATGACGTGAGTGGCTTTGAACTTTTCTCAAGCGGCGCCAGCTGCAATGGCTGCTCCCATAGACCCTCAAGCTGACATTCAGACTGTCGGCACGCTCCTGTCCCGCTCGTACCAGAACGGCCCCGCGCTGATCGGCGCCATCTTCGGCACGGGCACGAACGGCGCGTACATTGACAAGACTTGCACGATCAAGAAGCTCGGAGAGGAGAAGATCAAGAAACTCGAGGAGGGAGGCGAGGACGCGGGAGAGTACATGGTCATCAACACGGAGTGGGGAGCGTTTGACAACAGGGTGCGTCGAGCGATGGCGAGATGGCGGTGGCCAAGCGGCCACCGCAGGTGCTACCCGCTAGCTGAGGAGCGTCCGAACCCCAAGCTAACACGCAGCGCCGATGCCTGCCCGTGTCCGTCTTTGACAACAAGCTGGACCGCGAGTCGATCAACCCGTGAGTCCTCCCAGCTTTGCCTGCCGGAGACCGCAGCTAACAAACCAGGCGAAAGCAGACGTTCGAGAAGATGGTGTCTGGAATGTACCTCGGCGAGATCACGCGAAACATTCTCCTGTACATGATCGACCTGGGCGAGCTGTTCGAGGGCTACTCGACCGAGGTTCTGAACACTCACTACGGGTTCGACACGTCGTTCGTGTCCTACGTCGAGGGCGCCAAGGACTTGGCCGAGGTCAAGAGCATCATCCACAACGTGCTCAAGGTCAAGGAGAAGCACATCAAGGACAGTGACGCCGAGATTGTCCTCTGGGCGTGCAACATGGTCGCGCTTCGTGCATCGTACCTCTCCGCGTGTGCTATGGCGACCGTCATTCTGCACACGGAGAAGCACAGGAGGAAGCAGGAGAGCAAGGCGATCGACGTGGGAGTTGACGGATCGTGAGTGACTCTTCCCTTACCGCTGCGTAACTCTCATGGGGACACAAGCTGACGACCAGGGTCGCCCAGTACCTCCCAGGCTTCGAGGAGAAGGTGCGCGAGGCGCTCCGCCTCATCATTGGCGAGGAGAGCACGAAGCTCGTCACGATCGGTCTCGCCAAGGACGGCTCGGGCGTCGGTGCTGCCCTCGCGGCGCTGACGGCGAAGCAGGCCGCCAAGTCGCACAAGCACAGGCTGATGTCGAAATGAATGGCGAGCGTGACGAGCGGAGACTCGTGCGTCAGCGCGAGTCGGAGCAAGTCCGCGCGGCCATTGAGTCAGTGGGCTACTCGGGATACCCCAGTGTGTAAGCGCGCTGGCGTCATCCCGTGTGAGCCAGTGTGCAGAGACAAAGCGAGTAGGCAGTTAGGCAGTTCTGTAGTAGTTTCCTAAGCATCTGGTCTAGCCTTGGTCCTGTGTGTGTGTTCTTTTGCGCAGGTCGGTCGGAGCCTGTGGTATGGGTGGTCGGGTCGTGTGCGGCGTACCAAGCATAGACGAATGGGGTTGTCGCGGTGACTTTGATCGGCCAGGCCCGAGGTCTGTCTAGGAGTCTCAGAGGAGTCTGGGCCCCCGCACGTAGGTGTCTGTCGTCTGAACTTTTTTGCGTTCCTCGGCCCGTACGCCCTGTGTCGTTGGCTGAGGCGCCCGAGTCGAGTGACCGCGAGTGGGTTGAGCGGACAGGTGCGAGTTGAGTCGAGGGTCGCCATCGCATCGTCACTGTCTCTGTGTGGGGACTTGTACATTATCCTAGACAAACACACGCACACATCTCTATAATCTGATCCCCACACACACGGACGCGGACGCGGACGGGACGGGACGACACAAATCAATCGCGACAAGAGTCAAGTGGGCAACACTCCAGCTCTGCTCCAAACGATCCCCTCCACAACACACTCCGCCGACTACCGACTACCGACTCTCCGTCCCTTCCCTCCTGAACCATCCCGGTCGAGCGAAGTAGTCTTAATGGCCTCCGAGACCTCCCCCCTGATCAGCCCCTCCCCCAACGGGGTGGCCAACACACACGCAGCCCCTCAGCGGACATACACGAACGGCGACCGCGAAGTCGAGGTCTGGAAGCCTGGCAAGTCTGGCTTTTGGGCGACGTTGCTTAACACGCTCGGTGACCTTATTGGAACTGGGTTGTTGGCTACGCCGATTGCGATTGCGCATGCTGGATGGGTTTGTGGCCCTCTCGCATTGGTGGTTGTGTGCGGCGTGACCTTGTGGACGTGAGTACGCTGACGAGGCGCCTAGCGGGTGGCCGCTGGCGCCTCGAGGTGATGAACGGAGAGAGTGCTGGGACGCTGTTGGTCCCTCAGGCTTTTCAGCTATGAAGACGGCCCGCTGTCGCTCGCCTCAGCTGGCCTCAGCGCACTCGTGCTCGCTCCTCTTGCCTAACGCTCACTCGCTCTTTGCTCGTTCGCTCACATGCAGGCTCAAGATCCTCCTCCGGATCATCGAGAAGGACCGCCGCCTGCGCAACTTCACCGATGTGATTGGCTATGCTCTGGGCACGCGCGGCGAGGCGATCGTGACCTTCCTCTTCGTGATCGAGGTGTGCGCGTGGATCATCGCGCTGATTGTGCTGTTCTCGGACTCTTTGGCGCTGGTCCTGCCGCAATACACGTCTGACCAGTGGAAGCTCCTCGGCCTGCTCTTCATCGTGCCGACGACGTTCCTTCCGCTGCGCTATCTGTCCTTCTCCTCGGGTCTCGGCATCCTCTCGACGTGGCTTCTGGTCGCCATTCTGATCTTCACGGGCTTGGTCAACCCTGAGTCTCCGGGCAGTATCAGGGATCCCGCGCCGACAGACCTCTGGCCGGCACATGGCTTCTGGAAGCTGTGTTCCGTCTTTGGCCTGTTAATCTCCGGATTCGGCGGACACGGCTTGATCCCCAACCTGATCCACGACATGGCGGACCCGCACCAGGCCGACCTAGTGTGCGATTTCTCCTACGCGGTCGCCATGGCTGTGTATGTCCTGGTCGCCGTGTTCGGCTACCTGATGTATGGTCGGGACGTGTCCGACGAGATCAGCAAGGACCTCGCACGCACGCCGGGCGTCACCAGGGCCCTCAGCACGTTCGCAGTGTGGATGGTCGCGCTTAACCCTTTGACCAAGATTGCCCTCGGCATCAGGCCGCTCGCCGATATGATCTTCACGCGCTGGGGACTGCACAAGACTGAACTTGTCCCATTGGGCGCGCCTACCCCTCGATATGTGACGCGCCCACCCTCGCCAGTGAGCGAGGAGGAGATCGACCGTACCGAGAACACGGCGGTGGGAAATATCCTGCAGGACGAGCAGGACGCGCAGGACGCGCAGTCGGCGGCGTACCAGCGCGCTCTCCGCGATGCCGAGGCCGTCAACGAGAGCGGCTTCAGCGCCTACGTCGACGCGTCCTCCTCCTTCTCCCGCGTAGGGTACGACCCGGCGGCGTCGCTGTTCCAGCCTCGCAACGCCACGGCTCACGCCCGCCGCGAACGCATTAAGGCCCTCAGCCGGCACGCGGTCAGACTCGTGCTCGCGTTCCTCTTCGTTGCTGGGGCTCTGGCCATGCCGAGCTTCGAGCGCGTCATGGGCCTCCTCGGAAGTGGCTTTGCGAGTCTGACGTTGATTATTATTCCCGTCTGGGCCGGAGCCAAAGTCTTCGGATGGAGGTGGTACCACTGGCTCGCCATCGGTGTTTCGGCTGTCGCAGGCGCGCTCGGGACTATTGCTGCTTTCAAGTAGGGAGTATAGAGTGATGCATCTTGTTTGTTTCCTGGTTGACGGGTGCCACTGACCGCACTGAACACACAACACTCGGCGATCACTCGTATACAAGACTTGGGGTGATACTGGCAAGCGAACGCCACGCTTCCGTCAGCCACCTCCTCCTCTTCACCTCTTCACCAATGACAGTCGACACAAGCAAAAACGACTCCTTTGCCGCCTCTGCGAGGCGGCTCGGAGTCACAGCGCTGGGACGAGGGCGGATCGAACGCCCGACCTCAAGAATTGACGACTTCACTCTCGCGCTCTCCCAACTGAGCTATCATCCCTGGCCGCTGTGGACGGCAGCCCCACGGAGCGCCGGCTGGCGGCCCAGCACGGACGGGTGCGAGCGCGCCGAGCACCGCCTTGACTACCACATGATTCCGCGCTACGAGATCCGAGCCCCTGCATCCACCCAGTTCTCCGTCGCAGAATGCGCCAAAGAGAGCGCACATGTGGGAATGGTGGGCACTGTGGAAGATGAGAGCAGCAGCCACGAGCAGTGCCACGATCTCTCCAAGGTTCGGAGGAGGGAGGCCCAAGGGCCAAAAAAGCTCTCTCTTCACCGCCTCTGACGAGGCGAAGAAGCGGAAGCGCAGCGATGGGACGAGGGCGGATCGAACGCCCGACCTCAAGAACTGATCTTCACTCTCGCGCTCTCCCAACTGAGCTATCATCCCGGGTCACTGCTGACGAGAGCGCCGGGTGGGGGGGGCGCCATCGGCGGTTCGGTCGATCTCCCCTCCTCATGAGTGGTCAGTCGTCAGTCCTCCACTGTCAGTCTTCATCTGCAGTTCACAGTTCCATGCTACATCGATGCATGGCCTTGACTGGTCACTTGACCACCCTGCGCGGCCTCGCGCAAACATTCTCCGACTTACGACCGAACCTCAAACTTGACAAAAATATTGGCACGCACGTCAATCGGCTCGGGCTCGATCGTGATCGTGTTCGCTTGCTTTGCGCTCCGGCCCATAGGAGCAGAAGCGAACATGGCGCGGGGCGCACCGCCACCGCCGCCAGAGCTGTTGTCGCTGATTTCAGTGACGTGCACCCGGGCGCCGCGAATGGCGAGGACCTGGGCGTAGTTCTCGGCCTTCTGGATTGCGTCGCGGAGCGCTGCCTGGCGCACGCGCGCGTGCAGGCCGCGCTCGGTGCCAGATGAGAGGCGCCAAGAGAGGCGGTCGATCGAGACGAGGGTCTGCTCCTGCCCGTTAGTACTTGACTCGCAGACTTAACAGGAGCCCTCGAGCCCTCGAGCCCTGTGGGCTCTCCCGGCGTACTCACGCTAAGCTCCATGACGAACGCGGACAGCTCGGCAAAGTCGTGGAACGTAATCTTGGCGGACGCCTCGGCGACGTAGAACTTGCCGTACTCCGTGTCGTCGTTCGGGTCCAGGTGGCGCGGCGGCGTGCGCTCAAAGCTCCAGGACCGGATCTGCTGCATGCTCCATCCCGTGACTGGCTTCTCGGGGCTGCTCGGCGGGAATTCCTCAGGAACGTCCGTCGCCTCGCTTGCGTCGAGGGCGAGGCGGGGCTCGGCGTCGCCCAACTTCGCCGGCGCCAGGGTGCGGACCTGCTCGGCGAATGAGGAAGCGGCGGCCGACACGCGCTGCATCGCCTCACCGGGCTGCTTGCTCTCGTCATGGATTCGGACGTAGACGTCACACAGCTCCGGCACACGGCGCACCTCGTGCTCGCCGCTGAGCTCGATGCGCGGCGGTGGGAAGATGGTCCTGGAGATGCCGGGCGACAGCGTGCCGACGGCGACGGCAAGGACCATGAAAATGGGGAAGTATTTTTCCATGGCGAGTGTGATGGGAAAGAGTGAAGAGGAGAGATGGGGCTGATTCGAAAGCCAAGATGAGGCGCTCTCAAGTCTCCGTCTTGAATCTCGCGACACCATTTGCGAGGCTGTACAGCCATTCTAGCCAGTCTGCATTCATTCCTCATCTATGACGCAAGAGAAGTCAGGAGCGTACGCGTCGGTGCCTGGCTGACCGGCAAGCTCCGTCAACTCACCGCCAAGACACCGAACAGTCCACCCCTTTGCCACCCATTTACTGCTTCTGATTCCGCTAATCAGACAGTATTTGGCTCCGGCTAATGACGTGCCTGGCGGGCCAACCTCCCGACCGCCGTCGCGACTTTTCAGACGGGACACGCTCATGTCTCATCCCCGCAACCGAGCACAACAAACGTTGAGCTCGATATCCATCACTACTCTCTCACTCCGACAATCAACATGTCGGACCAGCAGAACTCTCGTCGTGGACGTGGCGGCTTCCGTGGACGCGGTGGTGGCAGGGGACGAGGCGGCTTCCGCGGCCCGAAGCCTGCGCCGGCGCCTGTCCAGCAGCTGATGGCCGAGCCTGACTCTGGAGCCTCGACGCCTTTGACATCAGGCATGACCACGCCCATTGCGTCCGGCGCGCAGACGCCGAACAAGGCTCTCACGACGACCAAGTTCGCCGACTTCCCCCAGCTTACGACCGAGCTTGTCGCAAGCCTGCCCTTCGAGTACTGCACCGAGGTGCAGGCTGCGACGCTCCCGGCCATTCTCGAGGGCCACGATGTGCTCGCCCAGGCCAAGACGGGAACCGGCAAGACGCTCGCGTTCCTTGTCCCTTCCATCCAGCGCCTGCTACTTGCGCCGCTGCCTGACCGGTCGCTGACCAGCATCCTCGTGCTGAGCCCGACCCGCGAACTCGCGAGCCAGATTGCTGATGCCGCCCTCACCTTCACCAAGGGCCGCGTGGGCGTCCAGTGTGTCGTCGGTGGCACCAACATCAACACGGACGTGAAGCGCCTCAAGACCGAGCGGTGAGTTGATACCATGGATGCGGCTGACGTTATGTAGCGCCGACGTCCTCGTTGCGACTCCCGGCCGCCTGCTCGACCTGATCGAGAACTACGGCGTCGGCTCGCGCCTCTCGCAGATCCGCACGCTCGTGCTCGACGAGGCGGACCGTCTGCTCGACCAGGGCTTCCGCCGCGAGCTCGTCAAGATCCTCGACGCGCTGCCGGACCGCAAGGCCGTACCGCGCCAAACGCTCCTGTTCTCGGCCACTCTGCCCGAAGGTGTGCACGCGATCTCGTCGATCGCGCTCAAGCCTGACCACAAGTTCATCACGACGCTGAGGGAAGAGGACATCAACGCGCACAAGCACGTTGTTCAGGAGCTGCTCGTCCTGCCCGGCGATCAGATGATCAGCGGCGCGCTTGAGGTCCTCAAGCGCGAGGAGATGCTGGCCGCGGAGCGCGGAGGATTCAAGGTCATGGTCTTCCTTCCCACTGCTCGTGCTGCGGGTCTTTACTACGAGGTCTTCTCCAACCTCCCGACGTCTTACCCCGTGTGGGAAATCCATTCGCGCATGTCCCAGGCGAAACGTACAAAGTCTACCGACCAGTTCCGCGCCGCCGACCGCGGCATCCTCTTCTCCTCCGATGTCACTGCCCGTGGTATCGATGTCCAGGGTGTCACCGCCGTCGTGCAGGTCGGTCTCCCCTCCAGCGGTGAGCAGTACGTGCACCGTCTCGGTCGTACCGCTCGTGCCGGTGCGCAGGGTCACGGTGTTCTCGTCCTCGCCGACTTCGAGACGTTCTTCCTTAACGACGCTACCATCAAGACGTTCAACGTGCTCGAGTACCCCGCTCTCGACGCCAGCAGCCTCGCGCACGCCTCCCAGCTCGTCGACGGTGCGCTCGCCCAGGTCTCCGAGGAGGCGAAGGGCCAGGCGTACCAGGCGTGGCTGGGATACTACAACAGCAGCCTGAAGAAGCTGCGGTGGAGCCAGACGGACCTCGTGCGCAACGCGAACGAGTATGCGCAGCACACGCTCAAGACTGCTCCCGGCCCGAACGGATGGGTGCCGCCCGCGCTCCAGGCCAAGACCATCGGCAAGATGGGCCTTAAGGGCGTGCCGGGTTTGAACCGCGAGGCCGGGCCGAGCGGCGGTGGTCAGAAGCGCGGCGGTGACGCCGGTTCGCAGCAGGGAGCGCCGAAGCGCCCGTCTGGCGGACAGCCCTCGCTTCTGCAGCGGATGCAGCCCGATGCCGGGTTCGGCGGTGCCCCCGGTGGCTTCAACGGCGACCGTGCGCCCTCGGGCCGGGGCCGAGGCCGTGGACGCGGTGGACGGGGACGTGGCGCTCCTCGTCCCTTCTAGGTGCACACTGCTGGACGTGCCCGTGTGCCGCGGCACACAAATAAAATCGGCCCGCAACGAATTCCAGAAAAATAGATGGCACATAGAAACGACCGATCGACACATAGAGAAAACAGACCGGCGCCTCGCCGCGCGCCCCGAAGTATGCCCTGAGCCATGGGCCACTGGGAACATGGGCATGGCATGGCTGGCACACTCGCACGAGCCGTGCCGCATGCCCTCGTGTTCTCGTGCCAGAACTGAGGCTATGAGGGCGACGGGGGGGGGTAAAGGCTGAGAGCAAGTCCGGACCGGAAAGTGTACTGTGTACTTCATAGCATATCGTGTTCTCTCGTTATAGTAACAACAGACTAGACTACGCTACCACTTGTACCACTGTGGTTGAGGGGACTGTCTTGGACTGTCTTGGGGGCGAGGAGGTGTTCCTGTTCTGTTTGGTGTCGGAGCTCCCCGATGAGCTGGCGCCGAGGCAAACAGCAAACGCGTACGACTGACGTACCGACGCAAGCCGCACTAGAGTTTGGCACGGTACGCAGCAGAGACCCTACCCCACCCTGCGCGACGCGTTCGGGCGTGTTCAAGGTTGCAGAACAATGGGAAAAAAAAAATGGGCCGTTATCTTAGCGAGACGCGTGTTGGGCTTGGCCAATCGAGTTATCTTTGGGGGACTAGTCGAGATCTGGGGCGAAAGGGTGCTGCCGCGTGCGAGCAGGCTGGAGCCGGCGGTACCAGGCAAGTGACGGGTAAGCAGCCAGTCACAGCATGCGCAGGCGGTTCAGACTGTCCTGGCTGTCAGGCTGTTGGGTCGACCCCTCAGGAAGGGGTAAGGAAGGTCCCTCGACGGAGGGTGTGATCCGCTTGGATCATCCAGCGCCATCCCACAACAACCTCCTGTCTCAGCAAATTTATCAGCGAGCTCACCATCGACTTCGACATCACCATGGGCGACACCCCGCAAGAGGAGCCCGCACCCGTCATCAAGATCAGCGTGAGCTCAAGCATTGGAAGGCTGTTAGCTGACGAACGCAGTGCGTCGAATGCAGACGGCTCAAGCGCAAGGTGCGTCTCGCCCGTCCTGACTGAGCGGCCGCAGAGTGCGCCGGAGAGCAGACGCTGGATTCCTCCGACTCCGCGCTCCGCTCAACCCATCCACTCTCAACCCGCTCTCCGCCGCCCACCAGTGCCCATCTCCGCTCCGGCAATCAAGCGCTTACTATCGCAGTGCGACCGAGTTCACCCATGCAACCAGTGCAAGCGGTACGACAAGACTTGTGTCTTCCCCGAAGCTGAGAACCCTCGCCGAGGCAAGAAGTCAGTACACACGCAGTCTTCCCTCTTCTGGCTCGCACCCCTGGCCAACCAAACCCCTTTTGCTCACCAAGCCGCGTTCCTGAATCTTCACCCCCTCCCCACTCATTGCCAATGTTGGCCGAGCACCCCGGCTGACACTCATCAGATACCTCGCCGAGGTCAAGGAGCGCGTCGCCAAGCTCGAGCGCCTGCTCGCCGAGCATGCCCCGCAGGTCTCGCTCGACGACCTCGGTGGCCCGCTCTCCCCAGCCGCCGACGTAAAGGACGAGCCCGACCTTCCTCACAAGCCCCCGCACGGCGCTAAGGATGCCGGGGGCGGCAGCGGTAGTGTCAGCTCTTCTCCTGTCTCGCGGTTCCAGGACTACCGTCAGCCCCCGACCCCTCCCGCAGCCGCGAAGCCGCGGCCAGAGCGCAAGCCCGAGTCGCTCCACGACAACCGTATCGGCGTCGTCGAGGCGCACGAGAAGCAGCCGAAAAAGGCCAGCGGCTACGAGTGGAACGAGCGCGTCAGCGCTGCCGAGAATGACGGCACGGCATGCCTCAGCGTCGAGCCCAACGGAGAGGGATACTTGGGTGAGTCTAGTTTAGCTTTCTGGGTCTGCGTGATAGCTAATTCCCAGGCTTCGCTGCCGGCGCGACGTTGCTGCGTATTCTGCAAGGTGCCGCCGGACGACAGGGTGGTCTCGACTTGTCGGTCTCGCCGCGGTCAGAGCCCGAGCCGCCGCTCGGCTGGGCCCCGACGCACGGCGAGACGCAACGCTGGGTCGACGCCTACTTCCGACACTATCATTCGCAGTACCCGATCGTGCACGAGCCGACGTTCCGCGCGCAGCTCTCCGAGGTCATCCCACAGCCGCCGGCCGCGCAGTGGATGCTGCTGATGAATACGGTCATCGGCTTGGGTGCCTTCACGGCTGGCGCGCCAATGTACGCCGTCGACTACTTCCTGGAGCAGGCTAGCAGCGTCATCTCGGTCGACCTGCTTGAGACGGGCTCGCTCGTTCTCGTGCAGGCGTACACGCTGCTCAGCAACCTCGCGCAGAAGCGCAACAAGCCGAACGCTGGAAGCACGTATCTCGGCATTGCGGTGCGCATGGCGATCGGCTTAGGCCTGCACCGCGAGCTCCCGATATGGAACATCCCGCCGTTCGAGCGCGAGGTGCGCCGCCGCGTGTGGTGGGTGCTGTACATCTTTGACTCTGGCGCAGCGATCACTTTTGGCCGACCGATCGTGAGTTGACTGCCGAAGGCGTTTTAGCTAACTTTCAGCTGCTCCCATATGGCGAAGCGGATGTGCGTATGGTGCACAACGTGCCGGACCGGGACTTCACGCGGAAGAGCGCGCACGTGCCTGCCGCGTCTCGGGGCGCGACAGTGTACTCGTCCCTGATCTGGCAGTCGCACTTCTGCATGATCGGGAACAAGTGCTACGACCGTGTCATTGCATCGCCGCCGCCGACGGCCGAGGAGTGTCTCGAGCTGGACCAGGAGCTGCGCGAGTGGCACAACGATGTGCCGAACTGGATGACGCGCACGGCGACACCAGACATGTTTGACGACACGCCGTGGCTCTACTTTTCCGCGCACAAGCTGTACTGGCGATACTGCAACTTGCGCATCATCCTGCACCGCCGCCCGTTCCTCGACCGCGCGCTGAAGCATCAGCCGATTGCTGATATGACTTCTCCCACGACGCTGGACCACGGTCTGGCCATGGAGTGCCTCCAGGCGGCGCTGGACACGATCACGGACATCCACCAGTTCATGCTGAACGGAGAGCACACGAGGTTGGAAGTGTGGTATGCTCTGTAAGTCGAGCAGCCCCGTGAGCGAAGCGAGAGGTCCGCAAGACAGGCGGGGAGGGTGAACCGCGGAGGTCCTTTGCACTTTCCCCCTCTCCGCCATTTGATCCTCCGCTCCATTTGCTTCTCCACACATACCGCTGCATAGCTAACACACAGGCACTTCCTTTTCCAGGCCTGCTTCGTCCCGCTCATCGCGATGTGGACGGACCCCGCGTCGCCGGAACGTCCCCTGTGGGCGGAGAAGGTGCGCGAGGCGCGCGAGACGATGGCGCGCGCGCAGGGCGATCCGCTCGCTGAGCGCTGCATGGCGATCATGGACCAGGTGACGCCGAGTGACGTTGTGCCCGGCGGCGTCGGCCCGCCCATCGCGCAGATCCAGGACATCTTCTCGGCCAATCTGTGGCAGGGGACCGAGTTCCCGGGCGAACTTATTCCGTTTGCAGACCTGGCGACTATCATGAGCGTGTGGCCGGCGGGAGGAAACCTGCAATGAACGCGCGAACGAAGCGGGAAGGCGGCGAGTAATGGGCGATGGTTCAATCGTTTTTTGGGATGGGGCGAATTACTCGGTGCTGAGCACCAGTATAGACCATATAATCGGCATGTTGTAGCATATGTATAATCCTTGGGTTCTCCTACAGCGCATGGGCGCGTCTACTAACGACAGACTACTCAGACACGCTCCAGCTTCATGACTCTGGAGCGGTAATCGCCGTGCTCCCGAATGGAGAGGCCAGTGTACATGAGGTCGCTTCCGCCGTGCCTCTTCCCGTCGAGCTTGTACTCCTTTGTCGGATCTAAGCCCTGCAGCCTGAGCGGCGGAGCCACATCTCGCCTCGTATGGTCGCGGACCTGGAACCAGAACACGACGCCCTCCTTCCCGTCCTGGCTCAAGAACTGCCCGGCGGGCCAATTACTCTCCCAAGGGTTGTTAAGGCGGTACCAGTCCCCCTTGAGCACGAGCTCGTTCAACTCCCTAGCCATGGCCACGTACTTGGGCACCTCGTTCGCATCTTCTTCAGGGAGCTTGGTCACGTCGAGCTCGAAACCAAAGCTGCCCGCCATGAGGGCGACGTGGGCCCTAAACTCGAACGGCGTGGTGCGGCTCGTCTGGTGGTTGGGCACGACAGAGACGTGCGCACCCATAAGAGACGGGGGGAAAAAGAGCGAGCTCCCGAATTGGATGGATATGCGGTCAAGGGCGTCGGTATTGTCGCTCGTCCAGTGTTGGCTGAAGTACGCACTGAGCGCGAGGTCGAGCCGCCCGCCGCCAGACGCGCAGCCTTCCCAGAGTACGTTCGGATACTTTGAGACTAGGGTGGAAAGGACACGGTACAGGCCGAGCTGGTAATCGTGCATCGCGGAGGGATGGGGCAGCTCATGCATGCCCCTGTTGTTGTCCCATTTGACGTAGTTCACTGGGGCGCTGTCGAGAAGCGCGGAGATCGAGTCGATGATGTAATCTTGCACTGGTTTCTGGCTGAGATCGAGCACGAGCTGGTGTCGCGTCTCTGTCGCCGACGTATGAGGGGATCCGAGGACCCACTCGGGATGTTGCTCATAGAGCGCAGAACGGCGCGAGACCATCTCGGGCTCGACCCAGAGCCCGAACCGCATGTGCTCCTTCTGCTCCTTCTGCTCCTTCCTCTCCCCGCTCTCACTCTTGGACTGGCCGCCCAGCATAAGACTCGTGACCTTACGCCCAAACTCGTCCAGGCCATGCGGGAACCGGTCCTTGTTCACGACCCAATCGCCCAAGCCCTGCTTATCGCTAGTCCTTGGGTATTTACGCCCAAACCACCCATCGTCCAGGACGAAGAGCTGGATGCCCAGTTCCGCGCCCCGTTCCGCAATCGGGAGGAGTTTCTTCTCGTCGAGATCAAAGTAGGTCGCTTCCCAATTATTCACGAGCGTTGGGCGCGGCCGCTCGACCCAGTCCTGATTCAGGAGGTGCCGTTTCCAGAACCGGTGCAGGTTGCGTGAGAGCTGGCCCACACCACCGGAGGGGGAGTAGGACAGGACAAGCTCGGGGGTCGTGAAGGTGGAGTTGGGAGGGAGGGGGTAGGCCAGGTGCAGTTGGTTGATGCCCGACTGACAGCGGACGTGCCCGTTGAAGTCCTTCTCGATCTGAGCCTCGAAGGAGCCAGAGTAGATGTGCGCGAAGCCCCAGGCTGGACCGGCCGTCTCCGTCGTCGAGGGCGGGAGGAGGAGAAACTCCTGGCCAAACAGGTGCGAGGTGTACCCTGCCAGACTCTGGAATCTGCCATTAGCTGTAGTCAATGTCTTGAAGCCGCCGAAGTCGGCCAGTGTGCCAGTGCCACTCGGTACAGCGCAGCCAGCCTGCGCCCTCGCAGTTACTCACCCCTGCATTCCATGTCCGACACTTTTGCGTTGCACCCTCCGCTCGCCAGCCCAGTTGCCGTACGTGTACGCGAGCTCCCACTCGCCATTCGGCAGGTCGGTGCCCTGACTCGCCTTCTTGACTGTGATGCTCTTCTCGCCTTGGTTCTCCACCTCCATCCACCGACTCACGACGTCGTGCCCATGCCACACGGCATAGAACAACTTGACAACGACACTGTTCGTTTTGTCCTTCATCCGCACCTCGAGCGTCGTGACCTCGTCCTCTTTCCCAAACGTTGATGGCATCCCCGGGACCGCCGGCTTGCCCTTGTGCACCTTGTGTCCGTCAAAGACAAAGGCGTACGATTCGCAGCCGTCGTGGGCGCTCAGGACTAGGGCGGGGGTACGGAAATCGCCCGATCCAAGGGTCGGGAACTCGCGCCGACGCTGGATCGTCATCCACCCCGGCGGCTCGGAATCGGGTTCCTCGATCGCATAAGAGGATGAGAGGAGAGAGCCCCAGTGGTCTGCCATCAGGTCGCCGTACGTCTCGTGGAAGGCGTAGGATGACGAGGGGGTCCGGAGGTGGAACCGGTACCCGTCCGTGACCGTTATGGGGTCGTGCTTCGTCGTCATCGTGGGAGTCTTGGGGAGCCGGGGTGGTGAGCTCGGCGGGCCGGGGATATGGTCGAGCTGCGTCATGGTGTCGCCGCTGCTCGGAGTCGGGCTATATACAAGACACGTAGATGCGTTACAGATGACTCGATGCGACAGAGACGTCCCGCGCCGAGGCTGCACCGAGAGTAACGGCCCGAAGCAGCTCACATGATATCATCGGCCCGATCACCGGCTCGCGGCTATGTCCGCCACCTCCACCTCACTCGTACACTGACTTGACAACTCCTGACGCTACGCATATCAGAAATGCGTCAGAAAATGCCAGAAAATGACACAGAATAGAACACGCGACGTTTGTGGCCAGAACCACAGGGAACAGCGCGGCGGACATAGACTATCCGCATAGCGTTAAGGTTGGGGCCACCGTGCCGACGCTCCGGCCGACGAGCTGCAGAGGCACGCCAGAAGCACTCCAGAGCCAAGAAGAAGGTTCAACACAGTCAAATTGGACTGAATGCCCATCGTGGCTTGTGTGGCGCGGGCGTCGTGATCCTCGCTGTAGTTTATGATGGTGGGCCGTCGTTGGGACGCGGCGTGCGCACGTTGGCACAGAAGGAAGAGCGTGATTCCGCAGACTTCAGCGTGAGTCATGCTGACCATCCTTTCGAGAAGTGCGCCGCCACCATTCTATGTCGTGACCGAGGTCACCACATAGTACCGCCTTGCTCACCTCGTGGACCTGCTTGCTGTGCCCTGTCATGGCAGGCTCTTGGCTCGTATGCATACATGTATGGAGTACAACAGTGGGCTCTCAGCCTTGGCGTGAACGTAGGGTCAAAATGCGATGTATGCAGGCAGGGTCGTAAGGGGATGTAGTGGGCGTCGTCATCTCGGCGCTCGTGCTCAGCGCTTTGCGCCAGCGCTTGCTTCTAGGCGCCTTCTCGCTCGCGCGCTCGCTCGACGAATCGTCGTCGTCGTTGGTTGGAGGACACTGCGCGTCGCACGCATGCGCGCACACACGCAGGCACTCCATTCCTACCGTACCTACGGTACGCCGGGCGTATCTGCAGCGAGGCTAACTCTATGTCGCTGGAACAGGGTGCAGGGCGACGGTTACAGTGCAGTGACAGTTTGTCATGCGAAAAGCTGCTGGACGACGATACCGAGCGTCTCGACCATGACAATACGTTCTTCGTCGAGGCGCTCGTCCGTGTCAAGCTCGTCGCTGTGGACGCTGAACACTGAGGGGCGCAGACCCTCGGCGGGAGGGTAGTGCAGGGCAAAACGTGTGTCGCCGACTTGCGCGAGCTGGGGCAGCTCAGTCTTCTCGGTGGTGTATGGTGTTGTGACAGCATGGCAGATGCGACGCATGCCAGGAGCAACCTTTGGCGGCACGGGGACCAGCTCGTGCAGCCGCGGATGGGAGGGGTCGAAGGCGGTCACAATGCCCTCGATCTGGCGCGTGGCGGGATACTGCAGTTCGTGCGTCTTGGCGGCGAGCTGGCG
Organism: Trichosporon coremiiforme; assembly: GCA_039545355.1. NCBI lineage: Eukaryota > Fungi > Basidiomycota > Tremellomycetes > Trichosporonales > Trichosporonaceae > Trichosporon > Trichosporon coremiiforme. The sequence continues at coordinate 640,239 of BCJJ01000020.1, forward strand.
GAACTCGTCGATGCGCCACTGCGGCGTCGCGGCGTGAACATCGACGATGGCCTCGGCGTCGCTCACAAGGTACATGAACGCCGGGGCGTGCCACGGTCTCGGGGGGGATGTTGGCGGCGCGATGATCTCAAACACGCCGTTCGCAAGGATGTCGACCTGCAGGCTCTCGACGTCGAAGGAGAACTGTCTGGACTCGGTCTGCTCGATCTCGACTTGCGGGGCTAAGGACTTGTCTCCGCTCGCAACGCGCATTTGCAGTTTGATGCCTGTCCTGCCAGCGGCGACAGAGACAGATGGCAGTAGCTGGTCCCGGATCTGGCACACGCGCACCAAGGCGTGCAGGTACAGCCCCATGTGGGCCTTGAAGTCGTCGGGGGCACCCATACCCGCCTCCATGCGCGGGCTGGCGCCCTCAGTCAAGTCGAAGAAGGTGCCGCTGCGGTACCATGGCGGTGATCGAGGTCCTTGCGGGGGGTAGCAGAGGCGGAACATGTTGATCGGCGCTTGTGCAAGACCGACTCGGGGGAGTTCTGATGGTTCTAGCTCAGCAGACGGCTCGTAACTGACACAAAACGTTTGACGATCGTAGCCGGCTGCTGGAGACGGGGGCGGACGGATCGATAACCTCTTTAGCCGCGGCAGAAGCGGGAAGGACAGCCGCAACACAAGCTCGACCTCCTCGAGCGCCTCGGCGCACTCGGTGTGGAAGTCGACGGCGGCGTCGAGCATCGCCTGCGAGACATCAGAGGGAAGGTTGCAGGGCAGGTCGCAGACGAGGTCGTGCTGCCCCGTCATGAAACCGAGTAACGGAGGAAGGGTCCCGACGAGGACCAAGAAGAGGCGGTGGCCGATGAGCTCGACCCGCGGAGGGGTCTTGACGAGGTTCACAGCCCTGACCATGGTGACGGAGAAGAGATGTGGGGGAGCCATCAGAGTGATGGCAGTCGATATAATATATATATGGGCGTGGGCTTGGGCTTGGATCTGCTGTCAGGGGCGGTGAGATGAGACAAGCTCAGAGGAAAAGGTGGAAAGCGTGGAAAGCGTGCGACGAGAGGATATGCGAGGTACGAGATGTGGATCACAGAGAGAGAGGAGGACAGAGGGAGGTTGTAGCGGGGTCGAAGGGAGTGACGACATGGTGGGTGACAACAACGGCATTGCAGACTTTCCAGGCACGGCAAGGTACGCGCGGAGCAAGAGGTCTCGGCGCTTGAACTGTTTCCTGGTGCTGATCCCCGCGGATGGTGCCTGGATGTTCAATTGGCCATGTACCCTTAGCTTCCCTCCCTCGGTCAGAATGCCCTCAAGAGCGCTCTCTCCACGGAAGCTTGTACTCGATGTCCCTCGTATGTCCCTCGACATCGAGTCCCAACCGTGACAAGGGTCCGCAGGAACATCAGGAAAATCATGCGATTGCGACAAACGGCACAACACGGCATGCGTCGTTTAAACGAGGGACTGTTAACGAAGGTGGAATCCACTCCACAACACAATGCAGGACGACAGATCGGAACACCGCGCGACTGGGCGGCCAAGTCAACTCTAATCCGCCGTCGCCGGGCTCGTCGTACACGCTCGACCCCACCACCCGCTCAGCGACCCAGGCGATCCTGCGCTGTTCCGTGTTAAACTCGAATTAAGCTCAGAGCAGCCGCAGTATTCATAGCAGCTCTAGGTGCTGTCGGTATGCGCTCATGCGCGGTGGATGCCCACTTGGGCCGACTAGAGTTGTTCGGCGTCCAGCGTCCTTTCCACGCTAGTGGGTGTTCCGAGATCTCATGACACCTCGTGGCATCTCTTGACGTGCGGCGGAGCGCAGCACGCGGCGTCGTGCGAGAGTAAAGACGCATTGGCCCCCGAGCCTGTTGACGGCTAGCTGACGGCGGAGACGTCGGTTGCACAGGCGGGCGCCTCTCGACGCCTCGTCGACGCCAAAAACGCCAGTGCATGCCAGCATGCCAATTCATTCAGTTGGTCATCGACCCGGCATCTGTTCTCACTGCAGCGGGCCAACTATCTGACACCGGTCCGCTCGTTCCTGTCTGCTATCGGTGGACGGGCTTTGCTCGTCGGGACAACAGACTACCGCAAGACTACTGTGGAGCCGCCGCAGCCGCAGTGGGACGATGACCGGGCAAAGAGAAGGTTGCAACGCACAGGAAAGGGAGCTCCCATTGGGAGGTCGGAACTCTCTGCTCCCCGTACTGCGCTCGGGCAGAAGCGCCGAAGCAGGCGGACACAGCCTATGCATAGCAATGGAGCGACGAGCGGGCCGGACCCGCGTGGCATGTCGCGAGTATGCTTAATGCGCTTCGACGTCTCGGTGAGTCACTCGGCATGCGCGGCGCGTGCAGCTTTCATGACGCGCTTCGATGCGCTCGCGCTCGTTGGAGCACCGAACAACAAGGCTTAAGCGTTGTGGAGTAGATGGTCGGCAGGAGGATCCGCCAAGCTCGCAGGCTGGTGCTAGCCACGACCTTAACGTTGCAAGAGTCCGAATAGTACTCGAGTCTGACCGTTCAGCGGCATGTACTCCCAGGTGCGTCTACATGTTCTCTGCGTTCTGAGCGGTCTGCTTTCGATGTCCAGTAGTCTGCGCGACCTTGCATCGTGGATCATGCCACACGACCGAGCCCCGTATGCAGGAAAGGACCATGGTCCTATAGATCTGGGGTCGACCCAGCGTAGCGTTTCGCCTTTCTTCCGCTCGACACTGCGTAACGATCTGCGAATCCATGCTGCTCTACCCAACTCGGCCACTTCTGCAACTCAGAGCCGCGTCCACAGCGGTGGACTCGAGCTAGCGGCTTCCTGCGACCCGTTTCCGGAGGACATATGCACCCCAAACCCCATCCTGGGTGTATGTTGGGTGTACGTCGGGACATACGTTGGGACGTACAGTACGTTAGTAGGGAGCTAAGGGAAACAGTAAGATCTCCATTGTTTGGTTCTCGTAAGCGACCTGCTTTCTGAATGATGGCAGGTTGCGGCTCACCTCTGCCCAACGGCATGGGCACGGCACGGACGTACGTACAAATGTCGCAGGCAAGGTCGAATGGCTCGAAGGGACCGAGGGGCGCCAAGGTCTCGATCCACAGCATTGGCTTGGCCCCACACCTGCAGAGCCGCAGGTCAGCAGGCAGAGCCGCATCCGACTTCCCTCCCTCCCGACATACCGCGCGATGTCTATCCGCTGTTGAGGATTACGGGATACAGCATTTCGGGGTCGAGCTGACCATGCGCGCACACGCTTAGCGGCGTACTCGCCACTCGAGTGCCAAGTCGTGTCATGGCCGATCCGAAGTTTCGATACGAATGCAGGCAACGCAGCCATCACAGGCGTTCGCTCCACGAGCAAGTGCAGAGACATAAGGCAATCAGACATTCGACATTCGTTCGGAAGAAGTACGCAAGTCACATGTACGACGCCGCCAGGGTAGCGCCGTCAAGCTTCAACTCATCCTTCATTACGTCTCCCGTTCCGAGCCGCTGCAGTGCGTGCTAGCCGTGGGCTGCATGGGACGCCCAGCTTCGCATGCTGGGGTATACTGACTCGGTATGCGGGGCCATGCTGGTCTGACTGCACAAAAGCGCTCGCAAGGAGCTGGCCAGCTCCAGTACAGGTCAGTGCAGGATAACCAGTGCTTCGGGCACGGGAGGCGGGCGGTGAGCGGCGGCTTCACCCCACTCACAGCACTCTCGGAGGGCTCTTGTCCGCATTAAAGGAAGCAGCAGACGTTGGCAGTCTGTGAGAGACACTCCAACTGGGAAGACGTCGAGTCGTAAGACGAAACGTCTGCGAAACCTCTCTGCAACGTCTGTGTATCAAGCAACGCTCTGCAACACATGCGAGACGCACCTGCGACATGGCGACGGACAATGTGAGATCTCAAAGTCGTTGGATACGGCGACGACGCTCGAGAACGCGTCCGACGAGCAGTCCCAGTGCCTGAGTCATGTTCCTCTTCTTCCTCAGCCCTCTCTCTATTTTCTCGGCTTCGGCGTGGTGGTTGTCGCCGCTGCTTAACGGCGTCGTCAGTCCGATTGAAGCTCCCCCCTTCCGTTTTTGGGACCGCGATCGCGAGCTGAACCTCGCCGAAGCTCGCTCGGATGCTTATCTGCGTGCCACGGGGCCACCGGGAAGGAAATTATATGGAGTAGGAAGAGTACGACGCGGTGTCAACTTGCGGCCCGTCCATATAATCGAAAGCTTGAGACCTGGGAACTTCATAACCTTAACATCTTCGTTGTCCATCTGACGCGCCCCATCTCTCGATATAGCCAGCCAACGGCCGAGCGGCATAGGTACGCTCCGTTCCTGTCGAGGCTTCCGATTTTGCGCGGGGGTCTGACACCCTTTCCAGCTCGGCGGGTGACCTTCTCCGCTCCGACTCGCTCGCGAGGGACGAAGCTTTTGAAGCCTTCCGCGGAGCCACGACACTCAACTACTTGGAGAGGCAGCTGGCGCGGTGGAAGACATGGAAGCCCGCGAGCCCGCATGACCACTCTTCACTCGCCCCCTCCTGCCCAGCAACGACCACAATTGACCGTTGACTGCGGAATGACTGCTACTGGCGACAGCAGCGATCGGGTCGTGCCTGCGAACTTGGGTACTGTGACTGAGAGTGCGTCGCACGGTTCGCGGGAGAGGTGATGCTCCAAGAGGTGGAAGGCACGCTGGCACCGGGTACCCGGCGTCGATCGTAGATATGGTTGTTCTCTCAACTGTCACTCTGTGCGACAGTTGCCTTTTCACAAGAGGGGAGAGGGAGGACACAGGCTGAAAACAGAGACACAAGGCAACGGGTGCCTGTATCTGACCGCGGGAGAGCAAGACTTATCGAAATCTGCCTGGACCCCGCCTAAGATCTCAAGGTGCTTTAGAACGGTTCTCTGCCGCGACAGGCTACTGGGTCGAAATCGACCGAGCAGCATGGGGTTAGCTTTGTCTCGTCTTCATCGGAACCGCCCTCTCTCTGACCATCTCGAACACACAGCTAACAGCTGAGCGTTTATTTCAACAACACAATTCAGTCCGTCTCACCATCACCTCATCAGCCGTGTTTCGCAGCCCCCGCAAGCTACACTCGTGCCATTTCCAGGCATGCACGCCCGACAGCATCGTCGCACCGTCGCACCGTCGGCCGAGGTTGGGAGGGCGAGTTGAAGCATTCTCGCACCCGCCCCGCCTCTGGGCTTGCGCTCCCCTGCGCCTCGTTCTCGTCAGCAGCGACCCGGGATGATAGCTCAGTTGGGAGAGCGCGAGAGTGAAGCCTTCAGTTCTTGAGGTCGGGCGTTCGATCCGCCCTCGTCCCACTCGTACTCCAAGCCGCCTCGCAAGAGGCGGCGTAGGAGCCTTTTTGACCACTTCCCCAGTGGACAAATGGCAGAGACAGCAAAGACAGCTGTGGCACTGACTTGGCTGACGTTTGCTGTTGGCTCCTGTGCGCCTCGTCCCCTCCCCTGGTCCACTGACAAGCATCGGACAACGATATGCCATCGAGCAGGGTAATTGAACTTTGCGCGGACTTGTCATCATTGTGCCGAGTTGTTGTTATGAAGGGCATGAAGGACGCTCGCTCGCACCCGCTCGGCGCCTGCCGCCACCACCCGCGCCAACAGCGGTCGTCCACAGCGACCAGGGATGATAGCTCAGTTGGGAGAGCGCGAGAGTGAAGCTTCAGAAGTCAATTCTTGAGGTCGGGCGTTCGATCCGCCCTCGTCCCAGCGCTGGTGGTTCCTGCCCCTCCGAAAGAGGGGTGTAGGAGCCTTTTTGAACGTGGACGAAGATGAAGGAAGGCCATTGGAGGATAGAGGGAGATGTGGCGCTGCAGACGCCGAATCGCTGACGTTGAGACCACAGTTGGCCCGATCATTCTCCGGTGTCGCCTCGTAGCCGCATTCTACGATTTGCCACGCCTCACCAACCGGCTTGCACCTGCCCCGCAATTCCCAATCATACATCTGTTATACATGCTACTGGAGGACCATAGAAACTCCGACTATAAGGTGAGGGATTAAAACGCAGATAGAAGCAAGGAAAAACCAAAGTAATTGAAGAGCGGGGGGTAGGATAGATGGATATGATATGTAGGGCACGTGATACAACTCGCGCGCCTAGATCTTGAACTCGAGGGAACCGACGACTCCAAGACCGGCGAGGTCGGCGTCGGACGGCTCGCCATTGCCCTCTGGCGACGGCATGGGCTGGAGCGGTTTCTTGGCTGGCGACGGGGGCGAGGACGGCGACTTCTCCATCACGCTTGGGTCCGAGTCTGGTGGCGAGGCTGGGGCTGGTTGCGAGCCTGGCCGGGGCGTGCGGGACAGCGACCAGCGCGGGTCGACCCAGCGGCGCAGCGTAGGGCTGAGAGCCAGCATGGCGGGGTAGATACTCTGCACGCCGCAGAGGACGACGACGAGGATGAGCGTACTGCGCACATTCTTCCCCGTGCCGCGCCAGATACCGTAGCTGACGCTCTCCCATACGACGGTGAAGCCGATCGACGCCGTCAGCGCGATGCTCGCCATCTTCGTCCGGCGGCCCTGGTTCCGCAGCGCGGTCGCGAACAGCGTCGGAAACACGGGGCCCTCAAAGAACATGGCCAGCAGGAGGCAGGCGAACGAGCCCTTGCCTGGCTGGAGGAGCATGGCGAGCAGCGACGTGATGAACGTCGCGGCGCAGCAGACGTTCAGGATCAGCCGCGGCGTGAAGCCCAAGTAGCACACGCCAGACGCGATGAAACGCGATGCAGCGAACAGGCAGTGCCCGATGAAGAGGTCCCAGGAATCGTCCGTGTGCGGCCGCATCAGCATGATTAAGTCTTGCCACCAGTACGAGATCGACTCCTGCTGCCCGACGTAGCACGACATGACGAAGCAGCCCGCGCCGATGACGAACCAGCGCGCCGGTATGCCATACGCCTGGGCCGATGGCGAGAGGTTCGCGTTCGCTAACCGCTCGTCTGTCTGCTGCTGCAGCTCCTCGTCCGTCGCCTCCGACAGCGGCACATAGAAGAATAGGAGCGCCAGGAGCAGCACGAACAGCGAGACTGCAAGGTAGCACCACTGCACGTCGAATAGCGACCCGCGGTCGTTCAGGTTGTTGAATAGCACCTTCGTGGCCAGGATCGGCGAGAAGATGGAGCCGATAGCCTGGATGCCCTGCGAGAAGTTTAGCCGCGCTTCGGACAGGTGACCCGGGCCGGCGATTGCGATGAACGGGTTCGCTGCGGTCTCGAGAACCGAGAGGCCGATTGCGATGCAGATGTTGGAGAAGAAAAACCCTCCGTAAGATACGAGCACCGATGACGGCCAGAACGCCATCGCTCCGCAGCCGTAGATGACGAGACCAGTCATGAACGTGACCTTGAAGCCGTACCGCGGCAGGACGTACAAACCGAACGTGAGCGGACCGATGATGTAGCCGAGCCAGTACGAGTTCTGCAGCGCGATCGCCCGCGAGTCCGACTTTCCAATGACCTGGAGAATCTTGCCGTTCAGCACGCCGAGCAATCCGTAGGAGAATCCCCAGAGGAAGAAGAGTATCGAGACGAAGAGTACCGGCCACCATGCCTCCTGCGCCGTGAGCTGCGTCAGGGGTTTCCGGCCGCCCATCTGCACAAAGTCGAAGAAGTTGTTCGTCGGCTGCTGGATATGCTCTGGCGGTACGTTGGCCGAGTTGTGCGTGATCCAGCGCAATGGCATGGCCATCAGAGACGCCTGCACCTCGCTGACCCGCGAGTCCGGCTTCGACAACGGCACACCGAACACGTTCGCTTTCGGTGATACAGGGACGGGAGGTTCGCCTTCGCTCTGATCACCACTAGTGGTCTGAGTTTCGGCGCTGCTTGACGTTGTTCCTCCGATTCCTCCTAATGTCGGTATACTCGGTAGCCGCACGCTGAACCGCTTCGAAGGGCTTGCCGGTGGACTTCGGTGGGGGTGATGATGCGTATCCGGCGGTCCGTTCGCGAAGAACTGCATGATGTCCATCTGGTCCTCGTCCGGGACGCCGGCATCGACTTCCAAGATTGCCTGCAGAGGCTGGTTCCGTGGAGACTTGACGCCTGGCTCCGAGATGTAACTGTCGTCTTGGTGAGCTCCGGCGCTGCCTCCCTGTGCGCTCCCTCGTGAGAGCAGCTGTCCTGACCCGACCCCCCGTGATCGGGACTGCGATGAGCGGCTGAGCGAGCGCGGTCGTACTCTCTGGATCAGCGGCTTCATGACCAGAGCACAGCAGCACATGACTCGGACGGAGCATTCAATGGCAGACCACATGACACCGTACGCCGTGTACCAGTAGAAGTTTGGTGGGCCCGTCTTGGCGCTGACAGTGTCGCCCCGTTGCAGGTAGATCTGCGCACGAAGCGCCTGCTGCAGATAGGCGATTCGGACGACATCGACAATGGCCACGAACGCGCCACAAAGGAAGGTGAGAACGAGACCAATCTTGGCATTTTTCTCGATCCTCAGCCCGGTGATGATGGGGAGCGGGAGGATAAGGATTGCAAGGTCGGAAAGGATGTTGACGGGGGCAGACGAGAGGAAGAGTGTGACGAGATCGAAGCATTGGCCCTGCTCGGTGGAGTCCCAGGCCGCTGAGATCGGACGACATTGCTTGGCAGGTCAGCGGTGCCCCAGAGCTTCTCGACCCGACTCACGAAGATGTTGAGGAAGACCAGCACGATGCCGGCAATGTCAACGATGGCCAAGACTGCATAGCTCGCGTAGCGGAGAAACACGTGCGCGCTGGCCATACGGATGTACAGCAACAGCGCGGCGCTCTTGGCCGCCGTCGAGGACAGGTAGTAGAAGATGGGGAAGACATAGAACGCCTTCTTGAGCGGGCCCCACCATTCCGGCTTGATGGCTGTGGAAATAATCAGCACAGAAGGGGCGAGAGAAGCAATCGACGACCGATAATAATTTGGGCGTGAAGATCGGACGTGCGCGCACGGTGTCAGCCGCAAAACAAGATCCCGAAAGAAAATCCACTCACCAACGTCGGGTTTACCGATTCCGACCGTGGCTCCGTAGATGATCGATATGTTCAGCGCGACAGTGAACGCCTGGAGGTCAGTGGAACGAACACGGCGGTTGCGGGTATCGCTGGCAGATATGCAGGACGGTGGCGCACGTTGAACTCGATCATGAATGCACCGAGTAGTCTGCCGAGCTGTTTCAGACTGAGAAGCCTCCACCGATCCTGATCGTTCATGAATTCGATGCAGACGGCGAAGACAGTAGTGAGGCAAGACGGCCAGCCACTAGCTGCGACGACGAGGTGAGGCATTTTCGAGACAATCCGCCGGTGGGCGACAATCGGTGACGCCCTTGTCGCCGAGCGTGGGCAAACAACCGGCAAACCGACAGAAGCTCGGGTGGTTGCAGATTGAACGATCACCGATTGTCGGGACGGGCGGGGGATGGACATGAGAATGCAGAGGGCTGGCGACGGGAGCACAGGATCCGACACTCACCCAGGCGAGGATGGTGACCCAGTCGTCGACATCAGCTCTCCGTCTAATGGCGAATTTGGAGATACATCTTAGGACGACGAAGACGGTGGCGAGGCCGATGAAGACTGCGCTTGTGATGAGCACGCGGTTTGACCGGTCGACGAAGTCCATGTTAGGACATGGCTGTCACAGGTGGTAGGCGAGACAAGAGTTGGAAGCAGTCGGTTTGGTTGTGGGTGTGACGAGTATTGTTGAGGTAAGGGTGAGGGGTGGGTCTGGAGTGAAGAGGTGGATTGGAGTGATGGTTCCGGGTGCAAGCTGGCTGGCTGGGGGGTTGCGGGTGTGGGGATTAGGAATTGGTCTGGGTCCCTCCGTAACGAGGTTAGGATTATGGCTCAATGAATACAGATTACAGATCCAGAAGTACTGAGTAACTGGCTGGGACCCGTGCCGTTGTGCAGCGGCCGAGTCGTATCGGCGGACAGCCAGAAATGGACCGCTCAGCGTACAGTGGTGAGACCATGTCGGATCCAGGGCCGCAGGGTCACCCACCAAGAGCTCAGCTGCGACCTCCGCCCCTCCCCCGGCCCTTTTGGGACCCTTGACGCCCCAGCTAAGCCCAGCTAGCTTAGCAGCTGACAACAAGCGAATCCCGCGACCGGCGACCGAGCCTCACCCGACAACGTCCCCCCACGTCCCCATTACAAAACCTTAGTCAACCACCCTCCCTTGCCCTAATCCATCAAGTTCTATTCAGCTCCTCGCACTAATCCACCCCTGTATCGCTTTCGGCGCCTACCTGCATAGCATTTTGCGTGTGCTGCCTTAGCATCCTAGGTCATACAGCTGCGCCGCCAAACCCTCAGGACGCGTGACAGCCAGTGACAGCCTTGCGTTTGAGGTTGCAGACGTGCGCAGCCTCTGGCGAACCCCAGGCGTCCGCTGGCTGGAGAGGGAAGACTCGAAGCGCGAAGCGGGAGGAAGAGGAAGGGGAAGGGGACAGGGAGTGTGGGGCCCGGTTGCCCGACGCCGCGCGCCTGTCAAAGCGACCAGTCCCTTGGGCACGCCTGGCAGCGGAGTCACTCACGTCGCTCCAGTCGCCTCGCCGCTGCTCCCCCCCCCCCATGACGCAACTGCGACTCATCCTGCATCCTTAATCGCCCTCTCCCTCTCTTCTGCATACCTGGATTGGCTTGGCCCGACTGCGCCCCCCATCGTAAGCCTCTTCCTACGAACCCTCTTCATTCTGGCACACTCGCTCGCAACCCTCTCGCATCAGGACAAGTCTGACCTCTGAACCAATTGACCAGATCCGGCACACCCATTCGCTCTACAAGGCATCAGCCATCAGCCCGAAACCCGTCCTCTTCTCGGTCATGTCGTCGCCCAATCCAGTGGCAAAGACACCTTCCTCAAAGGAGCTCGAGAGAGACTGGTGGCCACTCGAGTCGAGTCCTGACGTGCTCACCAAGCTCGCTCGTGTAAGTTGACGTCAATGCAGAGCATGCAGAGCAACGACCAGCCCCGTGACCACCTCCGCCCCGAAAAAAGCGGGCTACGGCTCGACAACCGGTTCTGCTCGACGGACCTAGCTCGTATCGGGCAAAGCTCCCTTGGCCGGCGCATGTGACCGCCGACCGTGGGTCGCTTTAGAGTTCGATCGCATGATATCATTTATTGATGCCACGTTCAGCTGACCGCAGCACTGGGATCTTCCCAACCAGTACGAGTTCGTGGACGTCCTGGGACTTGGCCCAGAGCTGCTCAGCCTCGTCCCTCGGCCGGTGCATGCAGTCGTTTTCCTGTTCCCGGACACGCCCTCCATCGTTGATCACCGCACCAAAGAGGGCCCGGGCACACCGGCCGCCAGGGGACAAGAGCCCCTGTGGATTCCGCAGGTTGGCGTCGGTAAGCGTGGCGATCGACCAGCTAGCAACTGACTTAGGGCCACTCGTGCGGGACGTTTGCCGTTCTCCATTCGCTCGCCGCGACGCGGCTTTCTCCGGCTCTGAACGCCTTCTTCGATGAGTGCTTGAGTGAGTTGCAAAAGTCTGTCAGTCGGGTGTTCGGCAGGCCGGACAATGCGACCGCCGAGGCTCTTCGGTGCTGCGGAGCTGTTTCTTTGCTGACTGTGGCTAGCCCTCGAGCCCGATCGACGCACGGCGCTACTGGCCGCCTCACCACTGATCAAGCCGGCACACATGGCTGTGGTGTCTGCTGGCGACTCGCGCGTCCGCGAGTCTGACTGGGAGGACGCTGACCACTTTCTGGCTTTCGTGCGCTACGACGGGCGCATCTGGGAGATGGACGGGAACACGCCACGCGCCGGTCCGCTCGACCGAGGACCGGCCAGCGACGACCTCCTCGAAGTGAGCCCCACTACTCTCACGTCCCCAAACGTCATCAACAACCGTCGTGTCACCCCCTCAACAATTAGACGATGATCTGATTGCGCCGCTAACCCATTCACAGGACGCTGCGTGCATTATACGCGACGTATACATTCCCCGGGCGGAAGGTAGCGTGCACTTCTCCACGATAGCCCTGGTTGGGCCGGATGATGGTGCCGAGGCTTCCGGGATACCTCAGTTGTCTAGTTCGTAGACTAGCAACCATAACGCGTATGGAGATGTTGTGTGTGCCGCAGTTGCGTGCTTGGCCCTGGCTCGGCACCATGCCGGCCCACTGGTTTGCGTTGGTTCGGTTTGCGCAGCGCCCAGCGCGCGCTAGTGGCACACTTCCGGAGAGCGCGGTGATGCTGGCCGCACGTTTTCTCGAAAATTGACAACAGGACGACCTCTTCGGTAAGGCGGGTGCGAGGTGAACCGGGGGTGCAAACATTCTCCAGTATAAAAGAGAGGACTGCGACGAGGTCTGACCTCACCAGAACTCCCTCCCGACAAGATGCTCTCGACAGCGCGATCGGCAAGAAGTGGACGGACAAGATCAAGGCGATCAAGGACAAGCTCAAGGCGCTCAAGGACGCCAAGGACAAGATTTGCAGGCGATCCAGGCCGAGATCAAGGGCTTCCAGGACCTGGTCCAGGCCGACAAGGACTTCTTCGACGCGACCATCGGCCAGGCAATCCAGGACAAGGCCCACGCCATCGGGGCCGGCATCGGCGCCATTGCGGATGGTTCCATCTGCCCAAGCGTTCTTTCGACAACGGCCTCGCCGCCGCCGCGCCCAGGCTCGGTGAGATCTTCCAGAAGCTCGAGCAGGCGTTCGCCAACGGCGACGCTAAGGCGGAAAAGGCCATTCAGCAGATCGACGAGGCGCTCAAGAAGCCCGGTGAGATCGCGCCCAAGCTCGTCCAGGTCGTCGACTCCATAGGCAAGCAGGTCGACTCGGTCCTCCAGCGCGACCCCATCTACGTGCCCGCCGACTGGAACAAGGGCCCCAAGCTCCGCCAGCGCGACGAGGACGAGTCTGAGGACGCCGAGGAGGAGACCGAGGAGTACAACGACGAGGGTGACGAGGGTGACGAGGGTGAGGACGATGGTGAGGATGACGGCGAGGAGGACGGCGGTGACGACGAGTAAGCCTCTCGTCCTGTTCTCAGACCCATTACCAACCTCCCCCCGAACCCATCTTGTCTTTTCTTCAACCCCGCTCCCACCTTTCTTCCCCGCTTCATGGAACCCCACATCCATCCGTGGTAGAGCTAGAGCGTCCCCCGGCGCCCCGCCTGACTCCAGTCCCTCCTTGAGCAGTAACCGGTACTCTGAGCCATGAATAGTGCAAATTTTCAGAAAAAACGCCATTTCCTATAGTGCGAGTTAGCAGTCCTGCTTTAGCAATGTTAGCAGGGCGATGAGTCAGTCTTCTTCTCGGAGAGCTGCCAAGCTGCGGGGAGCGTGGGGGGCAGGGTGCTGGTGCTGGTGCTGGCTCGAGACGATTTCAGTCGAGTGAGGGGAGCCCTGGTCTACGGCCGGTGGCTCATGGCTGGTGTGGACCGGTTCATGGTACCGGCTTTGCAGCTCTGACGGAGCTCGGCAAGGACCAGTTATGCGGCGGTACCGACGCCATCAGACGCAATTGAAGACGCCAGTGTGATCCCCGACGTCCCGGAGATCTGGTGCCAACCGTACCGGTCAGGTCCCAGCCCTAGGGTGGTGGCGAACGTGTCGAAGTTGCTGACGAGTGACAGTGAAGCAGGCGATGATAGGGCGACTGCGAAACGCTGTCGTAGAGTCTAGGTCGAGTCGGGGCCAGCTAAGAGATACAGCGGACGACTCGAGCCATTGAATAGTTCGAGCGTGTCCGTCGGCTGATCTGAGCGACGTGAGAGTGGTGAAGTTGCCCACCGGAGCTACGCATTGCGTCAGACGGCTGATAAGAAGCTTCGATCGTGGCCGTAGTGCCTCCCAACGAGTTGGGCAAGTCGGAGCCTGCTGACGGTCCACTGACCTGCTGACCATGGGACGGAGATTGTCAGTGGCGGTGATGAGGCGGAGGTGACCAACGCCGCTGGTCCTACTCACGAGGCAGACGAGATCCATTCCCGGCCCGAATCAGCCCAGAAGCGACAAAGGTGATCGTCCCCTTGCCCAAGTGAGCGCCGTGAGCGCCGTCAAGCGCCGGGGTGACAGAACCCAGCTCCAAGTGACAAGCCCAAAGCTGCCGGGCGGCCGTTGCTGTGGCTCAAGGGGAGTCTCCGGTCTTGTGCCCGAGTCCTCTCATCCTAATCCCGAGCATCTTCCAACCCGTTGGTAACTCCTAATCACGACGCAGCTCATAATTATCCAGGGCATTCGTAGCTACATCACCGGTGCTACGCTGAGGATCCGGACACCTCCAAGCCATAAGCCAACCACGGCCCACCACTAACGCCACAACGGGACGAACCGCACCCCCGGCACGCCTCGTGCCCCCCGCGCTGCACCCTCCTCGGCGTTCAGGCATGCTGGCGCAGCGGCGCCGCTCGGATCATTACGCCTCCATCAGCGCCAGGTGCCAGTGCCAGGTCTGTCTCGCACGTCGAGCTCGGATCGCATCCACGTCGCTCTCTTCCTCGTTGCGTCCCCGTGCTCACCTCCCGTGCTCACGCTCGTGCGTGTGTGGGTGCCATTCGAAGTGATCGCAGATCCCGATCGTCACTGCACGCGTCTCAGTTGCCGGAGCGCAAGGAGACTCGGCACCCGGTAGTGCCAACAAGTGATGAGAAGTGATGAGCGAAAGGGCGAATGGGTGATGAGATTCTCCGCGCCGAGAGGGCCAGAGGGCCGAGAGGCGCCCACACCCGGTGCCTGGCGCCATATCTACCCGACGTTGGCCGATATGGCTGATAACACGCGCGTGTCAGCGCGACTTTTTCCCAAACCAACCATACCCACCTTTCCGCACCTCGACAACGCCAGCGTCCTCGACAATGAGACAGCGAGTGCACACTTGGCAGACGGGGTACGCAGCGGCGTCGACTTCCTGACGCCGCTGTCTCCAGTGGGCAGAACGGGAGGCAGCGCTGCCGCGCTGCTACGGCACATGCCTGATTCTCGGCTGCATGGCTGACGCTGCTCCTGAGTGCGTCCTGTGGCGGCCCGTGCGACCGGGCAGCTCCGGAGCGGCCGTGGCCAACCGTGGCGTAGACGCTGATGCGAGTGTAGTCTGAGACCAGCTTGGGCTCGGGCACCTTGGGGAGCTCTTGCACCTCTTGCTACACTCGCTGGCCTGCTCCGGCTCGAACGGCAGGCGTCCCTGTACCGGTCTCGCGCCCTACACTCGCGCTGGCCCCAGGTCTCCGTGTCCTGTTTCCAGAGCCAGTGGCCAAGAACAGCGCGGACAGGGGCGTCGCGATGCCGTGGAGAGCTAAAGTTTCTGGCTCCTCTCCACTGCAACCCCTCGACGTACTACCTTACTCTACACTATGCCGACACTGAAGCGACCACTGCCCGTCCTCATCATCGGAAATGGACCGGTTGGACTGTTGCTCGCGTACGGGCTTGTCAAGCAGGATGGTGAGTACGCCGTCAGGCAAGCCGGGGCGCTCCTCGTCGACATTGGGATCGCCTTTGCCCTCGCAGTCCGGTCGCCTGACTGCGCGGCGATCTCTGGCTGAGACATGAAGGCCCTATTCACTGGCCGTTCACCAACCACCACCAGCTCGCCGCCCTCCTCCGAGCCCCTCGCTGACGCCAGTGCCCGTGATCGTCGTTGCTCGCCACCTCCGCCGTCTCGGCGTGCCGAAAGCGCACGCTCTTTCCCCCCGCTCGCTCGAGATCTGCCGACAGCTGAATGTCCCCGTCCACGTCCTGCGTTCATTACCCGCGCACAGAGTGGACGCGCAGTATGTGCAGTTCGTGACGAATCTCTCTGGACAAAACCTCGGCCGGCTAGACTACGAGCGGATGCACGCCGACGTGCTCAACTACTCGCCCGAGATGACTCACAACGTCTCGCAGCCGGATCTGGAGGAGATCCTGGAGACGCTTCTGCTGCAGGACCCGACGACACAGCACCAGGTCGACTACCGGAAGGGCTGGACGTGGACGGGGTACGAGGAGCGGATGGACGCGAACGGGACGACGTACTGCGTTTCGAGCGTGGAAGACACGTACACTGGCGAGGAGACTATTGTCGAGTCGTTGATGATTGTGGGAGCCGACGGGGCGAACAGCGCCGTGCGTAACGCGCTGGGCATCAAGAGTGAGGGCGAGCAGACGGCCGACGTCATGATGACGATCCACTTCCATGCCGACCTGCGTGCGATCGTAGGCGACCGCGTAGGCATGCTGCACTGGATCCTCGATCCGGAGGCGCGCGGGTTCATCATCTCGTACGACCTCGACTGCAACCATGTCCTGATCCACAATGTGGCGCCCGACGACCCGCTCGCAAGCTTCACGCCAGACAAGTGCATGCGCATCGTGCGTGCCGCCATCGGCCAGGACGTTCCCTTCGACTTTGAGTGCAGCATGCCATGGATCCTCACGCGCAAGGTCGCGCAGCAGTACTACCGCGGCAACGTCGTGCTCGCCGGCGACGCCGCGCATCAGTACCCTCCCACCGGGGGCCTCGGCATGAACAGCGGTATCGGCGACGCGCACAACCTCGTGTACAAGATTGCCGCGACGTACCACGCCTGGGCGGACATGCCCGCCATGTTTGCGAGCTACGAGGCGGAGCGCCGCCCCGTGGCGGTGAGGAACAGCCTGCAGTCTGTCAAGAACGGGAAGAACATCTTCGCCATGCTGAAGGCGCTGGGCACGACGAGTTCCGACCCGGCAGTGGCCAGGATGGAGATGGAGCGCTCGCTGGCGGACCCGCGCCAGCTGGCGCACATCAAGGCGCTCATCCAGGAACAGGCCGAGCACTTTGACAACCTGAACCTGCACCTCGGATACATCTACTATTCCGCTTATCAGCCGAAGAGCGCATCGACATACCACCCTGCATACGTGCGCGGCGCGCGCATACCCCACGCGTGGGTCAAGTCGAAGCATCCTGTGTTCGGATCCCTCAAGCCCGTCGACCTCTCGTACATGGCTGGCGAGATCAGCCAGGACAAGCTCCAGAAGTGTCAGTACTCCACGCTCGACCTCGTCCCGGCGGCCAGCTACGTGCTCATCCACTCGGGGTCATGGGGGAAGAAGGCGCTGCAGCTGCGCATGCTGCTGGCCGCGCACCGGATTCCGCTCGTCATCCTCGAGGCGGGCAAGGATTTCGAGTTTGTCGACAAGAAGGCAGGCAAGGTGTGGCAGGACGGCTTTGGCCTCAAGCACGGTGCCGTGCTCGTCCGCCCCGATCAGCACGTCGAAGCCGTCCCTGGCAAGGACGCAGTGCCCCAGGCCATCGTCGACCAGGTCCTCCTCACGCTGACTATCTGATGTAAACCACTCTCGCAGAGATGGGGGATAGATACCCTGTGACTTCTATGTAACATGTGCTTGCTTACGTGCTGGAGGCTGGAGGCTGGAGGCTGCGGGCCACAGGATGCAGGTCGAACGTCGTAGTCCCGAGGTATGCGAACGACGACGAACCCCGACGACAGCGCGTCCTCTGCGCTTCGACCAGCTCAGCCTTCTGTGATCCGCAAGGAATGTCTCGAACACGCCCATCGGTCCCATCGCCCCAAGCGCAGTTTCCCAGGCGGCGTTCGGATTCTGACGATAGATCCGCCCAACCTCCCCTCGGGGCCACGGGGCCAGACCGGCACCGACGCCGCTGACGCAGTGCGATGCGCGATCTGGCGGATCGGATGCTGTAACGGGATGAGCGCGCTTGTTGCGCTCGTCGCAGAGCTATGCACGGATGCACTGACACAACTGACGCCCCGGGACTCGGCTGCTTGGCTCCAGCAAACTCGCTTGCGGCACTGATCGCGATCGCGTCGAGTCAAAAGTCATCAGACCAAGTGATATCGCCGAGCAACGCAGAGTAGAGTACTGTGCAGGGGAAGGACTCCGTACGTTGGCGATGCGGGGCGGGCCCGGCTCGGGCACGGCCGAACGTTCTGAATCTTCCCCACGTTCCTTCAGATTAATGAGCTCCTGATGCCGTAACGTGCGCAAGGGGAGACTTGACGCGTTGGATTGGTCTGGAAGAAGGAACGCGATACAACTGATTCTTTCCTGATTCATACTACGGTCATACTTGCCCTCAGAGGGAAAGAGCCAAGTGAGTGTGGTTGGTTTGTCCGTGTATAGCGATGTGCGACTCCTCGCTGAGGGTGAGGGTGAATTTGAGCTGCGAGGTCAGCTGCTGCCGGGACGAGGATGAAAGGGTGAATCTCGGATGGTGTGGGACAAAGTTCGGGCAGAAGCCAGGGAACTACGGCCGAAGGCGAAGAGAGAGGGAGGGCGGGGGGGGGGGGGGGGGGGGGGGGGGGAGGGGGGGGGGGGGGGGGGGGGGGGGGGGGGGGGGGGGGGGGGGGAGGGTGTGGGGAATGTGTCAAAGTGCGTGCTCGTTGCGCGAATTATCGAGGCATGCCCGAGTACAGGCTACTCACCTGTTGGCTTAGACGGAGGCGACTAATCCGACGAGGCCGAGGATGATGGGGATGAAGGACCACGAGCCAAGGACAGCGTTGAAGGACGGGGCGGCACTCTTGTCGCCGCCGCCGACGGCCGACTTGGCGGCGCCAGCGGCCGAGCCGATAGCAGAGGTCGCGGCCCCGACACCCGAGACGATGTTGGAGGTCGCGGCGGCGACGCCAGAGGCGGCGTTCGAGGTGATGTTCTCGGCGAGGTAGATAGGCATTGCGAAGTGAGTGTGGTGGTGGTGGTGAGAGAAAGTTGAAGGTCGTGGGATCCGGTCATGACTATTGCCTTGCGCCAGGATTTATAGCTTTACAGGCGCCTGAAAGTCGTGTCTCACCCGTCTCACGTCTCCTGCCGCTGGTGCCCCCGGATCGCCTCCCTCCGGCGCCTACAAATGCGGATCATGGCCCTCGGAAATTCCTCATGCTGTTTTTTCCATCCTGTGGACCTGCTGCCCCTCGCGACGGCGATGCGCTCATGCAAGTTTACTCTTCCGGGTTGGGCCGCAGGTTACGTGCCGATGAAGCCTCAGCCCCAACGGCATTACCACCAGCGTGGGTCGGCGCTGTGCCGATTGTGCCGCCGTGCCATGCTGGCAACCCTTGTGTCAGGTTGCATACTCAGAGTCTTTGTACCCTTGGCCCTCTTCCTCTGGGCGTGCACGGAAACAACAAACAGACAGACCTCGCGGTGGGTGGTGCACGAGGTCGATGATGCTGGCGAATAGCTTTGCCTCAGTCAGGTACATGACCCTTGAAGGGCAGGTACGAGGTACAATACTTTGAGGGAGCCAGGAGCCAACTCGAGCTAGCGCCGGCGCTCCGAGGGCCGGAGCGCATCCCTTGTGAGGGTCCGGAGCGTAAACTTGGAGCGCTAGCAGTCCCAAGGAAGGTCTGGCGGAAGCATCACCGAAGTCACGGATTAGCAGGTTGCCGCAGGTACTGTATACACCTCAGGCTGGCTCTGCAGGCTCGATGAACTGCGAGTGGGTCCGAGGGTTCGCGCTCGAAAATAAGCTTTCGCCTCCCGTGGAGTCTTATCAGACTCAGACCTGCCTACCCTGTGGCAGCGTGCTTGGGCTCCTCATGTGCACACTGGCTTGCGTGATGGAATATGCTGCTCCACCTGCTCCTCTCGGACAATCACGAGTATGCTCGCATGCGCGGGTGACTCCCCTCTTGGAGCCAAGATACCGCGTCGCAAGCAGCCCAGTGCACACGAGGCAGTGGGGCCGTTTGGAAGCTTAATCTTCGGAGCGTTCTGCCTGACTACGGCCAGCGCGCAGCACGCGGGTGCACATGGGTTCCGGGAAATCAGAAGGCCATGGAGCAGGCTCGATGGGTGCGTCACACGGCACACTCCGGGCTTCGTATGCGCATAATGCGCATCCAAGGAGCCTACGGAAGCGTGCGCCGTTGTACCGGCGAACCGTATACGAGAAACTGACCGGGGGTTCGAGGTCCTGGCGCAAGGAGACTCGGACACTCCAGGGGACCGAACCCAACCTTATCGTGCCGCGGCGACCATCGCCCACATGTACGCATTGTAACGAGGAGCATCGCGTGCTCTTTGGATGCTCGTGAGGTACATGGGCGCGTTGTTGGATGTCGGAGAGAAAGCACGCGCTATGGACATTGTTGTCTCAATGTCGACTTGTTCAGGACAGAGGCGCCTGTTTGCCCTGGGAGTCACCGCGTCCAACGAGAAAGCAGCTACGGATGATCCAGGCTCAGCCAGGAACAGCTCTGACACAACGTCGCTTACGTCGATTCGCCCATTGACTATCAGATCTCAGCTGACGCCTTCGATTGTCAAAGGGGGGTCATATCGTTTACGAAGGGTCAAATGCGAAACAGTCACGGCGGGTCACCGTTCGAATTTTCGCCGGAATCATGTCCAGAAAGAGTAGGAAGAGGAAGTTGGAAGGACCTGAAATGTCAAAACGCACCCGAGACTCGGCGACTGCCGCAGCTGCCGGAGCGGCGTGCGTACATGCGTGCTTTTCTGGCGCTCGTCGTTGAGCAGAACAAGCCACGATCGCCTGCAGCATCCTGCACTAGTGACATCGACGGGGTCGTCATGGCGTAATGGCGTTCTGGCTGGCGGCCAGCCTGGGTCTGACAAAGGCGTGCCTCAGCCGTGGCCACGGTCTGGCGCCCGTTCTCGTTCCTCGTTCCTTTATCAAACCCTCCACAAATCCTCCAAACCCTCCAAACCCTCCAAACCCTCCATCCCCCCGATCTTCTGTACGGGTTCTCCACACCTCACGCCCTAAGGAGTAAGGGTACCCCGCATTTCTGCGCGTTCTGCATAATTACAGAAACCAGAAGGATCCGTAACTATGCTCCGTTCACCGTCCGTACGTCGCATTCGGATTCTTGACCCATGGCGAGTCGTGGAGCAGTTGCTCTGACCTTCCGAGCGCAGCCGGCGAATATTGCAGATAAACCTCGAACAGATGAATGCCCAATTCAGCGGCGCCGAACAGCGTCCGCAGTCTCTCAGTGCATAGAAGGGCGCCAGACGCGCCAGATGAGCGCCAAGAAGACGCCACGGCACGTCCCCCTGGCACGCTACGCCCACGTTGTGCTCTAACTCTTCCCAGGTCCCCACCTCCCCCCGCTAGCCCCACCGTCCCGAACTGCTCACCTCTCGGCGAGTGCGGCATGTGGTTCTTGTGCGACTCTGGACCTGGTATCTCGGGTGTTCCTCTCCCCTCGGACCCTCTCGGCCCCCGCCCCTGCCACGCAGCAGTAATTCATGCTGGAACGCCGGAAGTAAGTTTCTCTTCCGTTGTGGATCTGCTGATGTCCATGTCAGAGCGGGAGGAGTACGCATGACAAAGAGGTACTCGCGAAGCTCGGTTCGGCCGTTTACCCGTCCAAAGACGCCGAGGACGCCGAGCCAACCGAACCCTTGTCGACCCAGGAACTCACAACTCGACCAACCGCTGCGCGTTACATAGAGCGCAGAAGAGCCAGAAATTCACTCAAGCTCTCGCAGTTATCGCTAAACACTCTAACTCGCTGGACCCACCGGTTCCTCGGCGCGGCACGCGGCACGCACCTACGCAGTGTTCCCGACGATAGCTGCGCCCGCTCTGCGCAGCGCGCGTAGAGTGCTTGGCGTCCAGAATCGTCTCTGGACACCGATCGAGCTCGCCCACCATCCGAGTTTCGGCGCGGTTCCCGTCAACCCTCCCCTCCAAGGTTCGCTTCGAGCATGAGAGAGGATGACAAATAAACCACACGAGACGCACGCGGAGCAACAAAACTGCGCACCGACGAGACCGAGGTCAGGTGCAACGTCTGCTGTGAGCCTGGCGGGAGCTGTCGGGATGTGGAAAGCACAGGTGAACAGCTGATATGGCTGGAATGCTCGGCATTCAACAACGCTCCTATCATGCTCAGCCGGGAGCACGTTAGTGACTGTGATGAGTGCTCTGATAGGTGGCGTAAAGCCTCTGTCGCGTTATCGAGGGGATGAGCGTCTGGACCATCAGCGCTTCGGCTTGTCTCTGCAATGTCAAGATGAGGATCGTTCGTTGAGCACGCCTTCGAAGTCTCACCGAGAGATGGGGCGCCTGCACTTGATGCTCAAGACGACAACGATTGACCATAGAGTCGGACCAGAACAGGGGCGAACTGACCGCCCTCTGACAACTTGTCTGACTTGGGGAGGTCACAGTCACCACCGATGCACTCCCGCTGGAAGCGGGGACATTCGAGGCGCGTTGTAGGACAGCTAGGACAGTGCGACAGGGCGACAGGGCGCCTCAGCTTCCAGCTGATCGCGCCCCCGACGATGACGGAGGCATCTCTGGATCGGCGGCGAGGAAGATCACATCTCGCTCAGCTGTGAAAAGAGACCGCTGCTGAAAACCTTGACTACTCCCTTCTCACACCCCACTGCAACGTCTAACCGCACCTATTCCCTCATTAAAGCGAGAGCGACTCTTAGGCCAAGCCTATTGCAATGATGAAGCGGTAAGCTGAGACACCGTGCGCTGCAGCTGAATCGCACAGTGTTCATTGTCCGCAGCGTAAGAGTTTTGCCATTGCCCTTGGCACCTTCCCCCGTTCTCCGGGTAGAAGTGCCTCCCTCAAGCACAAGTGCGACACCCCCCTTCCCTTACTTCTTCATGCCCCGCGGCACCCACCCATCTCACGGACTCGCCGACATGCGAGCCGCTCCTCCTGGAGCGACACGGCTCGGCGCGACCGCGCAACCAGCAAGGCTTAGCTGGCCATTCTCGGCGGTCGGAGGCTCTTCTCGTCTGCGGCCGAAGCGCGTCAGGAACTGATCGACGGGTTGCTCATCTCAACCTCAAGCTCCTTCGCCTCTGGGTTAGGAGCCTGAATGGCGGTCCGATGTCACCGCTTTCCCGAGATTGTGGGAGCTCTGGTTGTCCCTGTGCCGAGTACGGAGGAAGAGCTCCGCCGTGCCACTGTGCTTGCCCACTTCGCCGAGGGCATGATCGCGTACTGGCTGGGCACCATCAATGACGACAGCGTGCTGCGCAGGATCGGAGGTCGGGTTCGTTCGGAGTACGACTGGGCCCGGGCCGACTCGGAGCTGTCGTTTCGCGAGGGAGTACGGGCGTTGCCTGGGCGTGGTGAAGGGTCCGGGCAAGAAGCCGCTGCTCGTCAACGCTTTGTATCGAAGCTGACTGATATAGACGGGCTCAAGCTCATCACACGAGCAGGCGCCGAGCAGGCATATGCAATGAATCATGCACCAAATCCTTGTGAGGCAGAGTACAATGCATGAAGTCGCGGTCGGCGCAACTATTGAAAGAATGGATGAAGTCGGGACGTGGTCGGATATAAACACAGGTGGTGGTTGACTTTTCACACTGATGGCCGCCCCGAGTTATCGATCCATAGACCGACCAGCCATGGCACTGCCGCGCTGGTCGCCGTGTGCGAACTCAAGAGCGTGCGTGTTGCCAAACTTCCCGGGTCTTGGCGAAGCGCTTGCCGACCGTGCGCTTGACGTGCTGCAGCTGGCCGCAGTACGTCGCGATGACCTTGACGGAGACGGGATTGGACAAATCGTGCGCCGCTGCTATGACACCAGGCACGCCGAGCAGCTGCACCACAACGTCCGTCTCGCCCTTGTTCATAACGGTTGTACCCTCGTTGCGATGGGGCGATTCCGTCATGACCAACGAGAGAGGGCCCAGGCCCGATGACGAGCCAAGGAGCCGTCTTGCTCGAGTACAGCCAGTGCAAGTCCGCGCTGCGAAGGCGGCCATCGTACACGGTGCTGCTCATGTTCCGCAGATGAGGTCGTGTATACGCCTCTGAGTGCTGAACGGTCAGCTTCCGAAGTCTCGCATCCCTTACTCGAGGAAGACCCTGTACTTCCCCCACTCCACCAGCCGCTGGAAGAGACTCTGCTGTTAATTCACGCCTAGGGCCGTGCGCGAAGTTACCAGCGGCGGGAGCTGCTGGTGGTCGCCGACGAGCACGAGCTGGGATGCGACCAGCTGCATCACACCGAGCGCGTTCGGCTCCATGGCGCAACCACCTTCGTCGAACACGACGCGAGAGAGAAGGACAGACCGTCGTCGTCGTCGTCGTCGTCGTTCTTCTTCTTGGAAAACTGCGAGACAGTAGTGATCGTCGTGGCGACGTGGATGGTCGTCTCGGCGCGGATGCGCTTTGTCGCGCGCCTCCAAGCTCCCGAGATCGGAAAGTCGTCCCGGACCTTCTCAGAGATCCAGTACTTGCGGTACGTGGGATCCAGATTCTCGTCCCTTCCCCAGCACGAGACCCCTGGTCCCTCCAAGAGCGGCGACTGGACGAGACGATCGAGCAGACTGTCGACCACGGCGTTGGCCGGGGTGACAACCAGGACCGGCCGGGCACTGATCTGGACGGCGCGGTGGACCATGTGCTCGGCGGTCTCGAACTTTCCTCGTGGCCGGAGGGCTAAGGTCAGCTAACTCTCACCGGTCAGAGTGTGACTCCCCCTGAACAAGAAGCGGTCGACGTCTTCCTTCGTCCAGGGCCGCAACAGCCTCAGCCTGCGCCCGGTCGAGGCCGTAGAGGGACGCAAGCTCCTGCACGCGTAGCTCGTCGGGATACAGCGGCTGGTCACCCCGCAAGGCCTCAATGGTCTCCCTCCTTCTTGGTCGTCCGATAGGCGCTTGAGGCTCGATCACATAACGGCGCGGCCCGCCCGGCGGGCAAGGAGGGTGACGCCAGCTCGGATCGGCTCCGACATCTTCGCGTGACATGAGAACGGCGGAACACAACCCCCTCGCCGTACGCGTGTTCCAAAATGCGCATAGCCAGCCCGTTCTTAGCACCCTCGACCGGGAGTCCCCCATCGGCACCACGCGCCCTCAGCTCCAGTCGGGAGTAGGTCTCCATGAGCTCGAGGTAGGCAGGAACGTGTGAAGGCTCCGCGAGACCGAGATCGGGTCCGTCCTCGAACTCGGCGAGCTTGCGAGTGAGCTCAGCCTTGGGCCCCTCGGAGGGCGCGCCCTTGGTCTTGGTAGGTCACGGATGCCGATGGCCGTGTACGTAGAGGCGAGCCGCTCTTCCGTATCCTCCGGAGAACTCTGGTACAGTAAGCGTCCATCTTGACGAAGCAACTTACTCTAGTTGTCGGGGACTGCTTTTTGCGCTGTACGAGTGCTGGCGGAAAGGCGACGTAGCTGTCGAGAGGCACGTCGAACTCGAGAGCTCAGCCGACGACAGGCCGTTGACCTTGTACTCCTCCTCGACCTCCCCGGCGAAGCTGAACGACGCGAGCGCCACGGGCTCCATTAGCTTGCACGCAACGGGGCAGTCGGCCACTTTCTGCATCCTCGACGCTGTTGTCAATCTCTGAATGTGCGCAACATGTCATTCACCAGCGCTTCTAAACATGCCGACGAGCACCGGGAGGCGCCACGACCGAACCGGCCGGTTCTCCAACCACAACTCCACCCTAGCGTTGACCATGGACTTGTCGTAGTCGACCAGTGAGGCCGAAAACGCGCAGGCGAAGCCCAGGTTGAAAGGCGCGTTGTTGGTGTTGTGCGCCAACAGGGTCGGGGACGGCGGCCGTGGCGAGCGGGGACGAAGTCGATCTCGATGCCGGAAATAATACTCCGGGTGCCGTACTTGACTCAGTGCTTGATCCACAGGAACAGAACGCCGGCAGGCCCGTTCTTGTCTGACGGCGGGAAGAGGGAGTCGCAATCTTCCTCTGCACGGCGCAGAACCCGGACTGCCATCGCCACACGTCGTCCTCCTCGGCCTCCGGCCAGAACACAACGAGGAACCCGGCACTGTTCCGCGGCACGCTCTTGCCCTTGAGCTCCCTATCTGTTAGTAGTTAGCATATGAATGACACTTACTCGTACTCCTCCACGACCTTCACGTACGTCGCTAAGTACTCCAGCAGTTCGAGCACGAGGTCATCTTCGCTGGGAGCCGCGTCGTACTACTTGATCAGGTCGATGATAGACCTGCCCTCTCCCGCTTGACACGCTGGAGGCGGTGACCAGAGTCGGGCTCGGAGATGAGCTCCTTGCATGCCTCTTCGAGGTCGATGACGACGAGTTTCTCTTCGACAGAGAGAAGATCTCGCCTCATGTACCCTCGTGGACGTCCTGCGTCGCGTCGAGGAGTGGCGTGGGGGCATTGCCGTCCAGCCCTCGATTGTCAGGAAGATGCCACCGAGGACAACGTCAATGCTACGCCGTAACCGCCGCCCTTGGCGAGGCTGTGCCACGTTGGCACGGTTTCCACCTCGCCGGGCTTGTGATACGCGGCGGAGGCAGGCGTGCTGTCGTCCTCGAGGAAGACCTGTCGGCAGAGGTCCAAGCTTTCCCTCACTGCGTAGCGACGGTTGCGGAGGTTCTCGAATCTTTGTCGCGCCGCAGGGACCTGGTCGGTGTCGACAAAGCACCAGTTGTCGAGCTCGTGTAGTGGAGACCCGCCGGCCAGCCACTCGGTCACGATGTTGATCATCTCTTGGGCTGTCGTCGTAGGCTCCTTCGGTACGACATCAGCGAATGTGAATGCCGAAGTCCCCAGCGCCCTTGCATTGTCTTTCAGTAGAAGCAGAACCAACAAGCTCACCTCAACCAGCGTGATCGAACGGCCTGGAGCGGCCGTGCCGCCGTAGCGGCGCTCGATCTCGCTGATCGCAAGAGCCCAGAGGTCCCTGAGAATTTGCCCTCGACGTATCGCTGCGTCGTGCACGCTTTACACCTCCCCTCACCGAAGTAGTCGCCGCACGACACAGTTCGGTCTGCGAACAGGTCATCCGGGTCGTGCACATCGGTCACCAACTCCCCGTGACGGTCGCCGACGCAATAGTGCATCCCGCACTGGCCGTTGAAAAGCGGCCTGCTGCCTGCGCTTCGCGCTCGAGGAATAACCGAGCCGGCGTCTCGCTCTGATGGTCGCTCAGGCGGCCGAGACTTGCCGCCTGCTGCTGGAGCAGCTCCTCCTGTTCGGTATCTCGATGAACTTAATTCAGACCCGATCTCGGTCGGACGGATCCAGGTCCTGGAAGTCATCGCGAACCAGTGGGAGCCACTTATCTCGCGTCTCCTAGGACGAGAAGCAGACGCTCTTCTGATTGTACACTATCTTGAACAGATGGCAGCGCGCCGACGGATCTTCAAGTTGCTCGGGAGAGGACGAAGGCGATGTCGAAGTTCCAGGCGGAGTCGGGCTCAGGTGCAGGGGGCTGAAATGCTGTGGCTGATTGAGGCCGGGGCTATCAAGGCAAAAAATAGAGGAGGCTGTCGGAGAAGGTGGTTAAACGTGGCAAAGGAGTGGTTGTGAGTGGAAGAACGAAGGGTCGTGGAGAGGAAGGACGGTCGTGTTAACGTATGAGAGTTGACGTTCCAGCGCAAGCTAATGTGAAACGTATCAGAAGCGATCTGTGATCTGTAGCCCGCAGCCGGCCAGATGGGTAGCAGGGTTGAGGGGCGCAGGTCCCCGCTAGGCTAGGCTGACGTCGGTCTAATCTGCTGTGAGGGAGAAAAGGTAGAGCGAAGCACAAGTCGTTAATCCGCGTGCGGCTCGTCGGGCGGGGTCAACCTGCCCTTTTGCGCAAGCTCCAAACAACTCGTGCCAGCCCATGCTGCGCAGAAGCTTCATGGGCAGCACCTAGCCGCCGATAACCTCGCGGCGATCCAGAAGAAGAGACAAGAATAGTTAGAGCGGTGAAGCTGGGGGGGTGGAGGTGGAGATCAAGGGAAGCAAATCCGTGTGGCACGCGGCGAATGTGGCTATCTGCTAACATGGTTGCATCTCCTTATACATGCAATTTTTGCTTAGTAAACACGCTTGAAGGGCGGGACAGTCTGCTGGGTCAGCGTAGAAACCTTAGAAACACTCGCCTTGCACTCCGACTCATCGAGAGTCTGCATCTGGACAGCACGGTACTTCAGCTCGATGTCGGGCTTGCTAATGTCGTGGTGGAAGCTAAGGGTGTGTTTCATCCACTGCGGAGAGGTCAGAAATGTCTTTTGAGGAGGTAGAAGGATGCAGGATGGATGGAAGAAGAGGACGGGGGTAGTGGAGAGTGGAAAAGGTGGTGAAAAGAGGAAAGTGCCACACCAGATTTGATCCCGTCGATAAGATGGGATTTGGCGTTTGGTTCCGTAGCGCGCATGGGGGGCGCACTGAGGGTCCAATTTGGCCAGGGTGGAGGCCATGGTGGCATGATCAGTGTACTCACCTCCTTGTCGTCACGGTCGGGGAAGTCCTCACGGGCGTGGGCACCGCGAGACTCCTTACGAGCAGCAGCAGAGACAACGGTCTGCTGGGCGCAGGTGAGGAGGTTGTGGAGCTCGATGGCCTCAACGAGGTCMGAGTTCCARATGAGCGAGCGGTCCTTGATRCCGATCTGGTCGAAGGTCTTGTAGACCTCGGACATCTTGCGGACACCGTCGTCGAGCGACTCCTGGGTACGGAAGACGGCGGCGTCGGTCTGCATGGTCTTCTGCATGGCAGAGCGGATCTCCGAGGTGTGCTTGGGGCCGTCCGARGTGCGCATCTTCTCGATGAACTCGATCGACTCCTTGCCGAGGGTCTCGTCGTAAGGCTTGTGGGGGGTGTTGGGGGCGAGGTTCTCGGCGATGTGGTTGGCGGCGGCACGGCCGAAAACGACAATGTCGAGAAGAGAGTTGGCACCGAGACGGTTGGCACCGTGGACGGAAACACAGGCGGCCTCACCGGCGGCGTAGAGACCGGGGACGACCTTGTCGTTTCCGTTCTCGTCAACAGTGATGACCTCACCGGTGTACTTGGTGGGGATACCACCCATGTTGTAGTGGACGGTGGGGAGGACGGGGATGGGCTCCTTGGTGACGTCGACACCGGCGAAGATGGCGGCGGTCTCCGAGATACCGGGGAGACGCTCGTGGAGGAGGGCGGGAGGAAGGTGAGAGAGCTGGAGGTAGATGTGGTCCTTCTCAGGTCCGACACCACGGCCCTCACGGATCTCGACGGTCATCGAACGCGAAACGACGTCACGGGAGGCGAGCTCCTTGGCGGTGGGGGCGTAACGCTCCATGAAGCGCTCACCCTTGGAGTTGAGGAGGAGACCACCCTCACCACGGGCACCCTCGGTGATCAGGCATCCGGATCCGTAGATACCAGTGGGGTGGAACTGGACGAACTCGAGGTCCTGGAGGGGGAGACCGGCACGAGCAACCATGGCGTTTCCGTCACCGGTACAGGTGTGGGCCGAGGTACACGAGAAGTAAGCACGACCGTAACCACCAGTGGCAAGAACGGTCTTGTGCGAGCGGAAGCGGTGGAGGGTACCGTCCTCAAGGTTGATGGCGATGACACCAACGCACTCGCCGTCCTGCATCAGGAGGTCGGTAGCGAAGTATTCAATGAAGAAGTTGGTGTCGTGGCGGAGCGACTGTCCGTAAAGCGAGTGAAGCATCGCGTGTCCGGTACGGTCAGCGGCACAGGCGGTACGGTAGGCCTGTCCACCCTTGCCGTACTCGAGCGACTGTCCACCGAAGGCACGCTGGTAGATCTTGCCCTCCTCGGTACGAGAGAACGGAAGACCGTAGTGCTCAAGCTCGTAGACGGCCTCAGGAGCCTCGCGACACATGTAGTGGATAGCGTCCTGGTCACCGAGCCAGTCCGAACCCTTGACGGTGTCGTACATGTGCCAGCGCCAGTCGTCGACGGTACGGTTGCCGAGGGCAGCGTTGATACCACCCTGAGCAGCGACGGTGTGGGAACGGGTGGGGAAGAGCTTGGAGATACAAGCGGTCTTCAGTCCAGACGAGGCTGCATCGTCAGCTCGTGTGGCATTCTTGAGGTGTATGTTGCCACGACTTACCGAGACCGAAGGCGGCACGGAGACCGGCACCACCGGCACCACTGAAGCCCGTCAGTTTCCAGATCACATGTTTCTCGGGCCGAATGCCCCTCGGAGCGACTTACACAACGATGGCGTCGAACCTGGGGGTTGTCAGCGTTCTGTCACGGTCGGGCGGCTCAAGAAGCAACAGCTGCAGTTCTCCGACGACCCCAGTCCCAGTTCAACTTCAGTCTGTGCACCGGTTGAAACGCGACCCGGAATCACGAGGATCGCCGGAGTAAAAGCATGATGCGCTCCGTCTACTCACTCATGGTCAATGACGGGGTAACCCTTGTGCTGGCCGAAGTTCTAAGCTGTCAGTACTTGTCCTGTTGAACACACGGGCACGAGACCAGCCGAGACATGTCGATCGCTCGTTGAACAGCCGAGCATTTGTCAAGGTTGGCAGGCGACTAACCTGGGCTTCCTGAGCGCGGTGAGTCTGGCTGGCGACGACGTAGGAGCGAGTGCTGCGGGCGGCAAGGCTGGCGGCCTTGGGGCGAGGAATGGCGCGCGAGAGGCGCATCATCTTGGGCAGAGGTAGAGGAGTGGGGAGGTGAGATGGAAAGGGAGGTTGAAGCGGTTCGAAAAGGGTCGGTCTGGGTGGTGGGAGGGGTGTGTGTGGTGCCAGGCGGAGAGACGGGGCTGAGGACGTCCTGTGGACGCGGAACCAATATTCCATTTCACCTTGGATTTCTGGCTGCAACTGTCATCCTCGTACCGTGGTTGGCCCACCCCTCGCCTCGGAAAAGATCGGGGCTAATCCCCGCCTGCCCGCTTACGTCCAATGAGCTCCGGCGCGTTTCACAACCATGTTACACCCAGGCAGGCCGAGCTTACTACTGCTGCATGCTGCAACCACCACCACAGCAAGGCTCTCGCTGCCACATGGTCGATCGGCTCCAGGAACCGAGGTGACTACGCGACCGCTGCCCCGCTAGTCCCCGCTGATCCCGTGACCCCAAGACGGCGACGGCCGCGTCGGCCCCGATGGAGAAGTTGGTTGGCAAGTACATCGGGTGAGCCACCACCACTACTGCTTGCCGCACACAACCACACAAACAGTGTCGACTCACATGTTGTTGCGATGGGATGTTGATACATGCATGCTCTATCTATCTGCGTTGGTGCTGCTAATCAGCACATGCTATTTGAGCCTGGACGCTTCATTACGGCTACGAATGCCCAGCGTCCAAGCCTCTATGGGCGTTTATTCAATGTCTCCTGCGGTCCCGCTTCTGACAAGATACCGGCTACTTCTCCACTCGCCAAACAATCAAACTTAGAAGACCCAGTCCGCGTCCGCCTCAGCTTCCGCCCAGGGGAACTTCTCGCGGCTGCGTTGTCAGCACATTGCCTTGATATTGGTGAGGTACTTACAGAGTCTTCGAGAAGAGCTTCTCAAGCGGCACATCGTACTTCTTCGCCCAAGCAACGGTGAGACGAGGGTCGATGTAGTTGATCTTGGAGGTGCCGAGAGCGACGTCCTTGAGCTTGTCACGGTCACCAAGCTGGACCTTGGCGGTAGCGATGCGGTCATCGAGCTTGCCGATGGCGTTCAGAAGACGCTCCTCCGTCATGTTCTTCTTAGGCTCAATGGACGCCTTTTTCCGCTCCTTCGCCAGCTGCTTGAACTCGTCCTTGATCTCCGCCAATCTCTCGTTCAGCACTTTGGCGGCCTGATGCTTCTTGCCGTCCTCCTCGAGCTTGATGTTCTCCTTCTCGAACTTCTTGCGAGCATTCTCCATGGCCTTCTCCTTGAGCTCGTCTTCGTGTCGCTCGATGAACTCGTCGTCGACGTCGGACTCATCTTCGGCAAGCTCAGGACGCTTCTTCTTGATCTTCGGGTTCAAGTTGAAGAGCTGCTTGCGCAGCTTCATGCGCTGGTACTTCAGAGCTCGGATCTTGTCGTTGGCCTTGGCGAACGACTCGGCAAAGTTTTTGCTGACGGACTTCTGATGGTTACAGAGAACGGCGACGTCTCGGTTGGCTGTGTTGTACGCAGCGATCTTCTCCGCTACCGTGCCGTTCTTGGGAGTGTTCTTAAGCTGCTCCTGGAAAGTCCACGAGGCGTTGTAGGTACGGAACACCTTGGCGGTCAGGCCCTTCATTTGATCTTGCAGCCACTTGTTCAGTCCCGTGGTGGTCAGACGGTCGAAGATGTCGTCGCCAGTCTTCTTCGGTTCAGCCTTGAACAGCTTGATGTTCTTGAAGACCTGGGGCTCGACTTCGACTTCCTGGTGGAAACGCATTGAGTCCTTACCAAGGAAATCGAAAATGACCTTGTTGGGCGGTTCGAGGGTAACGTGCTCGTATCGGAGAGAACAACAGCCGACTGTGTCTGCTTCGTCCTCACCCTTCTCGTTACCCGCACGGAGAGCTAGGCGGTCGATGAAGTAGAGCGCGGTAGCACGCTGCCTGTCGGCCATGACCTTGCTCTTCATGTCGGTGTTGTAGATGCGGCGGATCTTGTCGACGTGCTTGATGAGCTCACGAGCCTTCTCGAACTTTGCGCGGTCGCTCTGACCCTTCCATGACGAGGCAGCAGACAAGAAGACATACTTGGACTGGCCGTTGACATTCTCCTTCCAGTGCGCCAGCCAGGTGACAGTGTTGTCATGCTGAACGCCCTTCCACTTTCCAGGGATGTTCGGGATAGGGATGGGAGCGTCCTTGCCAATGTTGATAACGATATCCTCAGGGCGAAGACGGTGCTTAAGCGTACCCTTGCGCGGGTGCTCACCACGTCCACGGAATAGCGAGGGCGGCTCAGCACGGAAGTTGCCGGTCTTCTCCTTGCGTCCGTCGATGAGAGCGTACATGTACGGCTCCTCCAGCCTGTCCTTGGTGTCCTTGATCGCCTTCTTCTCCTCCTTGGATAGAGCCTTCTTCTTCTCCCTCTCGCTCTCAAAGTACTGGTAAATGTCGGAGAAGTCGCACTTCTCGAGGCTGGTGATCTTGACACCTTCAGCGGGAGGGTACTCCTCGCACATCTCCTTGAAGTCGCGGAAGAAGTTGGCTCGGAACACGGGGTCCTTGGCGTGGTCGGTCTCGATCATAGCACCGAAGAAGCCAGCGACTTCCTCGGACTCTGGAGGAAGAGTGACAGGCTTGCCATCGTACTTCATCTTAACGTTCTTCGGAAGCGGGACGTAGGGTGGCGGAAACAGGACACCGTTGTGCTGGAAGGTCGTCCACTTGACAGAGTTGTCCTCGTTCTGGTTCTCCCACCACTTGAACATGTCTTCCTCTTCCTCCGTCTTGCCACGCTTAGCAGCAGGTTTCTTGTCCCCCTTGACGTTAGGCTTGACGTCCTTCTTAGCAGGCGTGGTCTTGCCCTTCGCTGCGGGTTTCGCCTTTGTGCGAGCAAGAGGTTTCTCGTCATCGCTGCTCTCAGGCTCGGGCTTGACCTTCTTCGCCGCAGCTCGGCCGGAAGCAGGCTTGCCGTTCGCCTTTGGCTTGGCCATTGCTAAGGGTTTCTCGTCCTCGCTGGACAGGTCGCTGTCCGAAGACTCAGCCTTGCGCTTAGGCGCGGCACGTCCTCGGGAGGCGGGCTTGCCGTTCGACGGCGCCGCGCCCTTGGACGCTGGCTTGCCATTCGACGCGGGCTTGCCCTTGGAGGCCGGCTTCGCGCGAGACGGTGGCTTCTGGTCGTCGAACTCGCTTCCGTCATCGTCGTCGTCCTCATCGTCGCTCTCGACGATGCGACGCTTCCTCGCATTCGCAGCCGAAACGCGGGGCTTCTTTGCCTGTTGGTCGCGTTAGCTATGTCCAGTCGACATGGAAATTCATGTTTTCCCTGACTCCAATGACGGGGATCGAAGATATGGAAGTCGAGAGTGACTCACGAGAGGCTTGTCGTCTTCGTCGCTGGACTCGGCGTTCACGCGCTTTCCGTTGGCGGCGGGGCGGCGGCGGGCGAGAGGAGCGTCGTCGTCGCTGCTTTCTTCGTCATGGACGACAGGCACGCCAGCAGCGAGTTCCTCAGTAGTGGAGGTGAAACCCGGGGCCTCCACTGCTACTTCGTCGGAAGACATTGCAGCGAACTGCTATGCAGTGCAGCGATAAATGCTGAAGGATGGTGGTTGGGGTATAAGGGAGTGTGAGGGGTCGCGGGGGAAGCAGGGGCAGTCGATTGCACAAAGGAGGTGTGTTTGGTGAGCGATGAAGAATGGAGATAGATGGATTGAGAAGGGACGCGGCTGGGCTGGGTGATAATGTCTTTGTTCTATGGTGCGCGGTGCAGCGTCCATGGGTGGGTGACATTTGGTCATTTCACGGCTAAGTCCTCAACTCAGCTTCGCGCGCCTGCGAGCCACCGCACCCGCTCCCTTCAGTTCCCAGCTTCTGGATTCTGGACCCTTGGCCCACTGCCCACTGGCTCAGCACTGCATCACTCCCCGCACCAGCGCGACTGAGTCACCCCCTTTCCCTGGTCCGGCGGACGGCGGAAACGGAGGCAAATAAGGCTTAACGAAGTGGCGCTAAAGACTAATCGACCGAATTGCCGGCGGTCCTAATCCCGTCAATACACCTTCCAACTTGGTCATTTTTCCCCAAGCTGAATAAACCAGCCACTCCTGAACCTGATCCCCCCCACGTTCTCTGTTCCTCTTCCGACCCCTTCCCTCCCCCATCCCACATGCTCGCTCTCTTGAGCACTCTGGGCCGACTGCATACGCGCGAAGGCTGGACCTTCGTGACTGTGGTCCTTCTTGGGGGGTCACGATCGCAGATGCATGTATTGATAACCGGCCCCTCATCCATGCCCCGTTCTGATGCATATCAGACTAACCTGCACAAGGTGTGACGCCGGCTGGCTGTGCGCTGATCTTGGCGGCACGCGAGGCCATGCGGCCAGGGGCCTAGGTTTAGGTGGCTCAAGCGCTCAACGCGCGCGGTGGAGGTCGCTCGGGGCGACAGCACATCAATCTCCAGATCTCCATCTACCCCGCAATCCATCCCGCATCGAGCATCCCGGACAGGCCGTTGTTCGCTATCGCGAGCCCAGCAAAGACCCGACGTGTCCCTCTAGTGCCTACATCAGGCAAACACCAGCAGAACCAAATCCTTGCGATACCACAAAACCGATTCCGGTTATTTCGGTCCCGCCTCTTGAGGGAGCATCGCCATGAACTTCCTCAAGAGTGTCACGTCGACGGTCCTGAGCTCGACGGGGGTCAGCTTCCCCTTCACGATCGGGGAGCGGATACCCGGTATTGAGGCGGGTGCGACGATCTGGGACATCCGAGAGGGCGTGAAGAAAGTGTGTACTCATCTCATGACATCGCAAGAACTTGGCTGACAGCAGGACGATGGATCACCTGTGACGCTGTTCATCTTCGACGCAACCCTCGGACCGCTGCAGCCGGGGAACAAGGATCGGAAGACTCTCTTCCAGCTGGCGCGGAATACACTCAAGAAGCTGCGCACGATCCGACACCCCGACGTCATCAAGTATGTCGACTCTGTCGAGACCGACACACACGTCTACATTGCTACGGAGCCGGTGCGCCCGCTGCAGGGCGTGCTGCGGGACTGGGGATCAGGAGGAGCTCTTGCGAGTTCGGCCGCCAAGAGCAAGGTCAGCAAGGACGCATGGTGCGCGTGGGGAGTGAAGAGCATCTCTACCGCCCTGGCGTTCCTCAACTCGGCGCCGCTCTCTCAGCACCATGCGTACCTGCTCCCCTCGACCGTGTTCATCACACCGGCGATGGAGTGGAGACTAGGCGGCTTCGAGCTGTTAACGGGTATGGACGACGGAAGCGGTGTGCTCTGGGGTCTCGGCGGAGTTGCGCCAGGGAACGCTGGCGATTTCTCTTGCCCGGAGGTACAGAAAGGAGGGTGGGGAGTACTGAGAGAGTGAGTTGGGAAGCGATACCATGGAAAACTGACAGCGCAGTACGGATCCGGCGTCGACCGACACGTACATGCTCGCGATGTGGCTGTTCTGGCTGTACAACCCGGAGAAGCCTTTACCGCGTCTGTCCGCGCCGCCGACACCAGCGACGGCGGGTGCGATCCCGAAGAACCTGTTCCCACTGTGGAAGCGGATGCTGACGCCGAATGCGCGGACGCGGCTGTCGACGGCAAACTTTGTGCTTGAGGCCGAGAGCTGGTTCAAGCAGAACCCGCTGGTTCAGCTAATCGAGGGGCTGGACGGATTCGAGCTCCGGTCTGATGGGGAGAAACAGGCGCTCCTGCGCGTGATCAGGGAGAGCGCCGAGGCGGGCTCGCTGCCGGAGCCATTCCTGGTGCACCGCGTGCTGCCGTCGCTGCTGCACTCGCTGTCGCTGCAGAACGCGCCGTCGTCGCTCATGCTTCCCATCATCCTCAGCATCGGCAAACAGGTTCCGCCCTCGACGTATGGCAAGGTCGTGCTCGAGCCGGTAGTGAAATTGTTCGCCTCGCCAGACCGCGGAACGCGCATGGCGCTCCTCGAGGGCCTGGACGAGTACGTCGACAAGCTCGACAGCCGGACCGTCGTCGATAAGATCTGGCCGAACCTCATCACCGGCTTCGCGGATACGGTGCCCGTCATCCGCGAGGCAACCATCAAGGCCGTGTACCCTCTGAGCGGGAAGCTCTCAGACCGGATCCTGAACAACGACCTGCTCCGCCTTCTCGCCAAGATGCAGCAGGACAGCGAGGCGTCGATCCGCACGAACACGTGTATCTTGCTCGGTCGGCTCGCGCCCAACCTCTCAAGCAACACGAAGAAGAAGGTGCTCGTGCCCGCCTTTGCGCGCAGTCTGAAGGATCCCTTCGTGCACGCCCGTGTTGCGGCGCTCATGGCGCTGATGGCCACCGTCGACTGTTTCGAGAAGGAGGACATTGCGACGCGAGTGATCCCGAACATGGCTTTCGGCCTTGTGGACAAGGAGCAGACGGTCCGCGACCAAGCCTTCAAGGCGATTGCCATGTTCGTGCAGAAACTCGAGGAGTACGCGGCCACTCTTCCGGTCACGGTCGAAGAGGACCGGAGCGGGTCCTCGACCCCCGCGCCCGGCGTGCCCCAAACCGGTCTCGTCACCAGCGCAGCAGGCGCGGCCGGCTCGCTTGCCGGATGGGCGTTCTCGAATCTTTCGAAGCAGCTCAGCAGTGGCGAGGCGGGCACTCTGTCCGCTCAGCCTGCCGCGTCCCTTTCTCCTCCCCCGTCTATGCCCGCTTCGATGCCAGCTACGCGCCGTTCATCCGACGTCGGCACAGGCGCCTCGGACCCGCCGCGCCCCGCTCCGCCGAGCAAGGTCGCCTCCTTCGGCGGCTCGACGAAGCTCTCCTCGGGCCACGGGATGAAGCTGGGCGGCTCTGGCGCGAAGAAGCCGACGACGTCGCTCGTAGATGAGCTCGCGGGCGAGTGGGACGACAGCCCAGGGGGATGGGGCAACGACGACCTGATCAACGTGAACGCGGACGAGGACGATTGGACCGCCTTCGAACAGGCTCCCGTTGACATTCCCGCTCCCGCCCCGGCGCAGGATTACTACGTCAAGCCTGCCAGCCCCAAGCCCGCGCCGGCGAAGCCAAAACCGAAGCCGGCGTCGCCGGCCATCGTCGCGCCGAAGCCGGTCAAGCCCTCCGCCCCCGAACCGACAAGTCGCCCGGGAAGTGGTAGCTCGACGCCCAACCTCGCCAGCATGAGCAAGGAGGACAAGGAGAAGGAGATGGCGCGGAGGAGGGAGGAGCGCAAGGCCCGTATCGCGGCCATGAAGGAGCAGAAGGCGGCCAAGGGCAAGTAGATGTAGGGTATACTAGTAAAATGCATGACATAGACCGGTAAACACTGGACCATGGTCCGCTGCGTATTCCCGCTGCGCTCTCCTACAATGTGTGTCTGGGACTCGCGACTCGACCTCCTCGTCTCAATTGACCCCCCCATTACCTGGCCGAGTCCCAATATACAGGCTACTTCTACATTCTGGCGATGACGGATAGCCAGGTCCGACGACCGCTACCACCGTTCCTTCTCGTCGTTCTCCGAGTTGCCCCTGAGACTGTCTGGCGTCTGCTCGCGCTGTCTCCGCATCTGCCGGACCTGCTCCCACTCCGCGTCGAACTCTGCGTCGGCCTCAGAGCACCTCTCGAGGTATCCCTCGGGCACGAGGCCTTCGACGCCATCGCGCAGGCGCGTGCCGACGACCCAGCCCTCGCCGCCTCCGCGCCCGCGCACGTCTAAGAACTCGCCGACGTCGACCGCAATCTCGTTGATACCCTCTGGCGTAAAGGGGTACGCGGTTCGGTATAACCCGTCGGGCTCGCCCTCGTCGCCGCCGTGGTAGTAGATGTCGTCGGGACCCAGCTCCTCGTCCTCGCTCCAGTAGTCCGACGCACTGTGGTCCGCGACGTCCTCGTCGTCGCGCTTCGTCCACGAGCCAAGGCCGAAGGAGAGTCCCGTCGAAGGTTGTTCTGTTGACGGCGAGGAGGCACTCGGGCCGAACGAGGCGCCGAACCCGAAGCCGCTGAAGCCCCAGCCTTCTTGCGGCGTAGGTGCTGATGGCGTCGACGGCTCGGGCTCGCCCTCATTCCAGTTCGAGCGCGAGCGGTGTGGTCCCAGGCCGACGAAGCGCAGGTCCGTCATGTGGAAGGCGTAGTCGCGCACCTTCACCCGGCGCTGCACGGCTGCCTCGGCCACGAGCGCCGGGTTCTTCGCGCGCGGCGTCGCACTTCCGCTCTCGTCCAGATTCAGCGCGTTCAAGGCGGACAGCGTCGCGGGCGTCAGGGGCACCGAGCCGGATTTCGAGCCTGTAGATGACCGGTTCGAGCTAGGCAGCTTGCCATCCTTCGATGCACGTCGTGATCCGCCAGCCGCGCTGCTGCCGCTGCCACTACCGCTGCCACTGCCGTCGCGGCCGTCGATGAGGCCAAGCCCGTGTTTTCTGTTGTCCTCGCTGGCCGTCTCCTTGGCGCTGGCGTCCTCGGTCTTGTCTTCAGCCTTTTCCTTGTCGTGCTCGGCCTGTTCCTCCTCGGCCGTTTCTAAGCCCGCGCCCATCGGGGCCGCTGTCGAGACTAAGCCGAGTAACGACTTCGGGCGCGCCTTGAGACTTCGCCTGCTCGCTGATGAGCAGCTCCGATCCCGCGTCTGCGTGCCGAACGTGCTCCCGCTCGGGGAGGACCCGAACATGTTGGGGCCCGGGCTCGTGAGGCCATGTATGCTGTGGGGGCTTGCTGTCGGGCTGTCGATGACCTGCGACGCTGGCCGCGAGGGCGCGGGCGATTGCGGGGCTGGTCGAGAACTCGTTAAGGAGGAATTTGATCGCGGCTTCGGCAGTGACCCCCGACGCTGCATCCCCACAGCCTGCATGCCTTGGACCCCCTGGATGGACGATCGCTGCAGGGACAGCGGACGCATCCGCACCTCTGGGCTCCGCTGCTCCAAGCTGTTCAGCGACGGCACGACCGGGGCCGACTTGGACCCGCCTGCTGTTAGCTCAAGAGGGATCAACAACACACGATTAGGCGAAGCCGGAACGGTCACGTCCGTCATGGCTCGAAATGATGGGGAAGCAGGGTCACGGTCGGTGCGCTAGTCGAGTCGGTCGCGGCGGTAGGGAAGGGTATGTATGCTGGGATGGGCTGGGCGGACGGATGAGACGGAGCTGCCGTGGATGAACGAACGTATGCACGGGACGATGATGTAGGTTGTTGTGGTCTTGTGTGACAGGATGGTATATGGTCGGGAGTCAAATTGAGCGTTGAAGAGTGTACGAGTGTGTGGTGTGTGGTGTGTGCTGTGTGCTGTGTGGTGTGTGCTGTGTGGTGTATGAGCGTGTGTGGCCCCTAAGACTTTGACCCCTGGTGTCCCTGGTGTGGGCCGAGCGAGACCATTATAGCGTGGAGGCGTGCTGCAGTTGCTCTGCAGTTGCGGGGCATGTTTGGCGTTTCGGCCAGCCAGCGAGTGCAGTCAACCCCAGGGTTCAGTCGTCTAGTCCAGCTGACAGATGCGTGCAGACGGGGGGGTCATGGCTGCTCGCATGCTGAGGTGGTCGCATGCTCGACCGACCGCGGGAGTGGGAAGTGCACGCGTGGCCAGTCAAGATGAGCGCGCGAGCGGGGAAGACGTCGGCTGAGATGCCGGTGACAAGGGGAAGCGCGTTTGATCACGGGCCGCGCAGTTCACAGGACGCGCAGGACAACGACATGAGATGCAGAGCCCACATGCCGCTGAGCCCGCGCAGAGCCGCAGAGCCGCAAACCTGCCGGCCGCAGAGCGCAGACCGCACAGCGCACAGCCCGAGCCCAAGGCATCTTTGTACATCTTTGTCCCGGGCCAGAGTCGCGACCATGGCATACCCTCACTTCGAAACAAATCACACCGTACGGCTCACTCCCGCACACATGGCCTCCAAGGCCTAGCCATCTAGCCGTCTCCTTCATGTGCACTCGCCCGCTCGGCACCAGCCTTGACTGGACACTCTCGCTTTATGACTCAGATCCCGGTGCGCGCGGTGCGGCCTCTCACCGCTCACACGCTCACACGCCCACGCTGTCGTCGAAACATGTCTCCACCACCCTAACTTACAAGCAGACTTATCCCTGGATGCACTGCCAACAGCCGCGTCTGATCGCGATCGATGCTTTGCTTGCCGTCATCTCGTTCAAAAGTGAATACTCATGCATACAATCAACTTTTATAAGTCACAATACAATACAAGTCTGATGGTGACCCCTGCAAAACCCATTCGATCCAACAACCATCCGCCGCACAACACCTCTAACGTGCAATGTCGTTCCTGCGCTCCTTGAGCGCTTTAGTTTTACTTTTTGATGGGTTGATGAACAGAATACGATTTCGTGGGACTTTTTATGCCTATACAACAATGTGGAATTATACTTGAGTTGGTTCACGTTTGTGGTGTTGGGAGCTTCAACGCGTCATGCTGCCAATCGTGTCGACGAGATCATCCACCGTGGCGATTCCGTCGCTCCCGATAGCGGCACTTCGCTGCATTCTACGCGATAATGAAGAGGTGGGAGGAACCAGAGCGTACGTCGACGTGTTGACGGCTCCGTGGTGCCCTCGCACAGTGAGGGCGAACTGCTCGGCAGTTCCGTTTCCGACCAGCATCTTCATGTCGTTAACACTGCCAAGCCCACCCTCGGCCACCGGGGCCAAGCGCAGACGGGCCAGGTCGGACTTTTTGGAGCGGAACAGGTTTCCACGGTCGGCGATAGGCTGAGCGAGCAGGATCACATCGTTGAAGATCAACATGGTGTAAACGTCGTCGCGACGAGCCTTGCGGATCGAGGGAGACTTGTTGGGAGGGGGCGTTCCGTCGGAGGAGATAAGCGAAGCGCCACGCGAAACGGGAGGGCGACGCGGTAAGGAGGAGGCGAGAGACTGAGTCGACGAGGTGGCCGAGGTGGCAGAGGACGTGGTGGTGGTAGAGTCGCGAGTCGATCGTCGGCTGGGACGATCCTTGACCTCGGACGTATCGGAGGAGGTGAACCCGGCGTAAGCAGACAGATCAGTAGTGCTGGCCGTGCTTAGAGCCGACTGAAGAGACGAGCGGATGTTCTTCAAGGTGTGAGACCGGGTGAAGTGAGCGCCGGGGTGGGCCACCGGGTCCTTCGCATATGCCCGGATGACCTGAGCGTGCCCCAAAAGACGACGGCCGCGAATAGCGAGCCTGAAGTCGAGCGGAAGACCCTCACAACGCCGCTGAATGCTAACGAGCTGCTGGAA
The DNA here is from genome assembly GCA_039545355.1 of Trichosporon coremiiforme. Classification (NCBI taxonomy): domain Eukaryota; kingdom Fungi; phylum Basidiomycota; class Tremellomycetes; order Trichosporonales; family Trichosporonaceae; genus Trichosporon; species Trichosporon coremiiforme. Next base: position 681,705 of record BCJJ01000020.1, read on the forward strand.
CTCGTCCTCCCTTGCCTTGCATGACTCAAGATGCGAAAGGACGGTCTCGGTGGCTTCAATTAACTCAGAGACAGCGGTGTAATCGGGGTGGCCCATCGGGGTGGCGTCGAGTAGGCGATGAAGCATCAAAGGGTACTTGGTCAATCGCTGAATGGGCTTGAGGAGCATGCTGGTCAGACCCATGGCGCCCATGGCAGGGTTGCGGGTCTGCATGCGGAGGAATTCGCCATAATTGCTCATCTCGTTCCGGGTCTCGTCGTCGAGGAACTGCGAAACGGGGTGGAACACGGCAATGTATGGCTCATGGCAGCTGAGCTTCTCGATCCAAGGGCGCATGGCGGTGACGAATTGGCCCACGTGTACCATGCCGTTCGCCCGAGAAAGACCTTGCAGCGCCTTGGCGAGCTCGTCGTGGGTGTGCGTGAGCTTCTCGAGCAGGTCGAAGAGCTGGCAGGCGTTGGTAGGAATACCAGACATCCAGACGCCATCGGGAGTCTTGAGAGGGTGAGCGAACAGGCGGAGAACGTCACGGCACGAGCGCACAAAAGCGTGCTCGGTCTCGCAGAACTCGAACATGACCTCCTGTCGCTTGACCTCCCTCTCTCCGTCCTCCTGGGAGACAATGTTCTGGTAAACGTCGCTATTGTCGAGAGCCTCCCGCCAGGTACGTCCGGTTTCGACACGAGGCATCACGGGCCGAATACTCTTAGTATAGCCCGTGTGACGGACCTGGAACGACTCCTGGCGCTGGCGAGGAGGCTGGGGCGGCTCGCGGACCTGGCGAGCAGAGGCCGACTTGCGGAGGCGAGAGGTCGAGCGCGCCGGGGCGGAAGTCTTGGGCGGTAAGAGGTGGCTGCTGGAGGCACTCGTCAACGGGCCAAGCTTCTTTGGGGCCGCGCGAGGAGTAATGCTGGCGGGACGGTCGACCAGGGGGAAGGGAGGCGAAATCGACCGCTCCTGGTTCGAAAGGATGTCGTCCTCATCGTCATGGATGACCGAGATGAGCGAGCGGCTGAAAGCCTTCGACTTGCTGTGTCCCCAGGACTGCGAGTCCGTGTCCGACTCGACAGGCGAACCAAGGTCAGGGCTCACGGGAGTAGGCTCCTCAACTTCGAATTTGCCGTCGAACTTGGTGCCTAAGGATAACTCGAGCTGGGGAGGAGGGTCTCCTGGGCAAGCCCAGAAGTACTTGGCAGCCTCGTCGTTATGCGGCTGGTCAACAATGCTCCAGGGCTGGGCGAAGTCGAGGTTAGCGACGAGCCCGCGAAGAGCGTTCAGACGACGCTTGCGAGCACCGGTTGGTGACGGCTCTCCCGAGCCGTGAGACTCCTTAGAAGACGGAGATGTGGTCATCTTGACGCCAAATTCCGAGGTCTGCTTCTGAGGAGGAGACTCCAATCCGTCTCTAACAAAGGAGAGTCGGGGAGCACCGCGGGACGACTCGCACACGCGAATAGACGGTCCGGAGGTGTGCGAGTTGGGAGTCGGGCAGGAGGCAACCGAATACCGGCTCGCATTGGCATTAGGCGAAACGGGCATAGGGTAAGCCTCGGAGGGCTGCTTGGACCAGCCATATCGCTTGGCGGAGTGACGACGAACTGGCGAAGTCGTCCAAGCTGATCCCGTAGGCATCTCCTCGTCGGTAGAGGAGGTCAGAGAGTCTGGTCGCACGACAACGGGGAGGACGCTGGGCGCAGGTCCGGCGATTTTGCCACCAGGGCCACTGAGCCTTCTAGGCCAAAGGCTGGCGAGGCCGTCCGACGACTCGCAAGAGGACTCCACTGAGGAAGCGCTGGTGTAGAAGGAGGCTTCGGACTCAGAGAAAGGACCAGAGGCGGGGGTTGTCGTTGATGATTGAGCGCTCGAAACGGGGGTCAGGAAATTTGTATCGATGCCAGACGACATTATGCGAGGGAGGTCGGGGAGGGAAGCATTGAGGGGGTGGCTGAGCTTCGCAGCGATGCCGGTGGCCAAGGAGTACGAGCGCGACGGGGCCTGCTGCCTTGACATTGCTGGAGCTTTTGGGGAAGCGGGCATGGTCGAATGAGAGTGAGGATAACGAGGGTTGTTGCAAAAGAGGTCTAGAGCACAGACAAGGAGTGTGCTGTGAGCGGGGGAGCTAGGTGCTCTCTTGGTCGGGGGCGTGCTAAGGGTGGCCGTGTCACTGGAAAAGAACGACGTTACACACCAGTAAAACTAGCCGAGCCTTGCAGAACAGATGGATGAGGTGAGGTGCGTCGTCGAAAGAAGACGGCAAACGTAGACCCGTGTGTTGCAGACGTGTAGTGGGCGTGGTGGGATCGATTGAGCTGATGATCCGGTGATCAAGTGGGTGGTGGAGGCTTTGGAGGGAAGGCGACAATCACTCTAAATGAATGGAGAGACTGGCGGGTTCCGCTGTGACTGTCGCAGGCGCAGGTATGCTGGAGCCTAGAGACGAGCGCGGTGGAAGGTCGCTGCCGATGCGTCGAGCTGATCGATATGTGATCGCTGGTATTGTGACGTCGTCGGGTATGAGGTCGGGTGCTGGTGCGAGCTGAGTGAGACTGAGAGGTGTGCTGATGTGCTGATGATGGAAGCGTAGGGCGATGATGATGTTGTCGTCGATTATACACGAGTCTGATGAGAGAGAAGACCGGATGTGGGGGGTTAAATCGGGCGAGGGAAGACGAAAGGGAGGATCAAGCACGGTGCTCTTGTGGTGAAGGATAACAGGGGGAGGTGAGATGGAGAGCAGGGAACAGGCGATAATAAGAAGTGGGAGGGTGGGAGTCTGAGAATGTTAGTGTAGAAAAGGAGGGCTGAAGATGAAGAGGTACCGGGCTGTCTGAGAGCTGGCAGGCGGCCGGGTGAGGGAGGGTGGTCGAAGCGATGTTGACAGAAACTACCGATGTCCACTGTGGTCGAGTGGTCGTCGTAGTCGTCGTAGTCAGCGGTGGTACGGTGGTGGTGTGCACATGCCCCAGATAGAGACGTTGATCCAGGAATCTCAGGGTCCCGAAAAAGGTAAAAACAACCCAAGACCCCTTTTTGCGACCTCTGCCCAGGCCATCTCAGATATCATGCCTGCGCCCCCTGAGATAATGTTCTAGACTTATGTAAAGGGTCAAACTGCAATAAGCTTCCGCTGCCCATGCCCCTTCGCCCAGTCTTGTGCCGCGCCGCCCCAGGGCGTGCGCCCTCCGGACGTACCAGATCCCCGGACCTCCAGACCATCCCCGACGCTCTGCGCTCGGAGCCGCTGATAGTGATTCTCTCAAACCGAGACCCTTTTTTCCTGTCCTCAGGACAAACTAGGTCAAACCTTTCGAACTAAAAGACGCCACGGCACACACTTGAGCATCCTATCTGCGCACCGGCCGTATCGCCCATCGCCCGCACCTCCTCAGCAATATGGACTACGCTAAGTGGAGCCAGCAGAGTCGAGAACTTGTCAGTGCTGAGGGTCCTTCCCTTCGTTGGCTGTCCACCCTACGACCCCCTGGACGTATCCTCTTCTCAACGAGTACCAGTGCACCAGTGAATGCGCAAATGCACGCCCGCTCAAGCGGTGGCCAGCGCCTGGTGCCAGTCGCAGCAGGCCCAGCCAGCCATGGCTGTGCGTGGCGGCCACCGCGAAGCCTCCTTAATATCGCCTGTTTGGTCATGACATTCAGTCACTGCAACTGGGCAATGACTGAATGCATCATGTCCACAACCGTTCAGGCGACTGAACCCTCTCGCGCACGCGCTCGTGGCGCCAACATTATGACATACTTGAGGCCCACTACTGCTGGTAAGACTGTCGCAAGCCCAAGCTACTGCCAACGCCAGCTGCCAGCGCCAGCGCGCCTCGATGCCGTTAACAACGAAACAGAAAATACGAGATGCTAGGTCTAGGTGCTCTCGACGCGTCACTAACCGTTGACAACCCTCGCTCACCACCGACTGACACAGCTGTGTCATCATCAAACACTGGCGCGTACGGCCGTTTGCTTCGTTAGTGCGTTGGCCGGGCGGACTGGGTTGTGGTGCAACCCTCAGATTTTCACAGAACAGTGTGTCCCACTCCTGAGACTGCTGGCAGAAACCTTCTCGTCGAAAAAAGTTGAGGGTTATCCGATCCTGATTCATAATGACGGAATGTAAGCCGGTCGAAAAGGGGGGACAGGCTTACTCCGACGCTCCTCCCCTGTCTCCACTGCCTGGGCCTTGCCTTCCCCCGCCCAGTCCTCGGCCAGTACTTTGTCCGAGCGTCTGTGCGTCCGAGATCGTGAGTAGCCCGAAAGCTCGAGAACCCAGGCGGCTGAGCCGAGCCCAGACAAGTCAGCAGCCAGGTCCATTCAGGCTCAGGCCCCGCCAGGTTCACGTCAGGCCCAAGGCACGACTGGGTGTCCTTGGAACCTTGCAAGATTTTCGTCTGCATGTCTTGCGACGCCTCATCACCTAATGCAGCAACGCTTATAAGACACAAACGCAAGCAGGTACGCAACGCCGGCGCACGCCGCGCGACATGCACAGTCAGTCCCACTGCACGCATGCCCCAGTTCCTCTCTCCTTCGGTTTCGAACTCTCAACGCTCCAACACTCGGCCTCGTTCGTCATGAGTCATTGGCTGCGTTCCGTTCCGTCTGACGCTCACTCACGGAGGCCTCGACGTCAGCAAGTGACACAAGGCTAACGTTGCGAGAACCTTGGATACCGGTAAACGATGAATAAGACTCTGGGGTTAGGCGGGCGTCCATTTCGCCGATTATCGAATGACCCACAAAAGCCCAGCCTGACCCACAGGATGCAGATCCCATTCAAAGGACGGGTTGGGAAGGTAGCGTGTTCTGCTTGTCCTGGCCGTCCTGGCGGGGCTGGGCTCGGTCATGTCCGCGCGTTGTTTTTTTCGGTCTTGACCCAGGATCGTTCGCGTGGACGGTCGCCGATGCAGGCGATGCAGGTTCCAGAGCTCCCAGAGCCGCAGTGCAGCAAGGCAGATCCGCGGGATCCGCCAGGATAGGATGGAAACAATTTTCCTCGATTTGTTCGTAATATCACAATAAGAACACCGGTTCCCGAATGCGCACTGAGGAAGCTCTCTCAGCATCGGGGTCCTGCCGTTCCCTGCTCGCATGGCTAAACCTGGCCCACCGGTCGTTCTCTCATTCACACCCCCGAATAGGTCTACCGGCGACCCCGTTCCAGATATCCGCAACGCGATCAACTCGTTCCACGCCAAACTCATGGTGGCTGCAGGCCATTCTCACTGACTGACGCGCTCCACATGATGACTGCTCAATCGAAAATAGCTCCAGCTGCCCGATCCGGCCAACGATCTGGCGGCGTACCCCTGGAATCTATTTGCCTCCAGCTAGGTGCTAGTCATTGGTGACTAACTGTCAACAAGTTAACGGGCCGGGGTTGTCCTCAAAATTTCTGTGTTCCCACACAGCAAGCAGTCCAGCGAGGAAAACAAGGCACGCTGACCTGTCGCGTGAGGTCATCGGTGTACTCGAGCCGAGCAACGTCACACGGCTAGCCGGAACAGTCCCGGCTGCTTGACCTGGCACACACCGACGAGCACCCTCCTTCCTGACTGTGTCGCGTGATTCTCCATCGAGATTCTTGACTTACTTTTCACTTTCGATCGCCTGTTGCGACTTTCCGCACACCTGTGCATGTTCAAGCCTGGCCCATGGCCCACCCCATGCAGTGCATCTTGTGGGCAAAGATGCATCTTATGAACTCTGCTGATTATAGCCTCTGATACGAATTGGTCGCAACGAGTCACCCGCAGCCAGACGTTTCGGCCCCCTTGGTGTCAACATCTGCGTAAACAGCCTCCACCATTCGACATGCACTTGACGATGGATCAAATCAGTCTCGCACGCTTAGCAAGCTCGCCACGTACTCTGCGCTGAAGCAGTCACGGCCGTGACCCGCGGAAAGCAAACTCTATCCCGCCCACGTGTACCCATGTGTGCAGCTCCTTAGTCCCCAGCTCTGTCTCGCGTGTTGTGTTGCTTTCAGTTGTTTGTCGATCGTCATCGACAGCCTCGTCTGTTTGTCTGCCGTTACTGATTCTCCTCGGGTTGCTTGTCGGGAGTGAATGGAGAACGACGTCCGACACAGCCGGTAGACGCGAGCGCGTACTTTTGTTACCGCTGGTATGAGCCGGAGCAATTCACGGCGCCGACACAGATCTCTGAATGCTGATCTGTCGGACCTGGAGGTGTGCCTTGTCTGTGTATGGGGCCGGCCGAACGGACCTGCCATACCGTGGTCGCTCCGTATGCGTCATAGCCCTCCGCCGTCGCCAAGCCCCGTCGTGGGAACATAGAATCACACCATTGATTGACTTATCACCACAACATTCACCGATACCTCAGCTCCGACTGGGCAAATGTGTACAGGGTGTACAATCATTCTAGTATGTGTAGCAGACATTGTTTATACTAACTGCTGACCGCGGCGGGTGAGCCACGCGAACGCACCAGAGAGCGTGCGGCCGCGCCCCCCTCCTCCGCCTTCTTCCCCAGAGCTCGACTGCTCCTTCTCCGAGTTCTCTCCCGACTCCTGCGTTGTGTCGAGCGCGAGCCGGCTGCGGTTCCTCGGCCTGCTCCCGCGAGGGAGGGAGCCGTAGCTCCCGTGTTCGGACTGGCTGCTGTCGCTCGGACGCAGGGAAGGTGCAGAACGCGATGCCTTGTCGATGGCGCCGAAGTCGTTGTACAGCCGCACCTGCGGCCGGTCGGCGCTGCCCACGCTACCGAGGTCACCCAGACTGCGTGTCGCCGAAGGTCCCGTCGAGACGTTACCCGAGGACATCGTCCAGTCTGTGTGTGTGGCGTGGCTGAACGAGCTTCCTGTCGGTGTGGCCGTCGTCGGCCCGAACGGACTCAGCATCATGTCGCCGCCCACTGCGCCGGCTGTCGTGATGTCTGGCGGCGCAGCATGACGCTTGACGCCGCCAAGGGGTTGCATGAGCCCCCTGGCACCCGGCCGATCCGCGCCTGGCCGGTCCTGGAGCTGGAGCTCGGATTCGAGCGTCGGCTGCCGGACCTCGATGGACGGGCGATCCATCGACGGCCGCTCGTACGACGTGCGGGCGCTGTCGAGTGAAGCGCGCTTGTTCGCTGCTGCCGCATTCGCCGCGGCGGCAATGTACGCTGGCATCGAACTGCGGGCCGCGGTACTCCGAGCTGCGAGCGGGGCTGCACCCAGCGGCGGCCACCGTCGGACAGGACCAGCGGGACTCTGGCCACGACCCATGCGCGCGGGATTTCCGCGGCCGAGGGACGGCACGCGTCCTACGGTAGCATCGTCCTCGTCATACGCAGCGCTCTCGTAAGGGCCGCCGAACGTATCGACACTCGTGTTCGATGCGTAGCGCGGCCCACCCCGCCGCCGGTTCATCCCGAACTCGGCCAGGTCTCCAGACTCCGCCGACTCGTAGTAGCTCGAGGCTGCTGAAGCGTGGGTCTCCTGGCTCTCGTTCGGGTGCATGCCGAATGCATCGCCGATGTTTACGTTCACGCCGGCGCCGGTCGCAATCGGTCCTCCAATACGCGGCGTCGGCATCGGCGTGCTTTCCTCCGGAATCGTGCTGACGCGGTTGCTCCGCGTACTCCGTGGGAAGGAGCCCTTCGAGCTCTTGCTTCCCGAGCTGTATGAGCGACTGCCGCTGCTGTTCGAGCCCAGCGAGCCCAAGGCAGACCCCTTCGTGTCGGCCGTCGTGTACACGGTTTCGTGGGTCGAGCTCGAGAATCGGTTCCTGTCGTGCGGAGGGTTGAAGAACAAGTCCTCGTCCTCCATTGAGGACTGCCGCGCGTCGCTGCTGCTCGGTTGCGTGCGCCCCCCTGAAGAGTTCGCATGAGACATTCGCAGTTCCAGGCGTGCAGAGGACGGATGCGATGTGCCCAGCGACCCCTCGCGCTCACGGGCTGCTGGAGAGCCCATGCCAATGTGCTTCTCGAGCGTGTTTCCACTGACATTTCGCTGCGTGTCGGGCGAGTTCAGCGAGTCGTGAGAAGCTGATGGCGACGCGGCTTGGCCCCGACCCAAACCCCTCAGGAGACCGATTCCGCCCGCGGCAGCGCCCATCGTGGTGGCAGCGAGCCGGCCAAAGGATGATGTGCTCGCGTTGATGGACGCGAGCGAGTCACCGAGCGACCCGGTCCGCGACCATGAGCCGTGTCGGGATACCTGCGACCCATTCCGGCTCGAGCGGAGCAGGGCCGACTGCTCGTCGCTCACAGTAGACTCCGTGCGCACGCTTCGGTCGTCGTCCTCGAAATCGCGAATGTTTGCAATAGGGCCGCCGAACACCTCGTCGCCAATCTGAGGCGGACGGTCATGGATTCGCACACCTCCGTCGCCGACACCGGCGATGCCTGCTACCCCTGGGTAGCCAAAGCTGCGGTGCTTCTCGTACAGAACGGGGGAATGAGGCCTGTCGGGGTCATAGGTGGGAACTCCGCTCCAGCCCTGTGGCACACCGCCACTGCTGAACGAGTCGTCCGACTCGTAACGTTGATCACGCCGCTTATACCAGAACAGCGCTAAGACGAGCAGGATGAGTCCTACACCAAGCACCGGAGCCACTACAGCGGGGACGATAACATTTGCGTGGGGAGAGGAGTCCTTGTCCCCTCGCGGCGCTGCCACCCCTGCTGATGATGACGTCGGGGCAGGTGACGGCGAGACCTGTGATGACAAGCTTGATGAAGAAGGAGAAGAAGAGGTTAACAGTGAGGAGACCGAGGACCGCGACGATGCCGATAGAGATGAAGACGAGAATGAAAGCAGCGAAGATGATGAAGATGCAAGAAACGAAGACGCCGTGGATGAAGGTTGCATGAATGACGTTGAGGACGTTGAAGATGTAGGCGAAAATGTTGGTGATACAGATGCTGTAGTCGATGAGGGTATCGAAATCAACCTAAAAGACGAAGGGGAGCCTGAGCTAGAGACGGAGGTTTGGGACGAGGCAGTCGACGATGTGGCTGATGACGACGAAAACGATGGTGACGATGCCGACTCTGAAGAAGACGACGCCGAGGATACTGACGACGATGAGGTTGGAGTCGAAGTCATGTTGGATGAGGAGGAGGATGCGGACGACTCGGAAGAAGAAGCCTCAGTCGAGGACGAGGCACTCGCCGAAGCCGTCTGTGAGGGCATGGAGGAAACGGGGGACGCTTCCGAGCTCGCCGAGGAGGAGTCAGAGGAAGCAGCTGTTGTTGTGGCGGTGGCCGAGTTAGTGTTGGAGCTATCTGAACTCTCCGTCCCGCTAATGTTTGTCGTCGCGCTATCGGTGCTTGGTGAAGAGGTTGACGGAGGTGAAGACGTTCCCCCAAAGGCCCATCCACTCGCTATTGGGATACTCGGGCCATAGTCTATACTGTCAGCAAGAAGTTTCTCTGTCATCCCTCTGAGCTGCTAGCTCAGTTCGGGGACCCCCAGAGATATATGGTCTCGGGACAATAACCCATCGAGCCACAGTGTTATATCAGGAATGCTCAAGATGAGGCGTCCAGGTGCACTTGTGTGGAAAGGGTCCAATGGCTTATGGGGTCCTCGATGTCCTGCTGTGCATCCCCTCGGGATTGATTGCGGGCTCGGACTCGCGTTTGTTTTCTTTATTTTCCTTTGCCCAGACTGAATTGACTGTGGATAGGAGGACATGGGATATACTCACAGGTCAGAGGTGAATTGACAATGTGCCCGGTAGTCACTCTTTCGCCTCCGATTTCCGTCACGAACTGGTAAACAAGTCAATGCATGTGCTTGACAGTGCGACTCACCGAGGACCAGGACATCCAGTCCGGTAGCTCTTGACCGTCTGGTGTGAATCCTGCTCGCTTGCCGACGCGTTCAGGACACCCAACGAAAGCACACCATAGTCGACGGACCATCGTCGTCGACGGTGTTGCTTGGGGTGTTCTCCTTTTAAGATTATCGTGTTGAACTTTGCGGAGAGGAGTCGAAGACGTAGATGGCGCCAGCGAGGCGTCGGATTATAATGCGATATCAGCCGTTCAGATCGTCATTCGGCTGAGATGGAGGTAAGATTGTTGACAAAGTGCAAAGTCATGAACGGAGCTGTGTACGTGTTGAGGATAGTCAATTGACACTAAGCATGCAGGTGCCGAGCTACCGAGGTTGACGGAACGCTCATTGTATTGGGAACGTTGACGACTCTCTCATTCTCGGTACTGTAACGGTAGGGTCTGACGAGAACAATAAGGGAACAATGAGGGTTCGCGGACGGGCTGCACAGGCTAAGTAAGCCCAAGGAAGTCTGTCAAGCCTGTCAAGCCCCGTACCGGCGAGTTCCTGTGAGTACCTGGGGTTCCAGAGGCGTGTTTGTCCTGGGGCGAAGAACTCTTCGGACGGTATGCCGTCGATCCAGCGCGAGGGCGAGGGAGTGCACACGAGGACTAGAAATGTGTCGGAAGATATGAAAATGATAAATGATATAAATAATCCCCTCTAATATACTAATTAATATTTTATTATTAAAATAAACATATTCTTTATGTTATATATGGGATGCTGTAATGTCATCGGTGGGATTCATTGTCTGATTGGGTCCCGCGGGCGATGGCGTTCATTGAGGCGGAATATCCCAACCTAAGGGCAACCTAAAGGCGGGCAGAAAAAAAGGGAAGTGGCTCGTGGAGTGAAATAAAAATCAGGCGCGACCGTGGGCCGCGGCTGCGGTGGTAGTGCGCCACAGGAGTCTCTATATCCTCTGGCCGTGTCCAAGGCGTACCTGCCGTACCAGCCAGAACGATCAGGGGTCGGATATGAACCTACCGAGACTGAGTAATGTTGACATGAGCCATGGGTACGGCGTGCAAGGTACTGGTACAGCTTGGGGGCAATAGCTGGAGCGACCTGGACTTTAGGGAGTGGGTCCATTGTTAGTCTTCGGGCAATGCGGCGCGGGCTCTCCGCACGCATCCAAGCAGCAGATGTGGGGGGCATTCAGGCTTAGGGGCGTGCGTGTGTGTGCGTTGGTCTGTGGGGAGATAAACAAGCTCGGGCGCAGCACCAATACACCAATAGCAAGCCCGCTGGCCAGGTGATCGGGACGAGGGACGTGAGGGATATGAGGAAGCGTAGAGTTCCTGAACAGTTGCAGATGGAAGCAAGGATGGGCGTGAGAGCAGCGTGAGAGCAAAAGATCAGTCGCGCATCGGAGGATGACCGTACAGCCGAGTCGAATGAGCCTGTTGACGTTGCAGGGTTGCGTTCAGTGGTCGTGAGAAAATACCTCCGCCCCTACATTGCCCGAGACCATGCGGCTGGTGCCAGGCCCGTCGTGCCTGTCGCCGCACGCGAAATGACCGAGTTACGATGGAATGCGAGTCGGTGCTCTGCGCCGAGCCGTGGCCGTGCGCCGAGTCGGAGTGCTTTCTCTTCGTCCTCTCCCCATACTCCCATCCGATTACGAAAGGCTATCTCATGCTTAGTCGATTGCCAGTCTCCCGCAGTACTCTGAGCACCAGCACCCGATCACCCGTTTCCCTGCATCCGCCATTTACCTGCTCCGCCCACATTCGTCCTTCCTTCCCCTCCCCCCGAGCCCATCCCGCGCACACCCACTCTCGCGCATACACCATGTCCCCCAACTCGTCCGATCCGACCGCGACGCAAGTGACTGAGTCTGGCGTCAAGCTGACGGCCCATAACCAGTACAAGGCTGAGCGCCTGCTGGCGAGCGACATGCCCGCCAACCCGATCCTGTACTTCGAGGACTGGCTCGAGACGGCGCTGCACGGCCCGCACCCTGTGAAGGAGCCCGAGGCGATGGTGCTGAGCACGGCGACGGCGTCAGGCGTCCCATCCTCGCGCGTTGTCCTGCTGAAGGAGGTCGACGACCGCGGCTTCATCTTCTTCACCAACTACAACAGCCGCAAGGGCCACGAACTCGCCGAGAACCCCGTTGCCGCGCTCAGCTTCCACTGGAAGGAGACGAGCAAGCAGGTGCGCGCCGTCGGCCGCGTCGAGAAGCTCTCGCACGAGGAGAGCCAGACGTACTTTGACTCCCGACCGCGCGGGTCCCGCATCGGCGCCTGGGCGTCCGAGCAGTCCCAGCCTGTCGGCGAGGGCGAGCTCGCTCAGCGCGTGCAGGAGTTTGAGAAGAAGTTTGAGGGCCAGGAGCAGGTCCCGTGTCCTCCTCACTGGGGAGGCTTCAGGCTCGTGCCATTGTGAGTTGCAACAGAAACAGCAGCGCTGACCACCGCAGCGAGCTCGAGTTCTGGGCCGGACAGCCGTCCCGCCTCCACGACCGCTTCAGGTACTCGCGTCCAAAGGACGGAAAGGGCGAGTGGGACGTGAACCGTCTCGCACCCTGAGTACCGCGCTTTGGGTCAAGACACTTATCAATATGCATGTTACTCCGAGATAGACACCAACTTCTCCTTTGGGCGGGCGAAATACCCCTGTTGCAATCTGTTGCGATGTCTACCTTTCCAGTGAGACATCTGCGACCTGGTGAGACGCAGTGGCTTGTTCGACGCTCGCCTTGCCTCTCTGAGCAGGCAAAGTGCGGCACTGTACGAGATGACGGCTCGGGTTCGCGGTTTAAGTAAAACATATGCTGTTGCATCTCTATGAAGTAATCGTACAGTGTGGGGGTGCTCTACTCCTCGTCGTCGTCGGACTCCTGCTCGCGGAGAGCCTTCTCGATCTCCTTCCTCCTCTGGGCGCGGACCTTGCGCTGGACCTTGACCCAAGTGCCAAGGGGCGTCGCCTCAGCCTTGATGCCCTCCTTGAAGCCGGCAACCTCGGCGCGGTCGCGGGGCGCAAAGCCGACGTTTCTCCTCTTGCCCTCGATGAACGTGCGGTTCGCCTCGAGCTTGTCGACGAGCGTCTTGAGCTGGTTCGCGACCTTGGGCGAGCCGGCTGTTCCGCGCTTGACGTGACGCTTGACAGAGACGATGACGGGCAGGACAAGCTCGGGGTACGAGATGTGGTTCGACAGCTGCGCGTGGAAGTCGGTGAGCAGCCAAACGAGCTCCTCGCCCAGAACCTCTTGGTACACGCGCGTCTTGGGGTAGGCCGCGGGGGCGCGGATAACGTATGCGAGGTCGAGGGGCTTCAGCGTCGCCTTCTTCGGGTTCGAGCGGCGGAACTCGCTCGAGTCGAGGATCTCGAGCAGGAACGGCGCGAGCGGGATGTACGTCTCCGTCTGAGCGACGAGGCGGATAAGCGAGGCGATGATGTGGAAGCGGAGAGGGAAGTAGCGGCTGCTCGGGAGGAGGCGCACAGCGCCGAGTGCGATCTGCACGAGAGGGTAGATCAGTGGCTTCAGCGGGGACTCGAGACCACCGCGCGCAGCCTGCGCCTCAGTGCCGGCCGCGCCGGCAAGAACCTGAGACCAAAAGTCGATCGAGTGGACGAAAGCCCAGTTGTACACTGAACGGAACGCCTGGCCGTCCTCGCCGCCCTTACCCGAGGTCGCGGAGCGCACAACGGTGCGGAGGTGGACCGCGAGCATACGGATGAAGGTGAATGCGTGCTGGTACGCGAGCTGCGGGTCGAGCTGGTACAGCTCAGCGGCAGTGTTCTTCATGAGGTTGATGGAGGGAAGGGTGTGCACCGACGTGAGACGCATCGGCGGGAGGAGCGCACGGTAGATGTTGCGCAGGGCGATGTCCTTGACCGCCTCGTCACCGGCGACGAACAGCTTGCGGATCGCCAGGAAAGCAGCCACACGAACGCTGTCACCGGCCGAGGACCACAGGTCGAGCAGCACCTTGAGGTAGGCGCGGAGGTGCTTGCGGGCGGAGAGGATCCAGGGGATGAGCTTGGCGCTCTCGGCCACGGCAGTCGCGAGGAGGGAACCGGCGTCGGCCTCGTCGTCGCCGCTGATGGCAGAGGGAGTCGTAGGGAGCGACTTAATGAGGTGGAGGAGAGTCGAGAAGTGCGAGAGGATCAGGCGGTCGAGGTTCGCAGGAGCGGACTTCTTGGCGGCCTGCAGGCGGATACGACCGTTCGGCAGCGTCTTGTAGGGCAGGTGGTGGGCAAGAACGACAGGGGTAAACTTGAGCGCGGTCAGGACGAGCTTGTTGAAGACCTCGGCACTGGGAATGGTGTACTTGGTCTCGAGACCCTCTCCCTGCGCACCCTCGTCCTCATTCATGTGCGCGGCGGCACGGAAGGCGAGGAGCATCTTGCGCAGCGAGCGGAGGGAGTGCTGCTTCAGCATCGCTTCGCGCCATCCGCGAAGCATCTTCATAGTGACAACTGTCTTGCGCGGGGCAATGTCCTCGTCGGCAACGTCCTCGTCCATCTCCTCGTCGGCATCCTCGTCCTCGCTGTCGTCCTCGTCGATGTCCATCCGGCTCTTGCCCTTGCCGAAGTTGAGCAGTTCCGGGTCCTCGGCCTTAAGGTGCTTGAAGAACTCGGGATCATTCTTCTCGAGTGCCGCCATAGCCTTCTTCATCGCCTCCTCGTCAAACTCTTCGTCCTCCGGCCCCTCAGAGTCCTCGTCGTCATCCTCGTCCTCGTCCTCGTCCGCCTCGCTCAGGTCCTCGAGATCGCTTCCCTCCTCGAAGGGAACCTCGAGACCGCCAGCACCGAAGAGCTCATCGACGGTCTTGGCAACTCCACCGGCCTTTCCTCCTCCCGGGCCCTTCGAGACCTTCTCATCGTCGTCATCGCCAGCCTCGTCGTCGCTGATCTCGTGCTCGGGTCGTCGGGCACCGCGCTGGTGGATACGCTGCTGAACCTTGTCATCGAATTTTTTCTTCTTCTCCTTGGTCGCACGACGCTTCTTGATGGTGTCGGTAAGCTTGCCTGACGCAGCAAACTTCTTGAATTGCTTGCTCGGGCGCGCCATGGTGGATGGGTGTGAAGGGTATGATGCCAGTGACTGCCGGGATCGCTAGAGATTCAGAAATCTTCAAAATCATGACTGGAGACCCCGCAGTCCCACGTGGCTTGTGCCACCGTCTATAATGCCGAATCGCCGTGACACAAACAATCAGCCACTGGCCTGCCTAAAGACACACACACTGGGACGCAAGCCGGCTTCAAAATCCCTGATCATCGCACTTGGCGCCCCGGATTGTCTAATCACCCCACATGGGATTCACGTGACAAAACAGGCAAGATTCCGATCGACTCGGATAACGCCCGTCTTTCAACCGAAATAAAAGAGCCAACGGGGGTGTTGCTATTTCTCAACCAAAAGTCCAACATCATGTTCATGCTCCAGCTCGCCGCCAGGCGGAGACTGCCCCACTTTGCGCGTGCCTACGCGACGACCTCGACCCCCCAGACTCTCGTCGAGAAGATTGTACAAAAGTATGCCGTCGACCTTCCTGCCGGCACCAAGGTCAGGTCGGGCGACTATGTCATGATTCGCCCGGAGCATGTGTATGTGTGAGGCAGATTTCAAGGCTGATCATTAGCATGACGCATGACAACACTGGACCCGTCATCTCCAAGTTCCTCTCCCTCGACTGCTCCAAGCTTGACAACCCGCGCCAGCCTGTGTACGCTCTTGACCATGATGTCCAGAACAAGTCCGAGACCAACATTAAGAAGTACAAGAGGATTGAGGCRTTYGCTRAGGAGCAYGGYGTYGACTTTTATCCYGCSGGCCGYGGTATTGGCCACCAAATTGTYGTGGAGGAGGGCTAYGCCTGGCCAGGCAAGATGGTTGTTGCCAGTGACAGCCACAGCAACCACTAYGGAGGTGTCGGATGTCTYGGYACCGCCATTGTGCGTACYGAYGCCGCGTGAGTCATTCAGGCAAAAGGTTGTTTCTAACKTGCAGYGGTATCTGGGCGACYGGCAAGTTTTGGTGGCAGATCCCCCGTGTCATTTCCGTTTCACTCGATGGCAAGCTGCCCCAGGGTGTCACCGGCAAGGACGTCATTGTTGCACTCGCTGGTCTCTTCAACAATGACCAGGTTCTGAACGCCGCCATCGAGTTCACCGGAGACGGTATCAAGCACCTCGCTATTGATGAGCGTCTGACGATTGCCAACATGACGACCGAGTGGGGTGCTGTTGCTGGTGTCTTCCCTGTCGACGACAAGCTCATCGACTGGTACCGCAGCCAGATTCGCAAGGCCGAGCTCCGCAAGTTTTCGTCACCTTCGATCCCCTCGACTCAGAACACTGATGTTCACCCGCGCATGAATGAGCAGCGTCTGCAGAAGAGCCTGAAGGAGCAGCTCTCTGCCGACCCTGGCGCTCACTATGCGTCGCGTCTCTCGCTTGACCTTTCCACCCTTGTTCCACACATCTCTGGCCCCAACTCAGTCAAGGTCGCCACGGCCCTCCCCAAGTTCCTCGATGAGCCAGTCAAGATCAACAAAGCGTACCTCGTCTCTTGCACAAATTCGCGTGCTTCTGACATTGCCGCCGCTGCTGATGTCCTTCGTGGCAAGAAGATTGCCCCCGGTGTCGAATTTTACATTGCTGCTGCCTCGAGCCGCGTCCAGCAGGATGCTGAAGCTGCAGGTGACTGGCAGGCTCTGATCGACGCTGGAGCGAAGACTCTTCCTGCTGGTTGCGGACCCTGTATTGGTCTTGGCATCGGTCTCCTTGAGAAGGGTGAGGTCGGTATCAGTGCCACGAACCGCAACTACAAGGGTCGCATGGGATCCCCCGACGCCCTTGCCTACCTTGCCTCACCTGCCGTTGTCGCTGCATCAGCTGCCAAGGGCTACATCTGTGGCCCTGACTCGCTCGACCTGAACGCGCTCCCCAAGTACGATGTTCCCAAGTTTGCGATTGAGGAGACACCTGCCCAGTTGGCGCAGCCCGCTGAGACTGGTGCCGAGCCTGAGCCTCTGCTTGAGGGCTTCCCTGAGTACTTTGAGGGCCAGCTTGTGTTTGCGCCGCAGGACAACCTCACGACTGACGGCATGTACCCTGGCAAGTACACTTACCAGGACGACATCACCCCCGAGCGCCAGGCCGAGGTTGTCATGGAGAATTATGACCCCGAGTTTGCTGCGACCATCCGGGATCTCCGCAAGGACTCCCCTACCCCTGTCCTCCTCTCTGGCTACAACTTTGGAACTGGCTCTTCGCGTGAGCAGGCCGCCACCGCAATCAAGAATGCGGGCATGCCGCTTGTCATCTGTGGTTCCTTCGGTGACATTTTCAAGCGCAACAGTATCAACAACGGACTCATCTGTGTCGAGGCCCCTGAGCTCATTGAGGACCTCACCGCCCGCTTTGCCCAGGATGGCGCGCGTGGAAAGGGTGGCAAGAATGGCAAGCTGACTGTGATTCCCGAGGGCTGGAAGGTCAAGGTCGATACTCGCCGAGGAGGAGTCACTGTTACGATGGGTGACGAGGGCAAGAAGTTTTACCCCTCGGCCCGTGTCGGTCGCAGTGTTCAGGAGCTCTGGGTTAACGGTGGCCTCGAGGGCTTCATCAGGGCGTCTCTCTAGATTTAGTAGCACATCTGCATGCAATATGGGCATTCGCATAGGTTCTAGACTGTTTAGCGAGATTTGTCCGACCTTCACCGGCCATGTCCTCTCAAGTAGCGTCATCACAGTCGTTGAGTTCAACGACACACCATGCCTCCCAAACATGCCAGACCATTTCCCCGACATTCCCATCGTTTGACACTCGATAGTTGGAGCCCCCTGCTTGAGCGAATGTTTTACCGAGATTTGTCCGACCTCCACCGGCCATGTTCTTTCAAATAGCGTCATCACAGTTGTTGAGTTCAACGACACACCATGCCTCCCAAACTGCCAGACAAATTCCCCGACCTTCCATCATTCGACGCTCGAGAATTTGAGCCCCCTGCTTGGGCGAAGCAGAGCTACCCGCGGAAAGGTCCGCGTAGCCCTGGATCTGACACCTCTTCCGTCGGCAGCAATGACGACGACGACGATAAGTGGCCCGGCCCGGGGTCGCACAAAATGGCCGGTGTCGAGCTCGAGGCCCCAGGGACTTTTCGCTTTACTATAGACGAACTAAAGGTGGGTTTCACATGTAGGAGCAAGCTGACGGTTGCAGAATTTACTCCAGCGCGGTCTGTCACTGAAAGACAATGGCAACAAGCACTTCACCGCCAAGCCGCAGCGGCTGGAGGAGGCACGGAAGAGCTACCTCTCTGCCCTCGACACTCTTCCTGTGTGCCCGCGGCCAGAGAAGGCACAGCCAAAGGTGGAGCTGAGTGGTCTGGCAGAAGTGACGGATGAGGAGGCTGCGCAAATCGAAGCCAATCAGCTGCGACCGAAGGACACAGAAAGGGATGACGTGGAGGCAGACGTCCGTGAATGCACAAAGGCCGTCTGGGGCAACCTCGCAGCTGTGTACTTGGCAGAGAAGGAGTACAAGATGGCTGTGGAGGCTTGCAACAATGGTGCGTGAAACCTAGTGCACTTTCAACTGATGGCAGCGCTCGAGATCGAACCTGCTTATCTGAAAGCATTCCACCGCCGCGCTCAGGCAAACGAGAACATTGGGTCGTGGTTGTCGTTGTCATCTGCGCAGGAAGGTTTGTCACAGCCATCCAATGACTGCTGACACTACAGACTATCAGACGCTCGTCAACGCACTGCCAAAGAATTCGCCCCAGCTGCCTGCCGCGCGAAAGGCACTTTCGTCCCTCCCTGGTAGGATCGCCGTGCAGCAGGAGAAGGAGAAGAATGAGATGATGGACAAGCTGAAGGAGCTCGGTAACGGCCTACTGGGCAAGTTTGGTCTCAGCACCGACATGTTCAAATTTGACCAGCAGCCGGGTGGCGGCTACAACATGCGCTTCCAGAGCTAATAG